>JACTTY020000023.1:1952904-2603873 GCA_014595695.2 Epargyreus clarus clarus | reverse complement strand
TGTATTATCGAGTGAACCGATCTTGGATTTCACAGCTTTAATGTTCGGTGATGGAGCACTGCCCACTTGAACTTTGTTCATCGGAACCTCTGAAATTAGGTACATTTTTTTCAAGATATTTTACTAATTTACAATAAACCATGACAAGTCAAATCTTTAATTTTGCATACAATGTTGTGAGAGTTTTCTTTAATGATTAACTTTTATTGATTTGTGGACTATGCTGTAGGCGTGCCCCGTTGCGAGGATGACTCATCTACACAGGTATATACCAAAAAAAAAGGGGTCTGCCTAGCTTTCCATATGTTGCACGACTCATGATGCGAAGCATCAGAGAGTGCTTTACGATCGAAAAATTTTTTTCGCTTCATTTTGGCGGCGATTTTTATTATTATAGCCTTGATAGTTCACGGAATCAAGATATTTTGCATACTATTGTCGAGATAATTTAATGGAGATTAATTCCATACTTTTTAAAAATTGATTTACTGCAATAGAATTGGAAAAAAACATCAAAATAGGTCAAAAAAATTTCCTGTCCGTCATGTGTGAAACCTGAAAACACTGTAACTTGTGAAAAAATCCATCATTTGAGTTATTTTTTTTTTTTAAATTTTAATCGACGATTGTAGGTCACTGAATGCGAATGATTAATTAATTCAGTGTCGTTTAATTGCAATTAATAAAAAACGAAAACTACAAGACTGTATATCTATAGATATTATGTACATTTATTCCACCAGGGGCGCTTGTGCAGTACCTTCTTCCTACTACAGCTGTTTTTTCGGCAATTAATTTTGAACGACTTAAGTTTTTTTTTTTTTTTATATTTCATAATTAAATGAGCATTATGAGTCGTGCACTTTTGGATTTTCCAAACTTTTTTTATAACTCACTTTTCTTTTCAGTAGGTTGAGGATTTTCAGGCGTTTTTGCCGTAGCACTCTTGCTTGATGATCGGGAAAGGCTAGGCTTAAGGCTGCTGCTGGATTTCTCCTTTGTCGGTAACTTGCTTGGAAGTTTTTTATTTGGCGAACCCGGTGATCCATTTATGTCCTATAAATTTAAACATATTTCATTACAAAAAATAACAAGAAACATATTATTAGAGTTTATAATAATATGTTTCTTGTTATTATGCAATATAATAAAATTAAACTTACGTTCCCCTGTGTCGACTCATCAACTCCGCTATCATTGTCCCCATCTAAAATGTATAAAAAGGCAAATTATTATCTAGAATGAATAAATGAAATTTTATAATTATAACTAATATTTGTATTTTATTTAAACATAAGGCTTAGATCATCTCAAAACTTGTGTAAAGAAATAGTTTAACGTTAGTAAAGTATCCTATTTCTGTACCTTTCGGTCGAGCTTTTGGAGCCGAGGCTACCTTTCGTGGAGTCGATTTTTTAATATCTGTAGATGTTAGAGAGGCGTTAAAATCAGTCGGCTTCTTGGCAACAGCTGAAGGTGGCCTAGCATCAAGGACGGGAGATTTGGAAACATGTTTGTTTGGTGTTACTGCTGGTTTCACATCTTTTTGAGTCTCCGGTTGAGGATCTGAATGCACTTCAATTTTAGGCGTTTTTGGCCGTTGCGGTTCTGGAGTTACACTCTGAGACTTGTTGTTAATCACTGAGCTCTGTGACACATTTTTAGGCTCAGGTGAATCGTCACTACGCGTCAGTGATGGTGAACGATCAGATAAATCTGGCTTATTTTGTGTTTGCAACGTTTCATTCTTCGGAGTTGTAGAGTTATTCTGCAGTATAACATCATCATCGTCATCTAACTTCTTCTTGGAACTCAGGTTGGATAGAGATCCCATAAAGGATTCTGTCATTTTCGATCCCGATAAACGCGACTCCGGGCGTTCCGTAGTATCCTTACCACCATCGTAGGACGCTTCTGACCTCACACTTTCTACAGAACCACGAATATTATCTTTACTATCTTTCGCTTCTTGAATCAGACCAAGAGCCGGGCTTCGAGTACCTATGTCATCAATTCTTCCGCTGAGGGCGCTAACGGATTTTCGTCGATCGTCTTCCATCTTGAAAGGACTTGCTGCACCTGGTGCAGCAGCGATACTGAAACTTCTGGCTTTCGGAATGCCCGGTATATCATTGTCATTCTCGGCCTTTGAAATGTTTTGGTTATCATTAAGGATGTTTTGGTTATCCAGGTTGACTGGTTTATTTGGATCGGGGCCTTTTAAAGTACCTTGCGATGGCTGCCGCGAAAGCTGCCCAGGCGGCGGTTGTACGGATAAGTTAGTGCCTTGTTTACCGTTTATTTGCGGTAACGTTTGCGGCCTAGACCCGTCCGGTGTTGTAACCCCGCCAAACTGAGGTGGCTGCCTGGGACCGAATTGCAGACTGTTCGGTGCAGGAGCTCTTTGTGGCGGTTGACCAGTGGTCGGTGACTGTTGTCTAGGACCTTGTTGAGGTACTACTGTTTGAGGACCTGTAGGACGCTGTTGAGGAGCTGGTACGCGAATTTGTTGAGATCCAGGTGGACCAGAGCTTATAGGCGCCCTCGTTGGTGGAGTTCCCAAGCGGGGTCCTAACTGCGGTGGGCTAGTGACAGGCCCTCCGGGCTGAAATTGAGGCCGTTGTTGCAGTTGTGGAGTTGCAGGCCGTTGTCCTTGAAGTGAAAATGTTGATCGCGAGTCCGCTCTAGTAAGAGGCGGACGTACTGGAGGTTGATTCAGGCCCGACGAATCTAAGCCGTTTGGACCACCAGATGGTGGTCGACTTTCCACTGGTGCCTTTAAAATAAATAATTATCACAATGTAACACACAAATAACATAAATGAAAAAGTGTTGTAGGTCATTACGTCATTTTCACCTTGCATGCTTAAAAGAAATAATTACTAAAGGTACTTTAGAGATGGTAATTGAGATAGGAAAAAGTTCAAACTTATTTATACCCTTGGGAAGTTGGTAATTAAAACTATGTTAAATGTTATTTCACACTTAGTGGAACCTAGTACTTAGTGGCAACTTATGGATTTTTTGTCTGTTGAGGGGCAAAAATCAGAAAGGAATATCATAGTAGTAAGGTTATTATAGAAAGTATTATCATAGTAGTAAGATTTAGTTTGACATTTGAGTATACAGAAAGTACAAGATGGCAAAGTGATTGAGCAAGGCGGGGCTGGGCGGCGACATCCGTGCTGTCACAAGTGGGGCCCGCCTGGAGTCGACATGCCCATCAGACTGTCAGTTTAGAGTTCAGTGGTCCCGCGCGAATTTTGTTTACGTTATATTTAAATTAAACTAATTTCATGAGATTTATTATATTTATATTATAATTTTCATAAGCATTAAAATTGCCTATAAATGCTTTCTTTGCAAAGCTGAGAACATTGGTACTCACTGTACTTAATCGGAAACTAATGCCACGCGAAGGTGGATAAAGAAATCTAGCGTTCAATATTTTATACTTTTTCTACACTAATATTATAAAGAGGAAAATTTTGTTTGTTTGTTTGGTTATAATGAATAAGCTCATAAACTACTGGACCGACTTTCACCTTCATCTTTCACCATCCGAAAGCTACATTATCCACGAGTAATAAAGGCCATATTTTATATGAAATATATTTGATAAATAGATTTTGAGGCGGTACAAAGTTTGCCGGGTCAGCTAGTATGCAATACTTTTAGTAGCTAGAGTATTTTAAAGTAATCTATTCTCTCTTTACTACAACATTTAATTGTAAAATCGTGATAGACAATCACAAATGAATACACTTCATTGGTGATGATACAATCAAAGGTGATGCGAAATAACGTAAATAAACTGGAAGTTGTTATCCTGAAACCGTTTAATAATAAATATTCGCTAATGTGACAGTCAGTATCTCGTCCTTAGGACATGAAACAAGAAAATTAATTTGTACTTCCGCATTCAGTAGCACACAAGTAAAAATCGAGCAATGCCCTGTAGTCACAAGTCGTCACGAACTCGGCTACTGGGTCAACGAGTTATTGGAAAATATATCAATTCACAAATTTACTACCAAGGAAGCGTGTAAGAATTTGAATATGGTTACTTGATTTAAATTTCAAAAGTTCAACAAGCTCCCGTATTCGCCAACGCGAAAAATAAAAGCCTTTATTGAAATACTCTGCTTTGCTACTAAAACTTTTAGAACTCTTTATTTATCCGTAGACAAAAAATTTGCTGCTTTATATTTTAATTACAGTTACTATATAAGTAATCAAAGACTATTAAAATCAAAGATATATTGCATGTCCTAAATTTAACAAGAGAGGTCGATTACAGTGAACACGGAATAATTTTGATACCGAGAGTCAAGTCATAAGTAACTGTTCAAGAACTTCACTTGATTATATGTCCACTCCAATCCAATGGATTATATGTCCAATACAATCAAATATTTGTAAGTTATACATTTTACAAGTAAACAATCATTGCACTCGGTCCGTTTGCGTATAATACATGAAAATATGAACGTAAAATCGATTTCTATTCCGTAACGTAGTTTCTATGTCGGAGACAACAAATCGATAACATCATAGGTACTGTTTTCCACACGTTACGACAAAGGCCGCCACAATCGCGTGTTCATGTATTGTATATAACGTGCTTCGTCAACCAACGTTATCGAATTTACATAGAAAGAGCTGTAAAATTTTGCGATATATGTTTTTTTGTCACAGACATTATACGACATACGAACTATTAATGCCAAATATAAAACAATGTGAACATGACACACACATTCAAACCGACGCTACGGCCGTCATTGCTCAAGGATAAACCTGTGGATAATACGTGTGGCTAATATACTCGTAAGTACAATCGAAAGACAAATGACGTACCTACGACACATAGTTTCGTTGAATCAGTTTATCTGCCACGTCAATGACTATGTTTCGAATGAATTAGTTAATCATTGGTTTGAATTGTGCCTACAATAAGTTGCATGATGATAAGAAGAGTCATACCTTCTTTTAGTAGAATTTATTAACTCTGGCAATATATAGAATTTATAAAAATTTTAACGATGTCATCCATAGACGTAAATTCAATTAGTTTAAGAATGTAAGTTGACTTTATATATGTTGCAATTATCAGGTGTGGGAGTTGAAAATAAATTGAATATTTCAAAACAATACTAAGACCTATAAAATTAAACCCTCTAAAGTAACTTTGAACCTTGAAAAATGTGTCAACAGCCCGAGTTGAAAACTGTACTTTAAAACTCAATTGAAGAGAAGTGGAAAAGTCAACACTTTAACTTCTTTTGTGGTCGAACACTCGCTAGTGCTTTAGAGGGACGAATAAGTCTGTAACAGACTATTTAATCGATGGCTCAAAGTGCTAGTGTACTAATACTGACACACAGTGCTTCCATGTCGGCCATAAGGCTTACCCGGTTCACGTTGTTACTTGTTACTTGCTCCATGTTGTTTTAACTACCACAAATGTTTATACTCTTTGAGCAGTAAACAAAGGTATTTATGTCATAATCTTCGCACGACGACAGGTTGCCTACTTGCGATATCTCCTTTGAAACAATAAAGACAATATTTTTATTAGTGTCTAGAAAATCACGCAAAGCCTGCTGCGCAAACTGCGCAGGGCATCTGTGCTCAAAGGTGGCTACGACGAACTACGTGTCGCAATAAAGTGAAAGAAATACCATACTGTAGTCTATGTGCAAAGATACGTAGGTACTTTCTTCTTTCTTATAAGCATATTATCGCTTTGTCTTCATAAGATGTAATCAACCGAAACAAAGAGTCTGGTAAAATTCCATGATTTTTTACAATTACAATGGAAGCGTGATTCTGATACAGAATAATTTTTCTTCTAAATTGTCCTTGAATCTAATTTACGCATTGAAATTACTACAGCATAGGGTGCAAACAAATAGTGAAACACAAAACAATTCGTGACGTGAAATGTGTATACTTAATGTTTAATTACAACTATAAAAGGTAATACATATTTATTCAAGTAAATTTCTTTGTTTTTTGTTTCATGTCGGTCTAGAGAACCGTGCAAGAAATAATCTTACGCACTGACGCAAGTAGATTATTAATAAACTAGTGTTTTATTATGTTCAATTATAAAACCGGCCTGTTACTTCATATATAGGTACTTAAGTGATAAAAACAAAGATAAAACTCGTAATGCGGAAATAAAGGGACCAATTGAAATTATTTTTATTAAACCACTCATTTGTTTGTGCTATTATAGTTGTAACCCGGCCATTAAATTCAAATAATGCAACTATACTTTCATTAAGTGATAAATATGTACGTGACTCATTGGTACACTCATCGAGTCGTCACAAAATTAAGGAGGTTCTGTTTTCGTAACCCTGACTACGCTTTCACAACTAATGGACTTACAAATTTTCTTTCCGTTAGCATCATAGATTAGTAAAGATACTTCGCCGCCTTGAAATTGAATGAAGCCACAAATGGCTTATTAGTAAGTTCTTTTTTTGAATTCTTGACAAATAAAAACATTTTTAGAGAAAATTTACGAATAAATAACTAATACTGCGTAATTTACATAATAAATGAATAATTATTTCAAATATTTTAGGGACATTTTAGCACGGAGACGTGGCAAAACTTTTTTACGCAATTATTTCAATTCTCAAAACTGGGTACATTTTCTTGTTAGGAGTGAGTAATCTTTACTAATCTATGGTTAGCATATAGTCAATGGACAATACCACGTTAATATTATTGTTTCTAGAGAACAAAGCAATCAAGGGCTACGTTTCATTTCACTGGCGCTATCCCAATCTTATTTCAGCTCTTTCTGCACAATAACGTCTGCGATAACACAAGGATAGTCGCTACACTGCTGACATAATAACAAAAAACATACCACAATTGACGTACAATATATTTATTTTTTAAAAGTAATGTCCCTGACTTTTTCCTAGAAACCGTAGATACAAAATGAATGGTTCTTTATTCTTTAGTGAACAATAGTCGAAAAATGACAAAGATATTATATTCGGAAACATAATAACGGTAGATGAACGATTGTGTTGTTAATGGACTAATTTCCTGAACAGTCAATCGTTAACTTCGCCTGCATTTGGAAACAGGTGAAAATACACACGTAAAACTCTTATCAGTTACAGTATATGATATTGACATCATCGTGCTGGGTTTCCGAGATATTTTTGGCACTTTAAGTGTGTAAAGTAGAAACTAGCATATAGCTAGCACTAAATTGGGTAAGGCATAAGTATAACAGTACATAGGTACCCCTTTGACGATGAAGCCGGTCAAGTATACGTTTCAATAGGGAGGTTACTAGAGAAAGACGAAATGATTGAATACAAACCGTACACGTCTACGGTTAGTGTTTCAATTTATTACCTAATACACAATTACATAATACCACGTTAAATCTTATGTTTAATCAAGGAATGCCAATAATCATTGTTCAAATATACACTAAGAATTCTATAAGTATAATTATGTTTCTACAGTAGTAACTGAGCATAATTGACGTACATAATAAATTAGACTTATTAACATAAATCATATTCCAATCTTATCGGAGTTAGAGTTATACTAATATTGTCGTTACATTTTCCTTACGCACATTATCTTGTGAACAGCGAAACTTGGAACGGGCGGAGAGTGTTGGCGTCATACAACCTGGCGTCAGAGCGTAGCCGTGACGTGGAGGAGAGCTGAGGAGGTCCTCTTGCCAAATGTGACTCAGATGCGATATAAGCCGGCGTGTAACTGGCCGACGCGCATTTCATATCCAACCTTCGACCACTCAAGTGCTCGCATAAATACTTGAGGTGCATTGTGATGTTTGTTGACAGTGTCGACGTTATCAATTGCCGTTTGGAAAATATCAATATAAACGTACAAGGTAGGTTGGTGTACTCGTTGTGATATCGCTGCCATGTGCTCGGAATACTTTATAGTTTCTGTTTAGACATAAATATTTTATTGTTTGTTTCTCTGGCTGTTGTAGTTATTGTTAGCGTATGTTGTCGTTTTATACTCAATACAAAGGAATTAAATCGTATATTTGCTTGGATACTAAAAGTATTATTTTAATTATTAAATTACTTTTTAATCAATTTTATATGCGAGTTATAGTTCTAGTTTAAGTATTAAGCGTAAATTATATTCATATTCGAGGTAGTAACAATACATTTCACATAGTAAATGAACGTTTTTTTAATTTAGTTTTTTTAGTATTTTACCTTTATATTCCTATATTTGATAAATATACTAAAATTTTTATTGTTTGGCTTTTATCATTATTTATAATAACGAAATATTTTTTTTACAGACAACATGCATCCAAAATCTAACAGGCCGCCAACTTGCCCCAAAACACAAGTACCCCATCTGAACATTACTCTGTCAACCGCGAATCAAAGGAGGACAGATGGCAGTCCGCAGCAGGGCGCGGAAAATCCCTGGCTGTTGAAGCCACAACATGAAATCCCTCCCACGCCGCCGCCACAAGTCGACGAGCAGACCGGGAACTTCTTCAAGCGAGCCGGTTAACATTCCTTTGTTAACTGTTTGGTTACATACGAAATATCTTCCAAATGGCAGCGTGCCATCTTTCCGGAAAACTGACTTTCAAATAAGTCGAATAAAAATATTCATTACGTTATTAGAAGCATATACGTAAATACCCGAGGATCGCAAAAGCTTTTAGCGGGGCGCCAGCCAACGTGACTGACGTGAAGAATCACCACAAAAAACTGAGTGAAAATGGCTTTAATATTGTATATGTTGAATTGATTGATGGATTCAGGAAAATAAAAAAGTACATATGGGTAGTAGGTATAGATATAATAAGTTAATCAATTTTTTGCGTGCATGGAATTCGTAGTCGTGGGATCGTAGATCCATGTCTTATTGTCATGTTTGTTAGAGTTCTGTAGTTGCTGTGTTGTGAAAATTTTGCTATCTATAAAGATTATGTATTTTATTGATAAAAGCGATACTATCATGTAGAGCATATATTTAATGAAGCAATTTAACAATTATCTTTAAATTTTAAGAGCTTTAAAAGTGTATAAAAAGATAATAATATAATATGATATTTAAGACAATAAGCTATTTAAACAATTATTTAATCCTAAACGGTAGTTATTTAATTTATTTATACTTTTTGTTGGTTTAATTGTAAATAAAAATGTAAAAGAATGAATACAAAGTAGAAATGCATAGAAAAAATATTTTACTACTACATACTAACGTCTTGCATGTGTTTGCATGACGATAAACTTTGACATGAATCAATTTAAGCAAAAACTTTATGTCAATTTAAGTTTGTAACATTTCCGTAACTATGTCTATCAGTTTCAAAAATTTGCTACTGCTCTAAATACAGTGCCAATTTGAAATATAATAATGTAAGGTATAAGGTAATTTAATTTTCTGAATGTATAAAATGATATTCTATTATTATAATCGTATTGTTATAATATATACTTTGTTTCTTTATAATATATACATTTTTCCATAAGGACATATTGAACAGGTAATTTCCTTCAATTTACAATAAAATATATAACTATTTATGACACAATCAATACATAATGTTGTTTACACGACATTATGTTTTCATTATTTTCAAATAGTCACGTACATGTTTGTTTTATGGCTCAATTCAAAAATAGTAAAACAATTATTCAGAAGTTTGTTTTTTCGTGAGAAGAATAAAAGAGATGACAAATTACGTCAACTGAATACGTGAAACTTTTTTTGTGGTATCTAATTTATTGTATGTGGTCTTAATTAAACTAATAATCTTACTTTTATTATGCATTATATCATTTTATCAACTTATTTATGTACGTATCTTGTGATTATTGTTTAAGCAATAACTCCCTTAGAATATACTCTTAAGGGCGACAAACAACATTTATCAAGGAAGAATTGTATTTGGACAAAAGCCAATTTATTTATGTATTCATATCATTTAAAATCGCTCAAAAGTGAGCCATAGGTACGTATGAAAATAGATTTATATATGCCATGGAAAGAAAACAACTTTGTTATAGTAATAAAAAGATGTAAATTATAAATGTAAGTATTACCGTGCCAACAGCCTATGACATATTAAAATAAATTGAATATAGCAGTAGCCCTATATATATAATTATTTTGATAAAATAATTTAAAAACCTATTTAGGTATCTGACCCTATTTCTCTTCCAATCTTAGTTCCAATACTTTGTCGTACGCACAGTTGTAATCAATAAAATAGGACAAAAAGAAACAGTTCAGTAGATTTTCTCTTTGGTTTGTCAACCGATTGTATCTATCTTTCCTTGGTATTGGCGACCTTTGTTCTTGACAATAAATCAATTATGAAAATATACCTATTATTATTGTGAAATTTGGACCACTAGGCAAAAACTAGTACTAATTTAAAGTTGAATGTGACCTACGTCTCTTTTTGAAGTCATCTATTTGACTCTCGTTAAGTCAGCCGCTAATAGAAAAGCTTACACGATAATAAAAACTCAAACAAAACGTTTAAACAACTGACGTATATGGATCTAATGATAGCAATTATTCAGTAAGACCTTAATTACGTTTACGAGTGGGCGATCAGGTGACTCGAACTGAGGGCGTGACTCAGTTGGTAACTGACTCACAATTCCTGAATGAAGGAATTAAATTTGTATGCTCTTCTCAAACTTATTTTTGTATAACTTACAAGCAATGGCAGATCTTTTGTATTGTTACGTACAATATATTACATTTTCTGAACTGTATATTAGACGTATAAGCAATGTAAGAATACAGATTATCTTTCGCGAGTGGATTATTTTGGGATCACAAAATAAAATTTACATCAGCAACAACCATCATCAGGAAATAGCTATCAATTAATTTTATATATTTGGCCGCTTCCACATCGATATTATTAGACATACCTACATAAATGTATTACTGTATTAATCCCATTGCTAAAGATAGAATGAAATTAACAACATTTTAATTTAGCAAAAAATAACATATTTTTTATAAATGATATAAATGTAAAAGCAGTTATTAAATATTTTTATAAACAATATTCAGTCGTTAATATCCACATGAATACTTTTTTAAATTACCTAAAGCATTGACCTAAATATTTCCTATAAGTAATGGAGATATAAATATTGATTACAGTGATAAAACATCCACTAAATAGTATTAAGATTATATTAGAGGATTAATAACAACATAATTAGTTGTAATGTTTGGGCAATAATCCAAACTCGACATTCTTGTTAAGTATGTATACTGCAAAGATTCCGTAATCGATATATAATTTTATAATCAGCAAAGTAAGTTTTATCTTCATATGGTTTTTCAAAAATCTATAAAAATAGAACAGGATTTTTATTGTGTAGCCAAGTTGAAATCACCTTAAGTAGCATTGTAATTATTTCTAAAACTGCCTAATATCTCTTTCAATTTTATTGTATTGAAACTTGAAAGTACCCTTAGAAATAGAAAACTTAATAATTTCATTACACTACTGAAAAGCCCATTATTAAATTCAAAATCCTAATCAGGAATTATTATTAGCATATATTCTTAAATCATGAGTTATAAAATAAAATTTGATATATTAGATACCAAAATTAGTATTCTAACAGTTATATTCCAATTCTAAGTGCTTTATGCCATCAAGCTTCAGTCAAGTAATATTCAAACACTTGAGCAACATTCACTCTAGGGCTCTTCATAACGGATATAATGATTTCTAGATAGACTCTATCCAAGTAAGAGTTTGGCAATTACTTTGGAATCAGTTCCCTTTATTTTAGATTTTATTCATAAGGTTATTTAGAGTTATATATAAAAGTGATAATATATTATAGTGTTTTATTATATATTATAGTTTGAATGAATGAATCATAGAATTTGAACTAAAATTTTAAGTTTATTTTTTAAGTGTAAATTATATTTATATCATTAATATAAAACAGTATAATTGACCTATAAAACCATTAGATAAACATCATAAGACGTGGGTAATTTCCGAATTTGCGTGAGAACTATTTTGACATAGTCGTAGGAGTGACAGAGACAATCGTCTGTGTTCCATTTGCCGAATTAATGACAACGGTTGAATCATTTCCAAAAATAAAATCTATAAAATGTATATATAAATGTATAATATATTACGAATTTATCTTTTTGAAATCTTGGTGACTTAGAAAAGCACAAAAGTATTCAATCAATTTATATCTCATGTAACTATTTGAATTGTTTGGAAATGATACCATTACAATTATATATAAAAAAATGGACAATGTAACACGGAGTTATGCTAAAATAACAAAATCCAAATAAAAGCTATGGATAAAGAAAAATCTCATCCCCTACCCCACATGTTTATGCAGTCATAACATAACAATTTAATCAAAGTGTCACTTTACATAATACCTATATAATAATGAATGTAATATACTACAAAAGTACAGAGAAAAATATCACGTCGCAGTAGATATACATTGTAATTTTATGGGACAATTACTCATACTCGGAGCAACGCAAATAACACTGGCTATTTAAAAATTCTATAAATTATTGTTGTAGTCGAGCTGTGTCTGAAATTTTCCACTCATTCTATTATCGACTTAACATAACGAGGATTTGGTAATCTACTAACGATAAAAGTAGAGAACTATCTACGCATTTCATAACTACACGAAGCCGGTCGATAAGTGAGCTCAACTGGGTAAACCCGACAAGACTTGACAGCTCGCACAGTTCATTTCAATCAGTATTCCTTCATTTCAATACACTTAAAAGAAGAAAATAAGGTGTTTATTAGTAGACCGCAATGGTTTGCTATATTAATTGCATTTGAGTAGATAGAAGCATTATTTCTTTCCACATTACGTATATTACAAATGGAACCCAGTGACAATGAACACATGTTCTATAATTACAACAGAGTGTACACGATCAATATTTAGAAGCAAACTAGTAATTACACAGTTTAATACCAACGACAAGGAGTGAAATATCGAACGTGGAGTACTAGAATATTCTAAGTGCTGAAGCATCGACTGTGCTGTTTGTTTTGATATTTGATGTACTTACCTAATCGGCGGCAAAGATAGCAATTCACTTTTGGTAAAGAGATATGGATTCAATAATATTTTAGTTAATCGCTTTTGATAATAAGGGGATGCCCTGCGCTGTGGTCGCCGGCAAAGCCTGATGTGCCGTGATACGTTACGGCCTCTATCGGCGACTGAAGTATGTAGATTTCGGAAAGGACACGACCCGGCTCATATAATGTCGATCACTTTGAAAAAATGTTTGAAAATTTCTAAAAGTAATTAAACATTGTACATGTAATATGTGGCCTAAATTACAATGAAACTATATATGATTTTAAACTTAATATGTTGTCGTTTTATAAAAATAGTTAATATTTGAAACAATCACACAGTTAAAATAATGTTTCACTCTTATAAATCATTTTTATGGTTTATTTTCTCAATGTATATTTGCTATTTAGGAAAATGAGTGAATAAAATAATAATATTACACATCTAAACGTTCGTAAGGCTGCGAGAGGGTGCGCCCTGCGCCCTGAAACAGCTGCGCGCGCAACACCTGCGGGCTATCCCCAGCCTCGAGATGTATTGAGACAGCCTAGGAAATAAATCGGCAGCCATCCTTGTTCTTTCACAGCATTCTCCATTACCCAGACATGTACTTGTCTGGTACTAGTCACCAGTGTCAGTACCAAATTACGTAAACTGGCCATACAGCAAATGACAAAAATCGACAATCGATTCACAATCTTTTGTAACTATTGTTTGGTCAATATATACTTGATAACATTTTATAAAAAAAAATGATAAAAATATTATTTAAATGTAATACTTTGTGACCTATCTTATAAACTAATATTCTATATAACAGTCAAATCCCTGACTTTAGAAAATACCCAAGACACAAGCATCATAACCTCGCTGAATAGACAAACTTGTTTATTGGCAAGAGTTAGCTTCAGATCTTGGGTCACTAGGGACCTGAATCAAACGCGAAAATCTTTCTTTATATTAAAATATTGCTATCGATGACTTATTTAAAGGAATAAGTACATGTTTTACTTATTGAGATCTTACACACAAAAATATATTACAATACTTACATAATGTATAGGTAAGGGGAGATCCACAAATTACGTGAGATGTTTAAGGGGGAGGGGGGGTCGAGTCAAATCTCATCTAATCTTACGTTGGAGAGAGGGGGGGTCTCGGCAAATATCACGCATTTTTTTTTCTTATTGAAACAAAAAAAAACTATACTATTTTGACCCATTATCCAGATTCTACATGCTTAAGATTTAAGCATAACTGTAATACGATTAAGATCATTCACTAATTCGTTCGAAAGAAAATAATTTCATTCATACTTCGACGTTATACATTACTTACTACTGACTGTCAAACTACTATATTTGTTTTATACCAAAACTATTAACTAGTCGTAAATAAAAGTACGAAGCAATTTTTTTTTTCTTTTTACAATAACACTCCAACACGTTTACATATTTAAGAAACGCACATTTTGAAAAAAACTCACGTGAGATTGGGGGATGGGGGAGGGGGTTGAATAAAATCTCACGACATCTCACCAGGGGGGGAGGGAGGGACAGAAAATTCAAAAAAACACCTCACGTAATTTGTGGATCTCCCCTAATGAGATGATCCAAGCCTCTGTTATAGTAATTATTACGTCATGTAAACAACTTAGACAAATAGTTGAAAACATTCGGGTAATTTTAGCCTAGTTAAGCAGTAAGTTCACTAATACAGTCTGACAAACAAGATTTGTTATTCATTCTCTGGTAATGAAAAAAGTTTGGCAACTTGTACTATGTTAGTAAAATGTTTTCTTATCTTTAATTATAATTCCATGCTTACTTATTGCAATTACATAATATGCCTACGTTTACTATGTCCTTGATAACATTTCTGTAGAGGCAAAATAAAAATAATTTGCAATTAATACATTCATGACGTTTAACATGGCTATGAAAATATTGAAACGATAATAATATAATGATTACAATTTGTTAACTAAAGATTAGTTTTGAACAAAGAACTATCTAAGAACAAAGGTAAGTACATAGGTACCAATGATGAATGAATTCCATAAAATCCGATTTCGATACCTGAAACAAAAAAAACATAACATTAATTTTTTCCGCTTGCGTTTTCAACAATGTATTAGGACAACATAGAGTCATCAATTGTGAAAGAAAACTATGCCAGAGAAATTATCCAACATTGAATCGCTGATCTCTTATAATATGATATTAAAATTCTGACTACGGATATTTGTAAAGGAAATGAATTGCTTCATGTTTACCATCTAAACTATTCCCACAGGAACACTGCTATCAAGCACATTATAATAATAAATGTAATGGTAAATAGATTAATGGAAGATCATTAAAGCCAATAAATCAAACATAAAATATGCAATGCAACTAATATCAATGTACTCAATCAGGAAATGAATTTAAATACACATATCGACACTTACGAGGAGATATCAATAAGCACACGAGCGCAAAATTACTTCAGTCAAGTCCGATCATAAGATAGGCGTATCAATAACAGATATGATAATCTGTTGGTAAAATCCATCAGTATTATCGATAACATGCAACCCACGCAACATAAGCGTTTATTGCTGGTCACGGGTTTCTCCCTCGGAGAAACCTAGAAGATTCTGCTTTGAACAAAGTAGGATTTATTTTAAAAAGTAACATTAGTAACGTTAGTCAGAAGAGATGTAGTAACGTTAATTATAATAAGGTACCTAATTCATAAACGGTGTAGCGTTGTTACTAAATTAACCTAAGGGTTGACCTTCATCCTAGCTGTTTCCTAGATCAAGAACAAGCAAATGGAATGGCAATATTCCTTGAAGATAACTATACTATAGGTACATATAACATCTATTTTAAAGAAGCAAAACTAGTCTTAATATGTATTGAGAAAATGTATAGAAATATGTCTACCTTTCAATCTGGGTGATTAAGGATGATGGCTATAATTCATTTTAATATTTCGTTGTAATATAAAATAACAATATGTGAATAACTGTGACAATAACTATAATAAATAATAATATTACATAATCCTTATTGATTATTATGGCCCGTTTGATAAGTTAAATCATACACTTATAAATCATTTGAGAGGATTTCCCAGGTAAGATTTATATTTCAAGTTATAAGATAAACTAATGTAAAAAATTTGGAAATCCCCTCGAGAGCATCTTCACGTGGCTCGTTATACGACTCTATATCTTGAATAGTAAACTTGTTAAAGTAGTATACTACTAATCAACAGCGTGAATAATACCATTAATTAGAACAAGTGGTTAGGTACGTTAGATTAATGCCAGATAACATGAAATACGTCAATGTATACCTAATAATTTATATCGCCCAATTAAATGAGAGAGTGTGGTAGTTTACGTGTGAATAGGCACGACCATACCTTCGTAGACGTTAAGTCTACGATTTATCATATTATTCCTACTCCAGTGACATTTTCGCGTGGTTTAGAATGATAACAAACTGACAAAGTCCTTGAAGATTACGAGCGTTTGCCAGAAACAGTCCGGAGCAGGAAGAAAGTTCGTATTTCGTGTTGGGTTGCGTGCCGCATAACATTAGGTACCTGAGCATCGTGCGTGTGGCTTTTCAGGCGCTTCGCAAAAAATGTGCGATACCTTTTCGATCGCCTTTATCAGGTTTTGCTGATACCCACATCAACAAAGAAAGGTTTTTTTAATTGACATTTGTTTTTCGTCCTATAAGTTTTCACAGGGCGAGGTACACAGATTGACCAGGTCAATCGAAGAGAAGAAGTAGAGACAGAACATGATTGCAAGTACGGCTAGAAACAGCGTCTCAAAGCCAATCTCCATTCTGAAAGGGCTGTTAACTTGCTTACAGGCTCTTTCGGGTGTTCATGCATGAATCTCGACATAAAACAACACTGTATAGTAGGTACATAGGAAACAAAGCCTTCATGGGATAATGGAACTATCAACGCCGTGTTATCTAAGAGAATTAGCACGTTGGTCAGATTCTATGATTGAAAAACAGAAAAACACCATTCAGCATATTAAGGAACCCCATAATAAAAGTGAATAAATTTTAATAATGTATTTGCTTGGCTTACGCAGATTGCGTCATCGACAGCTTTACACGTCAGTTATGTGGATTACTTTTGAATACCTATTCGTCAAACGTTCTTCAAATCTGTTTATTTTTCCTTCGTTTTAATTTTAACTTTATGCGTAAGTGCTATAAATAGCACATGCTAAATATACTAATTACAGTTATTGAGGTATTAGAAAACTATTTTAACGTTACATTTACTTTCTGTTTGAAAATGCATGGCCCCGAAATGCATTAAATTACCATTCCAGGCCAAACAAACCATACGTGTCCTGAATTCGAAGAGCAAAGGAAGTAATGTAATTAAAAAATGGTGCGGTTCAGAGTTGAGACTCGAATTAACTCTTTGTGTATTAACAATATAGTTAGACCTTATGTTAGAACAACATTTGTTTAAAACAAAAATATTTAAATTTTTCCGTTCATCGTATGACCTTTTTAAAGTAATATCGGGTAAGGTAATAAACTTAGCAAAACAGATACAGAGACTCTACATGATGAATTTAGTACCTAAATTGTACTGATAAATAGTACAAATTGAAATATGTAGGTATCTAATTATTTCCCTATACCTACGAACTCATGTCATTTAAAAGAAAATGTTCATTCAACTCTTAAAAGTAGAAGTCCACTCATCGCAACTTGTAGAGACATCAGTACCTACACTGATATTTTACAGCACAAATTGGTATACCTATTTATGACTATCATGATCAAGAAAATTATTTATGACTATGCAAAATATGCAGTATGCCTCACTCTTTGTCATTGAGATAATTTTGAGTTCCATGGTGATTCAAACATTTCAATTGAGGTTCCTAACGCCCTCTATGGACGCGTTAACAAAACTCTACCCGTAACTTCAGTGTACGGCGAAGTTCCGTATCTACGCCACCTAGTAGACTGAAACTGAATCAAAGGCTCGAAGAACATTGGTGTCATTCTGTTTACTACGTGGTTCGGAAAATATGAAACAGATGGCGCTTTAACAGGTCTTGTATGCTTCTTTATAAATATGGTAGAGACGCCACCTGGTGGCCTGAAAATGAATCAACGTTTCATGGTACACGGCGCTGCAGTAACTATGTTCTCTACTGCCCGTTATTAGTAATTGTGAACCAATGTTTTGTCTACAGAAAATCGACATTAACAATTTCTGCCTATTAGATATTTTTCGATTTCGATCTTTGAAGAAAAAGGAGAAATTGATAATTATTAACTACGACAGTTAGAAGGTATATTTTTGGTTTATTTGATATTATTTTCGATGTAGGGAAGTTATCATAATGGACGTATTGATTGGAGATGTTACATATGTTTCTCAATGATAATGAAGTTTAAAGAGAGATTATCTGTAAAAATAGGACGATTAGATTATTTTTTCGCACTTTTAACGTAAATTAAATATGTACATTAATTATTGACACCTTCATTATTTTAGCAGTGTGCTACACACACTGCTAAAATAATCGCGCACATTTATAAATTAATCACTCAACATTTTTATAAAAACACATAGGAACATCATACAAAGTACTTAAGTACAAGTACCTTTATACAAGTATAAATATTCTATACCTTCAATAATCAACCCTTCTCAAAATGAAGCAAAAACAAACAATGGTTTTCAACCACAAAGTTATCAACCCCGGTGCGCACCCTTTCAACGAAGGGTCGAAAATGGATTCATTACCGACCTCTAATAGCTCGTAACTAAAAAACAAAAATTACGTCGTATTTAGGTCTTTTTGGTCCATTTTATGCAATGACACGATGAAGACGTATTTAAATGTCGTATTTTAACTTAACCTTTAAAAAGGTATTAAGGTATCTACTTGTAGGTATTGTTGTTTTGTGAACTCAGTTCTTTCATTACTTGGGATGTAACTGATGTCGTCATCAGTCATTACGTTTCTTATAATTGCACCCATACTAGCTAAGTGCTAATCGTTTTTATAACATACCTATCGCAATACGCAAACAAGTAGACGAACGCTCATAGGCAGTTTTCTAAAGAGTTATGCGGCAATTTAGTTTTTGTTGTCATGCCGTGATATGGTTTAATTAACGACTATGCAAAAGAACATAGACGCATGTACATAATTGAACAGATAAACATTATGAATCCATAAATGAATAGTAGCAATATACTATAATTCAAAACCACAACATGACGTGACTTGATTGCAAGTAACATTTAACTGAAACATGGTGGTGGTACTTACAACTCTTTGTGGTTCGACTCCATTGTTACCAATGCCACACTTATTTTTACCTAATAACAGCAGTGTTAAGCGCTGCTGCGTTGGGGTTTGAACGGTGTGGTAAGGGACATATACTTTTCCGAGGCGTTCAAACTTAGTCCTCAAGGGTAGAGGCGCATCTGTGGCCGACCTCAGGTAGGGGTTAATTACAGATGTCCATGGACGGCAGTAGCCACTTACCATCAGGAGGACTGCATGCTCGTCTGTTACTTATAGCAAAAGTCTCACATTATCTTTACTAACATTAGTTAGACACAGTGATATATTAGTAGTTTGACTTCTAGGAACTCGTCGGTATGATTGCTAAATTAAAGAATGTTTATTAGTTAATTAACTATCGTTTTCAGCCTCTTGTCGTTCCTAGAAAGAGTTCGTTCGTGGAACCTGATTACTTTTCATTTTGATAAATCATCTACTGTCGGAATACAACAACAAAGGGAGTGAAAAACAGTGTGTGTAAGCTTATAATAGGTACCTGCTTGTGCCTAGATATACGATTTTAATTAGGCTTCGTAATGAACAAGGTTTACAAATTTCTACACATAATGTCATTCCACTTGACTTAGCGGAAAAAAGGGTAATGACCGACGAAATGTATATGTACCTAGCTAACTATATGCGAAGGGAATTGGGAGAATGAAGGAGAGTAAAATGAGAGTAGAATAAGAGAGTAGAAATATATTTAAAAACAGAGAGATGCTGTACGTTACTTGTTGAATATTTCGATGTGAAAAGTATCGATGATTATAATAACAGTAAAAATAGTATATTTCATTCTATATCTACCTAGAATAATCTGTTACTACATGATTAAGTATTGATATCAAGATATGGTTATTTTTGACTTACGTTTACAAACAAATTGATCATAAACAATTAATTATCTGACATACATTAAATAAAAAAAAATTATATGTATTTTACGAGATTCTTACTTTCTGTGCTAAAATTTATATTGTTTATTTATGTATGTGTTTACATTTGCATTTAGCTAGCAAGTTGACCTTGGCATGGCGTCACTAGTTGATTTCAACTGGTGCCACTTACATCATCACTAGACTTACCTAACTGCTTAGAATTTACCTACCTGCGTATGGGTCACACCTTGCGTACTCTTGTAGAATTAGTCATATGGTTGTATCATTGAAGTTGAAGTGTACTTTCGACTTTCGATTTTTCTCCGTATGAGTAAAAGATCGTCTCTTTATAATATGGAAGTAGGAAATGAGCATGCAGTTCTTCTGATGGTCGGTTATGCCGCCCATAGAGATCTGTAATCAACCTCAGATAATATTAGAGTTCTACCGAAGGTCAGCCTCATATGCATGGCTACCCCTGAGGACTGCACAGTGCAAGAGTCGTGCAGCACGATATCACGTTTCAAATCGGAACACAGCAGCGTTCAACACTACTACAATTATTAGTCAGAAATAGGTGTGGCTGTAGTGCCTCCGGAGTCGAGCGTCGAATGGTTCTACCACCTCTACGTGTTACGTTTGCTAAGATTTTTTTGTCTTTATACGTAAATCAAAAAATAATAATTATTATACATTTTAAATGCTTCCGACTTGATCTTTATAAAAATAATGATATGTTATCAATTAATAATTACCATCATATTCTAATGTAACGTATGTTACATGGTATGTGATTAACATAGAAGATCCTACTGGATGTGCTGATGATATGCCAACATTCCACATGTGATACCCCACTGTAACCTGCCTACTTATAACAAAGTGCCGCTAGAGCAAACAGATAAGGTGATTATAAAATATCTTATCACTTTTATTCTTAATATTTCTCAGAAACCCATACTTTCGCAACTTCTGTACCTATATTTTTAAGTAATATAAGGGATTTGCTGGATAATTGGCTACTTATGAAACGACTAATAAGAAAATAGCATCTAATCAACATTAGAACAATAAAGATAATGAAAATTAAATAAAAAATAAATTAATTGAAGTAGATATATCAGAAATAAACATCGGGCTGTCAAAATTTTAATAACCAATTTATAACGTAATACTTACACAAATATGTATAACAATTCTCTGCCCACACTGCACATCATTACAGTCAACCATTTTCAATGCCATATACTAATTTAAAATAATATGTACTGTCTAGACTAGCGTTCATTGATTTTAATTAACCATTTTAAGTGATTTAAAGCAATCGTTTCGAATAATTATAAAACTGCAGATTTAGCACATTTTAATAAAACATTCACAGAGTAAATAATATAATATCATCATCTAGGTATTTAATAGGTAAATTAAACAACGCCAAATACTGACATATAAAATAAAAATAGAAACGGGAACAAACTTACTTTACTTGATTTTTTTTTCAACCGGCTCACATTATTGAACATATTTTATCAAAACTGCGAAATTATAGTTGCAATGTTGAACTTTCCACTATTTATTTATGACATTTCAATGTTGCTTTAGATTTCATACTTCAGATACTTGCACTAAGTATAAAATGATTTATCGATACATATGTCATAACTAACAGTTTACCAACATATTTACGCCCCAACTTTGCTCATAACCTAGATATATCGCGCCTTTAGAATTTCAATGACGTAAGTGCAAATACCATGCACTCGAGAAAAATACATTTGAATCAGGTGTGTTGCCTTCAATTCCCTCTTAATCCGTCATTGGCCGTACTTCCATATAGCGAATTTTATGATGAATACATGAGAGTATACCTGTGTACAGTGTTCTAGTACTTAAATCAGATGACTTTTTACACGTACGCCATTATATTTTACAGGTAAAATAATGCAAATATGCTAGAGTTTCAACAATAGCTCACATCTCCCATTGTGATACATAACGTAATCAAACATCAAATGTCCCAAGAGACTATATTTTAAAAAAGATTGCAATCAGATTTGATTTAATAAAAAGCACCATCAATCACTTATCTCGTCTAATTTGTACGTTGGAGATTCTATAAATACTTGTGATTTGGCAGTAACACGTTACACATAGGTACGTAACGAAATAATGACACACGCATTATTTGCGAAAACATCACACATAATATCTATAAAATATTTTTAAACACACTTGTACTCAACCAAAGGTGAATAAAAACACAAACGAAGACAAAAAAAAACAAAACGTCTCTAAAACATCACATCATAAAAAATAACTTTCACAGTATTTGTATACTACTCGTTTATAGGTCCCATATTACTCTATAAACATACATTTTGGCAAGCCATAGCATCGAGTATTGCAATAATTGAAACATAGTCAGCGATTAACAATAATTAATATTAAGGCACTTCTTAATGTTCCTGTAGTCTCGGTACCAGGATAGAGCTGCGGTATCTTCTGCCTAGCATAAGAAGTGGCTAAAAGGGGGATTTTAGGCCTACGGGAGGCAAGAGTGGGAGCTGGAACCGCCCAGCCAGCGACTTCTGGGTAGAACGACGGTATGGGTGACCGCATATCGTCTTTAACATCGTGAAGGTGCGATGACCTGATGACCGTAAATGCTCATCAGGATAGAGTCCGACCAAGGCTCTATTTTAATGGATAAATACCACATAATCCATAGCTCCCACGATACCGGGCTCTTTTCGTACGTTCCCCCTCTTCAACAAAAAAAGGAACTTGATAAACATTACCCACTTCATATTACGTTGTTCCACGCTCTACAAAACAAGTACTTGCCTCTCTGTGAATACGGATCGTCAATCTTGTCACATCCGTCTAATTTAGGTGTGATGTGCGAGACGGGGACTTAATTAATATACAGGAAACGCGATAAATTGAACATTACACGAAAATCACAATTACAATAGATTAATTATTATTATTTACATTTTGCAATGAACTAGAGTAGAGAGTTGAACGACCTAACTGTACAGATTTACGTTTTCATTATATTCCAATAAAAAGAGCCTATAAATAATAATTGTTTCCAAATGATTTTGTTGAAATTGGTTGTTACTATTATGAATGCTCCTATAAAGAAGATTTTACATTGAATTGCCCTAAAATATAAAAAAGAATTAATAATAAAGTAACTTTGTTCTTCAATAAATTGTTACTATAATGTATAGTTATCGGTAAAATATTCACCGGTAAATGGCTTATCATATTTCTGTATTATATGACTGTTTTACAAAGAAAATATAAAATATACAAAGAGCATATCCAACGCAACAACAATAAGTCGTCACACCTTTCAAATATTGTTTGGCAACAGTAGACATTATACAGAAACAATGTTTTACACAAGTTCGTTATCGTAAAGTAAGAGTAGATTTTTATAGGAGCAGCAAACGAACCACAACATGGTGCATAGCCACTACCGCTCATGGACTTCTATAATTAGCCCAATTTTCCACCAACCCCATCAACCCCAGTAGGATTGTAGTCCTACCTAAGTTCGGCGACTGATGCGCTGCTACCTCTGAAATACCTAGTATAAGTTCTTCTTCCTTACGTATTACACCCTTCAAACCAGAACATAGGAGCATGTAACACCATTGATACTTATAAGGGAAATAACTATATACGTTTTTTGCTACCTAAATAAATAGAAAAGACAACAGCAATTACTTTTACTGTAGTATTTTATTACGGAGCAAAGTTTTAATTGTCGGTTCCGCTAATTGTGGGGGCGCACGCAATGTCCCCACTAAATTGTGCTAATCGGCGCCGTTTCTACGTAATTGTTGCAATTCGGCGCGGAGGCGGACTCCGCCTAATTTAATTCCAATTTCGTTTAATACAAGACAAAGAATAAATCGTCGAACCTTATTTGGTACATCAGATTACTTCCTGGCCTTGTATGCTTAAGTCCCTGTCAGACCAATCGGAGCATCGTGATTATTTAACTTTGTTATTGTGTCAATTTAACTAACACAGTAGTACCTACAGTAAACGTTAATGAAATAGTACCTATTAAGTTAAGTTATAGACAAGTTTAACAACAAGATCAACATACTTTCAGTAACGACCAACGAATCATATTCAATAATCGTCTTTCCAACAGTATTTCTTTGTTCAAAAGAAGAGTAAAAGAGCACTACTTATCACTGTCATAATTAAGTACATATTTGTATGTATATATTGTCATATGTATATATTATTGTATATATTATGTGTATATAATTGTATATATGTATATGTATATGAATATCTATCCTACCTATCTATTTTGTGCACACTTTATTTACCTTTCATACAATTTTTCTGACCATAGGGGCTGCTGGAAGAAATTCCAGGTTGGAATAAGTAGTCCTTTGTACTACATTTCTTTTTAATGCTCTATTTCTTTGTTATGTTCTGTGTACACAAATTTGTAAATAAAAAAAATAAATAAAATAAATAAACAATAATGACTTATCTACTTATTGCTTCGCATCCAAATTACGAAGGTGTCTTCTTACGATACTTCTTGTCGAGTCAAATAAACCATTACAAAATGTCCCCAAATGCCTGAACTATGCACACGTAGGTAGGGTATGATGCGCGTGCGCCGAACTCGTCCGGCAATTTACCAATCACGAGTCTTGCTGCTAAATGTGAATTAGGCCCTGATGTTAGATAAGAGACATAACAATCACCTGTCAGGGGCAACTGCTGTGATAAACCAATCATTTGTGATACGGAAATGTCTCCACTCCTCAGCATGCAACTAGAAATATCCTCTACTCTGATTCAATAGCAAAACTGTGATGAACGGGATAGAGGCGTTTGCTTCATAGCATCAGTGTTGATTTTAATAGTTGTGGGAACGCAGATTAGTTTATATGCGATAACTGAACCCTCAATAATGGCATTGGTAGCAACGTCTCCATAATTGATGTGAAGTAGGACTTTGAATTTAATTAAAAAACCTGTAATAATTGTAGAGACGATACCATCGACGATCCATATTAGATTGATGGATTCATGATTTATTAGACGAAAAAAGGAAACGTGAAGTAGAGCTCTGTGACGCCCCCAACGCATTCTGTTGCCTCATACAAGACGTAAAGTAGCCGTTTTTTACTGTAAGCAAGATGCATTAATATGAGGTGTTCTAAATTAGCCCTGATGAACAGCAACGTCTCCGCATAAACCTCAGATAGGATTTCTATCTCATTTTTAACACATTGGTTAAGTGGTGCTAAATATGTATACAATTCCTTGACCATCAACAACCCTTGAATATCAGACTGGCTGCATATTTGCTGCCCTCATTATATAAAAAGTTATTTCTGATTTCCTTCTATTGTGAAATAGAAATTACCTTACGATCAGTAAAATTATGATGATACCCATGGCCAAAACAATTTGGAAAGAAGTACAAAGATATTAGCGAGGCTGCCATTGTTTGTTTTACAGTTCATTAAGCAAAAGCATTGTGAAGTTTCGGGATCATCTCCAGCCGCTCCCAACGTCGAAAACCCGAAGGGCCTCTCCCTTATATACAATATTTACCAACTATTTAGGGTACACGACGAGTAAAATCATACGTCGAAGAACGACCTACATTAACCTAAATTTCAGTTAAGTAGGTACCTACGTCTTTTAAAACAATCATATCATTAACGTTTTAGTTATTAAGAAATCGATGTATCAATTTATAATTAGTTCAATTATACACGACCTTATGACCTGATATCTTTACATAATATTATACTTTTATAAAATAACAATATTATATTCTTTATAGTTAGAATAAACTTTTTGCTTCGTAATTATAAAAGCCTAACTACTTTTTCGTAACTAATCTTTTTTCCAAATAGAGTAGTTTGTCGGTTTGAAAGTTACAAAAACCATTTCAATTTCTTACAACGATTCTTTTTTTCTGTTACTTAAAATACAAAATTATAAAATGGAACGGATATGCATTAAGAATACCGTAGAAGAACGCAATAAATCTTTGCGATCAAACACAATCTGTCGACCAAGCGACAACAAGAACAACTCATAGTTCCCCGATGTCCTCCACCGTAGTACCACTTACGTAGTAACTATTTATTAATCTGTGGTACCACGTAGTACACTTAGATTATAGTTAACAAAATCAACGGAGACATTTATTTAAATTAATAGCCTCTCGTTTATAATGTAGGCTTGTTTATTATTATTTAATAGTTTCTAATCGACCCAAATTAATGTAACAGTGCAGTTATTCACTTAAAATGTTTAACCTATTCCGGCACAGTAGCGGTTATCTAATGTACCAAGTATTTTATATGACATAATCTACATTCCTTTAGAATTTGTAATAACATAATCGACAATAATGTCCCACTCCTCATTTTATATTCCCACACGTTTAGTTTTCATCTTCATCATACTAAGTATGTGTACATAGAAGTAGAATCTAGTTTACTCTCTTTGTTCTGGTGTGTCACGCGTTAGTTTTCAAGGATACGGCTTCCTGCTATAGAAATATTATGAAATATTTATTTTAAAGTGTTTATTTTTTTGATAAATATGAGCATTTCGTAGAGTTCAATTTACCTTTGGTATACTTAAGATAATATACCCCAGAATGATTACATTCAAAATTGCGTAAATTTCACCAATACCAACTTTCAATGTGGGAAATTATGGCGTATTTTTTTTTAAATAAGACCCATAACGAAGGACAGTAAGTAGATGATAATGATGATTCTATTAATAATAATAATTGTTAATAATAATGCTTTAATACAAAAAGGTTCAGCTACAGGGTTCATATAGGGGTAGACAAATAATTAATCACTTTTTATGCTCATATTTTTTACACAAATACCTACTAACTTTTTTTTCCTTATACGTAAACTGTGAGTTATACGTTACATATAAAATATTAATAAAATACAACTTTCCGCGCTCCACACGTCTTTGTGTTTTTATGGAACGACTTGATGAAAATTGTCAAGGCAGCAAATTCTAACAAAGAATAGATGGAGTCTGCGCAATCCGTAACAATGGTTGACCTGATATAAGAACAAGCGAGGCCTCGGGAGGGCAAAGACACCATGCATTATCACTCTTAACGAGAGTAATTGACTTTAATTGTGTTTATAGCATTAACATAATACAATAAAGTGTCACGTTAATTAATACTTATGTTACATACCTATAACATTCAAAATAAATATTTTTAAGATTACGGTCGTTCGCGTAGTTATACTATGTAAATTAGTATTCCAATAGTTTTATTTTTATTGTGGCGTGTAGATAAATAGGTACTATTCACTGAAAACCAGTTTATTTAATAGTTGCCTGTTTAACGTGCCTCCTTTATATATTTTTCGTTTCTATAACTAATACTTACTAGCTGATAAGGTGTTAGGTATAGCAAAAAATATGTTTGATGAAATATAACATGTGTAGGTACGATACCTTCTTGATTTTTTAAACATAAAGAACTTGAAAAAGTACTGCAATATTTATGTAAATAAAGATACTGAGTTTTAAAAATATAAATAATATAAGTTAAAATATACACATCATTTATCTATAACAGAAATAGGTATTTCATAACTATACACGTTTCTAATAGGTCTACCACTTTGAAAACGTGAGGGCAATTGAAACAACAGTAGCACTACCATGAGTTGGCATAGAAACGTCACTATAGAAATTGTAAATAGAAAACTATTGTCATTTTGCTAGTGAATAACATAACTACTATAGTTACGGTATTTCTTGACAACGTCTGTCAAATTAATGACTCATGGGACCGAATTTGTATGGCAATAGATCATAATGACATTCGCTAGCGATTTGATTTCGATAGGTTTTTTACGTTACGAGTGGCTCACACTACGGAATTTAGTTCTACGAGTAACCACCAGAAGCGCTGTACAATTTTTCATACATTTATTTTACGCAGTCGCTAGCGAGTAATACTTTTGTAAACTCATGGTAGTGCTACAGATGACAATCGTATACCCGTATTATACCTACATGCAAACAATAGCGCGATAAGTTTTTTATAGAAGTTGCATAGTGGGAATTTGTAAATTATAGTTGTCAACAATATATTTGTTTGTAGGTACCAAAGCAACAATGTATGAGAATTGCTTAAGTCATAGAACTCATATAATTATTAACCAATTACACGGAATTTCCTAACAGTTTTTTTTAATTTATCAAAACACTTTTTAACAACAAATACTAATTTGTTTTTTAACCGACTTCAAAAAGGAGGAGGTTATCAATTCGGCCGGTATCTTTTTTTTTTTTTTTTTTTTTTTTTTTTATGTATGTACAGCAATTACTCCGCCGTTAGTGGACCGATTTTAATAATTCTTTTTTTATTGTGTAGAGACGAGCTGCGAGTTGGTCCCATTTAAATATGGTTAGGATCCATCGATTGGTTCTGGAGAAAAAGAGGGGAACTCCTCCACCCATGTAAATATAACAGCCATAACTTCGCCATTTATGAACCTATTTTAATGCCTTTAATTTCGTGTGTGGACAATTGCTACAAGTTGGTCCCATTTAAATATGATGAGGATCAGAGTGGGTTCTGGAGACAAAATATGTAACTCCTCAACCGATGGCTATAATTGAGTTTTGTTTGAAGATATTTGGTGTAGGTTCTAATGAAATTGAAAAACCAGTTTATCTTTGACTATTTAAGGGTCTGATAATGTGGCTCGGAGTCAAAATATGTAACTCCTCAACCGATGGGAATAATTGAGTTGTGTTTGAAGATATTTGGTGTAGGTTCTAATGAAATTACAAAGCCAGTTCATCATTGACTATTTAAGGGTCTGCTAATGTGGCTCGGAGTCAAAATATGTAACTCCTCAACCGATGGGAATAATTGAGTTGTGTTTGAAGATATTTGGTGTAGGTTCTAATGAAATTGCGAAGCCAGTTTATCATTGACTATTTGAGGATCTGATAATGTGGCTCGGAGACAAAATATGTAACTCCTCAACCGATGGGAATAATTGAGTTGTGTTTGAAGATATTTGGTGTAGGTTCTAATGAAATTGCGAAGCCAGTTTATCTTTGACTATTTGAGGATCTGATAATGTGGCTCGGAGACAAAATATGTAACTCCTCAACCGATGGGAATAATTGAGTTGTATTTGAAGATATTTGGTGTAGGTTCTAATGAAATTGAAAAACCAGTTTATCTTTGACTATTTAAGGGTCTGATAATGTGGCTCGGAGTCAAAATATGTAACTCCTCAACCGATGGGAATAATTGAGTTGTGTTTGAAGAATGTTGGTGTAGGTTCTAATGAAATTGCGAAGCCAGTTTATCATTGACTATTTGAGGATCTGATAATGTGGCTCGGAGACAAAATATGTAACTCCTCAACCGATGGGAATAATTGAGTTGTGTTTGAAGATATTTGGTGAAAGTTCTAACGAAATTGCAAAGCCAGTTCATCATTGACTATTTAAGGGTCTGATAATGTGGCTCGGAGACAAAATATGTAACTCCTCAACCAATGGGAATAATTGAGTTGTGTTTGAAGATATTTACTGGTTCTAATGAAATTGCAAAGCCAGTTCATCATTGACTATTTAGTTAGGTTAGGTTGGAACATATAAGACAATATAAAACTAAGCGAGCAGGGCGCGGTAGCGCCCTGCGAGCGGGCGGTTCCAATCAATGTAAATTCAGACCTTACCTTAATTCATGATCTCGCTTATACAATTTTATATTGTATTAATATAAATGTTATTATGTCATCACTAAAAAGGGTGAAAAAAAATTTTTAACAAAAAATACAACCGACTTCTATGTCACTACAAAGTAAAAAATAATTCGAATAAATGTTGGTTTAGTACATATTTCTGAAGTCGGCGCTCATATTAGACACGCTGTTTACATCGTTATCCAACGAAATATATTGAGCGCCGAATTAGACACGCACACATATTAGACACGCTGTTTACATCGTTATCCAACGAAATATATTGAGCGCCGACTTCAGAAATATGTACTAAACCAACATTTATTCGAATTATTTTTTACTTTGTAGTGACATAGAAGTCGGTTGTATTTTTTGTTAAAAATTTTTTATATATTTAATAAACGTTATTTATAGTTGCAATGTGATTTATTAGCTTGGATAAAATAGCAAATCATTCGACGGTAGTTAAGAAAGCATTAGGCCAAACAAAGCTAGCAAGTTACCTGAGTCTATACGTTTTTGCTGTATCATTAACATTGTTCGGTCTATTTTTTATATTTAGAACTTTTTAGTAACTTTCATATAAAAAAAGTATTAAAATTAATTTATCTTCTATATTTTTTATATTAATTTAATCTATGTTTAGAAAAAAATGTGTCCGGAAAATCCCGAAAATGTTTTGATAGATTGACTGGATCTTTTACAGTGTAAAATTTCTAAGTGTTTTTTTTTATTATACTGTTTAACCCTAGTAGTCAAAGAGGAGGGGGTTAACTAGTTGTTATTGCTGTAACTATTGTACATATTTCTCAAAATAGAAAAATAATTGAGTAAGGTAGTAAATAAAAATTAATTAATTCCATTAAGCTACCAGAAACTTTGTCCTGTAGCATAATAAATTTTGTCTAATTACGATTCAGTAATTATCAAGGCAGCATGAAGTCTAGAAGTTCGTGCGCTCTGTGTCTGGTACGCCGGTACGCGGGTTCCTAGAACTCTACAAGTGTCGTCACCGGAACCTTATCCCTACCTCACCCTTTTAGCCACCTACATCACCATTCTGTCAATAACTAACACATGTTTTAGAAAAGCTATGTTATCAACATTGAACTATTTATTCGATTTATTCAGACTAAAGACCAGTATTAATAATAAGTCTTAAGCATTTGTTGTCTACAAAGATTGAAGTTGGACAATTTATGTTAAATTTTGAACTGTAGCACCTAGGTAAAATTAGTTTAAGATTGATTTTATTACTAATGGTCGTAAGACAACAAAAAACTAAATGTTGATTTCATTTTCGCATCATTCATTCATGACTCTACAATTTAAAAATGATATCATTTTCTATATTCAAATTTTACCAAAATGTATGTATACTGGTACATTTTCTAAGTTTACCTACTCATATATTTATAGAACCTTGCACAAAATATGTAAATATCGTTATGTTGAGTAAATTATATTCAATGATGTGTGCAAAAATACGTATTTCAAACACATTTAGATTCACATGGCTTTGCAAACGACACGCGTAACGACTTAATTCTGTATTGGTAATGGTGACCAGTGACAAAATCGAGGTTTTGAAGACACTAGAATAAATTGCCAGGCCGAAGTAGCGCAGCGGGTCAGAGCAGCGGCTTGGGATAAAGATAAACTCATTGCACTGTCAAACGACCAAGGTGTTGCTTAAAATATCGATGATTTACACTATCATATAGCGTATTATTAGATATCACTTAATCTTTATTTACAATCGTACTTGTATTTATCTTTATCGGCTATTTTAGTTAGCGACAGAACAAAATTATAGCATTTAAATATACTTGTTTACTCAATACTTTTTATTGGTGCTCATTTTGATAACGCAATCTAAGAGATAATATTTCATATAAATAATATTAAATATTAATACCGTCCTTGAAGAAATCCCATCAAAAAAACTACACTCACACAGTAGACTATTGAAAACAAGTTTTTCGTAAATTCACATGTTAGGTACATGTCTTCTAATTATATATAGAAAGTGGTTATTCTTAGAAAAGCCACCTACAAGTGATCTATTTGTGGTAACAGTAGTGCGAGATTATTTCGGCGCGTCCAGAATCGTTTAATCACTAGTGAGTGTTTATTATATTCTTACTAGCTGACCCGAAAAAATGTTAAGGGTGAACAACCCTTATCATTTAGGGGGATGAAAAATAGATGTTGGCCGATTCTCATAGATATCGGATAAGCACAAAAAATTTCATCAAAATCAGTCAAGCCGTTTCGGAGGAGTATGGCAACGAAAACTGTGACACGAGAATTTTAAATATTAGATGTAGAGATCACTCTAGTAGTTAACATTTCCAATTATAAACAACAAAAAATAATAATATAGTTTTAGTTTTAAATCAAAGTAAATGTTATAAATCTGTTTTGGTAAGTATACAATGAAATTATAATTGAACACAATGTAAAAGCATTGAAGATAAGAAAGATAAGTAATCTTCATAAAACTACATGAAATGACATTTTCTTTTACATAAAGCGGTTGCAAGTGCATTATCACGTAGAATTATTCAAAAGATACGAAAGCATGTCAAGGCTTAAGTTAAGGTATAGATAGGTACATACAATACGACTTTCTCAGACTTAAACCTTTTTCTCAGACTTAAACCAAAATGTTTTATAGGTACAAATAATTATGATGACTGTGAACTGTATCTGCCTAAGTCATTTAACAGGCTTCTAACAAGGACAATGAACGAAGTCGATAAGACAAATCATTCTCTCCTCATAATCAATATGTAGGACATTTTTATTAACAGTAATAAAACACGACACAATTCTGAGACCAGAGTACGCATTTATTTTATGGTACACTTTTATTGATTTAGAAATTTAGTTTGTGTCTAAAAACAAATTTGGTTGCTGTTGGGTTGATATGAAATATGATATGATTTTACAGAATTTCAAGACTTTTAGATTGAAAAATACGAGATAGCTCTTTCTATTAAATTTCATAGAAATATTTCAAATTGACAACAAATAAAATAAATATAATACATAAACCAATTAATTGACCTTTTAATTGAATGCGTAAATAATTAGAAAATTGCATTTAAAGGTACATGAATCTTCATAAAGCTAAATTGACTTAAGCTGGTCAGCACAGGTCATCTACACCTACACTGTCTTGTTACTTTCAAATGATTGGTACCTTCTAAGAATCTCGTACAAAAGAAAAATAATAAATTGTAATAAAATATAGAAAAGCAATTTTATAAAAACACGTAATTTTTTATTTATTACAAATAAGGAAAAGTTACAAAAAAGTTTCCCGTACCGGGAATCGAACCCGAGCCTCCTGGGTGAAAGCCAGGTATCCTAGCCACTAGACCATACGGGAGTTGAGAGTGATGATGAAAATATTGAAGATAACTAAACGAAACAACTTAAACTTTAAATATAATTATATAATTAAAGAAAAAATATTTATTGTTAATCTATGTTATTATCGACCAATCTAACCAATGTTTTGCCTAGACATTATCAAATTTCTATCTTTGGTATACAAAAAATTGATAAAATCATTATAAATAACGGGAGCTAATAACTATAATTTTAATTACAATAATATTTATAGTTTGTTTGTCGTATTTTATTTTGTTTATTTTACTTGGTTTTAAGTAATTTCTTAATTTCGCATGTATTATGGATACATACGAAAGGTCTTTTGTTTCATTTATAAATTGTTTAATTACACAGTAGGTAATAGGAAACCAAATTAAGTTCATTTGTTTTTAAAGAAAAAAAAACAAACTGAAAAAATACCATTACAAATTACACAGATTAGACACAAAGGGTACCTAATTTTTAGGTCGTATGCATGTGTCAATTAGTACGTGTACATAAACGTAAAGCTGTTTTCCCATGACACCATAGTTTTTATTCAGACTTCGTAGATAAATAATATAAATATTAAGAAGCATCACGTACATTCAAATTCAAATTCATGTGTCTTTTAGTCAAACTTGAATCCTATTTCCCTTCGACACTCAACTTCGGAAAATGTAGACTCAGACTCGGAAGATTATCAGACTCGGAACTACGAGTATTTCACGTACGTTATTACAGTCTGTATTTCCCCCTTTTGTGCTACCCTCTTGTGTAGTCGTACTGATCATATCCTATTCATCTCATACGTGACATATCATACGCACTACACACTCGTTTCCGTTTTAGCTTTACGCATTTGAGGTCTGTTATTTGCTGTTATAAGCACCGTATACTAATAATACTCTGCAGATTAATATCCTTTTTCATTGCACAAACATTATATTTTAATGAGACTATTATAATATAATTAGGTATTTAACATATTATTTTTATTTTCATGTTCTTCGTCACAGCCATTTATTTAGTAAAGTAAATTAAATATAGTATGCAAAAAGGGAATAGGAGATAAAGAATAGTAGCACTAGATTCAGTAATACGAAATGACAATAAAAATTACTACCACAATATAATTTATTATTAATTTGTCTTTAATTATGAAGAATGTTGAGTGTTACCTCCCACAGCTGGACACGAGTATATAGCACATAGTATAAATAAAATTTTAAAAGACAAATCCGACTCTGTCTTCTTTTAAATCCTAGGCTATTAAAATTCCTCAAATATCCTCAATGAAGCATTTGTGACATTTAATTTTGATTCTATTGCGTTTTCGGCATCAACGGGTTTCTATATGAGTATATTGTATATTTAGTACTTGTATGTATTTATCGAACAAATACAATAAATTTACAATTACACTTTTGTTGGAGACCTCTAAAGCCAATAATAAAATTTAAACAACGACAATAAAGTACACTATTATTGTATATTTTGAAGTCGCTACCGTTCAAATACCTAATCGAGTCTAGAAGAGTTGTAGAAAGTTACAAAGAATAAACAACTTTTCGTGCCTTGTTTGACAACTTGTTTAATAAATAATTTAACAATCAATTTTTGAAAAATATATTTATATAGAAATACAATAATATTTCTTAACAGAAAAATGTGCAATAAGCCAAAATAATAAAGCAATAATATCCAAGGAGAAAATATTCCGCGGTAATTACTTTCTCAAAATGTCCCACGTAAAACAGGAATGGTACAAAAGTATTACATTTAATGTAAGCACTGCGTCGAATTATGTCATCAAGCTACGGTTTTTATCATTAATTAATTCTGCTTCATTACTGTAACTGCTGTACTTTGTTACCCTGTCACGCCATGATAAATTGATAACCCGGGTAAATATAAAATGTTTCCCATTATTTGTATTGTACTTTCAAATATGGCCTTACATAAATTAAACCTCCTTTGCGGATCCTTACTAAATACTACTAAATAGTGATTCACGCACTGACATTACTGTTACTGACTAATGTGGGTACTGCTACGATTTCAATCTATCGTGATCCCGATAGGACTATGCAGATTATGTGCAAAGTTATGGTTATGACCGATAGGTATATGGGAAGCCTTTTTTGTGTAAAGAAATCACAAGCAAAAATTATCCGAGTTTTAATTCAACGCAACGTTTGAAAGAAATATTATATTCTACCTGTAAACTTAAGTAATTAATCTGTAAAGCAGAAATGCACGTAGTAGAGATCTCTGCTCCTCAAACTGTAATATAGAGACATGGTACACGAAACGTTCCAGTTTTGTTCTCAGAAGTTTTTTAGTTCATGTTGAAGTTAATGAAAATGGCCCTTGATTAATATTGGAAATAATTTGAACTTCTAACACCCATATACGAGTACATATGTCTCACCACCGCTAACAAAAGATGACAGATTATCAGATCTCAAGGTTAAAGATATAAATAAATTGTAGTCATTGTTATTGTATTTATTTACCTGTGTTATGTTTATCCGCATCTTTAGTGGCGACAGCGTTTCCTTCGTTTACCTCCGCCATTTCGGGACAGCACACGTATCACCTGAAACACAATGTTTCTCTTATTAGTACTAACACAACAATGCATATAATTTAAAATAACTAACAATAATTCATAATTTATACGATAATAGATACAAAATAACCGTGAGACTCTGCACAATCTCACGTTCTGTGTATAAGAAACTACACATAGCACAATGAAACAGCTTCTTCCCCCTTTTTGCGAAATGGATTGTAAAGGCGGGTACCGATGTTCTGCGAGACAATAGTTTCTAGAACACGGCGATGCAATCCTGTTGTCGCGTAGAGGTGTAAAACGTTCCTCTTTCATTGACCAAATTCAAAAGCATAGGACACTATTGCGCACTTCATACGTGTTTTCTCACTTTTCGGGTATTTATACGTTTACTTTGTTTTTGTGTGCGAATGTATATTTTTATATGAATAGCTGAAATTAACAATACTTACTTAACAATATACCACACGGCCAACACTCTCGGTTCGAACGTTATCACTGTAATCACACACAACGTAAACACGGGAAGGAGTGGCGCGGACAAGACACACGCCCGCGGTAGAGATTTAAACTTTAAACACTGCGCTACAAAGCGACGCTCTCCGTAGCGTAGATAGAGCCGGACGAGAGTTGTAGCTCGGTGTTGCTAGCGACAACAGAGGTAAATTTCCCCTTCGTTTATGTTTTATTAGATTGTGTTGTCGTATAATAAAAGTATGTATTAAGACAAAAAGGATTTACGGTGTGTGTTCATCTTAATTTTATCAATGTGAATCGAGTAACGAGTACATTAAATTGGAATAAATTAAATTTATTTCAACAAAATTATTTGTAAAAGTTATTAAGAATTATGACATATAAATTGGGTGAATGAAATATAAATTTTGTAAGGTTCATCCACTACACAAAACTTCTTCAGGTATAATATAAAATAATTAAGTAATACTCGTAATAAATGCAACTGTTCTATGCATTAAATTTCAAGTTTTCTTAAAATTTACCCCGATAATTGTACTTTTTTTAAACACTGGTTACCCTTTATACAGCTTCACACAATGTCCCGAACGCACCCGAATTCGACCGAGCGAGAGTTATTGATGCCGGGAAAACACTTTCCGCGCCATTTTCCCTGGCGTGGATGCGAGAAACAATTTGGCAGCCAATGTAGGTACAGGTTGTATGACACACATTGTAAAAGAAACTAGTTTGGAAATAACTATCAAAAATGTATTTTGAAACCAGATTATTTCAATTCAAAGTATGAAGCCATAAATATGGAAAATATATACTTTAAAGCATTTTAAGCTAGTTCGTGAAGTATAATTCCAATAACGTCATGACAATATGTATTTTCCTTCGATAGTAAAGAACCTCAGGTTCAAACCTTGTATTTTTGCTAGATTGGTATTTTCTTAGTAATTTTATTTATTTTATTAATGTTAAACGAATTAGTCATTTATTGTCTGTCTTGCAAAACACCGTGAGAAAAGCATCCATAACATTCTCAAATTGTGTGAAACGCAGTCTGTGGTGTGAAGTTTACCAATTCATACTTTACAAGCGTAGCAGAAACCAGGCAGGCTACTAAAAATCAATCTCAATGTATACTTAATTTATCTGATACCAATTTTTATCCCTTCTTTAGGGAAGCTGTATCAATAGTTATAACCACTCATACTAAAATATTGACTACCTATCACTGTAATCCAGACAGTATAATTACTTAATTACTTGGTAGTTAATAATTCATTGCCTAAGTCAAATGAGTCCTTTCGTTTGTAGTGTTACCAAATTACTAATGTAATAGGTACTGCCCTTACGGACTATTGTCAATCGCATCTTGTATAGAAGTGTGTGTAGGTATGTCCTTTCTGATGTAAGGCCGCACAAGCTTCAAGAACAACGACATATAGAGATAATGACACGAGTAGTATCGTAGACTTTCTACATAATTTTAAATAAACTTTAGGTAAAATATCAATATAATAAATGGGATTAATAAATAAACCATTATGTGTATCCTTTTATCCAGCTGGTACACACATACTATCGTACAAGGCGACTCGTAGCTTCTCTACGCACGCTTCTGCGTGATATTGCTTGATATAAATTGTCAGGCTCAAATATATTCAGTTTATAAACAGAAAATAAAAATAATAGAAATGAAATTATAAGTATTCTAGAGGAGCTAAAAAGACTCTTTCGTGTATTTTTTTGCTGTTTTAGATACCAAAGTAATTGATAAGCTGTTGTTTCTATTGCGCGTTACGTTTGGAAATCCAAGGTATAAAACTGACGACATAACTAATTCGCAACGAGCCAAGATTAACATATTATATGATGTAATGCACCTACACTTTTAAGAGATGCAATATGATTGCAGTTAACAGACACCAACACTGCCGATACATGGTTCGTTCCAATGCGGTGCATCATTAGGCTAGGTTGAGGACGAGGCCGCCATAGAGACCGTCCGACTCCGTCTGTAAGCTGCATCAAGAACCTTGTCTTTACGAAAAACTATTATAGTAGCATTTGCGTATAAAACGCGAGTCATAATTATGTAAATCTATGTGTATACAGAAAAATAATGTTGGAAATTTAGTTCATTGTCATTTACGTAAATACGAATACTCATACAGAAATTTAATCCATATTCCTAAGTAATAACTATTTTATTATTTTTGTAATTTAATAAATGTGTAAAATGTAAAAAAATATATTGGGCTTGCACAGCCCATCATAATAATATGTTTTGACTAAAAATTATAAATATATAAATAAATTTATTGCTCGGATTTGTTGGCTGGATACTACGTATAATTTATTTGAAATATTATGAAATAGCACATAAGACACAAATAAACCAAATACCAAAGGCTAAAATTTTTCCTGAAAATATTTAAGATTCCGGAATAAATCCGTTTTATATCTCAGAAGGTTAGATATTATTCGAATTTGATTAAGTTATGACTAATACATGTGTGATTGTAAGGGAAGGAGAGGGATTATATTTTACAGTGTTTAATTATATTCATCAAGGTAAATCTATATTTTTCACTAAAAATAATTTTTGCGTAAGATGTCCACCTTGTTTTCTAATAACGGATATTTAAAGACTACAAATATGATTTTTCTACTGATTCTTTTTTCATCAACATTGCCAAAATGACAAGAACCACCTATATATTGATGAATACAAGACAACTGAACGTTTTAACAGTTTATTATAAAATAATTTACGGTTTTTTGTGTTTTTTATTTTTCTCATTATAAACGAACTTAATAAATAAGTTATAATAAATTTAAAAAGACACGTACAACGTGCGTTTCACAGTACTTTCTTTAATCTTAATATATTATGTACAGTCACTGAGAGAAAGTTGTACAAATTATTTTATTGGTGTTTCATCGTATAAAAAGGGGGGATGGTCCGTATCTAAGATGGTGTATACGGGGTTTCGGTGCGGCTGGGGTGATGATGTAGCGGGCGAGGAGCGGCGTGGGCGGGGCGGGCGCGTGGCGGGCCGCCCGCCCGCCGCCCGCCGCCGGCAGCGCGCGGCTGGCGACGGCGAGCTAGCCCTCCGCAGGCGCAGCCTCACCCTCCGCAGGAGCCGGCGCCGCCGCTTCTGGTTTTTTCCTCGACCAACCATCGCACATTTTTCGGAGAAAAGCTAGAAACATTAAAAACATGTGAATAACAACATAATGTCTGGACATTTTGTTTCAAATGTTTGCAGTTAACCCGAAAATAGTTAAGCATGATTTATTTGAAAAGTTTGATGACGGCAACAAACTAAAGTAAAAAATATGAAGTTAAATTTTTGGTGATTAAGAAATATTAAACATCTAAATTATTGTTTCTATAACTTATAACGGAAGATATTAAACTTCCTTGAGTCTTGCGTATGAACAAAAAGCCAATAATCGTATTATTATTTTAACAAAATTGTTAAAACATGAACGATCAATAATAATAATCTTATAGAGATTCAATGCAAGTATTTTGTTTTACCGCTGACGGGTGTTAAAGTTGCTTAATTTTAGAAACAGTAAGCTCTTAATCGTAATTACATATAGCCAGTCAGTAAATGATAAGCAACAAGAGTTTAACACCTTACTTAATACACTTACGATCTTATAACTAAAGATATGACATCACGTGTAGTCCTCTACGCCTTCATCACCTTCTTCAGGAATGCTGTAAATGGAGAACAGGTAAAACAAAGGTCCACACACACAAACTGTTCAATACCGGGACGGTCTAAGGTTTTTCATTCGTATAAAGTGGTGTAGTGTGATCTACAAAACAAATAAAGATCATGGATGTTTGGTGAGTGCTCTACTATATGCATGCACGGGGGGTGCTGATTGTACAAAGGACATTTGGTGGGTCTATATCATCCCTCATGCTATCAAAATTACTGCAATTCGATCGTGAGTGAAAATTGTGAGAGTGTGCAAAGGGATTTCATTGCTCTATCAAATATAAGTTTGTATTTAGATACTCGATATATATGTAGGTATTTACATTAGGATTTATGGCAATACAACTACTTATGCTGGATATATTTGGTAACTTACAATACGTGGGCAATATAGGTATACCGGGATAAATCAAACTATAATTAAATAAGTTTCATTACTTACATGCGTATGGGATCATGCCGTCGTCATCTTCAGGGTCCATACAATCCTTTGTTACCTCCGCGACTTGATCGTCATCGAGTTTCTCACCTATAATAACAGTAAACATATGAAACCTGATTTTGTTTCTTACTAAAGTTTATAATATCTACTTATTAATTATTAGGGAAGTCAATTATAAATCGCGTTCTCCTATGAAGTCCTACTAAAAATGCATAAAAAAATAGTCATGAATTGAAATGCAACAAAGGGAAACCGTCAATTTTTCAACTTATGAAGACAAAATCAAATGGATCCCGATAATAAACTCTTTAAATATAAGTAGTAAATATTTTAGAAATAAAAAGTGGACTGCTAAAATTATTAACTGACAAGGGAAGTAATATAACCTATGTTACTCGTACATTTCCCACAGTTAAAATCAATCAAGGTGTTCGGGCTATAGGACACGGCAAAGAATAAGACGTACTCTGACATACATACATACGCCTGAGAAGAATTTTCCTTACACAGTTGGGTAAAAAACATCATCATACTGTAAAATACTATGACAAAAGACTCTACCTAACGCAAGAAGCGTGTGTGTGAGTTCGGCGGCAAGCATAAGACCGTTTTCGTTCTTGTCATACAGCTTCAGACATTCCAAGAAGTCTTCGTAGCAGCCCTGGTCTTTGTCTTTCTTGGCTTGTGCGAAGATGGGAAGGAACTCTTCAAGCTAAAACAAAAACAACCACAATTAATTTAAGTTTCTAACTCTTCTTTATTTTTGTGGAATCGAATGGAAAAATTACAGGGACTATGAATATATATTTAAATACATTGAAATAAAGAAGGGAGCACGAAAAAGGAATAAATCTTCCGTGATATTTAAAAATATTGATACACTGAACAATTCAATGAAAGGGCTATATAGATAAATATATATAATATTATAGTCATTGCATGAACATAATAAACCAACCTAAAGACTACGCAAGTATTTTCTTACTAAATTCATAAAATCTCAGTTCAGTAATGATCAATGCTGGTACTGGTTGTTGGCAATGTTTGTATTGATTCACAGAGGCTTTCTTCGTATAAGGATGTTATTGACCCTTCGATTTGAGTGTTTCTTGTTTGTTAAAGACAATTACCGTAAGCTGCTTCTCGCCCTTCTTCTTGGTGCCACCGAGTTTCTCGATGGTGGCCATTGTGGGGTTGGAGTTGAGTGCTCTCAGCACGTCTCCGAGGTTGAAGGCGTCGATCTTGCCGCTGCCATCGAAGTCGTAAATTGAGAAGGCGAAGGATGCCCCTGAATTGCAAAATCATATTTAGGATTCGCCATTGACGATATTGAAGATTAATTAAGATTTGGTTGTTGGTTCTAATTCAAATGTCTTCTTTTTAGGATAATAAAAGAAATAAATAATAATACCGCTTTTTAATATGAGGTATTTGCTCATTGCTATCGACTAGATAAAGATATATCTTTATCAAAAATATAATATGGACAAAGATATACGGATGGATGTCTGTATGTTAGATCTGTGTAGTTAGTGCAAGTGGCCTCGGCCGTTCTAATTAGATCAATAAAATAAAATAAAATAAAAAAATAAATAGGATCGATGGATGTATTGGCATAAAATCTGATTCTAAATTATATTGTGGCTTACAATCCAACAATTCAAAAATCCAGAAGCAATTATATTTAAATTGAAGGACATCGAGAGACTAATGAACTCTAAAGTCAGTTCAATTGAAAAGAAAAAAACCTCATAACAACAAAATGATTAACTTGTTTCATTTATCCTTAGTGATAATGTATTATATATAATGGTCCTAAATCATTCCTTATTGAATTCGATGAGGCAGAAATATCCAATCAGATGAACGCAGGTGTTTCACAGAGAACAGAAACGTGGGCGAAGCTAAAATGCTATCTTTACCACCACACAATTCGATATTTTCACTGTGGACTCGTGAGTCACATTCTAATTATATCCCGATTGTAACTGTGTCCTAATTTTAATATTTTTTTTAAATGTGGCGCCTAGTGTACATTTTTAAAGGTTTAGATCAGTCTGGACCACCTTCCAATGAAAAGGAAATAAAATAAACAAATTATAAGTTTATAAATGAAAAGCGTAATTATAATTTAGTAAGTACCCCATCTATCATAAGTTCTTTGGCACCATTCAACTTAGCATCATAATTTTAGACGACATCCGACCTTGATATTGACAGCCGATTGCGAATAATGAGATTTGTGGAATGATAAATATATAGACGTGAATAACAGAGATGAGTACCAACGCGAGTAGTATTGCCAAAAAATGCGAAGCGCTAATGCAGTGAAATCCGAGCGGAGTTTCTCTGTTTGGGCGGGCGGTAAAGATGGATCACGTGACGCAAGATGTTAATTTTGGAACGCAGCGCGCGCGCATCGTGGCCGTGCCACTACCGCTGCCGCCGGCATCGCTTAGCAACGCGAACCTTTTATGAGAATCGAGCTATACTTAGATGTTACGGTGTTAATGTAATACACACAATCTTACATATCAACAATTATTATAACCAAACAGCAGCACCCATTATAAAATATTAGGAACAACTTGTTTAGTTATATTTTATACGAAATGATTACAATAATTATTTAATTTATTAATTGTTATCTTAATATGAGTTATATTTTAAATATTATCACAGGAAAATATTAGTATCCATCCATGAATTATTGTTAAAATATATCTCTATGGTTGATTTAAAACAAATTTGAAAAGAAACTTACTTTCAATGTCGTTCTTGCTGAGATCGCTCTGAAAATTATCAAAAATATTTCGTTATTTTATGTTTAACTTGTAACATGTAAGTACCTATTGTGTTCTGTGTACGTATGTATTGCGTCACCTCACGCCACTAGAAGTAATTTGTGTAGTGTATACCGTGAGATAGAATAGATAATTTCACTATTTTTTAAGCACATCACTTCATTTTCTACGCCTTGGAAAAAACATGGTTTTACTCGCGAGCTTCCGGTCTGCGGAATTTGTATCACGAGATTACCGCGACTATATTTACACTTGTTAAGTTACAATCCGTCATTTCACTGAACTTTTCTTCCACATTTCACTGTCCTTATAGATGACTCACCATTTTGTGTGGTGTTAGGTGGTTCCCTCCCGGTCTTCACTGGCAGACGTTCAGACAAGAAGTGGGGCTCGGGAACTTTTCGCCTGACTGTTTTAACTGGCTCAGATGGCGCTCCCGTCTGGATATTTGAGATTTAGCCCAGGAATCCGTGACCGTTCTATTTTCGGCGAAGTTGAACGATGCCCACGATGTCTTCAGACTCGTAACATTTAAAGACGGGCAAAAGAGATAACAACAGTTTCCATCTTTTCCACCAACAACTAACGCCAGTCCCAATGGTATATCTACATTTACGCTAAACTATTTCGATCGGTTTTGTGTCGTATATACTCTTGGAATCTAAGGTGTCGAGTATAGGTAGTGAAAAGTAGGTGAAAGATAAACCAACACACCTGATTTAAAAAAAGGCAAAATAAAAAATAATATTTATTCAATAAATAAAGACAAATTCAATTTTCAAATTACAACAAGAACCACAGAACGGACGTTTCATTTTAACTTCATACGCTCTTATGAAAGAATTTTTTAATATCCTTCCTCGGGATTGCTCGAGTTCATCTCGAATTCTTTTTTATCGTAGGAATTAATAAATGCTTCATTTACAGTATTAAACTTCCAAGCAATAGCACGCGATGGAGACGGAGATCGCAACTTGCGATTATCCAAAAGACTACAAGCGCGATTCCGAGCTTTTGGTGACAGAGGACACATTCCGGGCATCAACCCGCACCGTGTTTCCTGCAAACATATTAAAATTAAAAAAAAATATTGTTTAAACATCACAAATACATATAAGTATAATAATGTATATGTTTAATATATTAGACGAAGACAAACCTTACGCTTCCCGATCAGCCGTTGCTTCCACCACCAACTACGCAATCGGCTCATAAGCCTAGCACCCTGTAGACGACATCGCTTCACTAGGCTGTGCTTATGGGTATCCGAAACAACCGATGTCGTTGCAGGGTCTTCAATTTTTATTAAAGTCTGCCATGAACATAAAAATCAATAAGAAGTTTGTAATTAACACATCCTTTAATATCTTTATTTACAATGAAACAAAGTACTTAAATGTAACAAAATACATAATATGATGGTTCAATCACCTTTGATTGTACTGCATTCACGGCAATGTCTTCAGAAGAACATAATATGTTTTTTGGCAATTCCACCTCTTGCATTATTAGATTTTTGTGATCTTCAATATAATCGTCTTCTTCTGAAAATTTATCATAATCACCTAAAATACATAAATTCGTATCGTTTTAAAAAGTATATATAACTGAATAAAAATGTTACGAACAATACTTACGATTTAAGGTAGAAAATGTTTTCTCATATAAATCTATGTCTTTCTTTGTAATCTCTTCCAAATCTTCATTAGTATCCTTCAAAAAAATAAAGAACTAAATAAATAGAAAGGAAGCATGTGGTATACAATATGATAAAATTGAATCAAGCCCAAATTTTACCATTTTTCTAACTATTGGAGTGCCACTTGGTATGTCTTCTTCATAATGCTTAAAGTCATCAGTATTATGCGATATATTTTCGGTAAAATCATTAATCACCGCATCGGACAAAAATGAATAGCTGGAATGACTACTTCCTTGAATATCTTCTACTATCAAATGTTGTTCAGGAATAAATACATCTCCACAAACAATATTAAGAGCTAAATTAACGTAGGACTCCACAAGTTCAGTTGCAGTGCGTGTAAGAAAATCTTGAGATTCTAAGTCTTTTGGTATATCTTCGGCAATTTCAAAGTTTGTTGCTTGCTCTAATTCACTCAAGTCAAACAGGCAATTGATTACCATAGACGGTGATCGCAAGTCAGTATTTCTCTGAAATTTGATTATCTATAAGTATAATGATTATATAAAATCCTATACCTGGTTTAACTGGCTTCAAGAATATTCATTTTATTTTCCCTTGCCAAAAAATCTTTTCACATAAGTACACATACTATAATGTTATTATTGATATGTTATAAGTCATACTTGATACGTTTTACTAATTTCAATCAAGTAAATAAATAATATTAATAGGCATCAATGACACCACATGTTTGGGAGGTATCCAAATTAAATTTATGTTTACAATACCTAACTATGAGTATATTTTCTATTTACCGTTTGCATATCTTCATCGCCTTGACCTATGAGTCCGTCGTTATAATTTTTCGTAATATCTGTAATACATAAAAATAAGGAACATGTTGAGATTAATCGTAATAATTTGCAGTAAATACCAAGCATATCAGTAATAAAATTTAAAATAAAAACTAACCAAATTCCTTTTGTGGTGTCGTAACAATACCATTATCCTCTTGGTTTATTTCGCAATCATCATCTTTGCCATATCCTGTAATATCAACAATTCCCAGAATTTCGGCATTCTTATAAAACTCTCCATTTCCTTTTTTCTGGTTCCATATATAACGCCATGGTTTACCTATTAATTATTTAAAATTAAGTAGTTTTTAATAATTTACATTTTTTTATAATATAGGAGTAGCAGACGAGCATGCAGTCCACCTGATGGAAAGTGGCTACTGCCACCCATGGACATCTGTAATCAACCCCAGATAGGATTAGATATTCCTACCTAAGGTCGGCCACAGGTGCGCCGCTACCCCCGAGGACTAAGCTGGAACGCCTCGGAAAAGTATGTCTCCCTTTCCACATCCTTCAAACCAGAACACAGCACCGCTCAACATTGCTGTTTTGAGGCAGAAATAGGTGTGGCGGTGGTGCCGCCGGAGTCGAACCACAAAGGGTTCTACCACCTTCAAAAATGTACATTTATAATAATATAAGAATTAATCTAAAATAATTTATCTTTTACCGGAATTTTTAGCCGTATTAACAATGTCTTGTGCTTCATCTAATACTTGGGTAACAATATTTATTGCCACTAAAGCCGCTAAATGAGGATTACAAGACTGCTCATTATTTGGTAACGATGGCATTTTGTAATAAAATGATTGTTGGAATTTCCTTTACAATTTTGTCGATAAAATAACTATATGATTACTTATGTCACACGGTATATTTTTTAACAATTGCGTGTTTGAAACCAGTCTTTACGTAGTTATTTGTTTTTAAATAGCTACAAAACATTGAAACCTTTGTTAAAATAACTTAAATTCTTATTAAACGTGCCAGTTAATAATAATAAAGGTAATTATGTGGTCTTACGCCTGATGTACCTACGTACAAAACTAGATAAGTATAATTTATCTTACTTGTATAAAAAAAAACCAAAACCGTGGTAATTTCAAAATTTGAGGCAAATTCAAGCGAAAGAAAATGTTACACTCATTATTATCTATTTTTACCAACCGGTATGATAATATGAGTAATATTTGCTGTAATAAAGACGTAACAGATTTACATAAAAAGCGTTATTCATTCAAAACAGAGCGTTGCTATTTCTGTACCGCCCAGCCAATAGCTATAGTATTCTTCAACCTCGAGCTATTTTAGCCTGTTTCTCGATTGTGCTGTACCACATCTACATAATTACGGGTATATTGAAAATCGATTACGATTATAATCTCCACTTGCGATATTATTTCAATTAATTCACATAAAATATCAAGTTTACTTTGAATTTCTTTACGCATATTTATAAGCAGAATACACCATAAATAAATACTTATATCCATGTAAAAAATAACTTAAGTTAAAATAAGTATTATGTTAAAACCCTTTTACTCTGGACCCGGGCTGTGCGGTGCCCATCAGTAAGACAACAATGAATTGACGACGAAGATGGAGGATTTCACAGATGGTATAATCCTTTGTAATTTCCATAATTAAATAACAAAAAACATTAAGTTCATCCGAATCTATATTATTAATTTAAAGGTGGTACAACCCTTTGTGGTTCGACTCCGGCGGCACCACCGTCATACCTATTTCTGCCTATTAACAGTAGTGTTAAGCGCTGCTGTGTTTTGGTTGAAAGAGTGTGGTAAGGAAGACATACTTTTTCGAAACGTTCCAGCTCATTCCTCAGGGGTAGCGGATCTGTGGCCGACCTCAGGTAGGAATATCTAATTTAGAAGGTACTTAAATGTATTCTTTGAAATGTTATACAATGATGAATTTAAAAATCGGGAAAAAAATAAAATTAGGACTCGCACTCCTTACGTACTACTTACAAATATGTTTATGTACTTGTTTTAGTACAGTAACCATCTAGTGATAGACCACCAGTGATGGACAGCCATTGTACCCATTTGTTTTACTACTATTTCCGTAACTTAAAAAAGTTGATCTCTTCAGTCCGTTGCTTTGAATACTAGTATTTCAAATACTGCAATTTTTAATTATTGAGACGTAGGCTGTATACTGTACAAATTCATGTTACCTATTTGCAAATACATAGTCCCACTTATTTATTTAATCGAACAACAGACACGCTATGTTAACAAACGCCTAACAATGTATACGCAAGCAAAGGGAAAACAATCTATAAAGTAGGAAATGTTTAGTACTGCCGCTCCCTGTCGCGTCTATTTATAAAGCAAATTGCTTGCCACTATGTGAACATTGACACATATAAACCAATCTCGTTAATTTAACGCCACTTTTTTACGTGCAACACAATATCATAATATGATTAAATAGTCTGCACCTGTCCTATAGACTTAAATCACGAATCTACAAGTACAACTGTACAAATGAGCTTTTGTATTAGGCTGTATAAAATAAGTAGTTAATTTACAGTTCCATGATCATCACCTGATGACTTTCCATTTCCAATGAGAATTATTTCGACCGGTGTATTCGAACATAGCCAGATTTACATTGATGAAGTGTTAGCATATAAGACTTAAAAATGATTTACAATACAAAAAAATGCTTTACTTTTTTAATTGAATAGTGTATTCAAGCGGCATTGGTACAATTATATACAAGACTTGTTTTTATATGCAATAAAGTTTAGTATACCTTTCGAGTAGTTTATATATAAGTAGTATAGCAGAATGTAAATTAGTGTCTCTATAGATTTTCTCAATTTAATTGGAACAGGGCGCTGATTCACAGCTGCCGTTTCCATAACAACGGCCGACTGCTCGGTAACGGAGTCTGCGCGCACAGATCAATGGAATCTTTTTAGGGATGCCTCTGCCCTACTTATCTCCCTCAACGCTAATAACTTAATAGACATATTGCTTTAAAACAAAACCACGTTTATTTGTACAAATCTGTTGTACAAATTCATAGTGCTGATTAATTCTTCTCTTCTTTAAAATACAGTACAACAAAATAATAAATAGAAATTTAGTTTTAGAAGTTTAGACTTTTATTATGTAATTATATTTTATTAGAGAGTGAAAAAAATACTGCATTTTGTATTTTACGCAGCTATAAAGTAGTAAGTAAACTGCTAGCCCTGTTCATTCGTCTCGGTGAGAGTGCGCAAAGCCTCACTCCCAGTCGAACCTCCGGGTAACCGCGCGTTTCAGCCCTCTTCCTTTACCTTCCTGTACTTTCTAACTAATAGCTGTTCAGGTTCAGTAATGTAAACAGTGCGCACTAACTTAACGATGTGGTCGCTAATTAAAGTATCCATTACACCTTGGTAGCTGTCGCTGTGCCCCTTTTCTGGAATATGGAAACGTAGCTACTCTCGGTAAGTAAATTAGACTGTTACGTAATTTCAAATATCTAAAGCTGTTAATTAGAACGTTATAGCGGGTATCTATTAGTAAATTAGGTAAAATTGACAAAAAATATCATTCTTCTTCAGTGGGATGTTTTTAATAACTAACTTTAATATAGGTAAATAATATACCTACTACGCAATCAACAATCTAGATAGTTAGGGTACTTTTATTCGTAACATTTTAACTAAAAATTAATATACTTATACTTCATTTTCCAATTCAGGAATTTATACTCAAGGTATAAAATTGAAAGATATGTCTGAAGATGATGCAAATAGCGAAGAGATTATACCTATACCCGTGCAAATATTCTTATGGAGACAAATTACGCCGTTCGTGCGACCCAGGCTAGGCAAAGTCCACGATGCAGCTTGCATGGTAAGTACAAACACAAGGCACGAGCTTACGCTATCTTAAATAAATGTCTTAATGTCTGTGGATTTTACTATTTACTATATCCATGTTATTTATTATTCTATTGGTTACGAACACAACAAATAATAGTCTGTCATATTGACAATTTGGGTCACTTATATAAAAAATAACTTTATCGCCATGCTTGATCCATTGATCATGCAACATGAATTATTTTCCATAGGATGCATTTCCTATGGGAAAATAATACATGTTGCGTAGTTGTAAATAAGCTAATTTCAAGTGTTAAATGTCGTAAAATGTTTCACCACAGATGTTTGTATAAAATGAATGATTAAGCATATGATTGTCGTGTATTACATAATTAATAAAGCGTGTTATGCTTTCTGTACATATCTAACGCATCTACACTTATTTGTTCAAAACACGCAGTTCTGTCAACGTGCTCCAGGACACCATGTAAGTTAGTAAATGGCTTTGAAGCTTAATTTTATCGTTTATACAACATTTCGCGATATTATCATGACAGAACAGAGTTGTCATTCGAGTCCGGGAACTTCGCCGCCACACCTATTTCTGCCTTAAATAAAGGTAGTGTCAGGCGCTGCTGCTGTCTAAATCTAATCTATAATTTAACTAAATAATCATAATAAGTAAGGGGTCGTTCAAGTATTACGTAACGCAATTTGGGGGGGAGGGGGGGTCTTGTGAAACGTTACGATGCGTTACAGGGGGGGGGAGGGGGTCTTCCGTAATACACGTTACGTAACATTTTTTAATAAAAAAATAGGGAATTAAACCTTCTAAATTGGCAACCCTTTTCATTTACGTTTTACGGGAAATCCCTTGAATGAGCTGGTTCAGCCGAACTAAGTCCTGAGTATTCTGTATGTATGCTTTGACTATACTTAAACTAACTTAGAATACTCAGGAGACCTATTTCGGCTGAACACGCTCTTTGTATAGTCTGGTTGTCATTTTTAATTTGTTCTCGCAAGTTGGCAAATCTTTTCGTTCATATTTCACGGTGAATCCGTAGATTGTATTGTACGTCATTTAATGTTGTTTCCATTGTCAGTATTCGTTCGTAGTGTTTATAGACAAGTAGAGATGGGTTGTACTAGGTAAATTTGGGACTAGGTATGCCTGTTCCTAGTATTTAAAAATACGTGATTCAGAAACCTGTTCCACCTAGTCCCATAAAGTCTCATTAGTTAGTACAATTTGGTGTGGACTAGGTACTTATTCTTGGACTAAGAAGCTAGTTCGTTCATGCCTTGCATCAATACGTAAGGGCGGTAAGGTTTGCACGCGCACTCACTAGTAATCATGAATTGTAATCTTTCCTTCATACTTTATACAGGCTTAGGACTATCGACGTTAGATTTATCGAAATAGTAGTTTGATTTATCATTAAAGGTTTCGTGAGCCGGCGCGGCGTCCACCTAAATGACATTCGTATAGATTCGGAATAGATGCACGACTGAACAATTCCGAATTTTCACACATTTGACATTTCATACTTAATTCGCATCGAGTATCTGTTTGATCCGACAGCGACTAGGTGTAGTTAAAAAGGACAAGTATATTTTTGCCTGCCCATGAGTTGATGTTTTATTAGTTTTTACTCTTATTCGCATTGAAAATCTCTTGTTTTATTTCTTAGTATTATAATGTAAATATGTAAGTAAAAGTATCCCAAGGATAAAAACTATAACATAACTTTTTAGCGAGTTTAGGGTAAAAATTGACACTTGAGTGTTACGTAACGTTAGGGGGGGGGGGGTATAGAAAAACGTTACGGTGCGTTACAAGGGGGGGAGGGGGGGTCAAAAATCTTCAAAAATTGCGTTACGTAATACTTGAACGGCCCCTAATAAGTAACCGTAAATAATATAAAAGAGAAAAAATCTGAAAAAAGTGATTTTATCTTAGATTTATATTTTATCTTTATCTTAGATTTTATCTTAGTGTGCACTTAACCATTTTAACCCCACAGTTTAAATAGTAGGACTTTAATAGTCGATCATATGATGATAATATGTATACTTAAGTAATATTATATTTATACGTTTCCGTAGTTCAGAGAGTAGGTAGTTAGGTACCTACGTAATGTCGCCGGTCTTAGCTTTTCGACAACAGTCATTGTTACACAGGCCTTATGTTCATTTTGAAAAGATCAGACCCGTATTGTCCACCAACTTACAGATATAAGGCCTCCTTCTACCGATCATCAATTATTTGATCAATTATTATGATTGTATTATATCAGTATGTATGTACCTATTGTATATATGAGTCGCCTTAACGTTAAACCGTCTATCACATTACTCAGCAGCGCTTAACACTACAAAGCAGAACTTATAATAATAATATTATGTACTTTAGTTCGTATTTTGTTTCTTATCTGTACACCTTTAATTCTTTTTTAGTTGTAAAATAACTAGCCAGTTTTTCATAATATACTTTTGTTTTTCCTAATATTTGTAATTTGTGCATTCACTATCGTATTATTACAATAGTTTTAGGTATATATAGTTATATAAATTATAAATAACTGTAACTTGACATTGGCGTGCTGTATCTTTTGACAGATAATAAAAAGTCTCAATTAGAGATGGACCGATTAGGTAAAAATGGTACATAATTCAGATTATCATAATAATATGTAAATATACCAATTCCTAATACTTAATTCGAATATTTAAGGCGTGGATGGAATATATACCATAATATTATATACATATAGCGTAGGTATATAACTAAATACTGCGTATTACATAGTATATTTGTTATAATATGTGTGATTGAGTATAAGTATACTTAATTCTAATTGGTTTGCTGTCTGCATAGTACCCACAGTTAGTATTACTACCTTTCATTAATTATTTGTGTTTGGTTACATAAGTTACTACTTTTACTACGTTGAATCTTATCTAATGTCTAACGATTTTTCACACAAATATCAAAGCTACCAACAAATGATTCATGTACTACTAAATTATGATGGAAATAATGCAAAATAAACTTAAAATCCATACTGATGACACTTAAATTTTAATTTTGCGTATTAAAATCTATATCGTACATAATCCTTATTATTTTCTTATCAATACCTAATCAAACGTCCTCACTAGTTTCAGTTATATGACAGTGACACTTGTGACAATCAAACTTCAAAATCATATGACATCGTTGACAATTACAATTAGCAGTAATAATACAATGTTTACATTTTTGTTAAACAATAACAAAAACAATCGTGCAATATTAGGTAGACGGGCTGTTTTTCTCATTTATTTTCTTCGTTTGCTTCTTTCCTTTGATAAAATTGTATATTACGTAGGCCTTTCTCTGCTCCTTATTCTTGCTGATCCAATACGTTAAATATTTACTTATTAATTTTTATAATCGTCATAAATAAATAATGTTAAGTAATCCTGATTTTTTTTACAAATGCACGCGTAGGAATTAAAAGAAGCATGTAAGGTAAGGGTACTTTTGAATTATTAAAGAAATAAATATAGGATATATTCCATATGTACTTGAAATATTTACAAATAAATATCCGTTAAGATCAAGTATTCATTGCTGTACATTTTGTATAGATGTAATTTTAATTTAATTATTAAATAAATAGATTAATTAATATTACAGTCCTTTGAAAAAGTCTTAGTACAGAATCTACGGTATGGGCTTTCCATAAGTCTCTCAGAAGCTATACAAGCTATACCACGATGGCGCCTCATACAAGCTGCCCTGCCACATGTGATGCATGCCTTAGCTGCTCTTTTGCACAACAGGTAAATATAAGTTACATTCAGCAATAAAATATCAAAATAAAAGTTATGTTAACTAAATATTTTCAGTTTATACTAGTATTTATGGCTAGTCACTAAACAACATTCAGCTTTAAATGATTATTTCAGAATTAGATGAAGGAGAAGTTATTTTGAATTTAAAAATTCATTCAAATTCAAACATAAAACAAGTGGTGTAAAGAATCTAGAAATTTTCTCCACACTCTGGTTTTCCTAAATAATTATTTGCTTTACAGAATAAAAGACAACATGCAATCACTTGGAAACGTAGAAACAAAGCTGTTGTACACATTACATTGGATTATCTTGGATGCATCAGATGAATGTGCGGATAGTGATTATGACAATGAAAAATACTTTTCAAATCCATTCTACTACTTGTTCTCTATCCCTGCAATGACTGTAAGTGTAAATCTGTGGAAAATCATATACAGCAGGAGTTTATGAATCTATTAATGCCTTATTAACGATAATTATTAGCAATTTGGTACATATAAAGTCTCATGTTGCTAAGATTTTTGCAAGCAATTATTGCCATCACAATATGAAAACATTTCACAGATGATATTTTTCAAATCAATTAAATTACATCATTTAAGTGACCTCTACCCACATCATAGTGTACCTGTCAACTCAAAAAACTACTAAGGTTCCATGCCCTTTAAAATTTATAATATAAACCTTTTTTCTAGTTATTTGTGTTCCTCTTTGCACCAATATCACACCACCTAAAAGAGTCTGATTTCACAAACAACTACCGACTGGAAAATGGACTCAAAATGTGGCAAGCATTATGGGAATTCAGACACCCAGATGCTGCCTGCTTCACCACACTTGTAAAACCTAAACCAAAGCCACTTGGAGGAAAATACTCTAAAAGGCATCAGCCAGGAGATGTATTTATGGGGCGTAAGTGGCTACAAAGTAATGTTCTTTTGATATCCTTATACCTCATACTTCATTTCAGTAGTCTCTATAATCAATGGTATGATTTTTTTCTTAATATGTTATGTTCTGGTCAGTAAAGAAATCCATACAATTTCAAAACTAAAATTGAATCACCATATTTGCATGAACCATTTCACTTTTATTTTTTGTTATAATAACTATAAAAAAACTTATCTAATTTTTGATTTTGTAGGTAAGTTATCAAAAGAAGAAGGGGGTGTTAGTACCAGCCCACCAAGCCAACAACCCGTACCATCTGAGGCTCCCTCTAAGCAGGCTAGTACTGAAGATGAACCTTGGATATCCTCTCCTAAGGACACAATCTTCCCAGAGACAATTCCTGAAGAGAGTTCAAGTACGGAAGAAGAACATGTGGTAAGTATTGTATTGGTGCATTGATAGCAGTGTGCATGCTCTGATACATTATTTTAGACTTATACTAGCTGACCCGGCAAACGTTGTGTTGCCATATAAATAAAAAAAATGTTAAGGGTGAACAACCTTTATCATTTAGGGGTATGAAAAATAGATACATAGTAGCCGATTCGAAGACCGCAGATTTGCAGATTTCGGATGAGTATGGTAACTAACATTATGACACGAGAATTATATATATAAGATTATCGGAGAGTTAGCCAATTAATTAGCCTAATATAGATTAAGCATTCCGAAATTTAATAAATAGGTTTTGAAAAATTAAATTCCTTTATTTAAAATTCATTTTATCTTCATAAATGTTTAACACACATTACTAATAGTATTGCTGGAATTATGTTGTTACAGTTTATTTACCAAATGCCGCCTGAGTCGAACTACGTCGGAGCGAATAAAGGAACGTATACTATATACGCTGCGGATCCCAGTTTGTTCCAAATGCGCAAACCTGATAGCGCTAAACCTGTGCTACCTGGCATCAAACCTCTACCACAAATTACCAAAATGAGGTATTTGTCACAATTGATAACTTAAAAATCGTAAATCTTAAATGATCGATCTAATATAAAAATCTAATCCATTTTTTTATAGTTCTTCAGATAAAGAATCATTAACTGATAGCGGAGGAGGTGGACCAGGCCTAAAGAGTACACCTACCTCTACTGAAAAAGCTCCATCTGCAAAACAAGTACATGTAAGTAACGAATTTGGAAAAACCATAGGAATGTATTTAAAATTAATATAAAACAGAATTTATGGACTTTATAATTATAATAAATATATTTCGTAGGTTTCAGCAGCAACTTTCCTAGATGTCGCTACTTTACGGTGTTTATTTACAACTCAATGGCAAGAGGAAGGCGTTTACTGGGCTCTACATTACTTGTATAACAGGTGAGTGGCATTCGGGTATAAAAAAATAAATTTCACCACACACAGGTAAGAATATTATGAGCATTTAGGATCATTACAAAAAAATATATTGAAAAGATTTCATACATTTTGTATGAACCAAACGTTTAGTGAAGTTTATCATATCATCATCACCTGTATACATTTTCAGACTGCGCGACATCTGCGATGATATGTCTAAACATGTTCATCCCAGAAAACGAAGTAATTCACTCCCTATACCCAAAATTGAAGTGTCGATATATCAAAGCCCAGATGTAAAGGAACGTGACTCCCTCAAAAATTTCATTGAGGTCCCCGAAGCCAAGGATATATCGCCAATAACGGAAGCGCCGTTCGCTACAGTCCCAAAGATTGAAGAAGAAAATGTTATGACCAGACGGGCCAGTGAAAAGGTTAAACGTAAAATGAAAATGGCCGATTTAAAGGCCTTCGTCGAAACAAAACTCTTGTCCAAATCAGAGAAAGCCTTAGAAAAGATAGGGCAAGACGACCATAAATTCAGTTTCCATACTGCAGTAAGAATGATATCTGTACTTATTTTTTTTTATTCTTGCTATTTTTGAATTTATTTACAAAAAAGCAAATAAATATAATATAATGACTTTTTCAGGAATACCACAGAAGTCTTGATAATCCTGATGATAGACCCAATTCAGCGTTGGCTAGCAACTTTCCTGCTATGGGTCATATACTAACCGGCGACTCTCTGCAGTGCAATCTCATAAAAGGAAAGAGTATGCCAAGTCTCAGGTGAGCATAGCTTTAAGGAAATGTACATAAATGTAAAATAATTTTCTTAATTTCTCTTCTTAAGTAGTTTTAGTTTATCAATGCAGGAAGGATGGATATCAAATTGTAAAAACATTATTTATCTGTAGCAAGATACTACTTACATTTTAATTTTAAGCTTAGGTTTTTCATTATGTCCCGCTCAATTCTCTAACACAAATTACACACGCTCTTCTACAGATTTAATTTACTTTTACCTGGACTTTCTTGTTTTCAAAATTAATCTATTTATATACTTAAGGCACAGCATGATTTTTTACGTACACATTTCTCGATGATTTCTATTTAAAAATATATGTTTTCTCTTTCTCCCGTGTTTTTGACGCTTAATCCCGTACACTTATATTCTGGACGAACGATATGGTCGCTAGCTGTTTGATTGATGAGCTAGCATCCAATGGGTAAGTCGACAAGTAATATTCCAAGGATAGTAGACGCTTCGTTACATAGATGCAAGTTTAATAACTCACTACGGATATCACTCGAATAGTATCGCGTATTTATTTTGTTTGCGCCTAGACTACATTTTCTTTTGTAAATAATCTAGCAGGAACTCATTGCCATCCAGTTTGTAAAGTAGGCTTAGCTTAATTTGTTAGTCATGTCGAGTGGGATTTAAACATTCAGTCCGGTCAAAATATGCACGCAGAATTATGAAAAGTAAATCTATGTTATAAAATAGTGTAATTCTGTCAGTCACAAAAATTAACAGTAGTCGTGTACGTCAATAGACTATAAACTTATAGTGTAGATGGTAGGCAAATTTGGCACATTTATGCTTTCCGTAAAATTCGGACTCATTCGGACAGTATTTAAAATTGGTCACAATAGTTACGTTATGTTCATCGTTATAGCATGTTACCACAAAATTCCTTCGAAAAATTTACCTGCATGCTACAGTACACGACGTAGCAAATATACAGAAATGATATGTTAAAAGTTAGTTAAATACCCACTGCATCTCCCTACACCTTCTACATCATTAATGTGATTGCAATATTGTTTAACTCCCAAACCAAGCAAAATTCAAGATGTTGTGTAAGCAAAAAGAAACAGTATACCTTTAATTTATAATTGCTGCCCTATTGGTATTGGTCTCATAATTCCTGAACCAAAAAAACGTTGACGAAATAATCATGACATAATTTAGAACTGACACATTATCAAAGTAGTGAATATTATTGCAGGTACATAGGCGAAGTGAAAACAGAACGTGCGCACGGCATCGTTAGTGCGGCACCCACTGTCGTACAGAAGAAGAAGAACCCCATAATAACTGTAACAGAACATACACCCACGCCGTCGCCTGACTACCTCTCCAAGACAAGACAAGTAAGATAAACAGGATTGTTTAAATGTCGCAATGATAGAATAAATTTTTAAGCCAAATTATAATAATGTCGAAAACATTTCTGTGAGACTTTCCAAGAGTCTATGCAATAGAAATACCGATAGCAATTTATTATTCCTAAAATTTAAAAAAAAGTCTCTATTTTTTAACAATACTTAAATTACCTACTACAATACATATTCTTTTATAACTTATATTCTTTATAATCTAACAGTGTACATTCTAAGATGCTTTATATTTTACGATATAGGGTTGTTGTTATAATTCAATTAATTAGACTGTATTTTTTTTACTTTGTAGGGGTCGCTGGAATCTCAAATTGATTCAGTGAGCATGCAAGGTTCTCAACACATACCAACTCCTGAACGCAAACCAAGTTTGACTCGATCACAAACTGATTCTAATATCACATATGTGGTGGAGGAAATACAAGAAGCCCCCGGCTCCCTAAACTACATAACTAAAGATGGGGATATTGACTTTCAAGTTGTTCTTAAGGTATATTAAATGTTCTATTTGATTAATTATTTTCTTCATTTATATCGACTTAACCGTATTGATCTCCTATTTCCCATAGTAATATTTATATTTGCTTTATTTTTATTTTCAGGCAGTTTACTCCGTATCTACAATGGACAGTTATTATATTACAATTCGTGTTATGGAAGTAATGCTTAATTTAGTAGACACTTTGATGGAAATTGGAGTCCACAAAAACTGGCAGTCAGACGCGTCTGAAGATCCTCGACCAGAAACTGTTGACCCATTAGCTGAATTTACCAGCAAGGATAAGGATAAGGACAAAGATAGCAAGGTAAAGTCCAGTATGATAGCAGAATGGATGTATAATATACTAAGATTAACACTTCGTTTATATCATTGACATTTAACGTATCGTGTCAGACAAAATCATATTTTCAAACAATATATAGAATTCTTTGACAGGCATGGCCCGTGTCTACGCATTCGCCTTCTGAACATATAAAATACACATGATATAGACTCTATATTATAGAGCGATGTGTATTTTTTTTTTGCCACGCACCGTGTGTGACACGTACGATGTTTGTAGATATGCACCAAAATGAGGTTCTTTTGCTTTTCCTCAATTACATGTATTTGTTTATTTGTAGGAAAGAGACTCGGGAATTCCAGGTGCACAAAGCCAGGATTCTACCAATGTCGAAGGCGGGGAAAGCAAAGATAAGTCGAAGGAAGAAGAAAACTTTGACTGCCCTTACTATATGATCATGAATATTATCCTCAGGTGAATTTCCTGCTATTTCTTAAGCTTTTAAGGAAGTAACTGTCGTTATTACACTTAAAATGAAAGAAAAAATACTAGCCAACATAGTAAAGTAAACAAGCGATCAGCAAAAGTTAGAACCCTTCGACTCTACCGACAACACCGCCACGCCTATTCATGTCTTATAATATAATAGTAGTGTTTAGCGCTGACCATAATTTAACTTGAAGGGTGTGGCAGGAGGAAGACAATTCACTAGTAAAAATAGACATCATACATACTCGTAACGACGCATCTATGGTCGAGCTTGGACAGGTCTTCAATTTACTTCAGTCATATACTATGTGAGGCCAATTATAGATGGGGCAGATGTGACTTTTTAGCATGAGGTGAACTGCGTGCAAGTTAGTGCTTTACTTTAAATAAACAAAAAAAAACACATGTCTTTCCAGACTTTTACGTCAACTGGGCTGTTCTCACGGATGCACGTCAGCCCTACGCGGCCCTCAGGCAGAGTGTCTCCGCGTACAGGCGCGCAACTCTCTCCGCCAGTTACGATCCGCCTCTATACCCAAATTCACCGATCGCCTCAAGGAAATGACCAAGTTTGCCCCGATAAGGGAAGTTCTGGATAATCTACACTCCACTATAGGATTCTGCGCTGAGCCAGCTACAATGGTGTCGCCAATGAGTTAGTTTACCAATGTGTTTTTTATTATGAAGAAAGAAAAAAGAAAATCATGCTAAAGTCATTTTTAAAATATTTTTTTAATTTCTTTTTTTATTTTTTTACCCTCTGTTTGTCATTATTTATTTTTTTATTCAAACAGTGCACAGAAAGAATCGATTAACTTTGTAATCAAGATTATGCTTGATAATTTTTAATATTTGATCATTTTTTTTGTATGTGTTTTATTTTGTTTTCATTCGATTTTTAGATCAACAAAAGCGAAATCACACAAAGTCTCCAGATATAAGCCACCTACAGGCTGGCTATGCAAGCAACTTCGGCGCCAATCAAGGGGCAAATGCAAACCGAGCTATAGAGACATTTATCGTAGAGTCTACTTTTAGAGATCTCGTTACAAGATTTGCGCTCATGCATAAGGAGTTAAAGATGCTGGATAATACGGTAAACGCCTTTGATATTAATTAGATAATACAACTATAAATGGACATAGTTAAACGAAAAGGATCCAATCCATATGAAGTCTATTGTGGATTGGATCCTTTTCGTGTAACTACGTCCAATTTAGATGTGTATCTACTCTGAACAAAATAAAATTTTATTACTTACAAATATGCGACTCGTATTAGTCTATGAAGTTCTATGCCCAATTTCATAACACACAATTTAAATTGATCGTCTCCGTAGTGCCACTTCATCCATTAAAATATTTACGTATCAATATATGCACCAACTGTATATGTTTCATGATAAAAAATCCTTCTTCATGCATAACACACAAAAATGTAATTTTCCATAAATATTTTGCAGGCCCTATACATGGAAGTTCGTACGTTGTTAAATTACGTGCGCGAAGCTCACGGGGGTGAGTTCAGAGTGGTCGCGCTCAGTGGCCTCCTCGACACCGCGGAAAGACCTGGCAGCCAGCCAAAAGAGTCTAACATGCAAACCACGAGAGTTATAAGGTAAACGTCTACATAATTTAAGACTATGCCATATGTTATCTCAGTAAAGGATATAAATATATTGAAAATATATAAGTCTAACAATTCATTCAATACGTTGATTAAAAACCGATTCCCTCCGCAAATGAAGAAGATTTACAGAAAACTTCATCCAGTTCTGCTTTACAGTATATCAAGTAATAAATACATATCGTGGCAGCAGTACAAATTAGATTAGCTTCACAATCACATGGCATGGGATTCACAACCACTACACTAGCTTACTATATAGAAATCCGTAAATCCATATAGGGTTGTATTGTTTTTCCCAATGCAATGTATTTTTTATTGTGAACTTGCGCTCGTATTTTAATACATGTTTAACTAGTTTATAATAAAAGGCTGCTAGCTAAAACTAAGGTAAAAATAAAATTTTGTTACTTTGTAGGCATATTCCTCGAACAACAGAAGATGAACGTGGATCCGACACCGGGGCAGACTCGGGCTGTGCGGCTGATGATCGGAGTCATAAGAAGTTTACCTTCAAGAAAAGAAGTACTTCTTCGACCGGAGCGCATGTCTGTATATTTTACTTATAGTAAAATACTATACGTAAATCTTAAGTTATATGTTAAAGACGTCTGCTATGAATTATGATCGATTATGAATATGATCGAAATATTATCGTTATGATTTTTTTAACGCTAGTGATTTGTCAATGAAAGTTATGGCTATTGAACGTCCAATGAACTGTATGTTCGTTGCTATTATTTTATAATATACAACACCATCTATTGTTTGCTTTGACGCACATAGTATTATTGTTGCATTGTTATATTTTTTTTATTATAATATTATTTCATTAACGTTAGAATAAATACACCAATGCTCGTCTGAACTAGATATGGAGCATGAAGCTACTACTCTACTAGCTGCCAGTAATAATATTTTTATATTCCTTTTTAATGTTTTATTGTAGAGCCTGTTGGAAACTGAAGGAGGCGACGAGTCAGCAAGTCAGTCGCCACTCTCGGTGCACACACGGAGGTACCAGCTAACACCGAGGCAATCCGAACGAACCATACCATCTGTGTCTTCGGTTGATATCACTCCACATCATAAGATATCCCACTCTAAGTCGATGCCTTCTAGGTTCCATATTAGCGGGATAGGTAAGGCGATCATATTAAAATTATGAATATGAATGTATAATTGTTTGCTTCGATTTATGTCCGGAAATATTTAATTTTTACCTCGCTTTACTAGCTTGACCTGTATGTATGTATGTAACAGAATCTTTGAACTTGATTTTTACCCACTTTGAACGATCCGAGTAATTTGAATTTCTGAACACTTATGAAACTGACAATACACGATTTAAATATTTTTATTCCATTCACCTCATTTGGACCGTCAGGAATCAGGATTAACGATTCAATGTGCCATTTTAACGTGGTTTTTAGTTTTTAAACTATAATAATTTATAATTTGATTATATGGATTTTCACAAATGTTTTACAGAACGAAGCAAAATTATTTTTATTGTGTTTGATAATACCATGATTAAATTGTTAATTCTTAATAATTATTTTTATTTATTACTTAGTTATTTATGCTTTTCTTATTATCTTTGTAAATTCATGCCCCAAATATATGCTAACGGACGAATTTCTAGATTCATTGAACACAAATTTGTTTGTCACTAGTGAACTGGTTCCGTCAAAAGCCCCGTGGTAGTTCGATGTTGGCCCGCAATGGGGGAGGCTCTGGCGAGTCCTTGCCGATGTCTGGCAGCATGATGTCGCTAGCGCGCCCGATAGCCACGCCCAATATACACCATCGTCCCGTACACGTTAAACGACGTGTGGGTTACACTTTGAACAGGTATATTATATCACTCGTAGGTTATATTTAATTTTGTGTGGTTAAACTATACATTATTATTATTTACTTCTATAATAGTTTGCTTTCATTATTATAATTTTTGTTTTCTTATTTATTCTAAGTGAAGTGGTAATCTATGAAGATACGATTACTTATGAAAGTATATTATGCTTAGTAAGTTAGGATTAAAACTATTTCGCAATAATTGGCTATCAATATGTACGATGGTATATATTTTAAACATTTGACGATTAACCGTCGTAGAGTCAACTTATGATATAACCTGATGATGCTCCGTTTTGGTGCAAAACACGTGTGGTGGTGGTAGTAAGCATGTGGACTGGTGTATATTTTTATTTTTTCCATCTGCATGCGTCCCTTGTTTACATACTGCATGGTTTAAAATATATACCATCATATTTTTGCGAAGTAGTTTTAAATCGAATGTATCATGCGCCTACGCAAAGTTACGCCTGATACAATTAACTACATATTATGTTTATTTTAGAGCGAGAAAGAGGGTTGAGGATCGACTTAATAGAATCGGTCTACGAAGGATGGGAAAAAAAAGAGATGGTAGTATTGAAGAAACTCCTGGAGGATGTGAGTTGGATTTTTATTATAATGATATAGAGAATATTTATTTAAAGAATAACAATGCAAGATAGTTAATCATAGTATCCAAATTATTAATAGAAAATATGACATAAATATCTAGATATCGTATTTTTTCCTTTTCTTTACATACTTGTATATTATAAGATTTATAAGTAAATTAGTGCAATTCATTTCAACGCAAAGGACGATAGGTATCAATCATAAGGTCTAAAAAATAAAAAGAAAATATCACAAAAATATCTACTTGTTTTTATCCTTACAAACTTCCATACAAGTAAATCAGTGCAGTGCATTTCGATGTAAAGGCACGTTAGATCAGTAGTGGACTAAGGTCTTCGGAGGCCTGGGATGGAAAGTTTAATGGAGACCCTCAGTCCAAAAAATTGATTAAATTTTACAGAATTACAAATGTCTCATAGACTTATACTTCGCTGACAAATACGTATTTTAGTGATGGTTTTATTTCGGCGACGTTTTATTTTAATCCTTGACCACTAGAGGCGCGAGGCTCCGTGGGTCGCGAGGCCGTGGGCGGTGGCCCACGTCGCCCACGCCTTTGCATATAGAACATAATTATTGAAAGCAGACAACGCAAGATCGTTAATCATAGTGTCTAAAATATAAAAAGAAAGTATTACAAATATTTACCGTATTAAAAATGTATATGAGTCGTATTTTTTCCTTGCATACTTGTATATTATACGAGTAAATCAATGCAGTGTATTTCGATGCTAAGGCAAATGGTTAGATTATTTCATCTGAATCCGTGTATTGGTCTGGGTTCGTGTATTGATATAAGCGGGGTTGTGGTCGCAAACCTGTTGCGGCGCGGTTCCGCGGAGGGTGGGTGGTGCGGCGAGGCGGAGGTGGTGGCGGTCTGACGACCTTCTTTTTTTAGCTAACAGCAATTGTGTTTGGGAGCCCTCCAGGATTCCCGTCCGAACCCTTAGATTATTTCATCTGAATTCGTGTATTGGTCTGAATTCGTGTATTGATCCAAGTTCTAGTAATGCTCTGAGTTCGTGTATTGTTTGAGTTCGTGTATTGTTTGAGTTTGTGTATCGCCCCGGGCGTTGCAGATCTGTCGCGGCGCGGCTCGGCGGAGGGCGGGTGGTGCGGCGAGGCGGAGGTGGTGGTGCTGAAGCGGCGGCGGCTGGTGGCGGCGGCGGCGCTGCACGCGGGGCTGGCGCGGCTGTCGTTCCTGCTGGACGCCACGCAGCCGGGCGCCACGCCGGACGCGCTCTTCATGGCCGCGCTGCTCGATCTGGTCGCTTTTTATATATGTTGCTTTTGTTTCTTCTTTATTAACTTTTCGTTTCTTATTTTAAAGAACATTAGTAGTACAGAGTAATTGTTATTTTAAATGAACACTAATACTACTTAGTAACTTCTACAAAATTAATGTTTTGAGTTTATGGGAATTTTACAGGCATATTTTAATATGACGATAATGAAATAACCTGCTCAAATGACGGAATTTGAAGGTAGTTCCTGCATACCAGGATCATCCGCCTTATAATCATTAATTGAAATTTTATTAGCTATTACAAAATTTCTACCAAACTAAGTCAGTATAGAGATAAATAATTTAGACATGTGTTACGTCTAAATTATACTTGGAAATTGTAAACTTTTGTCTTAACTAATATTTTTTGTTGTTATGACAGTTACAAAGACGCAAATTCATATCAAACACATTTTTCTATTAACTAACTTCCATTACCTAAAACAAAGTAAAAAATAACTTTAAATTTTACAGCCACATACTGTCGTGGTGGGAAGAGCGTGCGTACTTTTGGAGTGCGCACATTTGGTGCACAACTGTAACAAGGGACAATGGCCGTACTGGCTCAAATCTAATATGACCAAAAATTCTCGTAAGTCATGAATATAATACGTGTTTTATATTTTGATTATAAATCATTTTGCTTTCATTTATATTGATTTTGTATAATATTACAGTATCTTCAAGTCCACAATTTAAACGTCGCCTCGCTGGAAAACTGTTTTACCAATGGGCTGAAGTAAGTATTATAACAGTAATATGAAACCACTTCTAATTTTATCTTAACTAATCTATCTAATTTTAATTTAAAAACTTATTTTGTCTGCTACAAGAATGGTTATAAATATTTGATATGAATGCCTTAGTCGTTAGATTTTTGAATAAAATCTTTGATTGTGGATTGTCTATCAGTAAATTTATCAACCAGTCTCCTTTTATACATATAGATGTTATATTTTAGGCCATCGGTAATAGACTGGAAGAAATGTTGATAGAAGACAAAAAACATGTTGATGCTGTTATTAACATGGTCAATGATCCAGAAGGCCAACGGGAACTCCTGCAACAAGATGAGGAAGAGGACTTCCTCGATGAAGGTACCACTGAAAAATAACACTACCTTAATTTGTATACTATATCACTTATTAAAAAAAGCTTTTTAATTTTGTTTAATTTTGGTATGACAATTAATTCGAATTTTAACTTAATCAACAGCTAGTATTCGTATACCGGGAAAAACGCTTGGAGCAGAGTGTCCCAGAGCTCTCAGAATGATCGCCTGCGTGTTGCTATTTGAAATCACAGCATTCTTACGTGAAACCTACCAAAATCTCCCAAAATCTAGCCGATCTTCGCTAAAGGAAAGGGGCCCTTGGGACCGGGTGTACAGGTACGCTACTCCCTTACGTAGTTAGACAATTCCTTGGTAAGTAGTTGCAATATTATATTGTCGGTGTGTCAATTGATTTTATTATTTTCTGTCATTATGTTTTGCGAAGGTGGATGGAAAGACGGAGACGTTTGTTGTGTAAGAATAAGTGAGTCCTTTATGTTTCGTTCCTTAAAATGATAAATTAAAGAGTGCATTTTTTGATTAAACTTTTCGTTTAACAGGGCTCTTAGCAGTCAACACACATTAATGCCAGTCGAGTATGTGTTCTAAGAAATAATGCATGTTACCTTGCATACTGCACTCAGCGTGCATGCACATAGAATGTAAATAAAACTAAATACGATCCCACACCCTTAAGGAAATTAAACTCTCACCCTAAAGATACTGGATATGTCCTTAGAATTAAATTTTATTGGCATTAATATGAATAATCTGCAATGAAAACTGCAATCTTTTGAATACTAGTAATTATTGTTAGACATGTTTTTTATCGGATAGTAGATTGTTAAATATGATTATTATTTGATTTTCGGTTATATTTACATTAATAAAAGGGCATTAATATTCAACAACATAAACAATTTGTTTACACCTTTAGGTCTGACCATAATTGCTAGTATCAAATAAAATTTTAATATAAGTTGACAAATCTTACATTCTGTTTACTATAACAGATGTGTAAAAAATATTATAAATTGCAAGAGCAGTAAATGCATGAATTATTAAAATAATTCCCACTGAAAACTCCTAAACATCAAGGTAGGTAAAATTGAATTTAATACACCCGAAAAGTATTTTTGCGACACTGTAATTTCAAAATTTTCCGATAGATACGTACTGAAATAGTTTAGATAAAATTAGTTACAAAATCAATAAATTGCTTTGCTACATTGGCATGCACAACCACTATTGAAGAATACTAAAGTTAAAAAATCCAATAGCGACAACAAATAGAGGCTACTACAATAGCTGCTACGCAAATGACTTATTCTTGATATGTCAATGGGTTAAGACGTTTTTTTAATACGTATACACAGAGAAGCCAATCGTCGATGGAGCATGGCTTTGTCCAGCATGGGGCATTCGCAAGCGTCAGCACAGAGCTTGCAGTCTATTGCAGGCGCTGAAACAGAGAGAAAGATATCGTTCGTCCTTCACGAGCCGGAAAATGTATCCGGTGGGAGTAACGTCACGGTGAGTTCATAAATATATTAAATTTTACACTATTATATACAAGTTTAGCAAAGAGAGATCACCCGCCGGGCTAGGTGATCATGCCCGGGGAGCGGCGCGCTCCTACAATCTCAGTTCGGAGCTTCTATATATGCAAGATGCTTAGAAAACTTCGATAGCGTGATTCAGCAGAGCCATCTCTTGACGAGTAGCGGGAAGTCGCTACACAAACAAAAGTCCCATAAGCATAGTTTAAGAATATTAAGGTGAATAATGAAACGAATCGACATAATAATCGAAGAATTGGTTAAATAGGGAATAGATGGTTAGATAGGATATGAAACGTATGAAAAAAAATAAAAAAATATGAACAACGATTTTAATTAGTTGTTTATAATTAGGTAAGGTTACACTATAATAGTTTCCAGAGTTTGATACTTATAAGCGATATTAATTGGGGCAAAAATAGTTATTGTTAGATTCCAGGCTAAGAAAAAAGATTTCTTCAAATATAATTATGTATTAAAGTTTTATTTTTTAACAAAATGGGTCCCATATATTGTCCACGATATCAGGAATAATGAATAAAAGACATATCTTTTATTCATTATTCCTGATATCGTTACGCATTTGTCATCCCACGAACACGCGTTACACACACGTACGCACGTACGCACGTACGTTACGCACACGCTTTAAAACGAAAGGTGGTAGATCCCTTTGTGGTTCAACTCCGGCGGCACCACAGTCACACCTATTTCTGACAAATAACAGCAGTGTTGGTCGCTGCTGTGTTCCGTTTTGAAGGGTGTGGTAAGGGAGACTTTTCCGAGGTGTTCCAGCTTAGTCCTGAGGGGTAGCGGCGCATCTGTGGCCGACCTCAGGTAGGAATATCTATTCCTATCTATACACACAGAGAGACAAATACACAAACACCCAGACCCAGAAGCAGAAACCTAAATTCATCATTTAGATTTCTGTCTGGCCGGGGATCGAACCCGGGACCCTATGCGCGTCAGACCGGTATGGTGACCGCTCCGCCACGCAGGTCGTCAGGTGCCATAGGCGGCAGTAGCCACTTACCATCAGGTGGACTGCATGCTCGTCTACTACTCCTATATTATAAAGTGTAATTGGTGCATAACCGGTCTTCTTAACATTAAACAGTAAAAAAAACTCTCATTGTATATGGTGTAGCTCGCGGAGGCGGTAGGCGCGGCGGGCGAGGACAAGAAGGGGCGTGCGGCGCGCGGCAAGGCGGTGCAGCGCCGCAACACGCAGCAGCCGCACGCCGTGTACGGCTCCTTCAAGCGGCGCTCCATCAAGCTCAGGCAGAAGGACCCGCGCGAGCTGGAGGAGTGCACATGTATATAACATATTATTATCGATATACAGGATATACTTGTATTAGAGAGAAGGGATAAAGTAGAGCTTTAACCTTTTATTTTTCAGTTTTTCATTGTAATAAATGTCAAGTATACCTGACTATGTGCCATGACACTACAACCCTTTTCAGTACTTAAAAGAATTAGTCATTTAAAAGATTGTTGAAGAACAACTTGAGCGATATTTTATTTGGGACATAAAAGATAATAAGATAAGATGTAATTGCGACATAAAAGATACAATTTTGATAAAGCTTTTGCTTTATCAAAATTGTATTAGTCTCAGTTAATCCTTAGTCTCAGTTAATGTCAGTTACCGAATGTATCGAATTATTTTTACAGATGTTACACGAAGATCTGACTCTATACAAAGCAGAAGAAAGGTTTCGTCACTTTCTGATAGAAGTGACACTTCTGAAGTTTATCCAGGAACAGGTACGCATTTTTGAGTGTAATAGACTCTTATTAATTTAACCTATAAGGAACACCTTAAAAGTTCTAGTATATGTATGTTAAAACATTTATATTTTAACATCTTTCTTTCGCCGCTTCGAACGAAACACCTTGTGAAATGGTGGTAGTGGTATTGACATTCAAAGACTGCTCTGTAAAGAACCTATTTTGAATAAAATAAATGATTTTATTTGAAACATAGGTGGTACAGTGATAATGGCGAATGAAGTGGACAGCGGCGGTGAGGAGAGTCCGGGCGTGTTGTCGGACGACCACGACCACCCGCCCGACAGTCCGGACAGCAACTCTACCGACCCGCCCGACAACAACAAGGAGTACCCTTGGTTAAAGGTACTGGACTAATATAACTTAAGTATGAAATACGTGACATGATGTTGCTGAATTATGACATCTGTATAATGTGTATCTGCTTAATAAAACGTAACTAAGACTAGGACAGTACCCAAAAAAACGTCTAATTCTGTAAAGCACACATAGGTTTCAAACTCAATAAAACACTTATTAATTCTTGTTCTCATATTTATAGTGATAAAATTCTATTTTGAATCGGATTCTCCCCTTTTTACAGGTTATGGCCAAATTCTTAAATTCGTTCAACTATGTATGCTGTCATCAGAATTTCTGCCATCCTTACTGCTTCCGACGTAACATGCGTGCTACAGTGAGACTTATGAAGTCCGTTCAAAAGGTAACAAGCAATCTTAACAGTATCCTATTTAAATTTCTTTTAAAAAATATTATTTTTGCTTATTTTTCTATTTAATCAGATTTATGGTGAAAAGTTTGGGCCGGAAGCAAATACCACTAATTCTGAAGAGGGTCCCGGCGGAACAAGACGCGGGAGACGCGCTCGCAAGCCGTCTGAACATGTTACAGATAGGTATAAATTGTAGGATTTGTTTGTGACCATTTTTATTATAAGTTAAGTTTAGTTATCACCATTTTATTATATAAATTAATACTATATTAAGGTACATTCAACTGTACTATTTTAATAATTTTAAATTAGGCTATTTTATTTTCACGAAAAACAACAAAGAGTATCCATGGAAATAAACCTAAGCTCAACTTCATTAGTTATATGAAGTCTATTCGTTAAAAATGTTGCAGAAACTGTTAATTATTTGAAACCAGTGGGTCTCGCCCTTCCTACGCATCGGCTGTTAACCGCTAGTGCGTAGTGGGTGTTACACAACGTACTCATAAAGAAACGAAATATCTTTCTTTATTCCTCTTTTTGCAAAAAAGGTTTAAAGAGACTTTGTCAATCACTATTATTTAGTACTCATACATTTATACGAATTGTTTAGTCGGTGCATAACATAATACTTATGTAAACTTCATGTGGGCAGGATCGACCGTTCGGTGATCGAGAGCGCGGGCATAGCGTACCGCGCGGCGGGCGTGGAGCACACGCTGCCGCACGCCGACGCGCCGTCCGCGCAGCCGCCCGGCGCCATCCCCTACCCGCCCCCAGACCCGCCCGCCATCCTCAAGTACCTCAAGGGGCAGGTGGGTTATCTGGTTCGCACAGGAATACGTTATCTCGCGTAGCGGTAACGACAGCTCAGGACATCGAAAACGCGGACATAGCGTACCGCGTGGCGGGCATGGAGCACATTATATCGCACTTCAGTATACTGATACAGTGTTAATCGAGGTTAAACGTCGTATACATGTAATATACATTCGTTTTTATTTGTATAATATTGTATTTTTTTACATAACTAACATTCTATATAATATTATGGTACGACTTCATATATTGACAAAACGTTTCTGCTCCCATTTCATACGTGTATTATCTTAATTAAGACATATAAATAAGAATTGATAGTGCTTAATATTAGTGTAGACAGAACATTTAACTCCAAACCATACCGCGATGAAACAATTAAACTCCGGAATTCCCGGTATTCCCGGAGTGCTATGCCATAGGGCTCTTCAAAAATGGTGCAAAAGGGAGCTCTCATACAAGGCCGGCGATTGACGACTCCTCAGGTGTTGCAAATGTCCATAGGCGGCGTTGACTACTTTCCATCAGGTATCACGTGACGTCTGCTTAATAGTTGGGTTAAACAATATGTATTTATTTATTTAAAATTTATTGCATCACCTCTAAAAAGAAATGCACAAAAGGGCAAACATAATGCCTGATGGCATTCTCTACTAGTCAACCCTGGGTGGATGTAGAGAATTTGCAGCAGGTGTTACAAAGCAACAAAAGAAAAAAAAAGAACGACAAACAATAATGAAAACAGCAGATATTATAAATATGTATTAGGAGTAAGAAAAAATACATATTAAAATGATTTAATAAGTATATACCTATACCTATATATAAATACATATAAATAAACTAAATTTATTATATAAATAATTAAATAAATGCACATTAATAGTAACAACAGGAGATTACGAGTTCGATGAGGAATTTAAATAATGTTCTCGGACAAGCTTTTTGAATACAGCTTTACTGGGGGCTTTACGGATGTGCACGGGCAAGGCGTTCCAAAGCAGTACTGCCTGAACAGAAAATGAGAAATGAAAAAAACCGCTAGAGTGCAGTGGAACATCGGCTCTTAAATTATTAGACGACCGAAGCGTGTATCTATGTGTTCAGGTGCGCGACGCGTACCAGGCGCCGCTGGCGACGCTGGTGAAGGGCGCGACGCGGCTGTCGGCGGAGGTGTTCGCGGAGGCGGCGGGCGCGGCGTGGGCGCTGCTGCTGGAGGGCGAGCGCGAGCTGCCCGCGTGCGCCGCCGCGCTGTTCGCGCTGGCCGCCGTGCGCGCGCCCGCGCCCGCCGCCGCCGTCATGCAGCGCGACCTCAAGCACCACGACCCCGCTGTCAGGTAATAATAGGTATAAAGAATTTGTGCCCTGTAGTCCCAGGACTAGAATAGGGCTACGGTATCCTCTGCCTGTCGTAAGAGGCGACTAAAAGGGGGCTTCCGGGATTGCGGGAGGCAAGAAGGGCTCAACCGTTTAACAAGCAATCCCGGGAAGGACGGCGGTGTGTGTGGCCGCATACCGTCGTAAACACCAGGTGTGTGGGAGGAGCGTAAACTGCTCCCCCCAGGGCAGAGCCCGATAGGGGCATCGCGCTCGGAGGACTCCGGTTGTGTTTCATCGGAGATCCCGGAGTTCTCCACCAAGCGCTGAGAACTGGCTCATGTGTGTCTGTACTGCGGAACGGTACTGTCTTCTGTGTTCTCGACAGACTCAGCTATGTTCGCCGCGCGAGTGCCAGAAACAGATGCGAATGGATACATGCTCAAATCGTGCGCACGCTGCGTCCACACTTATAAAGTGCTCTTTTCATGTAACATTGCTTATTACGTTGTAGCAGTCTGTATACCCACCTATTGTACTATATGGAGTTGATCCTTAATATACATAGGTGGCTTACCGTCAAATAGACAGGTTATAAAAAAATGCTATACTGCTACCACTAATACACTCATATACCTAATAATGTACACTTTTTATATACGGACACGCGAGCATAAAAGGGCACTTGTAAATAGAAAATTAGATTCACTACTAATCAGATCTATTACTAAATTTAGTAGCATTTAATTTTGATGGGATTCAAATACAGGTTCATCATTACAACTATTTAATACTTTGGGACAACAGTGTAGACTGTAATTGTTACAACAATTGTCTATAAACATTTCTGAAAGTTGCTTGCTAATTCTATTGATACTAATGATAATATCCCGTCTGTTCCGTCTAAAAATGAAAAAATATAAGGTAAATATTTTATTTTATGCGATTGATGTCAGAAGTTACTTAACTATATTCGTGTTATATCTTTTTTAACAGAATCAACGCAATTCTAAGATTTCAAGTGATGTGGAAACTTCGATATCAAGTATGGCCCCGAATGGAGGAAGGTGCTTCCATGACGTTCAAAGTTCCCCCACCGGGGATAGAGTTCACTCTACCATCGCCTAAGATTGGTATAGAGTCGCTAGCCGTTGTTGACCCGCCTTGGAGTCCTCAAGTAAAGGACAAAGATATGGAGATGACTTTGAATCAGGAAAGACACGTAAGACAAATTTTTGATTTGATTTTTTTATCTGAATATGTTTAAATTAATTTTTTCATTAAATTTCTTCCCTTTTACCTTTACAACTAATTCACTAATTTATTTATACTGTACATGGCTTTTTCCTAGAATAAGATAAGTAACTTCAAGTTCAAACTGGTACATACATTTCGAATTAAGTGGCCCACCAAAACATATATGGATGGAGAAGAATTAATACTAATCCAGTCGACGCATGTGACAGCATGAATACACACAGAATAATTAACAATATATTATGATACAACATCACCACATTTTAGTCTACATTACATGTATATTCCACAGCGGTCCCTCGTAACAGCAACAAAGACTCGCAAGAAGCAACAAACGGAAGCGATCAAGCGGGCACTCCAGCAACAAGACGACAAAAAGAAGGCTGAGAGGGAGAGCTTCCTCATCACAACCATTCCGATCACGAGGCAGGCGGCGCGCGAACCCGCTCTCGATCACGCCGCGGATGATCATATTGAACGTAAGAATTTATAAGCTTCGTTCTTCCCTTATGTATTTTACATTCTATAACAGACGACGGATAGAAGAAATAATAAAAAAGAAGTCGCATATTGTTCTTCTTAAATTTACGACTACTAACAAGTATCATGAGTTTTTAGTTACATTTCTAACAGGACACAGTTTGTGTTATGAAGATCATGTCCATTAAAATGTTTTAAACTGCTTAAATTTCGGTTTCTTGCTTACACAAGGTTATTTAAATTAGTCTAAAAAAGCTAATAATATGTTTTTTAGTTAATAAATACGCATTTCTTTGGATTTATTTTACCAGCTCCAGCAGATGAAGAGTTGGTAGAAGGCGTGCGTGGTTCCCACCACACGCAAGTAGCATCTGCTCTGTTTCCCTCGGTATTGTGCTCCGCGGTGGCCGAGATCATATCGCTATTGGATGATGCTGCTGTGTCGAAAGATGGCTGTTCCGTCTATGAAGTTGCTTATCAGGTAACTAATGATGTTTATACCAAAATTGCTGCGAGTATTGTTTTATATTGGGTAAGGCAAAATACAGTAAATTTTATATGTTAACAATTTTTGACTATCCTTTCTCAAATTTTCTTGCAATTTTATTCAAATATTTGCTTCTAAAAAATTTATATAATTAGATTAGATCTGTATAGGTAATTAAATTAGAACCAATCAGATTAATTTAATTAAATCTGGGGGCATAGTAGTGTATCGCCGAGTCGAGCAAAAAAGCCGTACGGCTGTACCATTTCTTTTACTTCTAGTGTTTTTATTTGCTCAATTAGAGGTCATCGTTATGATAAGTTGTTATCAAAACAATTCACAATATTTTTCAGCTTCTTATTTATGATTATTTTTGTTAAAGAAGCTTATTTTCCTATAGTCATACAGCGTAGGTAAATGCCGCATTAATTAAATTTAAATAAATTAATATAATGTTTGTACTACCCCAGGTGATATGGAACTGCCTAGTGGAGGACTCTGCGCTGTTCCTCCGCCACGTGCTAGAGCGGCTGACGCGCGACCACCAGGACGAGATGTTCAAGCTGCTGCGGCACCTCATCCGCTTCATCCCGCGCCTGCCGCAGCAGGCCGCCTTCGCGTTATACAACTACATCATTGGATACGTTATGTTCTACGTGCGCACCCCGCATGAGGACGGGCAACGGCTCATTGGTGCGGCGTTGTCGATACTGTGGATGGTAAAGGCTATTTCATGTGGATATTTGCTTTAAATTACATTATATAAATTAACTGGTTGTAAAATATATCTTTGTTATGGTTTTTATTGATATCAAAAAATGGTTGTGTATACACTAACACATATTAATTTAAAAGTAACTAATAAGTTAATAACTAATTTTAATAAATAATGAAATCATACATTTATAACTGTGTAGTTTATTAAAATAACGTTACTAACTAATACCAATATCTAGGTGGTCCATAGTGTGCATGGTATTATGTTTAAAGATCTTAAACAAATTCTACGGAAGGAACAATGTGATGCATCGATTTTGCTTACTGCTAATGTGCCAGCTGCTAAGAAGATTATTGTTCATGGACCATGTAAGGAATTCACTTAATCATAATTATATCACATAATAAAAATAACTTTGAATAGTAATAGATAAAATGTACATCAAATGAAATATACACATTTAAAATTATTTTCCAGCTGATAATGAAGGTAGTATTCCTTCACAATTTCCTGTTCAAGAGGATACCCAATTCTGTCAGATATTTAGAGAGTCCTTGGATTTCTTTGGCATTCCAGAACGTTCTCATGACGAATATTTCTTAGTGGATTTCAAGACACGTAAGTAATTTATATCGCCATTACTCTACTATACAAATTTCTATTAAAATAAAATAGACATTTACATAACTACATACAATTAAACATAATATATGTTTTAAATATATCCCCATGACTAAAAAAAAATTGACACTAATAGACTAGTCATGGAAGTCATTTAAATATGTATAATTTTAGGTCAGATTCACAATCCCCAAAACTATGTGCGTGATCATTACTTCTTCAAACGTTCTCAATACCCACAACTGGGCTTGGTCCACATGGAGCCGGAAGAAGCGTTCCAAAAGTTACAACAACAGGAGCTGTTACAGAAATTTGTCGAGATCGGCAAAGTATTGCTCACTTGGGCAATTCTTAAAAATGTTGATATGGTAAGATTATTTTAAAATATTGCATGTAGCGTTAAAGTATTTTGCTCTACTATTCGTATTCATATCATTTACATTCATTTATAATATTTGCACTTATATATTGAAAAATCAAATAACTTCCGTAACAATATGATGATAGGTATAACAATTTTTTTACCAATATTCTAGGTGGTACAAAGAGTGGTATTCCTCCACGATGAATTAATGAAGCTACCGTCATTCCCACGTAAGGCATTAGAAGCTGATTTAGCGTTGTACAGCCGCGGCCCGCTGGGCTCCACCTTACTTGGTTTAGATGTTCTACACAAGTTTATGTAAGTATAATAATTGCGTGAGTATTATATTAAGTTATAGCTTTAAATGCCTATTTACACAACCCTTATTGTTTATCCCATTTTCAAAAATTATTTCGGAGTGCGGTGCTTCTAAGTCCCACTGATTTAACTGGGTGTTTTCAGGCAATCAATGTCAAAGTTCAATCCAGTAAAAATATAAATACTTTAAGTACAAACTCATCAGCAATGTTATGTAGTTACAACAAACATGCTATGTAAAATTGATTAAACCGTACGTGTCACCACTTTATTACTTCATTATAAAATCCCTCTATTTCAGGTGGGTACGTTTAATAGCTCGTATGTTCGAAGCGATGGCGGGTAACTTTACATCTTCCAGGGATATACATTTGTTCTTAAACGTACTTAACGGAGCTTTGATGTTACACAGCGAAGATTCTCTTATCCTGAGATACGTGATAGCTACTTACGTCAATGCGGCATTCAATTTTAAAAGCATTTTCTCCACTAATGGGTATGTTATTGACTAAATTGTATCTCTTTACAAATTGAAGTAACATACTAAGAGCGATGGAGTATTCAATATTATGTAATTTTCAACTATTAATATCAACAAAATATAAAAAGATAATAGAAGAAAAGATATGCAAAGGGTATATTTGTTTTATAAAAATGTTTGTTTTCTGGTGTACTATCTATGTGTCCTTTAAGCCCATGTTAATTTACTATGTTGATGTAACTTACTTTTAGCTACTTGTTGATAATGCCAACTCTTCTGCAAATCTACTCTAACTTCCAAACCAACAAGTTAGTGACGACGACCATAGAGTACGCCGTGAAACAGTTCTACTTGCTGAACCGCAAGCCATTCATTCTACAAATGTTTGGTTCAGTATCAGCGATATTGGATACTGACGAAGAAAATCCCTTTGGAGATGCTAGTAAAGTAAGTCACTTTGATTAATACTAAAGTCTTTTTAGACGTAAAACTGGTAAGGGACTAGTATAAAACTGTTTTAATTGACGTGTATGTGCCCTCAGGCTCTTAGCACTCACTCCGTATGACTATTATAAAACATGGCTCTGTGAAGCAGCCGACCTGCCATCGGTATCATTTTGCTAGACGCAACTCAACCCACTTACTATACTTATACTGGAATGTTTTTGGGATATAGTTTCTAACACAGCCTTATACTATTGTCACTATAATATGACATAATTTCCAGGTCCAATCTAGCTGTTTATTCAACCTGCTGCTAAGTCTAGAGACACCATCACCGGATCCACTCCACATAGCTGAGCTGATCAAGGAGGAGAAACCGCTCAAACCTATTGACTTCTGCTACCGAGACGAGGAAGAAATGGTGAACGTGCTCGACTGCATCAGTCTGTGTGTGATGGTCGTGTCCTACTCCGCTGAAAGTATGCGCGGATATCAAATGCTCGTGAGTATTCATATGCATAATAAATTGATACAAATATAATTATCATAATGATGGAAATTTAAATTATAGCCACAATATTGTAATTTGTTTCTTTTGCGTTTGATTTTAGTAGAGTTATATAATACTTGGAAAATCAATCGTGGTAAACTAAACCATTGTCTGATATCTTCTTAACGTATGAATAAATCTTTATATATATATTTCTTATGTGCCTGTTTATGTCACTGAACTCCTCCTAAACGACTGGACTGATTTTGATGAAATTTGTTGTGTGTGTTCAAGGGGACTTGAGAATGGTTTAGATTCACAATTTAGTCCGTGGGAAAAAGTTTTTTTAATTCGTAAGTAGTTATAGAATCGGAAACTATGCATTTGATCAAGTGATGATCTTTAGCAAAGTTGTTGTCCAAGAGCCCACGAGGGTTTGGGAGTTGGTAAGACCAATTTTCGACAGATGGCACCACTGTTATTCCAATGCAGGTACAAATTTTCCGTTTTATGTATGTCATATTATTTCTTTAAAATGCGGGCGAAGCCGTGGGCACCACTAGTATATTATAAGTTATAATACATACATTTGTTTCAGATAATTTTGGAAGCTATCCTCCCCTGCTATGTGAAGCAAATTGAATTGCCGACATACAACAGAGAAGGGAAGACAGAAAAAGAAATAATTCAGCAGCTAGCCATCGCTATTAAAACTCTTGTTAACAATTGCGAGGGATTGTCTAAGTACGTACCTATTTGCAATTTGCAATATGACACAATTACTGAAAATGATGCAGAAATGATGTAGAAATTTTATCCACGAACTTTTTTTTTCATTATTTCTTAATTAACTTATAACCAACTAGTGAAATTTGTTTGTATGTGTTTGTATGCGTGTGAGTATGCGTGCATGTGTGTCTTAATTAAAAAGTGAGTGTAAAATATAAATAATTTTTATATGATATCATATTACGTAATTAATAATTGTTAGAACACCTGAAAGGCCTAGGGTTCAAAATAAAAGAATGTATTTTAAGGGTTTAATGACGGTTGGTTACAATACTATCGCGAGCATCCGTCTTTGCCCGCCGCCGTAGACCAAGTGAATGCGAAGTGTGGCGACTGGCCGCGCGTCGCGGCACCCACCGCCGGCGTACGTATCGCCCGCACATTAAGATGCGAACAGATTTTTTATTAGTAAATAACATATCCAACACATCAGTGCTTATAAAAGCATGTATGTATGTGTGCATGTGTTTGCGCGTGTGTGTGAGCGAGCGTGCGAGAGTGTACATGTGTTCTTAATTTAAGTTACGTCGATAACACGCATGGACCGCGTATCAATCAGGTCATACAATGGCCCGTACCGGACGTCGCCGGAGCACAAGGGGTCATCGCAGCGCGGTGGCGGAGCGCGGGCGGCCTTCCTGCCGCTGGAGCTGCTGGACGACGAGTCGCACTCGCGCTACGTCAGCGACCACGCGCGGCCGCCGCCCGTGCCCGACTACGCGGCTCCGGAGGACTCCGAGGTGTGTGTGTGTGACGCTCAGCTCGTACCGCGCGGTGCCGGAGCATGGGACCGTCGTATGGTCATTTGACCGAGCAACTAATACTACATTAAGATAGTGGCCGAACACGAACGAGTATACGCAAATAGGAGTATGTATAACAACCTACTCGAGTGTATTCGATACTCGCCACAATATTAATCCGTTCTTCGTGAGTTGTGGGTTTTTCTTTTTAAACACAAAAGAAAAAATATGCGACATATCTATATAACAACCACTGCTCTACCAGACAATGTTATATTAGAAATCTATTTAGATATTTATATACATATGTACTATAAAAACATTAAAACCATTCTAAAGGAGTTTATCTAAGATATTCTTAAAATTATCAGTTACCGAATAATATATCATTTGACAATAAAAAATAATTTATAACCACAACAGCTGGTACGAGCGGAATATCGTCGTCCTCGCGATGTGCTACTATCGCTTGTGGGAGACTTCATAGGGCGGGCGTCGTCGCGCCTGCTCGAGATCAACGGTTCTAAGGGCAGCGGGGGTAGTGAAGGCAAACCTGTGGAACTGCTCGATTGTAAATCGCACGCGGTAAGGATTGTTCAATATAACTATGTTCTTAAAATAATTTGTTTTTTTTTTTTTATGTAGTAGTAGAAATTTAGGGCCGTATTAATAGATGGATCTCAATATCAATCTTAAGTTCGTATCACCTGAGTCGCTCTTAAGTTGCGGTCGGACTCGAGAACGTCGCTAATTAATAAATTAGTACTACTCCACCAAGCCAACAAGACGAACGGGTGGAATTTGGCCTCCCTTCCCGAGTACCGCCCCATGTCCCGCTCACGTCCTAGTCCTAGTACTGTTCGCAGCTAAACTCTCACTCTCACAATTCACAAATAATTTCTTAATTATATTTTGGTTTATTATTTGTTATTGTTATCAGTGTAAATAGTAATTGTTTCTTTGTTATTTATTATTAAGTTTTACTGTGCCGTGTGTTAAAACAGCATCAAAATGGGGAAAAATAAGACTATTCATAGCGGAGAGCATAATGATATTGCGAGTTTTACGTTTTACGTTATTTTTTTGTACTTATTAGTTTTCGTAACAGTCGTTTAAGTATAAATTATTAGATTATTTATTAAAATTTAATTTTCATAGGTATACATCAACATTTCACAACAAGTTATTATTTTTTACCTGCGGTACGCACATATCTGGCAAGTCGACGTCACGTTTGATATTCGCCTAGTTGGCTTGGTCGAGGAGTATCAAGTGCATATCATTTGATACCGGTCTCAAGTACAGCATCTCAGTCGACTTTTTTTAATAGTGTTTTACGGCTTTGGCTTTTTGCTTGTCAGCCTAACTTTATTGTACTTTCATCATTGCATCTCAGTCAAAACAGTAAAACAGATTAAAAAGATTTTTTTAAATGACAGTTATGAATGAATGAGACCAATCAAGACGGGACTTCGTACCCACGGGCCTCTCATATGCCGCATCCGCGTTTGCAATATGGGGGGTGGGTAGGGATTATTCGGGTCTCGAGGGTACCCTCTTTGCCCGGGCAAATTCTCAAGGGAGTGAATACCCCCCGGATTTTTAATATTCTTTCATAATAATATAATATTATTAAATAATATTATAATATAATGAGACAACATTAAAATTATACCAACCCCGCAGTTTAGCGGGGGGTACGGAACTCGGTCAGTTACCAAGCCAGCAGTCCCCCTCCTGATGGTCGGAGGGAGGAACCAACCCTGGGAGCTCCCGTGGGAGCGGCCGCCCCTCAGGTGGTCGATCGTGAAGGGGCGCGAACCCCTTTAGGTGGGAGTGTGGTCCAGCCTCAGCCCGCTCGTACATCGAGCGAGCGAGGCGAACCACAAACTCCTCCACGGACTGCATTTTAAGGTCGCGCTCCAACACGTCGTTCCTGACGCAGCGACCCGCCCCTGCGATCGCTCGCAGGGCCAGGTTTTGCTGCGCCTGAAGACGCTGCCGGTTCGACCTAGAGACCAACGCGTACCATGCCGGCGCCGCGTAGGTGAGTCGGGAACGAATGTAGGTCTTGTAGATACCTAGTTTCATTCGTAACGGTAACCTGGATGTAAGCACCGGTCGGAGCATCGCTCGGGCCACTCGGGCCTGGTGGATCGAGTGCTCCACCTGCGGGGTCATACGCAACGAGCGATCGATGCTACATCCTAGGTATTTAACTTGGGTCTGCCAAGCCAACTTCGTTCCCCGGAGACGTAGCGGCGACGGCATGATACGCTTGCGGCAGAAAAGTATTGCGACTGTCTTACCGACGTTGACAGCCATGCGCCACTTATCAAGCCACATAGGTAATAGGTCGAGCAGGCGCTGCATCCTGGCGGCAGCTAGCTCTGCTCGGCGGGATGACGCGAAGTAAGAAAGAAAGAAAATAGTTTATTCGGCAAAAAAAAATATACAATGAACACAAATAGAAAATTGCATACAAAAAAAAATATTATAATTATTTTTAACCGAAAAGGTCTCCACTCAGCTTTAATGTTTCAGATAAGCTTAGTCATCTGAAACGCTGGTATTCTGTGGAGCTTGTAAGACACTGTGTACGCGCGAGTGATACGTGTATGCATATGCGTATGTGTGTGTATGTGTGTGTGTGTGTGTGTGAGTGTGAACATATGTGTGGCAGAATGAGTGTGAATATGAATGAAACAGTCGAAGGCAAGGCAAGTGTATTATTGAATATAATTTAAGGTATAATAGGTAAGCTAATGTAAAATGTTGACATTATAACAAAATTTGTAACATGTACATATATCTCTCAGTTTATTATATATTCTTATAGTCAAATAGGTCGTTTTTGTTCGAGAATTAAATAATTATAAAGAGTACGTTTAAAGGAATTAACTGTTTTCGAGTTTCTTATTGGTGGGGGTAGATTATTCCAGCACTTAGTGGCCGAATATTTAAAACTGCCACGAAATGCAGAAGACCTATGTTTTGGGTATAAGAGAATATTGGTCAATCTCTTGTTACAATGAGAAAAAGTAAGTTTTTCATACAGATACTGTGGTTTACGAGCCTTCATAACTCCGAATAATAATGTAGCAAAGTGTAATGTGCGACGTTTCTCCATTTTTAACAAATTGCCGCTATTGAGAAATGGAGTAACGTGTTCCCGCCGCGGTATAGGGAAACAAAAACAAGCACATGCATTCTGAACGCGTTGGATAACCTTCTTAGTTCTACTGAGAAGACAGTCACCTATCACAGTATCTGCATAATTTAGCTTTGATAAGATTAACGTTTCACACAACTTAATTCTTAAAGCTACACTTAGGTATTCTCTAACTTGATACAATACTTTTAATCTATAAAAACAGGTCTTAGTGGTAGCAAGTGTGTGTTGTTCAAATTGTAACTTGCTGTCGAAAATAACACCCAGATTCCGCGCTTCTTTAACAAGATCCAAGCGACTACCGCTTACCATCACACATGGCTCTGCCTTCAGTATTGTATCTACCTGATTTTTAGAACCGAGTACTAAGAATTTTGATTTCATTGGATTAAGAACTAAAAAATTTTTCTCTGACCATTTCGCTATGCTTAATAGATCTTGATTTATTGAGTTTACTGTATTTATTATGTTCTGTGGCTTGCAACTTAAGTATAACTGCAAATCATCCGCATAAATATGGTATTTGCAATTAGCTATACAATTTGTAACATCTGCTATATATAAAATGAACAAAATAGGTCCCAAAATCGATCCCTGTGGTACACCATGATTTAAGAACGCGGTTTTTGAGAAAGATATTGATCCACTCGCGTTTCTTAAACTAACCTTTTGTGAACGTCCTGATAGATAGGAATCGAACCATCTTATTGTATTTATATCAAACCCGTAATATGTAAGTTTTGATAGTAGGAGAGTAGTATTAATGGTGTCAAACGCACGGGAATAATCAAGTAGTACAAGGATTGTACCCTCCCCCATGTCCCTACAAGATAATATGTCGTCAACAACGTCGAGGAGGGCTGTAGTGGTACTATGAGATCTACGAAAACCTGACTGTTTTAACGGTAATATATTATTAGCTTCTAAGTACTCTGATACTTGTTGCGCCACGACTTTTTCTAGTACCTTCGACAGAAATGGCAATATACTGATGGGTCGTAAATCTTTCAAAAGTAATGGAGCAACAATTTTTGGGGTAGGAAGTTCAATGGCAGTTTTCCATGCTTCAGGGAAAACACCAGTTTCTATAGATTTATTGACTATTGATGTGATTGCTTGTAACGTATGAGGTAGAGATAATTTAATCATTTCCATCGAAATATCATCTGTCCCAACGGCGTTACTTGATATAGATTTAATAATTTTTGAAATGGCTAGGTCATCCACAGGCTTTAAAGAAAATGAGGATGAGGTGTAACGGTTGAGCTCGAAGAATGTTAGGGTAGATAAGTTAAGCGGATTGAAATTATTAACATTTAAAAAGTGATCATTTATTATATCAGGGTTATCAAAATGTGATGGTAAATCATTGTCCTTTTTAAGATACACCAGATTGCGTTTAATATTTTTCCACAGTTTACGCGGGTCGTGTAGGTATTTGTTTATGTGAAAATTAAAATATGCTTTTTTCTCTGTATAAATGGCAGTGGAAACAATTGATTTTAGTTGTTTATAGTACAAATTACAGCTTTCTTGTTTATTTTTGCAAGTGTTCTTTTTAGATTTAGCATGCGCAGCGTTACGGAGTTTTATCATTTGTTTGACGGTGTAAGTTATCCAAGGGTAGCTAGTTTCTTTAAAAACCGACGTTCTGTAGGGTGCATATCGATTATAAATATCAAGTAAACATTTGTTAAAAGCATTTACACTGTCGTTAACATCATCATATTTTATAAGACATTCCCATGATGTTGTTTGAACATCGATATTAAACTTATTTATATCAATGTCTTTTATAGGACGGTAATGAAGAAATTTAGGAGTTGGTTTGACCTTTTTAATGTTAAACTCCCATGTAATTAAAGCGTGACTACTTAAATCAGGTATATGATCGACTGATACTTTATTTACTTTCATATTAGTACATAAAAGATCTATTAACGTCGCAGAGTGGTCAGTGAAGTGAGTAGGTTGGTTAATATACTGCTTTAAGTCCATAGCCTGTAAAAAAATTGAAAGTTTTATCGAATTTCGTTCGTCAGATGCTAGTAAATTGATGTTAAAATCTCCCATTAACATTAAATAGTCATAGTTAGAAAACAAACATAATGATTCAGTGAGTCCATCAATAAAAGTGTCTACGCTGAGCCATGGCGGACGGTAAGCGGTCCCAACCGCGATTGTGAAGTTGTTTACTTTAACACTTAACCACATTTGTTCTATCGCGGGTTCGGCAGGGTGTTCAAGTAAACGCGCGTTAATACTACCACTCAAATAGAAGCCGACGCCGCCGCCCCGGGAGCGGGCTCCAGCAGGCCGCGGCGTATGCCTCAGTCGGTAGCCGGCCAATGCAGGAGCACGATCTCCCTCGCCAGGACGAAGCCACGTCTCATTTATTGCTAATAAGTCAACTGGGTGCTCTTTCATTGCCACTATTAATTCTTCATGGCGCGTACACAACGAACCCGGGTTTAAGAAGCCAAATGATAATTTTTTGTATTGAATGAATCTACTAGTAAAGGAATATTGTTTGGATAAATTTAGAGTTATTTAAATAAAAGGTAAGTACTGTTATATGACGCCAATCGACTGTGTTTTTATAAGAAAGATGTAGTTGTGTGGTGTAAGTAATACTGAGGAAGTGTGTTGTATGTTTATTACAGTTATAGATTACGGAGTGACATGCTACACTTTTATTATTCTGTATTTTATATGGTAATGTAAACATAAAAATAAGACTAAAAAGGCAATATGATAGAAGCTTAATAATTTTTAACAATTTAGATTTATATAGATATGTGATATACTTATTGAGATTACCACATTCACATAGACAACAAATTACTATAATTAGTGTATTTAAAAAGATTATTTTATAGTGATACCTGACAACCATTTTTGGCTGGATTTATTCCAATAATTTTAGACAATAGAAAACAAAACTTTTGGTCGAACCATTCTATCACCAAAAACCTCCAAGGCAGTCAAGCGTGATTCGAAACTATCCATCCGATGATTAATGCCTTGTAATGTATTAGAAACTTCGTTTAACTTGTTTAATAATTTACTTGAGTAATCGTCAAACATAGATTTAATTTGACTTTCCATCGTTGTTCTCAAATTTTCATTGAAGTCCCGTTTAAAGTCTCCGAGAATGTTTTGTAAATTGCATAGTGATATAACCTGATCTTCGGTCTCTGATTCGGATGAGCAGAGATGTTTCTTCCTCATTGTTACATTATGTGTCGATGATCCTGATGCGCACACCGTTAAATCACTAGTTTCTTTGATAGATCCCGGATGTTTAATACTATCTTCCTGATTACTATACTGATTGCTTCCCTTTCTTTGTTTATTTTTACACGAAAAGCACGTCCACTGTTTCTTTTTATCCTTTTCTAATGATGTAAAACGTTTATAGGGAATATTCGCGCACTCGATGTCATATAAATTCTTACATAATAGGCAAGTAACGAATTCTTTATTCAATATCTTCTTAGTGCATTTCACACATAATTTTGTTTTGGAGCAAGCGCCATGTTGTAGATCCCGTCGTGGCCTGGAGCCTTACGCCTGGGTAGGCGTGAAGCCGCCTTCCTTACCTCTGTGGGAGAGATAAACTCAATCCCTTCGAGTGCCGGTGTCGGACCCCTAAGGAAATCCCTTACTCTACCCTCTACCTGCTCATGGTGCGCGAAGACGTACGGTGCGGGTGGGTGCGGTGAGAATTGCACTTGCATGTACTCCACAAGCACCTCCACGCGGCGGAGCGGTCCTTAGCTGCGTGGACCCGCCGCCCCTCGCCATCTAGGAGGGGGGTGACGGGGACCTTGGCTCGAGTCAGCTGTCTGTTCAAATGGTGAAGTGACGTCTGCGTCTCGCTCGCCTGGTCGATCCTCATCTCCCAGGCGGCACCTCGCAGCTCCGTTATCTCAACAGACAGCAGCTGCGCCAACGCATTGAGGTCACGCTTGACCCGGGGGCATCGGGTGCGCGTCCAGAGCTCACGCAGTCTACGCTTTTTTGGTGAGAGCCTCGCTCAGACGAGCTGGGAGAGGTGTTGAGTAGCGACCCGCCTCCACAGAGATCTGGGTGGTCGAGGCCGCCAGGGCATTTTGTATAGAGGTTTGTAATACCTCGGTGGCGGCCTCAATCCCCTGGGGTGAGGAGAGTGGGCCGCTGAACTTAATAGTTGGTAAAAAGTTCTTAAATTTCTCCCAGTCCGTCTTACTGCGGGCTCTGGGGGGCTCTACACACACCGCCCCTATACCAAGCGTGACCAAGATGGGCAGGTGTTGTGTGTCTAGGTCATACAATACCTCCACATGGACTGGACACGGGAGGTTCTTATGAAATACTATGTCCAGGACATCAGGACGGTGGGACTCAACCGAGGGGATATGGGTTGGAGTCTCGGGCCCCTGTACCTCATACCCTTTGGCCTCGGCGTCTAAGTACAGCTGATGACTCTATAACCCAATGAATGAGAGTTGAACTGTTGAACATTACAATCATGTCATGCAGCGTAGCGTTTCCGCTCCTTTGCTAATGCATTAAAATTATTATTGTAGTGACATATCTCAATAAATATATTTCTAAAAATAACATAATAGTTTCTAAATTGTATACCAAATAAAAAGTAACTGGTTTCACGAGCTATATTTTTCGGAAAAATTTCTGTTTCAGACACTGTTAATCTCATAGTGTATTATTATACATGTCATAGAGAGGCAACTCTACGTATTTTTTGTCCCCCCTAAAGCGCCCCTAGTGGCCTGCCCCAGAACTACTCATGGGTTTTACATACTATAGATACCTATTATATATTCAATCATAGATTAGTATTCAATATTCATTATATGTATTCAAATTATAAGTTAAGTGTATTAGGTAAATTATAAGTTGTATCTTCAAAACACGAACTATAAATATTATTAGTATTTCAAAGATTCACATTTATATTATACTTTTTTCTTTCTCAATTTTGATACAAGAACAAAACTACATTTACATACTTAACAAATTTCAGAAAGATGAATCTTTGAATCACGCTCCTTTACAGTTGATGTTAAAGATACAACTTACGTGGGAGGTATCAAATATGTATAGGTGTCGCAACGGTGTCTCTCTGAAGTGCAAAAACAACTTTTCAAATTAGAAACGAGTAACGAAGTTGCGGACATTTGACAACAGACACATCATTTTGACAGTTAACTGTCAGTCTGTCACTCCGCCAGTGCTAGTATCTGCACAAAAAGTCATTTTGTATGGAAGTGTGCCCCTCCTGGTTAATCTGAACAAAATTAAGGATGTGCCGAGTCGGCCATTTTTGGAATTCGAGTACTTTAGTACTCATATAAAAAAGAATCGAGTCAGTACTCGAGTCCAAAGTATTCACAAAGTACTCGAGTACTTTGCACAACATACAGTCCAATAGCACGGAAGAGCAAAAAAAAAAAAACGCCACTCACTACCCAAAATTAATCAAGTTTTTACTTGTACGAGTAGTATTTGTAGTGTACGAGTATCGTCAGTATTCGAGTATTACTGGTACTCGAGTATCACTATTGGTACTCGAGTATGCGAGTTTATGTAAGTACTCGAGTACTGACTCGGCACTCGGCACATCTCTAAACAAAACGCGTCGCGTCTACTCGCGTCATTAGTTTGTTCACTGTGTTCTATTGTTGTGGTTGTGTGTTAGTTGTGAAGTGCGAAATTTTAAGTTGTATTTACATTAATTGACTGTTTCATTATGGAAATGAGTAAGAAACACATATTCAGTGAAGTGGAAAAGAACGTTTTTATAGACATTTTAAAAAAATATAATAGTGTAGTGGAGTGTAAAAAAACTGACGGAAATTCTTTGCAAAAGAAGAACTCTGCATGGTACAAAATTGCAGGCGAATATAATGCCTGCCCCCACGTATCCCGTCAAGTAAGTACTTATCTATTTTTCATGTATAACGGTAACCTTAAACATACCAAATAATAATTCTTTATTTCATGAAGCATCAGTTCAATTACAAAGGTATACAATTTTCACAGGGTAGTCTTTATAATAATTGTTTATTTTAATTCAGTATCGTCAGCTGCGTAAACTGGGTGAAAAGCCTGTAATATAGGCAAAATTTCCCTACAGTAAATCTGAGCTGCTATAATCTTATCCATTTAGAATTAACAGAAACTTGTACATACAAAAGACTTGTATTTGCTAAAAATGGCATGATTTTGATACTTATGATAATGTTGTAGGTTACGAGTAAACAACTAAGGCGGTTGTGGATGAACCTAAAGCAGCGACAACGTGAAAAATTGACTGCAGAACGACAACATAGGTCGTCTACCAACGATGCAGAGATGGACGCAGATATATCGCAGCTGACTACAGGCCCATTTGTTAGTATTGATGGTGTGATCGATTCCGACACTGTATCAGGTATGCATTTTAAATGTTTTATGGTGGTGCTCTACATATCTTACTATTTGAAGTATTTAATGTGCAGATTAGAGATAAACTTCATCAATCTGAATATGTCCAGTAGGGTGAATTATGTCTTTAAGCTTTCATGTTCTGAGAGAACACCTGTTCACAATCCAAAGTGACTGGTTGATGAACTTGTTGATGCTGACTATGACAAATTACATTTGCCAAAATTACATTTTTGTTGAAAGTTTTGTTAGTATGCTATAGTTAGAGTTAGTTAACATTATACAATAAGTAGTTATGTTTTCAGACTGCATTACTAATATTCCTTTTTTGTTTTTAGAAACGTCTATTAATCACCTACTTGACGATACAGAGGAAAAGGAAAAAGCCATAATCAAGCCTAGCACTCCACTCTGTTCACTTTCTCCACATCTGCCTGCTGCCTCAGTGTTAACCCCAAGTGTGTCCAGAAACGCAGCCTCTTCCTCCACAATCCATAGAAAAGAAGCATTATTTAAAGCCAGTTTAATTAAAAAAGAATACAATGATAGAAAAGGACGAGCAGATGACATACATTTATTAGAAAAAGAACTATTGAGACAAAAAATTAGGGAAGCTAAAGCAAAAGCTGATTTAGCGGAATTAATTTTAGAGAAAGAAAAATGTTTCATGTAATTAGGTATGTACCTGTTATTTAACTTTATTATTAATTTCAATAAAAACAAATAAGGAATATATTTTTAAAAATTATATTTGGGTTGATAATTTAGAGTTACATTTTCAACAATAATAAATTTCCTATCTTAACTATATAATTATATTATAAAGTATTTCATTTTCTTTTTTTAGTTATAGAACTATATTTGAGATTATGAATTTAATAATTTCCTATTTTATATAATTAGGTTATATCAGTTATTATTATATGTAAAGAATTTCTGTTTTTTTTTTCAGGTTAAGCTAAGCATTTTAAAATTGGCTTCTTAAAATTTAAATGAACATTGAAAAGGAATTAACATTTTATAATTGTAATATTAGAAATAGTTTTGTATAATATATTGTTTATAAAATTTTGTTTGTAGTATTTTTGACATATACCAACCTTACTTAATACATTGTGTTAACTTACAATTTATTTATTTCAAATTAACAATGTAACAATAATTAACCAATACATTTTGTTTCTCTTTGTATGTAAATATCACTTCACTTATAAATGCAAAATGGCATGGAATTTAATATGAGATAAAAAAAATCCATTACAGAAGTACATATAATGAAATTGATTATTACAAAAAAATAACACTCCAAAAGTATAAATAAATCAATTACAATTGTAATCTAATAAATCAATCAATCCTAGATAAAATGTGAAAAGGAATAAAAATTAAAATAATTTATTTACAATTAATTTATAAAACGTATCACAATCCTAAAATTTTGTATAAGTAAAATTTCATTCGATTTAAATACAACATAAAAATTTAAATCATAATAGCTGAATTGTAAAATTGAATCAATATTAAAATTATTATTAAATTCAAGTGACACTGTGAAAGAAAAGTGTAAAACTTAAATGCACGCAAACTATTAAAATACTGTATGGTTGCCTCATAATATTTACTGAAAATATTTTTCTAAAATCGAATTCCTAAGCACAAATCCTAAACGAGTACTAGGTACCAAACTGTGCTGTTGCTCCATTGAAATGTTATTCAAGACCGCACATACAACTATTTTATTAGAAAAAGTGGACAATTTGTTACCAAATGCCAAATGTTCTTTCAACTACATTTCTGGTTATAATGTGGGCTTTATTGAATGAATTGAATTTATGATGGTAAATCTTCAGGAGTGGGTCTTATAGGGATCAATACAAAAGGCAAAGTGACGTACCTACTATCACCAATTACTTTACCGCCTTAAAACCATTCACTATATTTTACATGCACAAAAGACATTTGGAATATTCTGGAATCATGGGAACTCCAGCCCATCTTGCCAAAATGTCCAAAAATTCTGTCCAAGGTCCAACCACAGCCTGAAATATATTTAAAGAAAAAATTTAGGATAAAGTTAATAAAGATGAAAATCTTTATTTATTAACTATCCTATACAAGGAAAAATAAACATTTGATTTACTCATAACAAAATCAGTAACATGCCCAGGATTCGAACCTTGGACCAACCAAACCACCAAAACCAAAACCACTAGGCTTGCTTTGCTTTGCTGCTGTATTATATCACCTAAACAAACATTTGAGATGAAAAATATGATTTCCTGTTCATGGTATTGGCAGCCTGATGTGGACACAATTTCTTACATGAGTGCAATCAATAGTACCATCTATTCCAGGTAATCCCGGCCAGCGCCCATGTTCACACCCTCCGAACCAGAATACAATAGCGCTTAGCACTCCTGTTATAGGCAGAAATTGTGTATTATTTACATATAATTAATTTCTTCACCATCTGTGTTTACAGCGTCTTGCTGAGATAGCCCACTCTCTCCTGAAAGTGTCACCATACGACCCGGAGTCGATGGGCTGTCGAGGTCTGCAACGTTACATGACCTTAGTGCTCCCAGCTGGCGACTGGGCTGATGATGCGTTGAGACCCGCTCTTATCATGATCTTACGACGACTTGATAAGGTTTTCCTTAAGATCGCCAAGAAGCCTAGCATTCGGGTGAGTAATTGTAACGTTTATTCATAGATAAGTACTAATCTATGCGTTTATTATGTTTTTTTTTAAGATTCGTTTATTCTTCTTGAACAATATAACTTATCATATCACAATATAACTATAATATTCGAATGACTATAATCTGTACATCCACATTTTAATGGTTATTTCAATTGATGGCTAAACAGAAAACAGTTTTTTTTTCAAATCGTCATCAAATAATCATAAGTAGGCAATTAAAATCTTTTTCGACACGTATCTGTGTCTTATAATTGTCGGTAGTTTCCATAATTTTATCATAACCAAAATATTTTAGAGGAACACAGACTGGGATTCGGCGGCGGTACTCTTGAAAGGCGTTTACGAGACTATGATTCGTTGTCCGTATATTATGCACTGGCAACAAGTGAAAACACTACTAAATACAGTTCAGGTGTGTATTATAGCTCGTAGCCTATTATTTATTCATCGAAATACGTAGGTAACTAAATATTCGTGCTTTCTTATTTTGTCATGGATCTCTATGCTCGATACTAGGTCCCATTATTGGGTACACATTTAACCAAGATTGAAATAAAACCTTTAGATTTTTATAACTATAAACCTAAGCAATCCTGAAGTATTCATTTGGCTTACTAGTAAAGCAATGCAAATTTAAATCCTTCAAAGATGTTTTTACTTTTAGGCCTTGATAGTATCTGACAACAATTGCGGAGAGAATTTGTCTTCGGCAACGGCAGCATTGATGTCGCAGCCGCCGCCGACACACTTCTGCAGTACTGTTGTTCGGTTGATCGCTTTGCAAGTTATAAACACAGGGGTAAGTTTGAACACAGTTACTATACTATAACTTTATACTATACCATTGACACGTTAATTTACTTATCATGTTTTGTTGGTGTTTCTTATTTTATAACGTTTCTGTTAAATTGTTACAGGACAGTTATTCCTTGGAACAAATGTGTGGAGGCAGTGCGATATTCCCGACTGCGGAAAAGACAGAAAACATGTTGTTGAACTTGTTTATGCCTTTATGTCTTCGTGTGGGGAGTGGTAGAAAGGGTAAGTAAAAAATGTAAATAGAGGGTATTATTTGAGTCTATAATAGCTTGTTCAGACATGATACAGTACAGAGCGTCCCCATATGATTAAGAACAATAAATTAGTGTAATTCAATTTAATTATCTTAACGATGAAGGATAATGTTTCAAGTAGGCCGGACAGGATCGTACTTGCGACATTTCCTGACTACCTTTAGGCAACTAGTCATTTTTACTAAACGCACCAAAAGCATAGTCCACGTAAAACTGCTTGATCTTAATTTATTTAGATTATTATTTTATTATTGTTGTATTAATTTAATATTGTCAAAAATAAGAAACTACCATTTGAAACTTATTTTCTTGATAGGCCAATACCTTTGTTTACATTTTGGACACCTAATTATGAATCAGACTATAGTCCGCTCTGAGTATAGAAATGTCTCACTTCGTCATCGTAAATTGTATGACTACACCTGCTCGCAACAACTTCAGAGCGAACGGCGAAGACTATACTGTGATTATAAATAATGTAACCGGTTCAAACTTTGTGTGTGTCAGACGTGCCGCCGCTGCGCCAGTCGGACGTGTCGTACGTGGTGTCGGTGGTGCTGAGCGCGCTGTGCCCGCCCGCGCCGGCCGCGCAGCTGGCGGCCGTCAACGCCAAGCTCAACGCGGCCGACGCGCGCGCCAACTCGCTCACCTTCACCGGCAGCCGCGACACGCGCAACACCACGCGGCTCTCCAACCAGCTGTATCGGATCGCGTTCTTGGGTTAGTATAGTGCAGAGCTATACGTTAGGTAGCACCTAAGAAATACCACGTGACTGTTGAACCAGTTGTGCCGGATCGCATTGTTGGGTTAGTTTAGTGAAAATCTATACGTTACTAGATGACCCGGCAAGCGTTGCGTTGCCATGTAAATAAAAAAAAATGTTAATTGTGAACAACCCTTATCACTTAGGGGTATGAAAAATAGATAGTAAACGATTCACAGACCTACTGAATATGCATATAAAATTTGGTAAAAATCGGTAAAGCCGTTTCAGAGGAGTAATATACGTAACAATAAACACAATACACACAACACCACGTGACTCTGCAGCTAATTATCAGATCGGTCTCTTATGTTGTGCTAACGTGTGCACACAACATATCACCTTTACTGGTAAACAATGCAATAATACAAATACATATGCTTTGATATTACTCTACGTACGCAGTATATACACAATCCAACTTTGTCAATTTCACTACCAAAAGAACGCGTGACACAACGGGTATACCTATTTCTATAATAAAATGAAGTCTGTTGTTGTTTTCTCAAGTTAGTTTGGACTACTAAAAGTCATGTTTCATATTATACTAGGGCTGACCATTAAATCTGGCCGCTGACCTTAAATCGTAAATTTGGTAATTTTAACCACTAAAACAATAACACAATCCCCCAGCTCTAAAACTAATCTGCGCGTGCTTCACGAGCGAGCTGTGTAACGAGTGGGGGCGGATAGCGCGCGCGATGCGCGAGCTGGGCCGCCGCAATGAGGCCGCCGAGCACCTGTGGGACTTCCTCGAACACCTCGTCACATTCCGCACGCCGCTCTATGTGCTGCTACAGCCGTTTATTGTGCACAAGGTATATGCTCACTTTTGGTTTTAAATTTGCTGAGTCGACCATGCATAAGATAGTGCACCACTAGTGTTGTAATCACCTTCCGCACGCCGCTATACGTGCTGAAACCGTTCATTGTGCACAAGCTGATGTACGCTCGTGTCTAGTTTTATGTTCGCTGAGTGTGATCATGTATAAAATATTGTTCAGCGCTTGTGCAGGACTCGCCTTCCGCACGCCGCTATACGTGCTGCTGCAGCCGTTCATCGTGCACAAGTTTACGCTCACGTCAAGTTTCATTATCGTTGAGATAATTCCTGTACAAGATTTTGTACGCCAGTAATATATTATATGATCTCTGGAGATTTAATTATGCTGTAATTTTGTTTTACGGTATCTATAATAGAAATTTCGTATAGATTTCAGATTGTAGAAGTGGCACATAACATTTTATGTTTTCGTTGAAAATAACGTTACTTTCGCCGAACTATCTTAACAAAGATATTACTTTCTAACTAAACGGATTTAAAAAGGATTGTTACTCTTCAAAACAAAAAACAACCGATACATTTATTTTGATGCATTTTTAATGCAATATTCTCTGACAATAATGTATAATGGAATTATTGACAGTATACCAATGTTATTATTAAGATTATGTCAACACAGAATGATGAGCTTGGCCAAGAATGACCAAATGTGGTGGTAGTACCGCTGGGGTCTAAATCTAACGGGTTCTACCACCTTTAAAACTGTATTAGTTATGTATATAGGAATCTAACTATGATTTAACTAACCTAATTATCATGTTACTTACGCTAGGTGGCATATAATAGTTTTAAGATTGTGTTTTCTCTGTAAGTGAATTGTCAATATTCTTAAGAGAAATAAAGTCTTTAACCATATTTTTACCACAAACAGCTATCCCAAACGCCGATCAGCGACCACGAGCGGCACATGCAGTTCGTGGTGCGCGAGCGCATCCGCGGCCTCAAGCTTCCGGCCGCGCGCGCTCGCGGCGCCCTACTGGCAGAACTCACTAGGGAGCTGCGCACTATGAGGGATACGCACGATCATTATAAATTTGGTAAATAACTTTTTGTTTTATTTTTACTTTATTAGTTTGGTATATTTATTCCCAAAAAAAAAAAAATGTGAGCCGTCACGGGACGCCTGGCAGATGTGAAACATCGACATTATTTTGTAAAATTAATATGCAGAAAAGAACATATTGTGATAGGAACTAAATATGTCATAATGATAAAATAAAATAAATCATTGGTCACTATATTCCATGGTCAATATTTACGTTTGCGTACACTTGAAACGCAAGGTCAAACACTAGTTGTCTTTTTTTATCACATTGTTCTAATAGCTCTGTCCCTTATAGAACATTTGTCTATGTAGTTAAAGGTAAGCGTCGCCACGCCAGAAATCGGTTTTACGTGCGGCTATAGATGTTTCACATCAAAAAATATACCCACAAATTAGAAAAACTTATAAAGTGTTTTTAAAATGTTACCTTTCTAACTTCGCCCCGCTTATTATATTTTTTGAGAGTTCTGAAATAGAACAATTTTTATACCCTTTTTTTAATGAATGATAAATTAATAACCTTCGATAATAGTATTGCATTATTTAATTGACCCTTTTTATCATAACTGAAATGATTTATAACCAAAGTAGACTTAATAGCTAAAATAGACGGTGTCGGTAGTCACCCAGATTTTCTAAGAATAGATCTTCACATAGTCAACAATGTAACGGTGTTTGATTTGTAAGTTATAGTTTGTCGGAGCAACAGTATCTGTAATAGTGTAATATATTGTATATTTGCTATCTGCCAAATGAAAAGAAAGTGTGATGGTAAATTAAGTTAAGATTAAAACTACTTCGCAACAATCCGCTACAAATATGCATGATGGTATATATTTACATGTTTAAAATATATATCATTACATATATTTGCATGGATGCATGGATTTCCGCAAAGTAACGCCTGATACAATTAACTATGTGATGGTAAATATAAACGTTTGTTGTCGTGTCCCGTGCGCAGAGCAACTGGCGGAGAGCATCGGCGCGGGCGGCGGCAAGCGCGCGTCGGAGGCGCTGCGCGGCGCGGAGCGGCACGGCGCGCACGCGCAGCACCGGCCCTCGCTCATCTCCATGCTGGTGGGCCGCGCCGCGCCGCGCACGCCCGACCACCCCGCCGCGCCGCTCGAGGCGCAGAGGGGTACGCGCGCACGGACACACACACATGCACACACACACACGCGCACACACTCACGCGCTCTCTCTCACACACACACACACACACACACGCCTACACACACACTGGCACATATAATAAACACACACAATGTATGCATCCGTGCATACAGACACACGCACTCACACACTTAGAGACTTACGCATCGTCGTAAATTCATCAATGGATTACTTACCCCACTTACTCATGACTCGCGCCAATACACAAATTCATTACCCCCTTACCCCTGCAAGGACTACATTGTATAAGGTATAAGACGTTAACATTCACTTATAATGCAACACTTCATTCTCGATATCATATACACTTTATAATTTAAATCAAACTATACTACGCCAAACTACTAACTTTTAACGAAACTTACCACAACACTGGTAATTCTATTAGTATTCATAACCTCCAATACTCACATTTATTCTCTATTTCAGAATCGTTATCGAGCAGCTCCACGAACAGCCAACATATTCCATCGTACGATGGCCCCACCATCACCAGTGGCCGTACCAGCGACAACAGTAACATCAACAGCAATAATTCACAGCAAGGTGGCGTATTCATTAAATAAAGTTCATTCATTGCCTCATTATTTTAAACACAATATAGAAATACCTTTTAAAAGCCTGTTTTAAGATTTACGTGTCTCTTTAAATAAAAATACAGCTTCTCAATTAAGTCCTGTTCTAAAACAAGTACAGATATGTTATTTTTTAATTTTTTTTTTTTTTGCTGAAGAACCATTAAGTTTTATATACTAATAAATGAATTTATCGTTCGCTAATAAATTAATTTATTAATGTATACATTTTTCTTCGAATTACATTTTTTTACGAATGTATACATTTTTCTTTACAGCAAACATATACGGCATGGATAAACCAACAATCAACACGCCTTCTTATGCCAATCAAACTAAATTGCGTTTCGTGTCATCTGTAGAATTTAAATTAACTTCAGGTAAGAAAGTATTACAAACCCTTATTTCCGCTTCAAAATATACTAAATTTAGTATTCAGTAATCTAAGTAGTGATTGTTATAACATCATGTGATATATTATGGTCAGTTTACTGGTCTACTAATTAATGATTTTTAAGGACCATAATAATGTTACAAAGGCATCACCAGTCATTGTGACAACAATTAGTTGTCAATATAACAGCCGGTTAAGTTAGCTTAGAAGCAGTTAGATCCTCGTATTGGAAATTATCTAGCAACTGGCTACAAAGAACCCTTTGTTTCCATCCAGGCGAGACGTGCCAGTCGCCGCTGTCGCCGCTGTCGGCGGGCGAGTCGTGCGGCGAGGACGCGGCGGAGGGCGAGGACCCGCGGCCGCGGCTGCAGCGCGCGCACGGGCCCTCCAAGAAGACCTTCAAGTTTCGCCGCTCGCGGCACGCTAAGCCCGATGTGAGTTACCCACGATAGATCTACATAATATAAAATCACTGCAATTAATTAGCACTAAGATAATCTACAGGAAGTATATTAGGTTAGTGTTAATTGTTGTTATGAATTTGCCTGCATTTGTTGTTATTAAAATTAATTTTTTTTTTTTGTGAACAAGTGTACTATAATACATTTCAAACACGACATTCTCAATATTCAGATAGTCAGATTAACATGCCATGAACCACCTCTGCCATAATATGAAATATATGCAGAGATCAGCGAAGATTACTATACTATAGGTTTTAATATAATTTAGAAATATGACTGAAGACTTAAATTGTATCCCAGTTTATGTCAGGTTTAATCCGGCTTAAAGGGCCATTCTATTAAAGCTTGAACGTAATGATTTCTAAACCCTAATACAACAATGCGGTAATAAATAAAACGTCACAATATTTGCAAATAACATACGCGAAGTTATAAATATTTAAATGAACAGTAGAGAGCAGCAAAGACGCACCTCTTACGCGCCACTAATCATTAAATAATTAGTTGAAGGTATGTACCACGTTGGAACCCAGCTCATATTTTGTATTATTCCAGACACACATCCGTTTGGAATCTGACGAGTGTTCGTCCCCCGGCGCCGACAGCACTCCCTTGCGGCGCGGTTGGCCTGCGTCCCTGTTAGCACCCACCAACGTCCTCACCGACACCTCCTACGACAGCGAGATCTCACAAACCTCCTCCACGTCCGGATACAGGCTAGCATTACAACGACATTACCGACATCAGTAAATTCACGCAGATAGATATAAGTGTCGTGGCTGCATGCTGCGCTTCGATCGATTCACCGATGCGATAATTTTAATTTTGATTACCTCTAAATTTTTACTGTCTTGATCTACACATACTTATTTTTTTAATCGTATTGAAAAAATACATATGCTTGGTCGTTTTATAGACTGGCGTAAAGATATCATGATGAAAAAGAGCATTATTGTCGTTCACGCTGAATCATTTTCGCGTATGTGTGCATGCGTTTATACTTCGTGTGCACGTATCGTTGTATCGATGTTTTATATGTTGAATTGGCAAATATTGTTGTTTTGTAGGCTTTTTCAAAATTTCTTAAATAAGATTAGGATTGGATTTAAGTTAAAAAATACATATCTTCAAAATTTTCTGGATCCTTTAAAAATACTAATTAACAAGTTGGATTAAGAGTATTTTAAAAAAAAAACAAGATATTTTAATTCATATTTTATTACCCAGTCTAACGCGTCACTACTACAGTACTTAATTTGACGTGGATTGGCACTATAACGTAACTAGTGTACGTTTAAACGTGTATTAAATAATAAATGTTATTTATATACTTGACCTACATCGTCAAACGGTCGTGGCACGTGTGCTAAGCGTGTTGGTTGCTGTCTCAGGGAGAGCTACAGCCTGCAGGCGTCGATGTCGGACTCGCCGGGCGGGTCGGTGCGCGCGGCGCTGGCGTCGCCCGACCGCGCGTCCGCCACGCCGCGCGCCTCGCCGCGCGACACGCCGCACGCGAGCCCCGACGGTAAACCGACCTTCGTATGTACCAACGTTTACACGTACGATGCACACCCCTCTATGCGCTCCGCCCTGTGAGTATGCATGCACCTTTTCGACCCCAACCTGTCTACTAATTTGTAATATCTATCAAATTCGAATGCAACCGCAAAAAATGTTTTTGTAGTTTTTGACGTCCGTCGTACTGCACGCTACTTTCCTCTCTAGCCCTGACTTCCAAACTGTGTGTGTGTGTATGTCTCGTTTAACCACACGTACGTGCACGTCATACCCCTCTCTGCCTAACTCTTGCTGCCTAACGCCGCCCTGTGAGTATGTCGCATGCTTTACGACCCCCCGACCGTGCGCATTGCATAATTATGTGCACGTCTCTAAATGTTCAATAAAGTCTTCTACTACCACTACCACCTTTCTACTATGGTACAAGTCATGTTTTGATACAACTTAAGAAGTTAATAAGTTTTATTAAATTAAGAAAAAATACTTCAGATACTAAATATGTCAGATAAAATTCTTTTAATGCTACATCTTCTTTTCTGCTGCTCTACATAACAATATTCTTATCCTTCTCTTTGGAATCTATATTCTATCTCCCGCTTACCTTATGCCTTCTCATTTATTGCACTATTTGTATAAAGTTGTCTCATAAATTGACAGAAATTTTTAATGTATTGAAGTAATGGTGTCGTCAATTTTGTACAAAATAATAACTAAAATGTAAATAAAGAAAAAGTTAATAATAAAACTAAAAAAATCTCTAATTTAATATTTTTGTATCACTTATGCAACACTGTACACTCATATTTATCTTTTTATGTATATGCAGCATCTATAAGTTGCGAATCAGGAACATCATCTGCTGAGAGAACTGCATTACTCGGTGCAGCAAGCCAACGATCGCTTTTACTAAGCAGCGACATGCGCGACGAAGATACCCTACTTTAATTGAGTAGTTTGAATTGAAGAATATAATAGAATCATTTTAAAAATGCTGGTAGTTTGATGTGTTGTTTTTATTACCATATTTTATGGAATCTGTAGTCCATCATAGATTGGTGTCTTTCTTAGAATATAATAAAGATCTTGTCTAGTCAATTTAGAATGTATAACAAACAAAACTAAATAAAGTACTCTGTAGATGTACAATGATTTATGATTGTTTGGAAAATAGATTTTTTAATAAAATGTTGTGTTAAAAATGTGTTTTATTATAAATTCTAAACCAACAACAACAGCTTGCTAAAAAATATTACTTTTTGTAAGAAATCATGTTTACAATAAGTAAATAAAAATATTTATTTTCGAAACAGAAGAACAGGCCTACATGCCCAAGAGTTTCCAGAATATGAACTTCACTTTCATCATGATGTAAATGGTCTCCATAAATACTATTCCCTTCTCATTGTAGAGTTTTAATGCTAATGAAACAACACCTTATGCATTACAAAACATTTATTAATAAATAACTTAGCTCATTACAATTATGGTTCTTTACAACATAGAAAAGGTTGAATAGCCATTTGAATATCAGAATCAAGTGGTATTTCATGAAAGTACTTAGAAAAAGTCAATACAATCTTATACAAACTACGCTTAACAGATGACAAAAGTGCAGACTTTATTTTCATGGCCAGGACATCATTTAAAATGTGCTTTCTAGGAACAAGGCCAGGCTTTGTCAACTTGTCCAAATTCTGTTTAAGATTGACCAATGCATTTATTACTACTGGCAAGTCATTCTGCACTACTCCATATTTGTCCTCTTTCAATGATGCTGCTGTTATGTTTGCTAAACCTTCACATGTCCACATTACGGGTTGTGCTTGAATTAGTACAAATTTCAGTCTTGTATCAGTCAGTTCACCAAAAAAGTAATTGAAACCAGGTTTTTGACATAATTTATTAATGAAATTATTGAAATCTTCCTTTAATGCATCTGTGAATGTATTTTCAGTTTTATTCTTAGTGTGGTCTTTCAGTTCCAGTAAATATGGTGAATTAGCCATGTTTCTTAGGGTCCCTGGGTAAAGTCCAGATGGTGGAGTAACATTCAACATGCTTTTAGGGAATGAGTGCTCAGACTCAACCTGAGGGGTATCCCCATTTATAATATCTAACTCCTTACTAAAATTGTTTAGAATACTTAAACATTTCTCCAGCAAATTAGTCCAATTCCGGGGATGACCACCTGGTTGAGACAATGTAAATATATGTGATCTTCTTATTGGGTCTGTCATTGACATAATCTTTAAATCCAGAGCCCCCAAGTAACCAGTGAACTGGGTCTTCTGTGACAATGCATTATTCAAAGTCATGGTAGTGCTCGACTCGATTGGGAATTTCATTGGTTCTGTCAGTACAATATTGAATACTGTTCGCATAGTATAGACTGACACAAAGAATAAACTAGTATAAAACCACAGTCCAATCCATATACCAGAACCAATCAAATTAAAAATGCTGTCCAATGGTTCATCTTCTAGATACAGGCTGTACACATCTGCAACTACATTTCTTGGCTTGCTACCCCATAAGTAATAGAAAACACTGTAGTATGCAACTGGAATCATTGAATTTCTAAATCCCTGTGATAGTACATGACTTGTAGCCATTTTGATCTGCTGAAATTTATCTTGATAAATATGTGGAAAAGTTAAAACTGCTGTCCCGAAGATATAAACATTTAGGAAGTAGTAAAGTCCCATCCACATTCCACCAAACTGCAGGAATAAACTCTGTTCTGCTAGACACTGTCCATCATATTTTTCGCATTCTTTCTTTAACTCCGAGAAATTGCTTTTAGCTAGTGAAGAATATAAACACATCGTAAAGTAGCCATTCAGAGCATACAAGATACTAAAAATTATATTCTGTAATGAAAAAATACTAAGAAACATTGAGAATCTTGTAAATCGTTTTGGTGCCGGTTTCGTATAATAACTTCCATAAATGTATGCTTGAAAGAACGATACTAGACCCAGTAACATTACATTAAGGCCCATCTTCCAGCTGAGGACATCGTTCAGCGTCGACGTGATCCATGACAAAGGATGCAGTAGATCTATTTGTATAATAAAAACCAGCACTATTGCTAGAAGTGTCTGCAATGCAATATTCCACAACACTGCTTTTACTAGTCTTTGAGAAAATATTTCACTTTTTTCTTCCATGCCGGCAAAATGTGCGAGGTTAGATGAAAATTTATATTTTATTTCAAAAAAGAAGCATTTATTTTACTGATGGCTTCGTTCACTCAATTTATAACTTCAATAAAACGTTATTTTTAGGTTTTCAGTCCAATCTTCTTACGTTTTATTAAATAATTTCAGTTAAAATTTAAATTTCCAGCCATTCTTGATCAAAGAAATTGACACTTTGTTTATTTGATCGTTCACGTTGACCTTATGTTATTATTATGATAGATGACTTAATAAAAATATTTAAACTATGAATTAAAATAAAAGCTGTTTAATTAATAACTTTATTTCGGAGCTACAAGAAAATAATATTTTTAGTAGTTTATATTTTTCCGTATTTTTTGTACTTTGATCATGGATTGAGAGTAGTGGGGCTGGATCGCCCCGCGCGGTCCTTAATTTTGACATTAAAGGGGCGGCAAAATCTTTAAAAAAATACAGTTTTTTCATAATATACCCTAATATATATTCCCTATGACATATTTTAAACTCAACTTGCATTTTAAGTGTGGCACTCTTAGATCGCAGATCATAGTGGCAGATATATAAATATAAAAAAGCCAGTTGAAGCAAATCCATGTTTTTCTTTGACCTACAGGGCCGGCAAATTTGATTTGGTTCCCAGTCAATACTGATGCTTCTGAATAGTGATGCTTTGATGAATAATTATTATCGGACATTTAAATATACGCTCACATAATTAGATTATTTTATTTCAGTTACTAAATACCTAATATTAATGTTTTTGTTGCTAACATAGGGGGCAATTCATACGTGGCCTTTTAAACATATAATTTTTAATCTGTGGAAAGTACTTTACGTTTGACATTTAACATATAGTAATTTATGTCATTGTAACATAGTGATTACGAAGTGCTGCGAGCAACGATTTGATTTGTCGATCTTTATGAAATATCGATACAGTGTAAAAATGTCCATTTAAAAAATACGTATATAAATATTTTGCAATTATCTAAAAATCATTTTTTTATGAGGATGTCTAGTGTAGTAAAAATTCATTAATTTTGCATAATCAATATTTAATAATCACCATGTTTTCATTTCGAAAGATCATCATGTTTTCTTGAAAAGAAAACATGATGATCTTTTCAAGAAACTCCGATAATCTTTTCAAGAAAACATTATATTTGTTTAACTTTATTTGTCTCTACATACCAAATAGACTCTATAAATGTATCAATCCAATATTTGTCTGATAAAAATAAAATAGCTTTTTGCTGCTTTTTCCTTTATAAAATGCAACTGAAATATAACTTTTTTAATTTTTAAAGGTGGTAGAACACTTTGTGGTTCCACTCCGGTGGCATAACCGCCACACCTATTTCTGCATCATAACAGCAGTGTTAAGCGCTGCTGTGTTCGGTTTAGAAGGGTGTGGTAAGGGAGACATACTTTTCCGAGGCGTTCCATCTTAGTTCTCAGGGGTAGCGGCGCATGTGTATTGTGTGGCCGACCTCAGGTAGGAATATCTAATCCTATCTGGAGTTGATTACAGATGTCCATTGGCGGCAGTAACCACTTACCATCTGGTGGACTGCATACTCGTCTGCTACTCCTATATTATAAAAAAAACTCATTAATATTATATTTTTTCAATATGAAGTTATTATTCTGAAAATTCATACGTAACGTAACGAAATAAACGAACTGAATATTTTTCGTTTGTTTCTTTACTACCGATACGGAATAAAAATATTTGTAGAAATACAAAATCTATAGTATTATTGCATCACGTTTATATACCAAAAGAAGTTTAAATACTATTATGTATTTACTAATCTATGTGAATATCATATAACATTCGTGTTGCTATTCGAAAAAACGCAGTTTTAGTATTTTGATAAATATGTCGATGTATCGAACAAAAAATAGGTATCGATATGCCGATATTTTTTCGCCAGTCCTACCCTACTGTAATATTATTTATTTAGTTGCATTTGACTTTTGTAGACATATATTATGACTGGCGCATATAGGTGCTTTTACTGAACTCGAATCATGTAAAAACTAACGCCCGTACGTTATTGAGCTTATTCGTGAATGATTGTTCAATATATCTTGGTGCCTGAAGTGCAATAGTAGAGGGGAAAGGTGGCAGTAGTTGTAAAGCTACGTCTGTAGTCGTCGCGTATACTATTGCCCTACATTTTAGTATTTTAACTCAAATGGAAGAAAGTTATGCAGTTGCAGCGTTTCTTTTCAAGGGAGTGACTTAATATTGATTTGTGATGGAATGTGTAACGGTCTCCAGTTGGGTGTCGATCGAATGAAAAACTCTTGTTATGTATACCTTAGTAGAGATAGCTGTGAGTGTGGGGGTGTTCGCCACCCTCGTCACGGCTCTCTCAGCATGTGTCTGCGGCTGCAAGAACTCCAATCAGAAGTAAGTACCATTTGCCAATATACAACTTACATTTTTTTCACTTAGTTTATTGTACAACATGTAACTTGGATATATAATACTATAAAAATTATCACATTTCAATCATTTTCAGATTATATTCTTCAATTTAGGATAAATAAACGTTTGGTGACATATTTTCTATTTAGCAAAATAAATAAGTCACCAAGTAACACAATAGTTCAATATTTTTTTTTAATTCAAAATACAGCCTTCAAATATTCTAAATCTACCAATGTAAATATAATATTATATTTAACAGAAGTGAGTTGGTTGGAACGGCCGGTGTAGTCAAAATCCGTTTAGATGAGGAGGCACCGTCTCCCACGCCCACAACTCCGGCCTCCATCAAGCGGTTTGTTCTAGCATTGGCATGCATAGATGTTCTAGATAATGAACAAATTAGACTTAACAACGGCTTGGTGTAATGACTAATCCAATATGACTGATCCATACCCATCTTTATTTAGTGGGGGACCTAACTTTATGTTTCTTATTTGCATCAATACCGTTTTAATGTCAATTAATGTAATATTAATCATTATTGTATATTATAATAATCCAGTGTAATAATTATATTATATGTTAAATTTTGTAGAATATATTTTAAGTGTGTAGAATTTATAGGCATTTATTATAATATGGTGTATAAAACAAAAGTATTATGCTTAATATTAATTTCTTCCTCTAATTTTCATGTTCTTTTCATAAAATTTATTGGATGTATTGTAATAACTATTTTAATAATAGTTTATGCATTTCTTGTCTCTTAAAAGTGTATGATTACATTACAGTGCATGTCTAATGAATACTAACTTAATAAAATAATTATAACAGTAGATATGGGGTAGGTAATTTGTTTTCATAAATTAAATTTAAATTTTATTTTACAATGAAGTTTGTAAAAATAAGAATTTCTTCTATAATTAGTTGGGTATAATAATTATGCTTCATTTATTATCTTAAACTGGGCACTTTATTATAATTAAAATTGTATATTTCAATTAATAAGATTTTTTTTATAATTTGTATTTTGTACATATATGAAACTTGGAATAATCCTAACACAAAATAAATTCCTATTCATACTTATTTTCAATAAATAATCTATAATAAGTCATTAAGTAATTGTACTGTTTATGTTCTTTAAGATACTAGGAACTTCGAAGCTGTCATTTGTAGGGATGCATGTGGGATGAGCTGTGTACTGGGCTCATAGAGAATAATAAGTAAAATGAATAACTACCTAAAATTATATTTTTAAAATTTTTCAGTAATATCCAGTGTCATAATTAACAAAAAAAAATTCTCATGGATTTATCCTAAGCAACTTTATATATATTTGTTTTATAATATGTCCAGTTATGTATTATGTATTATATTGTGTTTGTTCTGGTGCAGGGCCTCTACACAGAACAGCCAGCGCAGTCTGCCGGAGATACCGCACCCTGTCGGCAGGCATGACAGCGGTGACACAGCTTCGGAAATCTATGCCACTGTCAATTTGGATGAAGGTATTATTATATAATTAATATTTTGGTGTTCTACCTTTAAATAGACTATCAAAGAGTGAGTTCCTAAATTCCGGCAATCCATTAATATTATGAAATTAGTGACTACTCCTTTATTACCTGATGTCATGTTAAATGGTCACTGCCAGCCATTGACTCATTACTTCTACTTAGTAAATCCTGTTCAATTGGAGTTATTGGCTAAGTACCTAACATGGGTTGGGGCAAATACCAATGATTACTTACTACTAGAACCAGTCTATGAAATGTATATCAGTCAGCGAAGAAAAGTGGTCACTGAATCACAGGCGAACTTTTTACATGGGGGGCCTACATACAACTCTGCTTCGGGCCTCCGACAACCTTAGTCTGCCACTGCTTTTCCTCCTTTAGAAATTATAAATTTTAGCTTTGTGTTGCAACTGTTGCATGTGGCTTCACTCTCCTTATTTCTATACATACAAAATACTGAAATTAATTTGTGTAATAGGAAAGTTAAATACAATATTCCATGTTTTCATAAAATATGTCCTTGTTGAATGTCAAAGATTTGCCAAATTTTTAAGTTAATTGCTCTTATAGTTAAAATACTTAGACCAACTCAACACTTTCGACCCTTATTGCGCCTTAAGTGTTGGTGTTGGAGAAACACAATGTTTCTGAAAGTAATTTGATTCTGACTAATATACAGAAATAGAACTTTAAATTATTTTTTAAATAGCACTTCATTTTTTTTATAAAATTATTTATTTATCAACATTACTCCTCTGTCAGAGGTTGAATCTCAGTCTTATGTGTACAAACAAATAGTATCGTGACAGTAAGTGTATCGATTCCGTATTATAAATTGTCTTCGAACATAATTAAGTACGAACTGGTCACGCGAATCATTTACTTTATCCTCATTCGATCATAAGACTTCAATGGAAATTGTAAATTATCTAGGTGCATTAATTCAAAGTCACATTATAGTGACCACTAGCATTACTTTGTGAATAAATCGCACTTTGTGTATTGTCTATTATGCACGGAGAATATTAACATGTATTCTTATAAAGATGTGTGGAGATCATGTTCATAATCAGTAGGTACAAGATGTTTTAATATTTTAAAAGAATTTTCGGATAAACATGTCAATTATTTGAAAATCGATAACTATTATATTTTTTTAATCGTTTCTTTTGCGGGAATATTGCGAATATTTGCGATCATCGGATCGATCATTAATCAAATTAATATCCCTCCACGAATCATACTTCCCTGGTATCATATTATACTTACCTACAGGTACCTACTTATGCGCTGAGTGGTATTCAGCAGTAGGATATATAGAGATTTATGAATTAGTAGTGCTAACAAACAGATTTTTAATTCGATAAATCACTGCTACCGTATTAATTATAATCTACTAATCTTATCTGTAATTACGGTATATTTATCTATAAATCGGGCAATAATGACTTAAAAGCGCCGCTACTAGGAATCCATGGCATACATTACTTAATTGATTGATATTTATATTTAGAAACATGTCAAATGGTAATTATATTGCTTATCTTCAGGAAATAAAGCCTTAGCAACCGCCTCTACGAGTCGAGATCATCCGTATGAACATGCGTACGCCAAACTCCAGAATGAGAGCCACAATATGTAAGTATCGTAAGTAAATAATGACTGGATCTCCAATCTACTCATCTACACTTTCTTATCTAACTTTCATTGTTATCCATATCGAGTGCTATATCCTAACATATTTCAATTGTTAATAAAACAGGTTCAACTACTACTGATAATTCGGTACGCGGTCTAAATAATAATGCTTAATAAAATATTTAAGTTCCAACCTTAGTTGAATGCCCTTCCAAATGTTCTAACATCTATGATAAAACTCAAAGATTTATAAAAAGGGAAGTCTATCAAACCCGAATGAATTTATTTTCAATACATACCGTAGCTACCTATTGAAAATAAATTTACATTAGATACCTATATTATTGCTGACAACACGGAGTAAAATCAAGATAAATTCGAAACAATGAGTGAGTAAGAGGGCTTAATATCCCGTCGAGTGAATAGCCCATTAATTGAACGGAGGGTGCTTAGTTGCTTACCCTCGGACTCTATCTAGGTGATGACTAAGCGAGGGCGTGTGCTCTAATTTACTTATTAAAGTCATTTCTTATAGTAAACGACATACCTATACCTACGTATGTCATCGTTTATATTAGCATTTTATACCGCGTAAATAATGACTGTACTTTAGTTTATAGTACTTTACGAGTTGAAATGGTCTCTATATTGTGTCGTATCTAGATCATTAAAATAGTTCAGGAAGCTTTGTATAGTGTAGCTAGTTTATGACTTCACAGGGTAGATGAAATATGCATTTATGAATTTTGTTAGTAAAACCTTAGGACCGATGATAAATCTGGTATTCCTCCTAACATACTCGTTGATAATAATTTTCCTCTCATAAACTGCTCGAGTAGGTACATTTATGAAATATTTGCAATTAAGAAATAATGTTATTTATAGCTTTTAGTGGTTTGTCAATTATCTTGTTTGTCTCACGTAAATAGCAATAAACGTATGTAACGTACCCAACATATTATTATAAGCGATTATGTTGCACATAAAATATGAACAAAGCTTCGTAAATTTACGATAAATAAATTATTTTTAGATGTACCTCTCTATATAAACAGTCTTTTTTTTTAAATATAGGAGTAGCAGACGAGCATACAGTCCACTTATATGGTAAGTGGCTACCGCCGCCCATGAACATCTGTAATCAACCCCAGGTAGGTTTAGATATTCCTACTTGAGGTCGACCACAGATGCACCGCTACCTCTGAGGAATAAGCTGGAACGCCTCGGAAAAGTGTCTCCCTTACCACACCATTCACACCAGAACACAGCAGCGCTTAACACTGCTGTTATGAGGCAGAAATATGTGTGGTGGTGATGCCGCCGGAGTCGAACCACAAAGGCATCTACCACCTTCGGCACTATTCTTAAGGCTACGTTATAAACATAGTTATTTTTTCTAGCACCGTGGAAATAACGCCGGAGCAAAGATCAGAGAGCGAGATTGAAATCGACGAACGGGATGCAACACAATCGGCTGCCGGTATGTTTATTATTCTCTATAATTCTTTATACGTGATTTATTTTAAAATACTAGTCTGTAGTATACAATAATGATAATATGACTAAAATAACAGCTTTTGAGATAAACACTACGTACTTTCCGTACCTATTACACGTAGTCTATCTTTATACCTTCTTGCAGGAGGTTTTGCAAACAATATTACTTATTTTCTCATGATTGATTTAAAATTAATTAAATCACATTGTTCTCTGACAACGTACGATAAGTCCAATTATCTTTTATTATTTATTATAAACTGGTCTTTGTGGATTCTCAGAATCGTAACAGAAAATTGATTAATGAACACGATATTACCGGAAATCGGATTTGCAGCTTAATGATTAAGATATTCCAATTGGAATGAAGATGAATTAGTAAGATAGTGATAAATACCTGATTGGTGCAGTCTATTGCTAATTCCCAATGTTATTTACATAATACATTATATAATAATTTTAAACTGTATTTTTTTGTATTTTTAATAAAAAAATAAAGTATTGAATGATTTAGTAAAGGATTAATATGATTCGTTTATCTTAATACAAGTCGAAGGGGACACACAGTATAATTTGTAATAGAGAGATAATGTTATATGGATTACGGACAAACCTAATCTTCCGTCGTGGATAATCTTTCAATGTTTTGACTGATTGTAATCCCCCCACTTAAAATGATGTATCGACTGTAAAACACTTTAACGTCAACGTATTAGAACTAATTATGAACTTAAGACATAAAACAAAACAATTCCGTACATGGTTATAATTGAATGGTTCTTTTCTGTATATTTTAAAATTGATTTTGAATCTACTAAAGTTGAATGGAATTATTTAGCATCTATTATTATCTCTTTTGCCAGCATCTATTCAGGTCCTTTTTTATATGAAGTTAGCCATAGAAGTCCATGGGCGGGAGTGATCACTAACCATGCGTTGAACCGCAACCTCGTTTTCTACTACAATCTTTAAAAAAATGAGTTGTTATTCGTCCCAATAGTGGATAACAGTTGCGTTGTATCAATTGTTGCAGACCTTAAAACGCCTACTAGTTAAAAAAAAAACATAAATCCACTGGTTCAGTCTTATTTTTTTTAATTTTAGAATCTGTAGTAATCTCAGCATCAGTGGCCATCAGCGGCCAGCTCCCGTCGAGCCAAGAGCTGCCGTACATCACACCGCCTTCCCCCCGACCGATCACCGACAATGCAGTGCACTTCAGCGGCGACTCCACTGACTCTGCAAGTAAGTGGTGCAATCATTAACATCAAACTGCATGACTTCTTTAAACATTCGAAGAATTTCAAATATCACACCGCCTTCACCTCGACCGATCACCGACAATGCAGTGCACTTCAGCGGCGACTCCACTAACTCTGCAAGTAAGTGGTGCAATCATTAACATCAAACTGCATGACTCCTTTAAACATTCGAAGAATTTCAAATATCACACCGCCTTCACCTCGACCGATCACCGACAATGCAGTGCACTTCAGCGGCGACTCCACTGACTCTGCAAGTAAGTGGTGCAATCATTAACATCAAACTGCATGACTCCTTTAAACATTCGAAGAATTTCAAATATCACACCGCCTTCACCTCGACCGATCACCGACAATGCAGTGCACTTCAGCGGCGACTCCACTGACTCTGCAAGTAAGTGGTGCAATCATTAACATCAAACTGCATGACTCCTTTAAACATTCGAAGAATTTCAAATATCACACCGCCTTCACCTCGACCGATCACCGACAATGCAGTGCACTTCAGCGGCGACTCCACTGACTCTGCAAGTCAGTGCCACGGTACAATCATTAACATCAAACTGCATGACTTCTTTAAACATTCGAAGAATTTCAAAAATATTGGAATGTTGGAAACAAATGGGTCAATCTTCAAGAAATAACTTTTTGTGTGTGTTGTCATAGCAGTCATAGAAGTAAATGCATTGAGAAACTTTGAACTGTTTCTCTATTACTGTTCAATGAAGCTAAAAACGCGGAAAGAAAATAGCGGTTCGTGTCATAAATTAAAATATTTCTATTATTAATTATTTTCTTATTGTCCACAGAGGGTTATACGAGCATCTCGGTGCGAGAGCCCTTAAGCAACATTCGAGCGCAGAGTGCGAAGCCACCCACTCAACAACCCCATTATGCCACCGTGTCCGACGATTCAGGTTAACATCAAGTGTAAAATACTTTTAAATAAAATGGTACTGTATACGTAGATAATTACGCAAATACATAATCTCATTTAAAAATACTGTTGTCCGCTCCCTAAATTGGAATGCATGAATAGTCGTCTATTATGAAAAGAGGGAGGAGAACATTTAATTTCTCTATATTTAATTTAGGTCAAATGTATTTATTGTATACACTTACAATATTTTTTCTTATGCACACTTCTTTTCTTTTCATTATCAATATCAGTATATATTTTTTGTCATTAATTAATGTACTTTTCAGATGAGATGTACGCGGCAATTGAAGAGGCGAGCACGGGCGAAGGCTCGGACACGTATGCGCAAATCGGGCCAGAGCCGCGCCGCCGCGAGCAACACACCCCGCTCGTATCCCACGCTCAACTCGCACCCCACGCAGCACACACATCACACGCCGCGCACACATCCCACGCCGCGCACACATCCCATGCAGCGCACACATCCCACGCTACGCACACATCCCACGCTGCGCATTCATCCCACGCCGCGCATACATCCCACGGTGCGCATGCATCCCACGCGGCCCACGGCGCGCATGGCCAGCACGCGTCGCATGCTTCGCACGTGCCCCACACTGCGCACTCGTCGCACGCGCTGCTGCCCGAACTTGCGCATCATGCCAGGTGAGTGTATCTTTTACTTATACCATAGTTAAGAAACTTTGTCTACTATGCTTATACTCCTACATCTTAACTTTATAACAATTGTTTACATATCTAGAACAAATTACTAATAAAACTAGAATAAATTCAGATTAGGTGGTGTCGGAACATGTAACGAAGGAATTAAAATTTTGGAAATAAAAAGTGTCTTCATATATTAATAAGTCTACAAATTTTATCGATTGTTTAATGTAAAAATGTATCATCGGTACACATAAACTCTACTTTTCCACTTTTATCATGCCACCTTGTTATTACGTTCAAAACAATAGTTTCAAAATAGATAAAATCTATAAACAATTAGCTACAATGCTACCAAACGGTTGATCCGCAATCGTAGACTAGATCCGCGTTTCCCAACCTGTGGTCCGCGGACCTCTGGGGGTCCGCGAGTATATGCAAGGGGTCCGCGGTGTCATCTCCGGACCATACATAAATTGCTCATTAGATGCAAACAGTCGGCTTTTTTCAGTCGGTTTGGCGGGGATTGTTTTTTTTTTTTTGCTCTTCATTTTATTAAGGGGGTCCGTGAAAAATGTGCTTGATTTCCTAAGGGTCCGTGGACTGAAAAAGTGAACTGAAAAGGTTGGGAAACGCTGGACTAGATAAATCTAACGAGGTTAAGTCCGCGATAAATAAGCATATAGGATTCAACCAAACCTATCAATACTATATAATACAAACCCCACATATACTCATAGTTATTTCTTACTCATTTTGTAGAATATCTAAAATATCAATTTGCATGAAGACATCAAAGAAAGCGTATATCAATCTGCAATAAAATGTGGAAGTCTGAAGATAATCAATTAAAATAAAGCGTTGCTAATTGCTAAAGCGATTTTGATTGAAGATCTTAAAATAACTGATCCAATCCATAAGTCTTGACATATTTTCATTGAATAAGTGCATCAGAATGTACAAATCAAATCAAGATTTACAGGTAGAATTAAAAGTGTTTTAGTGTTAAAACATGCATATTGTAATCAACACAGATTATCTTTTGATTCGCTATCAACAGAAGCAATCTGTATGTACTCGACTATGCGTTATCAAAAAAATATTTTCCAATGAATTTCAAACGTAAGAACTAATGTGGAAATTTACTAATTCATAGCTAAAATATCTGTTACCAAGTATTGAACACTGCATAAACGGTTACAAGATATTACGTAGAAAAAATGAGTAACATTTTTTAGTTATATTTACAACTTACTTAAGAAGTATTGGTTTTATTTCATAGGGGTTGAATTTGATATATCGTGTGAAGTGACGAATTATGTCCTATATACTTTGTAACAATATATTGAATATAACTCTACTTTCATTTGCTTACAGGAGAAGTGCTCCGCCCGAGATTGGAGCGTCGTCCACTAACGCTACACATTCCCGACAAGGTAAGAAGTACAGCTTATTTTATCATATCCATATCTAATGGTTTCATCTACTTATTTTTATTCACTTACATTTTATTACACGTACAGTACAGTACAGTACATGTTTTTATTTAATCTATCACACTAGAAAACCATTTTTATATATTATACTAAACAAAAAAAATGGCTACTCTTATATGTACACAAATTGTAGTTTTTCCCAGGTTAATGTATTTTTACTTAAAAATTCGTTATCGAACTTTAGAAATGTCGAACAATTAATTAAATAAGTAACTGAAAAATCGTTGTCCTCAAACACCCCCACGTCAGTCGATTGTCTGCTAATATACCTACATTTGAATCCATAAATAAAATGTATTAACGAGCGTGTTCCCGCAGCGTCGTCGTCGTCGTGCTCGAACTCCACGGGCGCGCTGGGCTCGCCCAAGCCGGAGAAGCGGCAGGCCAACTCGCCGCTGCCGCCGCCGCCGCCGCCCGGCGCCGCGCGCCACCAGCGCATCTCCAGCACCGGTAATACTGGTAACTGGGCAACCCCTCCTGCACTCCTCATGACACATCCCTTCATCTGTCCAGTAGCCCTTATCATTGCTCATTGTTATTGTCATCCCCGTCTACTCCTCCTTAAGAATGAAGGGATTCGTGAGAATTGTCTCACGTTTCATTTTTCTATCGGCCCTTATCATTAATGTTATCTTTTTTTATAATATAGGGGTAGCAGAAGAGCACGTAGTCCGTTGATGGTTAGGGGCTACCGCCCTTGGACATGTGTAATCAATCCTTGATAAGATTAGATTCCTACTGGTTGGCCACAGATGTGCTGCTATCCCCGAGAACTAAGCTAGAATGCCTCGGGAAAGTGTAAAATCATAACCACGATATACTGAATATGGACTTTCCTTTAAAGGAGATAAAGATTATAATTTGTCCCTGCTTAGTAGTCCCTGGTAGTACGTTACACTTCGTAATACCGTATTGCTAAACGCACTTAACTAGAAACATAACATAGAACATTTCGTATTCATACTAAATTAAAATAAAAATAATTCCTTGAATATACTCTCATTAGGCTATCAAACTGAAACTTTGCAAATAATGGTTTATTAACGCATGTAACTTTACTTTTCAGGCGATCTGTTCAGTCACGACAAGCTACGACGGAGTCTCAACGAAAAACACCAGCGAAACAACAGCTGCGTTAGCTCGTCGGACTTTTACGGTTGCAACTATCCTGTTGAAAAGCACAGGTTTAGTTCTGGGGACCTAATGCGACCGCTAGTTGCTAAGGAACTCAATTTCGACATCGATCAGGTAGAAAATCCCGCCGATAATTTATATAACTCGATCGATGGCCCCGGGTACAGCGATTATTCCTCAGCAGATCCTAATACTAGCATAAACTCCGAACAGCGAGCTTCGGAAAGCCCTTCGCGCAACGTAGAAGAGATGTACGCTAAGGTGATGAAGAAAACCAAAGGGAAAGACGAGCCTGTCCGGAAACTAAAAGAAACTACGAACAACGAATCCGATTCGCATCCAATGAAATATAGACCCGATGACCCAGGATACGAAACGATCGACCGCAAGAAATCTGTGAATCACGGCTACGAAACGATAGCGCGCAAGGAACGTAAGAGCTCACAAAATCAGGATCCCGGTTACGAAACCGTTAAAGATGTTAGTAAAATGGGGCAATCACACTTTACTAATAATAATTTATTGAAACTCAATCACATGGTGAGTGATAGTGGACCCAACAGTATTATGAGCAGCGACGCGGGCTACGAACACATATCGAAAACGGATAACAACGCGTCCGATTCGGATCCGAATTACGAAGTATTAAGGAATCAACCGCCTACTCCTCCCTACGCCACCATTGCGCCTGGTTACAAAGTGCAACCCACTTATTCCACTGTTAACAAGAGATCTGGGAAATACAATGACTGGCCGGCGAACAACAACGAAGATTCCACGTTGGAACCGAACTACGAGTCGATGTCGAACGATCCGTTCTACACCGGCACTGGAAGTGAATCTGATCCCAACTACGAGTCCGTGAGACCGAAAGATCCCAACTACGAGAGTGTTAATACGCAAGATCCAAATTACGAATCATTGCGATGTAAGGACCCCAAATACGAATCGGTGCGATTAAAAGATTCTAAGTACGATTCTGTGAGGTCTAAGAAAGATCCTAATTACGAGAGTGTCAAATATTTCGAATTATCCAAAAGGGAACCTCCATACGAAAAGCTGAATAATGACGCGGAAAGCTCTGGCGTTGAACGGTCGGACTCGTCAGCGGGGTATGAAAAGATTAACGTTCCAGCCAACAGGGACTCCAAAAGCAGTATTAATAATGGTGCTGACGGCACTGTAAGTGACTATTTCCAAGTTTAGTTATCGCTATAAACCAAATTATTTTGTTTACATAATTATATTACGTGGCATTTGCAGTGTTTTAAGTAAATGCCTGGGACTTGAGATTGTGTGCTTTATTTTTATTGACTTTAATATGCGTTTTACACGGAATTATCTTCAAGTAACCTCGGAGATAGTAGAATAGCGACTAATATCTTCCTTAGGTATCTGTGATATATATTATGAGTGAATGTTTTTATAAGTAATGTTTCATTGTTTCGGCAAGTATTTTCTGACACACTGTACGAGTAATCGATGCGATTAGTGTGTTCATTATCTTAATTAATTAGTTATTAACCGGTAAATTTGTATGTAGTACCCATTAATTGTATACTCCATGTACAAAATGTAGATTGTATATATTATTTTAAAGTTTTAGGTATTGTGTGTTAATGTATCAAAGTACATGTACAACAAACATTTCCTTGAAAAGATCTTTAATATACCTTTTAAATCTAAATTCGTACAATTTTAATCTACTTATAGATTGTATTGTGTACTGTAGTTAACCAAGTTATTCTATAAAATGTCACTTATCAGAAAGATAAATAGCATGTGTTTAAAAAAAGCATATGTAAGGCATATATAAAGTGCTTGAAAATACTTTTGCACTAAGAGTGCACCAAATGAACATTTTTCATATATCAAGATTTAAATGGTAGATATGCCCAATGCCCATGCACTCATCAAATCAGTCATCAATTCAGTGAGTCACCGAGTTAATTTGAGAGATATATTGGAGAGCATGACTAAGAAATAATGAAAAAAATATATGAACTCATGTATACTGGAAAAACTATTTGAAATTCTTAAGAAAAGGGCGAATTACAGATAAATTTCGTTTAATGTTAAACTATTGTTTCCGACACAGCGCGTCGCACGTGACATTTCAAGAAATTCATACAGCTTAATTGCCTGCATATTTTGTAACATTGACTATAGTTAATACTTAAATGAGAGGTTTAGTATTCAAGGGCCTATCTACTGATTCCCAATTTGTATAATAGTTTAAACATAACATTTAACTTAACCTATCTGTAATATTTAAATGGGCATTAAGACTTGTAGCTTTCTTGATATCGCATTATTTATTATCGCTTTCTAGCATTTATTGCATTGTGAGTTATAAATAGTATTTAACGCAAAAAAATTATCTCCAAACTTTTTATTTCTGAAAATATAAAGGGACTTCTTTGGATCTTATTCAATGAATATCATTGTCGCACAATTCTCTTAACAAAATAGTGACTTGTCATATAACTATATTTACTATCAGTTTCCACGCGCAGCTTTAGTTGTACACACCCAGTGTAAACCACTTTTAAACAGGAGCGGTACATATTTTAGTGTAAAATTAAGCTATATTTTAACATTTTCTCGAAAATATTGACAAAATCTATGTAGATGTTTCCAATAAGAGCTTATTTAAACCGACAGAGAGAACAATTATATTAGTAGGTTTGTATGTTTTGATATTGTACAAGTAACTATTATGAGCCTACAAGATGTCAGTAATTTTGAAACTACATAATATATTGTACTTGAATTTTAGGTAGGCATATATGTAGACAATATTGCTAGCTTTGCGAAGATGCAAATGTTATGAAAAAAATAAAATTTAATGTGTCTTAAAATTACATATTTATATGTTAATTTCATTTTGAATGCAATTTAAAATATAAGTATTGTGTATAATTTATGGTGATTCTAATATATTTTTATAAGTTAGTGTAAGATGTTTTTATTAATGTTATGTTGATTTTGTTTTATTATAAAAAAGTGTTTTGTTACGGTTCTTGAGAAGTATAAAAGAAAAAGATACGTGGTAGCAATTGTATTGTAGCAAGGTGTGACTTATAAAGCAGTACCTGAATCTATTGTTTTAAACTTTATTATTTATAAATATTTATACTTCTATATTTGCAATGCATCGCACAGCTCTGCTCGATTATGATGCTCCCAACTTACAGTACTTATTTGAATACATTTGGTTAATCCTGATATCTAGTTATATTTTATTTATTATGTGATATTATTATTAAATAGGGAAATTTGATCAGTTTCATACAATGACATGTATAATAGTGAAAAACAAATATTATTCATTTAGTTTTTTTACGGTACTGACTGACGGACATATAATATATATTTTGATATTCTGTCAATATATTGGAAAATACGTTAGCATACCATAAAACAATATTTATAAATATTTAACCATTAACATAGAATGACATAGATTACAAACTTTAAGCATTTATTGGATATTAGAAATCAATAGAAATGTGTTTAATGGTCTTCATTGTTGTTACAGTAGAATATGGAAAAGAGTTTTATTGGCATGATCTTCACATTTCATTTTCGGAATATAATATTATTGTAAAAAAATATCTGGCAGTTTATATCGATTTGTTAGTGTTTATTTATTCTAATAGTTTAATTATGCAATACATTTTCCTTACTGAAAATATACATTTCAAACCGAGGCATTGTGAATTGTATTTATAATTAAATAACTATGTTAAAAAACTCACATTTAAGTTCAAAAAGCCATCCAAAATAATATCACCATTGTTAGTAGGGCCGGTTCATAAATCAGATGCTCAATAAGGAGTTGAACTAAAGTATAACAGAAATCCAAATGCCTACTTTATTATAAAAATACGGTAATATCATTTATATCACGGCGTGCGTAAATTGACGTTTTACGCACGCTTCGCGTGCGCAAAACCCCCATTTCCGACCCCGTAATATAAAATTTTATACAACACGCGGACGAAAAATGTTTTTCTGACTCGTGTGATTGCAGTCCTCGCCTGCGGCTCGGCCTGCAAACTCACACTTGTCAGAAAAAAATTTTTCGTCCTCGTATCGTAATGTACTATTTTGTGCTAAGAAACATTGCATTGAAGAATGTCTTCATAAGAATGCCGAATTGTCAAAAGCGTAGGTAAAAAGGTTATGCTTAGTTGATGGAATTTTCCATATTGCATGCAATAACATTTTAAAAGTCCAAATGAGCATACTTTTGAGAGTTATAAGTAGTGTTTTTAAGTTAAATAGAATAGTTTGCATTCCACTGAAAGTCGGTTGGATTCCCAGAGAAACGTAATGGGTTTTGAGACTTTTAAGAATTTTATGGTGTGTTCGGATAATTCTAGTACAATATGTCTGTTAAAAGTGAGCATATGCGAAATGAATTGTAATAAAAAATGCTGTTGGTTTCGAAGGGGCAATCACGCACATGCTTAGTACTTTTAATCGCATTATGATACTAATCAGACGTTAAATCGAATACACCGTAAATGATGCAATTCACAACTCACAAAATTACGCTCATTTTTACTCACTCTAAGTGATTGAATATCGCACGATTGTACTCGCTTAAATAAATAAGAGAAGAATGGTCATTACACCATCAATTGTATGTTAATTTAAATGGAGCTTCAAGTATATGACTGAACCCAAACTGAACTGAACTTTTATAATATCTTTTTAAACATTTATATTGTAGAAATTCTTAAACGAACCACTTGTAATTTTACGTCAGCCTTTTTTTAACCAGTAATAGCCATGTTTTAATGGCACAATCACAATGGACTTTTATTATTTTGTACTTTTAGCTGCAAGCTGTAAGTGTATGCATAGTTAATACTGTAAAACCATTCCATATTTAAATGTATCTATCCAATAATTAAAATATACATAAATCAATAAATTAATGCCATAATTTAACTTGATTTTATTTTACTATTAGCAAACCAAGTAGTTTAATACATTAATGTTTAAATAGTATAATGTACATAAATACTACTACAAACCCAAAATGATACAATACTTTCGTATCGATGATATGGCAGCTAGATATTCTAGCCGTTGGACAGTGCCGTGGATTTTAACCACCCCGGGCGCAGATTGAATTTGCCGCCCATGCAAAAGTGTAAACTAAAAAAGTCTTTAGTTTTTATTCTTGACTATCTCAAATTAATTTAACAATTAGTATCGATATGAACATGTAAACGTCCCTAGAAATGATTAGTGAATTTTGCTTTTTAGTTTTTGCCGTCCGATCATAGACAATATTTGGCGATAACTATTTGATTTTTTTAAAGGTGTTTTATGGCTTTGGCTTTTTGCCTTTCAGCCTAAAAGTTTTACCTTATTGACAAGACGTCATAGACAAAAATATAAGATACGTGTATGAGGGTGACATTGACAATGACAGGTGACGATGGTAGATGTACGTCGATTGATTTGATGTTATTTAGTAATATTTACCAAGTAAAACAATATTTTGCTAAATTTGTAATATCTCGCAAACAATTCCAATTTGCGTCGATTTCCTTAAACTCCGTCAAGTTAAAGTGGTAAATAGATATATGAAATAACATAATATTCTCATACCGACAGGTCATCATAATTCTTACCAAGTATTTTTTGTTCAGGTGAGGTTTAGCAATTCATGAAAAATGGCCAACCCCAATTTTAACAGCCCCTACAACAATGACTATTCATGGCAGCAACAAAATAGCAATCAAAACTATTCCTTCAATACATCAAATACCTTTGCAGATCCTGCCCAAACTCTAGGTAAGAAATATTGTTGAGGTTAAAAATTTATAATATTATGTAGTAAAATTTACTTTACTGTTATTATTAAAAGTGTTTGTATGTATAAGTGACTTCAATTAATTTGAAACCTTTTAGCATGTGTGTGTAAATTTTATCGTCCTGACTCATTCTTAAAACTGCAAGCAGCCCTATAATACCCATAGTATCAACTGTCAATATTGCACATATAATGCAGTTTTTTTTCAAAAGGATTCAATTATACCATTTTAAAATTTTAATTATGTTGAGTAATGTTAAAGTTACACGCATTAGAACATTCAAATTGCTCTACTGTAAAGTTGAAAAAACACACTTGCACCAGTTTACGTAGGACCCGTCGATATATTTGTGTTATCATTGTGCAACAACATTCCATACAACATGCAAAGTTAATGTTACTTGTAATCCATTATTGCTAAAATTAGAGCTTATATTTTTAATTTTCAAGTAGTCCATTGACATTTTTCATTTTTTGGTCCTTAGCATGCAAAAATCTAAGTTTAACTTTTTGAATGTATGGATCGATCAATGAATTAAAATTGTGTCCCCTGACTATTGTAACACCAATGTAACATTTCGATGGCCTAATTGATTTATTGTTTAATAAGAAACCTTTTCTTTTACAGATTTTCAGACATTTCCAACAGACCAACAAAATTTTACATATGACCAGGGTCCAGGCGTGCCAGCAAACAACAACCAATATTACAACACAAACATATTCACTCCAGCACCCATCCCTGGGGAAACAACACAAGAAGCAACAGAGTTTGATGAACCACCATTGTTGGACGAACTTGAAATATATCCTGATAGAATCTTAGAGAAAACATTGGCTGTGTTGAATCCCTTCCATGGCCAATCAAAAGCTGATGATGCTAATTTCTTGCTCAGAGATACTGATATTGCAGGGCCCATAGCATTTTGTTTGGCATTAGCAGTCTGTCTTTTCCTGTCAGGAAATAAGGCCCACTTTGGATATGTGTATGGCCTTTCTGTGATGTCAGTTATATTAATGTACTTTCTGCTGACCCTCATGAGCCGCACTGAAGGTGTTTTCACTATACTAAGTGTGGCTAGTGTCTTAGGATATTGTATGTTACCTATGGTTGTGCTTTCAGGCCTAGGTGTATTTTTAGCTTTGGATGGCACTGTAGGTCTCAGCTTGTCTGCAGTTGCAGTCATTTGGTCAGCACTCTCGGCAAGTAGGCTATTTGTAACAATGTCAGGAGATGCTGAACAAAGACCACTTATTGCTTATCCTTGTGCCTTAGTTAATGGTGTATTTGCTCTATTGGTCCTTTTTTAGATAGTCATGTTACGCAAAAGTAATAACTGACCAAATAATATAATAGTTTAACAAACAGTACTATTGATAATATGATTATAATATAATAGATATTAACATCATAAGTTTTGTACTAGACTTACTGTTTCACTAAGAAAAGCGAATTAACACCAAAAATACAAAGCTAAGGTAATAAAAATCAGTCATAAAACTCTCAATCAGTGCATATGACTTTGTCTATTATTAAACTCCTTTGTTAAACTTTCTTCCCATTTTTCTCATAAATCTGTGTTATAGACTTCATTATCTGTATGCTTGTGTATCTTGATTATTGTATAGTTTTTAAATATTAATCAGAAAATAAAAATATTTTATACAAACTTAGCATGTATTTATTAATATCCTTCTAAAAAAATATTATATAGTATCTAAGGTTGAAATAAAACAACACATAGCCCGTGAAATATATTAATAAATTTAAGCTAAATTAAGATGGTCTGCCACTGTCACTACATTACAACCTCAAATAAATATCTGAATCTTATATATATAGTTTATATGTAGTGTGGTGGATATTTATTTGTGTATAAATATTTAATTGTAGAAGATATTTTCTTGTGGTAGTTTTGTAGTGGCAGCCGCAGTCAATTTCTTTTACTATTACATTCGATTGTATAATGTAGGTCGGTCACTGAAAAAGTTTTTTAAAACCATGACTTGAGCGAACGAAACACACACAATTGCTGCCGTTTCCCACATGGACCACCAGAATACTCTCTCATTTAGATCTTCTGCTCTTTTGCGACTCTGGGCTTCTCTTAGCCTGTGATGTGTTTGGTGATCAATAATTTTGTTCAGAGAATTGTGAATTTCCTCTGCTGAGGCCTCCAGCTGAAAACATATAACATACTTAAGCAAACCCCATAACCTTATAACACTAGGAAAAATGCATAAGTTAAGAAAACAGGGATCATTTTAGTATTGATTCTTCCTTTATTGATCCTTGTTTCGTTTATTTTTAGTAATGTGATAGTTGAATGACCCAAAGGAAGAGTCGCAATCTATATACAGAGATTATTTGATTTGATATACCTGTGTAAGTACAGTAGCATGGTCGCCTATGCCTGGAAGTGGTGTTTCGGGTCCAACATTCAGTTCCATGTAAACCAGTTTGTGGGAGAAAGTACTGAATTCATTGCTGAAGCAAACTTTGTATACACCTGTAACAATTTCATTATAAATGTTTAATTTATAAACTCTGAAGCTACTGATACAATTTGAATGATAATTTCATCAATAGAAAACTATCTAGAAGTTGTAAACATAATTTTATAAGAATTAATACAACATTAATTATTATAAATCAACGTTACAAAATCTACAAAGTGAATATTATTAAATATGTAAAATGAACATAAGTTTAAATGTTACATTATAATAAATTTGAAACTAATATCAAAATTAAAATTGCTGTTGAATACAATAATACTTAAAATGTTTGCTTATGTTAAGCAGTTGATCTCTCAATTACAGAGTTATTATTATTGAACATATTTGTTTACACAGTTAGTATTGATAATGTGAAATATGTTTATTACATTTTTACCACGCTTTTATTAAGTTGACCTGTATGAAACACCTATCAAGAACCAATGGCATTAGACAATTTTAATAATTTTATCCAATTCCTCTCATAAGGATTGTCAGAATTAGCGATTTCTTTGTGCAATTTTAGCATGGTTTTTAGTTTTTAAACTATAATTATTTACGTTACTTACCAGTTTGCTGAGCAGTGAACTGATGGGAATCATATTGCATTTTTTGTTGCTGATAAACAATTTGTTTATTTGGTGCCTCTATTTTGACATCTACATCATACTGACCACCAGTAATGACCTGGAAAACATCATTTCAAAGTTACAAAAAATGCATTGAAGTGCAACATGTTTTTTTAATTGAGTGGGGATTTACAATTGCATGTATGAATTTGGTAAACAAGGAAAAAGGAAGTTCCCAATTAATGTAGATTTTTAATAAGGACTTAGACCTTCACTTAGACACTATAAAGTCAGTTTGACTTTGAAGTATTGAGGTTAGTATAATATTTATATTGATTTAGTATTTCCCCGAGACTATCGTTATATTTATTATTTTGTATAGTAGTTCTTTAGTATATGTAACAATGTTCTTAATGTTACCTGGTATTCCAGCGCGGCAGCCGTGTCCTTTTCGATTTCTTGATAAAAACATTCCACTGCACTATCCGGCAATTCAAATGTTAGCTCGACACTTTTTGCTAATAGTCCATTTACTAACATGGACAATATTGTAAGTATTAATGGTATTGTAAACATTTTATTGCAAATAAGCGTTTTTCTTGAAACCTTCTTAAAATACTTATCGGAATTTATATCGTTATTTGACATTACTTACGCACTGACATGATGTGACAATGACTTAATACACGTATATAGTTAAGTACGTTCTGTGTTACGCATTATGGAATATTGAAATAGGTAATAAATATGGTTTAAAAATTGCTTATATTTCGACACGTAATTATATTTGTCGATTTTTTCCAGAATACCTGAATATTTTGAAAAAAAAAAATAAAACAATCGGTCGTACTACTGGTCAATATATGACATGTTTATCTGAATCTGTTTAGTCTCTTTTAAAATTTGACATACAGATTTTTTTGATATAAGAAGTGTAGATAGATTAAACTAGATCATGGAGGGTAGAAGTTAAAAGAGTTATAAGGGGGATCTGTTGAAAAAGTGTTCTGCTGTAAGCAGAATCAGTTCGATTCGAACCTCGGTTTAAAATGGCGCTAGTATAGCAAAAGGATATGAAACTAACTTATGGGTTTAGAGAGGGCGAAGTGGATAGAATTGAAAAATGTAATCGTTTTGATGACTAGAGAACAGAACTATCTACAGAACCTCAACTTATTACGTCGCGCAAAACAATTTCGTAAATATGTTTGGCATTTTTTTTAATGTACCCACATGCTAACGCCGCCCTAATTTAAAGCCTTTCGACGGACACTTTTGGATACACAGGGACGGTTCTCCTTACTGCTATTCTGTAACATCACATCACAATGTTTAGTGTATACTATTATTACGGGTTACAATGGGGACCGGCCACTAAGACAGGAACGACGTATTGGGGAGCGACCTCAACGGTTCACGTGGTACGCCTCGCTCGTTTAATGTATGAGCGCGCGGAGGCAGTGCGATACACCCAATTAAGGGTTCGCGCCCCTTCAAGATCACCTGACGAGTGACCATTGCCGCGGCAGCTCCTGGGTTGGATCCGCCCTCCGACCATCAGGAGATGACTGCCAGCTTGGTAAGGTAATAGATTCGCGCCGCTAAACAGTGAGGTTGGTATAATTTCAAGGTAGTTTCACTATATTATAATATTTTAAATATTATGAAAATATCAATAATCTGGTAGGAGTATTTACTCCCCTGAGAATCTGTGAGCAGAGAAAGTACCCTCGAGACCTGAATAACACAGCCATTGTATATCATAGATAAGAGGGTCCTGGGTATGTCCAGGAATAAATCTTACATAATCAGTTAATGCATGAGATACCATCTATACTCCAGCCAAATTGGAAGAAGAATGTTTACCAACAATCGTCGCTTAGCAACCGATAACGGGCATATAACAATAACCTTTTTTCATTAGCACAATTTATTAATGTATAATATTATGTAAAATAAAAGAAAATTTCCGTTATTTTCTATCCTATTCTATACACTATACCTAATGTCTGGTTTGAATTAAATATTGTGAATAAATATTTGACCTTGAGTTTAATTAGATTTCGAGAATAATCTCGCAAGATATATTTTAAATCAGCATTTAAATGCGTATTAAGTGAATTTATACAATTTTCTTAGATATTATGCTGTGTGATATTCTATTTTAATCAGAATGAATAAAATAATGTAATTTAGAGTAATGGTAGTTTAATATCCTCCATGGCAATATGTACACATCTCGTATTTGGACTCTAAGAGAATAAATAGACTAAGTTAGTAAATACTCTATTCCCAGAGTAGATTGGAAAATAAAATTGAAATTGGTTTAGTAGTAACTAAAAATAAACATAAAAACTTGGGAGTTTTGTACATATTTATTTAGCTATTATTACATGTATGAACGGGTTAAAATGATTAAATTAAATAGCACAAATTACAAGTATGTAATACATCATGTAAAAATACAAATCCTTAAGGTTTTTTGGCCGCCCATTATAGATTTTGAATAAGACTCCTGAAGAAATTTCGAAGGTTAGTCCAGTTAGTACTTTTATATATAAAGAGAATGCAGATATTAGTAAACTCCAGATTGTAATTATTATAGTTTGTAAGTCTTGTTCAAAATTACAGACATGTTGTTATTATTCATCAAATTTACGTCAAACGGGAATTACATCAAACGGGAAAGAATACCATCATAAATAAATTATTCATCTTCTTCATCACTGGCAGAACTTGATGGACTTGTTGAACTGTCTGTCACTCGAATAATAAAATTGTCAATTACATTATCTGAAATGCCGTCAAGTTCTGCCATTTTCTTTTCCTCTTTAATTACATGATTGACACATTGTTGCCATGCCGCAGAAGTTATAGATTTAATTGCTTCACTTAATATTTTTTTTAAATCAATTATTTTAAATGTTTTGTTTTTTTCTGCGACATGGCCTTTTACTTGGCCCCATATCAACACGATAGGATTTAATTCGCAATGGTACGGTGGTAATCTTAATACCTCAATGTTGTGCTGCTTCGCCATTGTATCGCATACAAATGCTGAGTATTTTTCCCGTTCAGGTGTTACCAAGTCGATAAGCTGTGCTTTTATCATCTCTGCTTGGAACGAGATACCTTTTTCTGTTAGCCAACTTTGTATGTCTTTTTTTAACCAATTCATAGAAGGAACTCGTTCCAAGCGTCGAGAATGATATGGGGCATTGTCCATTACAATTATGGAGTTTGGTTCTAATTTTTCTAGAGTTCTAGAGAACCACTCTTCAAACACCTTCGAGTTCATCTCTCTATGATAGTCGCCTTCACCTTTTTACTTTCGAAAATTAAGTCTGCATTTTCCACAAATCCATCCTCGTTACCTATAAAAAAATGATAAATATTAAAATGTGAAAAGTACATGTAGCAGTCTAGTGATCATATATTGACTATATGGCATAGAAACTATACTTTTACGTTAACCTGATTAGCTATGCATGAGTTTATTTTTTTACAAAACTTTTTTCAATTCCATGATAACACATATCTAAAATTATGTGATCTTAAGCTAACAATATTAGGATGATAACATACCAATGTGTACAACTATCAAGCGCTTCCCTTTTCCCGATGGAGCTTTCAAGCCAGTTGAGAGTCCCTCCTGATAGGCTTGTCGAGCAGACTCAATGGAAAGGTCTTGCCATATTTTACTTTTTGTATGTCCTGAAACCAAATAATATATTATTGCTTTAAATTATTTTAATATAAATAATTTTATACACAGTGTGTGCCAAAGATGTGATAAAATATTGATTATGACATTTAAATTATACTTATTAATAATAATTTATATGGTTACTGTTTAAATAAAGATCAATAAGTATACAGAAATGATTGATTCTATATAAAAAATAAGTTAAAATTGTTTATGTACCTTCGTTAACCCAAGTCTCATCCAAATAATAATTTTTGCGTCTTTGTTCTCTCATCCTTAACATTTTTTGAAGATAATAGAAGCGCCATCGCACAATTTCTTCCTTTTCAATGAGAACACTTCGTCTCGACCGTTTCAAATATTTAATCTTTAGTTTATTTAAAACTTTTTGAAAGGTAGTTCTTTTAAAGCTTGGTAAGCTGTCGTCCTCGTTCACTAAATTTAAAACTTTTTCAATTGTTGGTGGATCGTTATCAAAGAATAACATGTGCACCTTCCTACGAATTCCACTCAAGGTCATATCGTCCAATTTGTCCATTATTGTCCCCTTTTTAGGAGCTGGAGTCGGTGACGAAACTCGTTTATGAGTTCGATATTCTTTTATTATTCGGTACACAGTACTCAAATGTACGCCGGCAGTTTCTGCAGTTTTTTTTGCGACATCTTTACTGTATATAAAACTATCTTTTGGCCACATTTCTTCGATAGTTTTATAAATGTTACATATAACTGTTTTCTCCGAGGAACTGAGTGAACACCTCGCTCGTTTCTTCTTTGGAGAAGAAAACTTCTGCAGGCCACTCGGACCCGGTTGGGAATCACTCATTATAACAAGAACAACAAAACAAACAAAACGTAACAAAAAAAAAACTCAACAAAATAACAGAACAACACTATAACAGGAATATTTAACAAACAAATAACAATGGATAACAGAGATATTAACACGCACAGTACTCGTAATCGTAAGCAGCCATGTTGTAAACATCATTGTAACACGACCAAATTCGGAGAGTGCGTTTCGTTATAGCTAAGCAGTCAATGTAAACAAAATGTTTTTTTTTGTATTTGTAACAATGAACTATTATTATAAAGTTATATTTAAAATATTATACATTAGTATAAATAAAATTATTTTCAAATAATAATTTAATCATATACTACGAAAATAGTGGATAAATTAAAATGTCAGCTTACACTTCAAAAAATATTATTTGCTACTTTAAATAAAACGAAACGCAATTGTGTTTTTTAAATAGTCGGATTATAAAGCAATTATTATGCAGCTAATTTAAAATGAAGCAGTAAAAGTGGGGTTGTAAAGAAATTTACGTACTCTTTTTTTTTGATGACTTTTTCGATTTTTCAAAATCGTAACCAAAAGTTCTTATTACCTGGCATACGCTTATTTACAGGGTTTTCACTTACTTACTGATAAGGATATTTTATTCATCTTTGTCTATACGCAACAATATGAAAGTTGTGAGAGTACTTTGCATGTAATAAGGTATAGAAATAATGGATACAATTTAATTGTGAAGTTTTTTGTTGAATTAAAAATGAAAACAAGGATAATAGTAATTTTTACAGTACCAAAATTTTGATAACCCTAATATCGGTTTGTTTACATGAATTCTCTTCGCATCGTGGCGGAGGTATAACTATTACTTAATGAATAATACTAAAAAAATAATGTTGTTTCTATTCAAAGAGTACGCTGAGTACAAGTTTTTAATTGCGAACTCGATCAACCTGTTTTAATTCCGCATTACTTATTTGAAACAAATCAAGTTGCATAATTACAAAAAACATAGCCCTTCCAAGCAGTCGGTAAAAAAATACTAATTTTATTTTTAAGAATAATATGTTAAATTACCTTAAATTGTTAGTAACGAAAGAGGAAAGGCATAAATACCAATAAAAAATATATATTCTATAATACAGATGTACAATTAAAAGACAAATAACAGTAAAACAATTTATTTCGAAATTGAAGACAATACACAATGGGAAAATTAAAGTTTACTTAAATGTTTAACATTGTTATCCTTACGATTAAAGTAAAAAAGCCATGATCTGACAAAGAAGAAATACTGTGAATATTAATGTCTTAAAAGTTACACTTAAGTGCAATGGGGACTATATCGAGTCTAAAAATGCAGACAATACTTTAAATTCGTGTAATAACTTAGAACGCTAAGCCGGCGTCGGCGTATGTAGTGAATATCTTCTCGATGGAGTTGGCGTATGCCGCTGTCCTCAGATCTAGCCCCAGGTCGAACTTCATCGCAGTCTTCATGATGGCCTGTGTTCAAAATTATAAGTTAGAGACATGCACCAAGAATTAAGTAATATACATTCATAGTGACGATAACAACTCGAAAAACACATAATTCATTTTAGAATTTAATAAAGTGTCAATGGAATATTTTTGTGCCTGGGAATTCTTATGGTAGCCTTAACCTTTCTCAAACTTAGACCAGCTCAAAGCCAAAAGTGATTATGATATAACGATAATATCATAATTTATTGATAATTGAAAGTCAACTGAACTTGTAGGTAATGAAAATATTCAGAATATGTAAAAATGTTTCCAAAATCGAAGGTCCATATCCTTCATTTATCAATTATTAGCCTCTTCACTTAAATATAATAAATCCCATACTGTTAAAAATGACACATACCCTAGCAGATCTCTCCATTGTGTAGTCGAGACCGGAGTGGACGATGTCCTTCTCCGAAGCACCAGAGATCCTCTTCTGGAAAGACTCAGACGGAGTGACGGGAATGCGACCACCGACGCGACCAAAACGCCTCTCAAGAGACTCTTGCACAGATTCTGTAATCAAATTTAAAATTAATTAGTCCAACAATTTTGAATCACTAATATATTGAAGTTGAATTATTTTTAAATATTTTAAGGACATCTTTGCTTTACATTTCATATTTAATAATGTATCAGCTGAATTGCTTTGTAGATGAGAAACAAGTAAATTATTAAACTCAAAAAGCTAAACCAATCAATACTTTGCTGTGGCTTACAGTTATGCATAAGGATTACTATGAAATGACTATGAATTATTCATATATAATTTTGTATTGTGGTTACGAAATATAAAATTCTCTATTTAAAATATTTTAGATTTAGACCATTGTGCGTATTTAACAATACAACTTGCATAATATGAATAAAATACATACCCAGAAGATGGTAGTTAGACTCGCGCTCATACTTGAAGGTGAGACGTCCGTACGACACGTGGTTGAGGTTCTTGAGCCACTCGAAGAAGGAGACAGTCACACCTCCAGCGTTGATGTACAGGTCGGGGATCACCAGGATGTTGCGGTCGATCAGGATCTTGTCCGCCGCGGGCGTGGTGGGGCCGTTGGCTGCCTCGGCGATGATCTAATAATATATCCCAATTTTATTATAGGAGGAAAAAACTTTATTTGTTTCTGGACTTTCATAGTTGGGAGCATGGATTAGTAAAGATTGCTCACTCCTAATAAGAAAATGTAACCAGTTTTGACAATTAAAATTGTCACTGTCATGTATTTTCGTGTTTTTAAATCATTTACGAATGAAACGATATTTCTCCGCACTTTTTCTTCGATTACGTGTTTTTGCACCACATAACTGCGCATGTCGGCATTGTTCCGCGTAAATTACACCATGACAGCCATTAATGTTTATATACGTACGTATAACGTTTAAGCCTATTAATGGCTTTCTTCAATTACAAGGCGGTGAGAAATCTGTCCTTATGGGAGGCAGAAGCTTTAGTCTGTACCAATACTTTATTCTGGTTTGTAAATTGTATTGTATCTAACTAATATTTCATTTTTTAACGCTCTTTGCTTGTCTCGCTATTGACTTATGTCTTGCTGTTTGTAAAGCTCTTTACACAAGGCACACAACTAGCAGGAAAGTGACCAGTTAAATTCATTTTCATTCCTTCCTGTCACTATATAGATCCCGTCAATGGGTATTAGCAAATTGGTCCTAGAATTATATGAGTCATTATAATTTTATTGGGTAATTCCACAACCTAATGCAAATATATAACCCAGTGATTTGTTATTCTTATCTATACTCTCGAGATTACGCCTACTCTTTCTCATGTCGGGCCCCTTGTTATCTTAACGATTCGATAAAAACTATTTTCAGTGACGCTATCAGTATCGTCAAGTGGATAATTTTTTGGCAGTGAAATCTAAAGGTGCCTCTTACGCGATAAGTAGATATTGATAATGTTTAAATTATTATTAGCTATAGATAAGGGAATTGATAGTAAGTAAGTTCACCTTAGCCTGAATTTTGTGGGCATTTTCCTTGTGAATGACCTGCTCGATGGCGGCCGGGACCAAGATGTCACACTTCTCGTACAACATGTTCTCGCCGTCGTACGGTTTCGCGCCGGGAAAGCCTACGATCGTGCCATTTTCAATCCTGTAGTCTTCGAGCGCCTGTAATAATAATCACAATTTTATAATACTTATATTTATGACCTAGATATCTAGATATGACACTATCAATGCTATAAATAGGTGACGTATTAAACGTAACGTCTTAACAAAAATGTTGATCATGCAATCAGATGTTTCCTTCAAATTAGATTTTAAACCGTATATTTTTAATTTCATGTTAGGGTTTAAATATTAATCATATCTTAACTACTAAAATATATATTATAAAGTATATTTAATTATCATATTTTTTATAATTTAGTTTATATAATATAATTGTCATGTAGTATGCACCTTTTTAATTCCCCGCTCTAGCCTTTAATACCTATCGTAATAAATTATGTTACTTAACATCGTATCCAGTCTGCATAGCTACGATAGAAATAGGACAAGTAAACGTGGAATTAACATAACTATTGCTTACCAAGTGCAAATGTTTATACAATTATCGTTTTGATAAGAGGTTCTGTTAGGATAACAAGGCACAAAGGCAAATTAATTATTGTGCATCCTTATGATAGGTAAATTAAGAATCTTTACTTCCCCATGCAATGACGATATAATTACATAATTTGTTACACCTATTGTGTTTTATAAGTGATTATGATGAGTAAAGATGACCAAATAATGAAAATTACTTATTTTGTCACATAAAGGCATCCAAGTGTGTAAGAAACACGGTTTAATGTTGTTTCAAGAATTTTTTGCATGGCTTGAAGATAATTAAAAAAAGTTAATGATCAAGTTTATAAAAATATAATATTTATAAAGAAGTTAATGTTGAAACTGCTCGCTTTACTACATTTACTTCCTTATATGATAACTATTGAGAGAAAAATAGATCAATTCAGCAATTAAATTCCTTTTTATATATTTACAAATACTTTTTAATAAAATCACTAAAATGGCAGTTAATGCAAAACCAGGAACAGAAACCAATTTTATTTCTACAAATAGTTCACTATCATTATACAAGGAAACAAGTTTTCAATAGCTTTACTTTGCGAAGCGGTTCTTATCATACTACACATCACATGATCATATCCGTTGAATTATTCAAATGGATAAATTATTTGTAGTAAGTGTTTAAGATAATGGATAGTATTTGTAGTATTCGTTTGATTTAGATAAAGGAGAGATATGATACACCGCCGTTTCTATTTGATTAAGCAGTTCGTGTATAAGATTGAGCTTTTTCTTCGATTGAATAAATATTACAAGATGTAAGTCTAAAAATGTTACCAACAATATTTTTGTATATACGAGTATCGTGATAACTAAGGTTTTTATTTAACAAATCGGTACCTTTTAAATTTTATATGTTGTCTGGACCGGTGAAAGAACCGATATCATGGGAAATGTAGACTAAATGTCCTTGGTAGGAACAATTATACGCTAATTACCCTCAAAGGGAATAAAGTGTAGAGTGTATTCTACTTGCAGGTGGAGCTGCAATTCAAATTCATGTTATATGCTTATTAATGTAAAATTACTACGGTGTTTTCATAAGTAACCGAGTGTCCGAGGTCAACATATAAATATGGTAAATATGTTATTGCATAGAAGTTACGTAGGCGTGTTGTTGTTTTTGCTACTGTTTCGCGATACCGGACGAGATACGAGTATGATAAAATACAAGAGTAGAGGAAAAGTGAAAATATTTCGAATTCTTCTTAGTGGAAAATATTCATACTGAAAATTGTAAAAAAACAGTCTAACAGTTTATATTTACTTCAAGGTAATATGAGAAATAAATAGTAAATACTTAACTTTTCTACAACTATGGCAAATGTTAACTTGATTTCAACGAGCAATTATGGCGATGGAATCTGGATTCGAGTCTTGCTCCGTTCATAATCATAACTAGGACGCTAAAATTTCCATTACTTTTAGAGTCAAGGTGGATTACGTGTCAGTCATTTTGTAACGAGAATTAATGAACGTGAGCTCTTTCAATATTATTGGAAACATATATTAGAAATAATATAAATATATGAAATATTATAAATATACATATGAACCTTTTGTGGTCCAACTCTGGCGTCACCACCGCCACACCTATTTCTGCTTAACAACAGCAGTGTTAAGCGCTGCTTTGTCCTGCTTTGAAGGATGTGGTAAGGGAGACTTACTTTTCCGAGGCGTGCCAGCTTAGTCCTCAGGAGTAGCGGCGCATCTGTGGGCGACCTCAGGTAGGCATAACTAATCCTGTCTGGGGTAGATTACAGATATCCATGGGCGGTATTAGCCACTTAGCATCAGGTAGACTGCATGCTCGTCTGCTACATGCATGTGATAAAAAAATATTGACATGTTTTCTCGAATCTCGATAGTACCTTGGCTTCAATGTCGTGATGTTGAGTCTCGTGCACTAGAAATTATCGCATCTAAGTAAACTATGTAACTATTTTTATCATACTTGTATTAACTAGACAAATAAAATACAATGTATCCAATACAATGTACCAAGAGGACGATAAAAAAATGTGACAAAATAAAAAGACCTGCTAACTTCAGAGTAAGCTTTAGCAAAGCAACGCGATATTCGAGATTGTTAAAATGTATTTGTTATCTCTTGTTATTGTTTTCATACGCCTGCCAAAGATCGTCATATCACAATGTCTTCGTATTAGACGATGTTAAATTTCTTCGGCAGATAAAAATTGGTAGATTGATGCTGATAAGCGAATCAATACATTGAGGTCCTTTAAAATTGATCACCGTAATCCTAAGTTCTAACTAATATTAATAAACGTGAATTTGGTTGTTTATTTGCTTGCTATATTTCACGTTTTAATGACGTAACCGAGTGTCATATAAATTCGCCGATACGTTGTGAGGAAAAGGACTATTCCCTAGTGATACATAAAAGAGCGAAATAGCGGGAAAAAACTAGTTGTTCATATGGCAGCCGAAAGTAAGATTTCTTTTTTTTTATTTGAGCATAACGATAAGGCAGACATTCTACCTGATGGAAAGTAGTCAACGTCGCCTATGAACATTTGCAACATCAGAGGAGTCGCCAATGCATCGCCGGCTTTGAAGGAGAGCTCTTTTTCCACCTTTTTTGAAGAGCCCCATGTCATAGCGCTCCGGGAATACTCAGGGGGAAGTTCATTCCACATCTTGCACGTTCGTGGCAAGAACGTCCTCGCAAACCGAACCGTGGAGCATCGCCAAGAGTCCAGTTTGTGTGGATGGAATTTCATCCTTCGGCAAGCGGTGCGATAGAGAAATGGTGAAGTAGGCACCAGGTCAAATAGTTCGGAAATAATCAGGGCCGGATTTAGAGACCTAGAGGCCTTGGAGCAACAAAGGAGTGGAGGCCCCCTGGTCCCAAATTATTTTCCGAATAAAATGAACAATTTTCTCAGTTGAGTTTTTCAATAAATATTTTATTGTGAAACGCAGGTAGATTCTTCTAGTATTCATGTTTGTACAAAGTACTGTAGATAAAGGTAAAACAGCGAAAAAAAATATCAAAGGAAAAGATATATTTTTTTTTACTAGTCGGAATTAAAAAAAAAATCCGACGTCTCTATTATGGGGGCCCCTCTTTTGTGGAGGCCCGGGGCTGCCGCCCCGGTTGCCCTCCTTTTAATCCGGCCCTGGCACCAGGTCAAATAGTTCTTCGGAAATAATCCTAATTAGAATAACTGCATAATCATTTCAGTGAAACATACCTTGGGGTCGATACCGTCGGGGTTGTGGATGGCGCCGTCGTGCTCGATGATGCCGATGCAGGTGGCGCCGGCGCGCACGAGGTAGCGGCACGTGTGCAGGCCCACGTTACCGAACCCCTGCACTATGAACGTCTTGCCGCCCCAGCCGGGCGTCGTGCCTGCGTACAACATGCTCGTGTTACGACTAGTATAGTCCGCGCCAGACTGCTAGTCCGCTCTGTGGGCCTACCACCATCTTTTAAAAACCATCATAGTTCAGAAAAGTTTTATTTTAATATTGCATCGAAATTAATTATTTATAAATTTAATCAAATGATGGCAAGCAAAAATGCTATTAAGATTTCCTCATTATATTCAATTTTTTTTTTGTATCATTAATCATGCTCGTGGGAAATTGTTTATGAAAATTATTGAACGCAATTAAACCGTGAAATTCCTCGTGTTACAAACATTACATAAAAGAATGGAATCTTAATTGAAAAGTAACAGAAATGTTACGCTGAAAATAAATCTTAAATCTGAAATGGATGAAAGGAATAATATGAAAATGTAAATTGCATATTGTTTGTTCTTTATAATCTAATATATATATATATATACATACAGATGTTAAAACTGTATAAAATATAATTAAACCTTTTGTAATTATTGCTATAATAATAAATTTCTCTGAAGATAAAAACAATAACACTGTCCGGAACTTGCATTCTGGGGACATTTTAGTTATGAAAATCTTTTTTGGATATAAGTATTTCTAATATACATTTGTTGATAGTGTATATATAAATATATAGAGTGAATTGCTAGTTCTCAATAAAACTGTAACACTAAACATCTGATTGGCAAAGCCGCTGAGCCTAGAAGCATGAAATTTGCACAGTAAACCCTTAAATATAGTAGATTAGAACTATGGGAAAGGATCTTAAAAAATGTATTCCCTAGCCTACACTATGAAAGGTTTAAATAATATAAGACTTACCTATCATGCTCATGTAGTTGGCTTCATTGATGAAGTTCTCAAGCCCGTGGAACACACCTCGGCCAGTAGCTGACACTCTACCGTGGATACCTCCCTGTGTAGTAGATTCAAAAATTAAATAGGTTCCTATGAAATCTTGTGATATGTTGTAGAATTTATTATTCTAACACGGAATGTAAAAACAAGTCAAAGCTTACCTGTAGTGTTAATGTTATGAATAAAATTATTACTTAATTAGCTATTTTGAACAACACGCTAACTGGAAATACAACATTGCATATCGTAAATAAAAAACATTAATACAAATATTGCTAAAGAGATAAGTTCCTAATTTTAAGTTCATTATTATTTGAAGTGTAATTTATTAAATTCATTTTCTAACAAGGCGTCGATTACAGAAATTAATAAAGTGTTGTATTAAATTTATAACAAATAAATTTCAGAAGCAAATTGATATTTCATTTGATGGAGAGTGTGAAAGATCAGATCGTATCAGATACATTTCTACTACCGAGGACAAGACCTCTTGAAACCAAAAGAAAGCAGTGCTTACCACTGCTATGAGGTAGCATTTTACTGTTTTTAATATAAACAGTTACATACAAGTGATATTATAATAATACCATAACCAAGTAGGTACTACTATTTACAGGTATGAAACAAAGGGGGTCATTACCCTTTGTTTCATACCAAAGACAAATGACCTAATGTCCTTCGTTTTGGTGATTAACCTTAGGTCGATCGCCAAAGACTAGAAACCTTTCAACGTGGCCATGGCTCAAGCCATGTCGAACAGCTACTAACTGAGTGATTTATTTTTAATTTGTTTATTTAACACAATAAAATCTCATGTTAATTTGCTAGTGTATTATTTCTTTCTTATAGTCATTTTACAATTAATTATTTATTTTACAAGTTCTTAAATTAATTTTAGTTTAATTAAAAGAAAATAAAAATCCAAATATATCCTATTCTGTGAGAATTTCAATAGGCTGTTAAAATGACTGCCTTTTAAAGAGTAAAAGGCCGACGGACAGATAGATAGGTGCAGGGAAAGATAAGTTTTATTTTAGTGTCATTTTCACACTAAACAGAACTATTCTGAACGGCACTAAAAATATTGCCAATTTTCTGCTCAATAGACTATAAATAGGACAAGACTCATATTCTTCTACAATTACCTATAATTCGTAGGGGTGGCTTACGACTAGCAGTGGACCTCTACACTCATAATTAATACATAAAAAATAGACCTAAGATACGGACCTGATTGATAGGTTTTCCCGTGACGCAGGCGTGCGCGTTGATATCCTGGAAACCGATGGTCTTGGCGTACGTGTCTGCGATCCATGACATCTCCCTCTCGCCAGTTCCCATGTCTGGAGCTGGCACGTCCACGCCGGGCCCTGCGACGGAAAAAATGTTGATTTCCGATATCCTTCATTTTGAAAATTTTCGATCTAAACTATATGTTTCGCCACAGGAGAAGACCTATTCGTTTAGCGTAGTTAATTAAACAGGATTTGTACAAAAACTGTAACCTGTACAAAACAGTTAATCCATAATTGTATATCCAAGCGATTGTTTTAGTAGTCAGTCAGATATTTAGATCTAATCAAATTCGGATAACCTAAGTGGTCAAGTTTAATATCGTTTATAGCAGAACCATTTTTCTGGTGACAATTAATAGTATTATTTCATCATATCATATATAGGGTGAATTTTTCAAATAGGCCTTCAGGGATAAATCCGAAACTATAAGGATTAGCGAAAATGCTGAAAGGAGTTACGAGGCCGATTTTAATAAAAACTAAAACTGCATCATTAGTTTTTTTAAATATCTTTTTCGCTAGCAGGGAATCGAACGAGTTCATTTTGAAAAAATATACACCCTCTATATTATTCCACTATCTGATAGTGTCGCTTATAAGGATCAAATACCAAACCGTCTAAAATCACTTCATCCTTTGGGCATGAAAGATTGATGAACTTTACATACGTTTGAGAATATCACGGCAAACAAATTGGATTTGCTCCACCGTTCGAGCGATTATTAATTAAATGTTGTAATCAAATTAAAACAAAACTTTAATGAATAATCAATACTCATATCAAATTAAGTTAATGTTAAAAACATTTTTTAATTTTTTTCACAATTTCAGATAAAGCAGCCGTTACAGTATTTTAACATCTTTCGCTTGATTAAGCATAATTTTCAGGGTCGACTAATCGCTTCGGTAAGCATAATAAATATTAAATTTATTTACAAGTCGTAACGTACTAAGAAACAATAGTTGCAGTTTGAATAGACATAACAAATTATATGCTGACAATGCCACGTACGGCAGACGGCAAGTTAACTATGCAATACAATACGGCACTATTAAGTCGTGTGCGACGATTTGACGCCAATTCTTATATATACCTCTGATTATTTGTACAAATAATAGACATATTAACATATGTTGCGTAAAGTAGTGAAGTAGAAGTACCTATACATTTTACTCGTATTCATGATGACTTTTATCAGTTTCTTTGTAATTAAGTAAATTGGTTCAGGCTATTCTTAGATAATCGATTTCTATTGCTTGTTATCAAGGAGTTACCATTTAGTATTGCCAAATAACTGTGAAGTGATGTGTCATGGATATGAGCAAAAATTAATATTCTTATCAGGTTTCAGTATTTCAATTTGAGTCGATACCTAGCGTATCTGTTATAGGTCATATCAGAACGTAATGGAATTGTAAATCTAATTAAAGCTCAATCTTGACGTTCTATTTCTACTTAATGGAGGTATTTAGAGGCTAAAACAGTGCTAGTAGTAGTAGGTACATTTAAAATAAGCTATTAGCCAGTGCTACTTTGAAAACGATTACAAGTACGTACTTCGAAACTTATTAGCTTGCCCCTAGGATACATTGACCCGGTAGCACCGCTCAATACTTTTGTCCGCGAAGCGTACATTCGCAATTACATTTATTTCCTTCAACATATTAAAATCTACCATGAAGAGTAAACAGTTTTTAAGATTTATAAACTTTGCATTAAATGCTTACACCATAATCTATAGTTAATGCATATTGAATATAAACAAGTAAAATGAAACACCTGCGAAAAGCTAAAATATACGAGTATCGTATATTTTAGCTGATTGGCAAAACAACAACCAAAAAGCATTTCATTTTATAGACGTAAGCAATACATACTTTAACATATATACATATGACTATAATCAAAACTGACGAGTAAACTGTAAGTGGATTACGCACATAGAAAAAAAACATTGAAATACACAGACCCACACACCCGAGTGGCGCGTAGGGCTACATTCATGCTATTCTTGTGTTCAGACAGATATATTTAGAAAAGATAAATTTAGATACATCTTTGCACAACACACGTCAATTACTCCTATAAAATATGTATGGGATTTAATATAGCTTTGGTAGTAAAAGAAAAAATGCGAGTGAAGCAATTTAAATAATGGACGCACATGATTACATAAGGAAAGAAATATGCGAATGATGACATCACACAAGAAATATGTAACTGGAGACATGGGAATATACACTACAAGGATGAGTTTAAAGGGTCCGGACCTCTTTTAGCACAGACGAGAAAAAAAGACCTTAAAACAGTTGGACATTTTTTTGTTATTTTTTCAGGAATATCAGTCAAGAGAATCTTTTTTTTTACAGATCTCGGCAACGCGATTTCTGTTGGACCATTCTTAGCAAAGCTATGGCTAGAGAACTCACCAATGAATCCTTTCTTGGCCAACTCGAGGGTGAATCTGCGGGTGATTTTCTCCAACTCATGCTCAGAGTATTCCTTGGGGTTGATCTTGATACCGGCCTTAGCGCCACCGAAAGGCACATCGACGCAAGCGCACTTGAATGTCATCAAAGCTGACAGAGCCTTGACTTCGTCCCTGGTGACATCAGTTGAGAAACGAATACCTGGGGAACAAAGAAATATACCACATTATTATCATCATCTACCTATACATGTACAAGAATTTCTGGCATCAAGTACCCTTTAAAATAACTATCTAAGTTTGTTATCCTTACGAAAAAATATGGAGAATCTCAAGGAAGTTTCCTTTCACCGATCAAACAAGTGGCAATGACTTCGTGCAATGACGTCTTGGATTTAACCTTGGATTGAACCAGATTGGAAGGCCCAAATTCCAGCCCTTATTGCTACTATAGGGAAAATGTGATTGTAAAACTGGTGCAATCGAACCACAGAATTTTGACACCTCAAAACATATGAACCCAAACGAACGAAAGTAATGTCAATTATTAATATTATTTAAATAAAATTTTTATGTTTTGTGTTTTATATTAGAACAAACATTACGTTACGTACAAACTTGCTACAAGACACACTGCACGTATGTAGTGAGACAGCTCGTCCATCTTCCGGTAGGGATTGAGTCTGTTATGTCACAGTGGAAATGGAGAAAATTACGTCTGTTGGACGCTTAAAACCTTTTGTTCCAACACAGGTTTTTTGTTTAACAGACTTCCCAAAGAAAGAAAGGTTATCTATTTGTCGTCATATGTTTTCGGTCGTTTGTCATTACCTGTCTTAATGCACGTAGACTACTATATTTAATGAGCACCCACACGCATTTTGAGCTGAGCATTGAATGTTTGAACAACAACCAAATTTTAATACGTGCCGCGCAACAAGTACTTTAAATCAAAGACGAACACTTGTAAACTATATCTATTGTTGTATTTGTATAGATGTAATGACGTTAATATACTCAATCACTTTCATTTACCGCATTACAATGTGTTGTATGAATAACACTCTCCCTTTCAATGATTTCCGGACTCACTTGGCAAGATGAAGTATTGCGTATACATTGATGACTTCTTTATGCGTTCATTTTATACACGTTATACAGTCAACGACCGTTCATTTCCTTTCATTATTTAATATTAAAATATAATACTTTTTTTTTTCACTAAAATATTATAATAACAAAGTAAAACTGTAATGTAAAGTCAAAGTAAAGTGTAAAGTGGACTTTAACGAGTTTACTTAAGACCTTTTCTATCTGAAACTTATATTTATAGTTTATTATTTATTCGCAAGGGCACTAGCACGATAATCCGGTAGTTTTCACAGATTCAAAGAATTATCAGCGTTTAAACAGTATTTCAGTGAGATGATTTATCACGTTTTCGTAATTTGAGTGGAATGTATTTCCATATGTTCCTCAATAACCAGGTTTCGAGAAGAGTTACGAAATTGCATACTTATCCGAACTTATAATGGCTAAGATAACAATAATGAGTCGGCTTATATTTCGTCTTTTGTCATTTGAATAGCTATCTATTAGCTACTTAACTACTTACATGAAGGAAGTGTTATCGTATTGTCTCAGTAAGATGTTTGAAGTTTTCATGTAGAAGGAACTCTGAATCCAATTCTAGACATATTGCAAGTTCTTATATTATTGCATAATGGTTTTGAATTTAATTAAAACTTTTTATCCGTTGTTAGAGATAAGACTCGGGAAACTCAAGTGATCGATACAAATGCTGCAACGAGAAATGTCTGCCAACTCGCAATAAGATTTAAAGCTGTAGGTACCGTCTGATGAAAAGAATACGAATCAGAATACAATAGAATCGGAAGATCAAATAATATGATGGCAAATAAACAACAATATTTATTTGTTAAAACACATTTATACAGAGAAATAAAACTAAAGTGTCTATGTTTAATGATAGTATTGTTATCCTATTGCATTTTATGGCTGCTTGTTTAATAAAATTTATTTCTAGAAATGGCGGTGTGTGACAGGAAGTTACGTGGCTTCGTTATTTGTTTTTGAAAGAAGACTTGCACCTCCAAATTGAAACCCAAAAAAATACCTAAATACGTGCACGTGTGACCTGCCAGAAATTCTGTTGGACAATGTACATGCCTCCTATTGTCTAACCCAGCTATGCCAATGGCTACAAACTAATTTTAATCCAAAAGCTTAGCGCAAATGTTTTTAATTCTGTTACCATTAATTAATATAGCCTTGAAAAATAAATCGCGTTGCTACGTACAAAACTCATTTGATCTGGCTGGGTCCGTGCTCTCTCACGTGACACCAGATGACCCTATTCCGGTCGTTATCTTTTATACATAACTGGTGTTAGGTGTACAAGTGTAAAGGTTATCATAATAATTTGGTTTACGAGAATCATATTTTCAACCGCAGGTTAAAGAGCGGTCATTCGGCACAAAAAACTTTTAGGCCCATGCGTTTTTCAATTTATTTCTGAAGAAAACGTTGGCATGCTTCCCATAGCCCACTAGAAATAGTATTTGCGTATTGTCATTACGCCTAGCGGAATCTTGACTCCATGCAAAACGCGATTAATATCAATATTCAGAAAATAATTATTACTATCTTTACAAAATCTAATTCTTTTTGTTTTTCAAATTGGTGTTACTGTTAATTAATCACGTAATCATAAATTCCTATTCGTGGATATCTAATCAATGGTAATCGGATCGTGTCCCGGTAAATTACGTTAATCCACCCTTCACTCTTTCAAATCCCCAATTTGTCATCTTATAATCAAATCTGCCTAACACCTTTTATATAACAGCCGATGATGTCATAGTCAACTTAGTGACATGAAAACGTGACCAATTGGATACCTAGACCACTCTTACTGTTAGGATATAAAATTAGCGATTATATATTTGCTTTAAATTGTAAAAATATATGCAAAGTCCTTAGTGAACTTTAGCGATTGCGCAACATAATGACGCGTCTACACGTCACAGCCACGCCTCTTGTTGCTATACTGATATTTACCTAAATGAAAATAGTACGATTATGACTATCTACGTGTCAAGCCACATGTTATTGTGATTGATACGAATTTCTTATCTAAACAAAATTATCGGGGAATAAAGAGATTGTTACCAGCCTCTGCAATTTTTGTTTGTAGAGTTTTCTCATAATAAAATTCTGATTTCCACCTCGTGATAAGTGACTTACCTACCGATAAACTCGTAAGGATTTTCCGAGCATTCACAATGCAGCTGTTCACACAATTATATAACGTACTTATGCGTAACTCTCAACTAACTTTGATATTTAATTGTTCTGTATATCTATCACCCACTATTACACCTACATATTTATGATAAAAATAAGATCAATAAATTAAATTCTGATTTTGAAAACTCATAAAAATATACTTTGTTAGATGCGATACGTGATCAGTAAATTGATTTAGAAGACGTAGATAATTAATAATTATATACAAATTGGTGTTTTAAAGCATTTTAAACAAAGCATAGCAAAAAACTTTGATTTTAATTTTAAGTTGATATAGATTTGGTAATGACTTATTATAACTAAGGCATGTAGAGGGACAAGTATGGGCAACATGGCCTAGCGCAATTTTAGTTTCCGTATTGTAATGTGTTTGTTGTTTTAAGTATCATGCGACGTACTCAGAACGTTTGATGACGCTGGTATTTACATCGTTATAGTAAACACCAACAAGTAGCCACAATTGTTTTATAGCAATGTTTTGAAATTATCATAAATTGGCTTTATTAGGACGCATCCTGTTGTTCAATTAAACAAAAAATGTTGGACGTTTGACATTTCGTTACTACAACATAACAGTACAGTATACCTATTTAGGTAGATAGAAGATGCCCAGGTGTTTTTGTTAGCGTTAAAAATAGATAACGGACGTCATTTTTTTGCAATTGAAAAAGCCATGTTAATAGAGGGTAACTAATTTACAGGTAAGTACGTATAATTATGTTTAAATGCAATTTGACTCCTTTCGTTAATAAACAATTACGTGAAAAGAAGATGTATTTGAAGGTGACTGAATTGCAACGAATCAGCAGACCTTAAAAATACTGGTACATTAGCAAGTATTATACGTAAAAAAATTGTTGCAAAAAACCTGGCACAAAGCTATTATGCACCAACAAGGATTTTTTTCCATAGAAGTAACCTCCAATTGCCAGATTTTTTCTAATGATTATGATGATTATTATGTATGATGAGAGTATGTTCAAGGGTATTAGGTGTTATCGAACCGGACATTTGGAAGGTTGGCACGGAATAACAATAAATACGTCTGAGCGTCTGAGACACTTTATTAACTATTGACGTCAAGTGTACCATTTGGATTTTACGCCCCCCACAATCAAATATATTTATTTTCTAAGATTATTTTAGGTGGCAATTGTAATGTACCGCAATTGTAATGTACCTGTTCCTGTATGGAGTCTGTCTATGCGTCCCCTTACGTATGCATCCCCGGTAATTCTTCTGTCCCGAAATACGGACAATTTCGACGCCCGCGAAGACTATGTTATATTAGAAACATCTCAACACGCCAGTCTCTTTATTATGATTAACTAATAACATTTTACCATTTATGAATATTTGATGAATAATGATTTTTTATCTATTTAATTTATTTAAAGTTCTGTCCTTGCGTGCAATGAATAAGGATAAAGTCGTTTATTACTATTGGTGCGTACTCATTTTTTCTAATTATGTAGATCACAACAGGAAATTTGGTATTTAGGGTATGTGTTAAATTAATACCATGTACCATTAACATCATGTAGTAATAACTACATGAATTTTATATTCATAGATTTCGTCTAGTCGTTGTAGTACTGCAGTAATATTTTTTTTTATATTATAGGATGGTAAGTGGCTACTGCCACCCATGGACTTCTGTAATCAGATAGGATTAGATATTCCTACCTGAGGTCGGCCACAAATGCGCCGCCATTCCTGAGGATTAAGCTGGAACGCCTCCAGAAAATATGTCTCCCTTACCACATCCTTCAAACCAGAACATAGCAGCGCTTAACACTGCTTTATTATGCAGAAATAGATGTAGCGGTGGCGCCGCTGGAGTCGAAGCACAAAGGGTTTTACTACCTTAATTTTATAAAAAAAAAAAACATGTAAATACGCATTTACATAATATTATGTATGTCCCGTTTTTTTTAATTGATATTGGACTTTTGGGGCATTATTTTATGCAACAATGTTTATGAGTAGTAATCTAGGATTTTATAAATGAGATCGCTGTTTCAGTAAAAGTAGCGTTAGGCGACGCTGTCGGCATTTATCACTATTGTATCGTGATAAAAATCGCAGCGTAAGTAGGCTTTATGCATGGGGGTGGGATATTATACATTTTATAATATAAGAATCATCGTATAAATTTGATTAATAAAGACGAAAAAAAAAACCACCGAAAAATGTCGATTTTTTTTTAACTGTAAACTTCGTTTGCGTGGGGGAGTGTCATTAAATTCGACTCTGGCATCTCTATAATATTTTTTACAGACATAACTTTTTTCACTGTTATTATTAGTAGGCAGGGTATACGTTATTTCTGTGTATGAACATCGTAAATATTTCGACATTACTCACACACACTTCGATGTATTTTCTTCGATTAACTTTTTTTTATGCAGATCGTACTTAATGTCAATTGACAGGTATTGTGACAAAATGATTTGCAAAAGTACTTTTTAGTTTTTACAAATATAACATAGCGCTATGAACAGACGGCAATAAATACGGATTCAAAGTAAAAATTAAGTTAAACAGGGTATTTTGCAGTAAATCGAAATTTGGTATACTCCAAGTTCTAGTAGTATGCAAGTTACGTAAGTACGAATATGTGGAATAATGATGATAAAATATTTTAGCATTATGATAATAAATTAGGTTATGTTCATGCGGATTTTGGTTGTCTACCTACGTAACATTACGGTAGGTAACGTCACGTGTCTCTCGGGCTATTAATAAGTATTTCCTATCCTAAACTATAACAGCTCCAGCTAAGACAATGTATACACATTGTGGGTACTAAAATAAGTAATATCTCAACACTTACCTCCCTTTGTTGGTGTTCTATGGGAAGAATGTTGAGCTCTGTAGCCGAGAATCATTTCGTAGTCCCCGGAATCGCGTCGAAGTGGAAATTGAATTTCAAGAATGTGATCACAAGGTTGCATAAGTTTCAGGATACCGGCTACCTTCTTCTTTTTCTCTTCGATGGTTACTCTGGACTTCATGTCCTCGACCAGCTTATCCTCGACTACCTGGCATGCCCTGTGGAAGAAATATTCCACCATGTCGAAGAATCTAGGATTCGCACTGGTCGGGATATCCTTTAGCCTGTCTGGTATTTCATGGTTAGCATAGGTGCGGCAGCAAATGTTTACAGCCGCAGGCGCGATCCTGAGCATATTGACTCCCTCATTTTGAATCGAGTTCTTTAGAGGTGGAACTACGGTCTTGGCAAGGTTCTTTAGGTGTAACATTGTCACTGATTGTTAAGTACTTAATGTCGGGTCTGGTATCGGGTCGCCCTACACTTATTGATAAAATACACAAAATTTTAGTGTAATATACTATTACTGCAGTGACGACCCGGCCCGACGGATTGCGACGACTCCGCGAGTCTCTCTCTGTCTGACAGTCTGACTTTGATTAACTGAATCTGACTGGCTTGGTATTCTACGTTCATTCTTTGTCCTTGGTATTGGTTGGAGTGAGTGAGTATGACAACGAACGAATGAAAGTGAAAGTGACATTTAGACGTTTATAGCGTTATGTTGCGTTATGATAACGAAAACGTAAGCAGAGTTCCAGTTTATAATTGTAAATGTATAAGACCTGAATAAGTTTCTATTTAAAGTTTATTCTTTTTCCACACTATTTTGTTATATTTTAAAATGATGGAATTATGAAATCATTATCATTACTCACTTTTATTACTTTATAGTCTTTTATCAATATAAGTGAGGTTTATTCATGAAGTTATAGGTAAATATGGAGGCCACACTTAGAACAAAATCTTGAGGCAAATACCTACGTATCTCCATCCCGCTTTCTGTGGGCCGACCTCTCTTTCTAGTGTGGACTATAGTATTGCTATCTTCTTCTTTAAATCTCCTAGAAAATTCTTAGAATTAGTCACCACACTAGCCTAACCAGAAGTTAAACACTGTCAAATAATTTACCTTTAAATAAATACTTGAACTATGATTAGTTCAATTGAAAATCCCAAAATCGTAGGTCACGTATGCATATCTGGGTTGGCAATTCAACGAATTATAATCCCATTTCTTAAGGATTCGGTAATGTGGCAACATTGGCCCTATGTGCCAAAATAAATAAAGGTTACCCTACTTAGACAGAGAGGGTCTGCCCACAGAGAGCGAGATGGTGATACATAGGTTTTGCTTCAAGTAGGTATTCGAAGTGTGTTCTCCATATTTACCTATAACTTCATGGGTTTATTGACATTGACAAGACACATTTCAATTATGTTTTGACAATTGACATTGACGTATAATAATCAAAGTTTAGCGGCTATATTGAACAATTTTGCTATAAATAAATATCTTTGTTGATTCTGAGGTTTTAAAAAATGCAGAACCTTAACAGCTGAATGCACAAATCCTGCATTTGATGCAGGATTCTATGGAACACTATCAATTCCAAAAACCTAGTGATTATCATGTGATTATATTCTCTTTGATTTCTACTGCTATATTATGAGTTGTACGCAGTGTCTAATTATTTTGCGCATTGCCGAATTTAAAATGCAATTTCATCCTTGCTCTTTTCTTTTGTATCGCAATAGTAAAGGTGATTTTCTCCTTTGTACGTAATATATGGTGGTGTATTTAATTATAACTACAAACCCATTTTGATATGATTTCATCTTGTATGTAATAATACATACTGCGTCTAATTTGTCCAAATTGTAAATTTGTTTATTTTTATGTCAGCAATGAGCGAAGAAATGCGTCGTTAATGTTACAAACATTTAGATTTTTACTATTTCAGTGTCAATTAAATACTTAGCATGTGAGTATAAGTGTACTAAATACATATTTTAATTATTATGTAGAATTACCTTAAAATTGTATTTATTCTGCTGATCTCAATAACCATGTGTATAGTAAACATGTCTTTTTTTATCCAGAATGACAGTGCTGGAGTCAGAAGATAATTTTAAAGGAATTGAAGCTCTACCAGATGAATTGTGGATACACATCTTTAAATGTTTACCACTGGAGGATTTGTTAAATTGTGAGTCGGTCTGCAACAGATGGTCAGTGCTGGCTCAGGATTCTGCGGTATGGAGAAATATTGTGGTAGTTTATAATGAAAGACAGAGTCACCTCAACGTACCTGAAAAAACCCTTAGCATAATATCTTCACATGCAAATTTGATACGCTGCATTAAACTACAAAGTGTTGATAGTTACACCACTGTAGAGCTTGTAACTAAGATATGTAATAATTTGACTTCTTTGGAATTAATAATGTGTCGCATTGGACAAGATTTGGTATCCTACATAATAAGGTGGCCAAGGTTAAGGAAAATAAATTTAAGAAATTGTTACACTGGACCAGTTAATGAATTTGATTTTTCTATTCAGTACGACCACTTCAAAGAATTGAAATATTTAGCTTTGTCAGATTTTGGACTTTCTTCAACTAATTGTTCTACATTGTTACAATGCCAATATTTGAGCCACATTCTAATAGAGAAAATTAAGGGTCTGCAATTAAATTTCATTAGAGAACTGGTTTTGTCAAAACAAAAAATTCTTAAGACATTACATATTTATGGTGGTGATGCCATTGATGATGACTGCTTGCAACTGATAGCCCAATGCCCTTTTTTGACAGACTTAGCAATAATCAGGTGTGAAAATCTTAGAGATCAAGGGTTTGCAGCTCTAGCAAACATTAACCACATGAAACATTTACAGATATGGAACAATAATAACTTTACAGAAAAGGTATTATTGCACACACTAGGGAGTCCTGCAATGGTTAATTTACAGAGGCTCAGCTTCTCAAAAATACAACATGTATCACCTGTTGTTGTAGACTTAATATCTGAACACTACAAGAATCTCAAATTTTTAGCTTTGTACCAATGTCCAAAAATAATTAATACAGATTATGAAAAGCAGTTGAAATCAAAATTTCGAAATATAGATGTAGTATTATATTAGAAACGTAGATTTTTTAAGCATCTAACAATTATATTTCAGTATTTATAGGATATTAGAATATCAGTGATATCTATTGAAGTAACTATCAAATGAGTAAACTTTGCACTCTTTACTTCGCGTATAGCTAGTTCATACAATTAATACTTTATATAATTCTTAACTGTGTTGCAATCATGATCACGTTCTTCCATTCACTTGAAACAATAATATATCAGTGTATTGCTATATACCTAAGTTACACCTTTTATTGTTTTGCAATTAAAGTGTAATTAACTTAAATGAAGTTTCTTTTAACTTTTGGTTTTTAAAATCTTGAATTGTATATACCCTTTAATTGTATATATCACAAAATATTACTAGAATATTACATTCTAATTTGGTAGTTCTAGTAAAATTCATACTTATTGTAATTAATTATATGTACATATTCCATTGTTTATATTTGACTTTATTCACAAAGATGGGTTTTATAGCGGGGTGTGGCTAATTTAGCATAAAATTTTAATTAACACTACCTAACTTTATGTAATTGCTGTCATCTATAGTCCTATCTTATTTGGGGTGGGTTAGAACTTCCCTAATTATACCACGGCAACTCTAGGCTCTGCATGTCTACTGATGAATTATGTAATTAAAAACAAACACAAATATCCATAAATGAGTCAAAGGTATATTATTATCAAACAATTTATTATACCATACGGTATTCACGATGAGCGAGGACAAGTATTTTTAAAATAAACACTCAGATAGCTATTTTCACAAAAGTATGGCGGATACTGAAATTATAATATTCTGTCAGTAATATTTGTGAAGACAAAGTGTAATTTTTTTGCATAAAAACACAAATTCAATTATATATAATTATGTTCGTTCACTATTTGGTATATTACAGGAATAAAATTAAAACTAATTTTAAAATTATAATCATTGTTCAGAAAAGTTTTAACCATTTGGCACATTTGGCCACCACACTAATAATATTTTTTAAAAACCTTGTAACAACTAACACAAGATATAAAAATTACAGTGCAAGAATAAATAGTATTTTATTATTTTATTTAAAAAGAAGCATCAACAAAGAAGCTAATAAGACAACATATTATTCAATCAATGACTTTCTTCGATAGTGCTATATCTCAAAAAGCTTGTTGAAAGTTGTTAGAAAAATACTTTGTTAAATTTTTAAGGAAATAATAAATGCAGTCTTTTAAAAGTAAATAATAGATGATAAATAACAAAACAGTACTTCAACAAAGTTTACCACTACTTCTAGTAGTAAATTCAGACCTAACAACAATTCAAACTATTAAGAATAGAATGGTAACGAACAAAGATGATTGATAATTTTCTACTAACAGCTATTTGCATGTTCAAAAACAAGTTACATATGTTAACACTTCATTACATATATTATTAAAAGTGCAATTTTATATAGTACCTGTAATTATCGGTGATTTTGATTAATTACTATCTAATCTATGATCGTGTTCTAAATGACTACCAGAATAGTGTAAGGGTCTAGAAAAATATACTAAATTCATTACACATAATTTAGTACATTTAATGATCCTACATTAATTTATTAGAATATCATGTAATTCAAAGATAGATACAGGTCTGTGTTCAAAGATATCTCATAGTTAATAGAATTTTTACATAAATATTTAGGATTGTTGCACTATCGGAGAAAGAATTAATTAAATAATATAAATACATTATAATTACAGAAACAACATTTTAAATTTATTCGTCTTATGGTTGTTACTACTTTTTAGGAAGTCGAATTTAGAATATAAAATTATATTCACACATATTTAATAAATCTAATTGCACTGCTGTGCACAGGCCCAGATTTTATATATCTACAACATGGAACTTCTAAAATTCATGAGATAATTTATTTTCTAGATAATAGTAAAATATTATAATCTACATTTCTATCATATCATACTAACAAAATTCTTATTCTACATATTTATACAAATTAATCAAAGGGCTGAAAGTGTGACATAGTGTATTTTCTACATTTCTCACTATTAATGACAACAATCATCGAAATCATTTTGTGTTCAGCACACATATTCCAAGATGCAAGATGTTAAAAACATTTAACATAATTAATTAGGTTTAACTATGTCTAAGTATACGAGTTTTACTATAAAAATGGATATTCAAAGTTTTTAGACGTACTTTGGAAGCTCGACAGTAGACAGGTAATTTTAAGTAAAAAAGTTAAATGACTCATGCACTCTTTTTACCAATATTTATTCAAATATGAATGTATAGCCTTCCTTCTGTACTCTAAAAAGACTAATCATAAGAAGAAATTATAAAAATATTATGAGAACTTTATGAAGGCGTTCAAGTAATCCCCAGATTTTATTTTATGTGATAAGGAAAAAATATTTAACAAATATATTGGATGTACTCATTAAATATTTAAAAAAATAGTATTTTAGTTGTAAATTACACAGCTGACATAAAATATAAGATCTACATGTAATTTCTATTACTTCAAATAAATTTATTTATCTCTGGAAAAGATACATAGCTAGTAAAGGTAACGAAATTACTATAAATTTCATGATTTTTATTTATGTACATAGTGTACCACTACCGTCAATTATGTAAATTATTTTAAACGAAATATGTTTTTCTTTAGGTAAAAATAACACTATAGTCTAACGGGAATATAATCTAACGGGACTTCATATTTTCTAATACAAATAATATAGTAAACAGATTAAGACGTAATAAATATGAACACATGATTTGCTGTGATGTTTCGAGAAGTGCGTATGTTATTACTATGTACCATTTTTCTACTGGCAAATAAATAATTTTATCGAACAGCCTTCATTCCCGAGATGGTAATATTTACAAATCGAAAAAAAAAGGGACGCTTGTTCCAGATCAGTTCAACAAATATTTGATTTCCTAACATCCAAGATATTTACGGCAGTATGTTAAAGAATATGATGTTAAATAAGTCACCTAGTGAATAAGAGCCTTAAGTAGTTCGACTGTTTAAAATAAGCGATATATTACAGCAATAAACAAAAACTATCAACAATCCGTCTAGAGTGCAAATAGGTGTCTATAGATAAAGTGTATACGTCTAACGACACTGAGGGTTTAATCGTGTTTCGGCAGTACAGACAAGATAACAACATCAAGTAATTTAAATAACTAATGAATTCAGTTTACAATATTCCTACGTTGCGTCGTATTTGACAGCACAAGGGACATTAATTAGAATTACATATCACTACTAAAATCATGTAATGATGGTGAGGTAAGTAATTACTATTTCGTGTATTATTTGTTTTTTACACTAAGTTTACAATATTAATTTGTATACGGTTTCATACATTAGATACGAATCGAACATGAGAGGTTTGGGTTCTTCTTCTTCAATTAATAAAATTTGAATTTGCTCGGATTTATGTATCCCCCTATGGATAGTTAAAATAGTCCGTTGACATTAAAATTTAATAAAATGTGACAATAAAACATTATGTATCAATAATGAATACGCCAACTGGGAGTGGGTATCAAATTTGATTACTACATACATAATTACTAAGCATCTAGACGGCGTCCCCTATCCGTGGCCAACTACTAACGTCATATAATTTATGATCCTTCTAACCTGGCCTTATGTGGCTGCATGTGTATAGCCTGTCTAACATGATGTGATACATTGCAAGTTTTTTATTATTGATACAATATACTTTATTACATACATATCGTGACAATATGTCCCCGTATCCTAGTCGCTTAGTGTGACACAACGCGTGGCAGCTTTACGCTGTTTGTCCACCGCCACCTTCACTGAGCCGATAATTAATGACGACGCCGAAGTAGCGGTACATACATTTACCATAGCCGCTTATCCACCGCACGTCCGTCATCCCGACCGCCGATATTTCGAGTAGATCGGCACCGAGATTTGATGGCCGATGTGCCGGCAATATGAAACACATTGGAACTTGTCCATACACTGCCGTCACACACGTGACAACTGGAACAAAATAAACCGCCGATATCCGTCGCGGTGGACAAACAGTCGCCGTCACGACATATTAAAATTGGCCCGAAATAATCTCGTTCTCGGTATCTGCTCGGTGACGGTGCGGTGGACAAACGACCTTACATGGGTGTAGATGCGAACGGTAGTTGTGCGAGGTCACTATCGCTTGCGGCCGCGCATGAACTGCAGCGCCTTCTGCATGAGGGGCGCCTTCTTGGGCTTCTGGAAGGCGACGGCGCCGGGGGTGGTGGGGGAGGGGGCCGGCCGCCCGCCCTTCAGCACGTTGGGCGCGGCCGCCAGCGCCGCCACGCGCGCCGCCGGGCTCGCCGACGCCGCGAACGCCGTGCCGTGCTGCGCCTGACACGGACAAACATTATTAAATCCAGTCTTTTCTTTCATAATTAGATAGATAGATAGATAGATAGATATTCTTTATTGCACACTTCAATAGATCATAACAATAGTACACAACTATATAGGTTAATTGTATGCAATAGGCGATATTAGTTTATGTTTATAAGATTGATGTGGTAAAGTAACTTGTAGAATGCATTTTTTTTTATAATGGTCTAAGATCCCGATATAAGACGACCTTCACCGAGCTGGTTAATGGATGAAAAGTATTTTAAAATCTTATTATATCGGGATCTTCTACTATAATAAGTAGCAAATGAGCATGCTGCTCGTGGAGATCTATAATCAACCCCAGATAAGACTTCAGTTAAGGTAGCAACGCATCAGTTCCCGTCTAAGATCGGCAAGGTTGCAAACCTTAAAAGCTAACATGGAAAGTCTTCTATAAGTTTGCCCTTCAAACCGGAACGCACGAACACTTAACACTGCTGTTAAATGAGTGGGCACTAACAGAAATAGGTGTGGTGGCTTCCAGAGTCAAATTGCAATAATTTCTATCACCGTCATGACCTATGCTCGATATGCCATCCATAACTAATTACACTAATGCAGCTATAATTATTTGTTCTTGAACCTTCTGAATCCAATTTATTAAGGTCATCAGTTCAACTAAACAAGGCCAATCTTTGTATTTTAATCTATTGTATGTTAATTACTATGACAAATTTTTAAATCTTATAGACGTATAGGTACAAAAGCAATATGTTTACATTGAAAACTTAGCGATTATTCAAGATATCATATCAGAATAATTCGTATTTTGGCATGGTGCATTATTATGCTCCTCTTAAAATCTGCCCATAAAATGTAAATTAATACTATTTAATGTAATTCAATTCTTATTCTAAGCAAACTTATTTACCTATAGTGTAGTGTTAATTAAGAATTCTTATTCTACATAGTAATGTATGATCTGTTAATGACCTTATTTCACAAATTATAATATATAGGTAATACACATTAAATCAAGAGTACATATAACTCGACTTACTTGTTTCCTCGCTACATTGCGTGGCGGCTTCACAACTGTGTCAACGTAAGCCATCTTCGTTTGCTTGATAGGAGCCTTCTTGGCTTCCTGGGCGATCTTTATATTGGCAGTGAGAGACTTCAACCTGTGCTCCTGCTCCTCTTGACATCGCTACAATCAATAAAGAAATCTTATATATAAAATTCTCGTATCACAATGTTAGTTACCGTACGCCTCCGAAACAGCTTTACCGATTTTCACCAAATTTTATATGCAAATTCAGTACAGTACAGTATTTTTTATACACCTAAGTGATAAGGGTTGTTCACCCCTGACATTTTTTTTTATTTTTCTGGCACCACAACGTGTGCCGGGTCAGTTAGTATTATTGTAATATTTTATGAAGCTTTTCATGTGTTTAAATAGAAAATAAATATACTACATATTTGTTGCCTGGCCGATGTTCAGTGAACATTAGAATTTATCAAAAAGTATTGAGTTATAAAATGTAAATTGTTGACAAATGTCTTGCTGTTCCTGAAGATTAAAAGGGAATTTCTAATTTTAGTTATAACAAACCCATTACCTATACTATAACAAAAGAGTTTGAATAGTGCTTCTATAAGTCAATAGGAAATATGTACGACAGTCGCTGCGCAAAATTTTCTGTGTAACTTTAAATCAACTTTACTTAAACTTTCCCCACCTTATACTTAATAAAGACTTGTGAAAAAAACTTTCTTACCATGTACATCTCCCTCCAAGACTCCAATTCTTGTCGCTTCTTGCTACGAAAGTTTTTCTCACAAAACTTCTGCCAAAGGTGATCAGTGTCATCCATTAGATATGGATTGAAATGCTCTAGCATATACAGCTGTTGTGGCGTTGCTTTGTCCACAACTGGTTTGAGGATTTCATATGGCACACCTCCAGTATATTCAAGAGCTAGAAATAAAGAGAAAGTGAAAAAAAAATGGTAAGAAATAGTCATAATTTATTAAATGTTTTTAATTAAAATTCTCTAAATACCAATTAGATGTTATACTGATAAATTGAAATCCAAATTACAATATCTTGTTGTTTTATATTAGATAGTTTAAATATAGCACTGCACGTAAATACGGCTGTTACAAGAAGAAGTAAAGTAATGTGGTCAGTCAAACCAAACATACGGCGTGTTATATATTTTTTATTTATTGATCTATTTGTATGAGCAGCAGTGAATTTAACTTCCGCACACTACGTCGCTGCCCTCTCCCTTAACAAAGTTATAGCTACGACCATGCACTAATAGAATTCGCAAACACCTTAGAAAGTTAAATTATATAAATATGTTTTGACTCACCATCTATATGTTCTTGCAAAATTTGGACACACATTTCATACAAAGTTGGAATTTTTCCTAAAACTTTGTTGCCTGAGTAGACTTTTGTTCTGAAAATATTAAATATTGACATGTTTAAAACAGATATATAATTATTATTTACCAAAAATATAAAAAATGAAAATAGCAGTTTTCATTATTATAATCCAGAATTTTGGTACTTAGTCATTATTTATCATACCAAATAAGTGAAATTTCGCCTTAGGTTGGTCACAGCTGGATTGTTAAATTGAAACTTTTACGTGATTGTAAGAGTTCCAGCTTATCAGATGTTACCGCTTTTGGACCCGACAGGGCGCTATTGTCCAAAATCTATTTTTATTTGTAGCGGGATGTCTGCCCAGGCCCATTTGTGTAATATTTAAAAATAGGTATGATAATAACTAATAAGAGTGTGTTAAAAACAATTTCTTTACCTTAATATATAAAATTGAATGCAGACCCACATTAATACGGTATCGTATGCACATATAGAATGTAATATTGTACCTTATTTAACAAAAGTCAGTCGCTCACTCGCACTCGAGCTAGTCGTATCATTTACCTACTTCCCAAATATTTATCTTGGCGTCCTACACATCACGCCACGTGCGCTAAAAATACTAACAGAGACATCATGAATACCTTTGGTTTTTCGACGATATCCCAGCACTAATGGCGTCCTCGTCTGTGAAGTGGGGCAGGAAGCGCGGCGGCGGGCGCGGCTTGTAGTTGGGCGAGATCTCCGGCAGCGCGGAGATCTCCAGCGACGGCAGCGGCGCCAGCTTCGCGCTCGGCGCCAGCAGCGCCGCCGGCGTCAACTGCGGGACAGCGAAACGTTGCTTAGAAACGGTTGTTGTTTGCCAACTTTATTTCGGAATACATGGGATATTATATATATGTTATATACGCTTAAACACGTGAACGAGGAGCGGAGGACACTGGTAAATGCTGAGTCCAAAATCATCCTGATCTCTGAATCTGGTAGCACCCTTTGTGGTTCGACTCCACGCCTATTTCTGCCTAATAACAGCAGTGTTAGGCGCTGCTGTGTTCCGGTTTGAAGGGCGTGGTAAGGGAGACATACTTTTCCGAGGCATTCCAGCCTAGTCCTCCAGGGAAATGGGGCATCTGTGGCCGACCTCAGGGAGCAATATCTAATCCTATTTGGGTTGATTACAGATGTCCATGGGCGGCAGTAGCCACTTACCATCAGGTGGACTGCATGCTCGTCTGCTACTCCTATATTATAAAAAAACCTGTCTCGCAAAGAAGACCAAAAATCTCGGTAATGGTGACCAAAACTATCCTTCCCCTCCAGGTCATAAATTTATTCCCAGCTCCATCCACCTTACATTTATATGAGCGCGATGCGCACAAAATTATACGCAACCTTTGTCAAGAAAAGGCTCAAGAGGTTCAAAATAGTAATTGAAATACGATTGTTCAAAATATTTAAGTAAGGTTAGATGTTAAACTTACATCATCACTGCCAGAATTGTTTGGTGAGTAGCTATTTTCTTTTACCGAAGTCGATTTCTTTTTAGGTTTAGATGGGCTTATCATGCCAAGTGCTTCGGCAAAACTGGCACCTGTGAAGTATCAAATAGAGATTATATTTATAAACTAATTTGAGTCTACTTTTTGGGGAAATTATTTTCTTTTTTAGTTAGTCGACGCCTAAAAGGTTTTCCAAATAGTGTCCGAAATTAGTGGAGGAAAAAAAAGCGAGAGGGGGCGTAGACCCCCAAAACTCACATAAAAAATCATATAAAACAAATTTAAATTATATGGTACATTTAAAAAAAACTAGTTTTGTCTAAAATAAAAATTGTATACTACCTGAGCCACAGTCAATTCCATCCTCACTATCTTCACTGTTATCTTTTTTCTTTTTTTTCTTTGGTGTGTCTTTTGATTTGCTACTACTAGACTTACTGGATTTAGACGAATGTGAAGAACTCGAATGAGACTTCTTTTCCTTACTACTACTACTACTTTTACTATCGGATTTTTCACTCTTACTCCTACTAACATTTTCCTTTGCATTAGTATCACTTAATGATGAGTGCTTTTTATCACTTTTATGACTATTTTCTTTGTCTTTAGAGGAACTACTTTTATCCTTCACCTTTTCTCGACCAGATGAAGTATCTTTACTACTACTATGCTCCCTTGGCTTGTGTTTTTCTCCAGATTTTTCCGATGAATGCTTTTGTTTATCTTTATCACTTTTATGTTTATGACTGCTACTATGCGTCTCTGGTTTACTTGAACTTTTCTCTGAATGACTCTTACTTTTTTCTGAGCTACTGCTAGATTTATGTTTGTCTGAGCTACTTCTATGCTTGCTCGAAGAGTCTTCTTTGCTTTCTGACCTCTTTTTATCTTTTTCAGATGGTTTATTTTCTATTTTTTCTTTGTGTGATCTGCTCTCTTTATCTTTCTTATGTTTGTCAGATGTAGATGATTTTTCTTTAGATGACTTCTCAGATGTATGTGTGTGTGATTCCGAATGACTTTGTTTAGAATGTCTTTCATGATGTCTTTCTTCCTTTGTATGATGTTCTTGTCTACTATGTGATGAATGTTTTGTTGAAGATGATCGGTGCTTGTCAACCACCTCAATTTTAGGTTTTTGTTCACGTGATCTATCTTCTCTACTAGATTCCGAATCTTCTGATCCACTATCTTCACTATGAGAAGAAGTACTATGACTATCATGTTCATATTCCGATTGTTCTCTCTTAACCTGGACATTTGATTTCTTGTCCTGAGCATCATTATGTCTAGACTTTTTAGTATGTGGTTCCTCCTCCTGAAAGTTAACATTATAATTTATTGAATAGTATCTTTCATCATTAGCATTTATACAAAAATATTTTTTTATTGTTGGATTTAACTGACTGACATTAATACATAGAAAGGACAAAATTTAAAATATGTAGCAAACTCTCTCGCTCGCTATATATGTAGTATCTAATATCATACATAAATTATGAAGATTTAAATATTATGAAGAAAGACAAAAATAATCTATACTTATAATAATATTGAATATAAATAAGAGCTTTAAATATTATATTTTTATCTATATTTTAAATATTAAATTTTGAGCTTGTTAGACAAATAGAATGTGCTCACCTCACTGCTATGATATTTTCTTTTACCTCCATTGTAATTGCCATTTATGTGTTTAGAGTTTGAATAACTTTCCTCGTTTCTGTTTGTCTTGTTATATTCATAATGGTTAGATTTGTGTTTGCCCTCAGAGTCACTGTCCTCAGGAGTTCTTCCATTTCCGTGACCATTGCATGGTGTAGCTAAATAAATGTAAATTAGACAATGTCAGTACTTATATATTTCCAGTAGGCAGCAAACAAAGAGTTGAAAATGTAATCTTTAATCTCTTTGAAGATTTTGTGTGTGAAGTCTCCTAGCTAGTATATTCTAGGCCTAGCTAATAAAATGGTGCTACAATCAACATGTGATTTTGTAATAATGTTTATAATTGGGTCAACAATTTAAAAGCAGTGTAAGCTGTTTTATCTTAGGGCAAATAAACTATTGCTTTACTGTAATACTATTATGTTCGTTCTTCGCAAAAAATAACACTATGTTGTTTATAATAATTTTAAATAATCATGAAGTGAATCTTAATTTTGTTTGCTTATAATAATCAAACATTATTTAACTTTCATTGTAAATATGAATGCCAGAGAAAATCATTTTATCTCTTTGATATTGTCACACATTTTGGTAAAAACTAGTATGATCTAAATTTATGTTTAAATGGCAATCTAAAAGAACATTGTTAGTGTGAATTAATAAAATTGCTATATTTTATTTGGTCATATTGTGGGTTCGTGGTTTCAGATATTAACTACTTCTTCGTGTTTTTCAAGGATAATTGAGAACAGATTGTATTGAATGGCATGCGATAATTTATTATTCCAAACAGTTTTAAATATTAAGCTTATATTAGTCTTCACATGTCACTAGCAAGATTAAGTCTTAGGGCGCTCACTTTGGTTATGCTCCTCATCATGATCACTTTCTTCAGCGGCTACCATGCGCTTCCATTTGTACACAAGTGCCCGGGCGGCCTGCCCTACCTCCCCGGGCTCCTTACGGAGTGCATTGACTGTTCGACCAACTCCAGTCTCTTGTAGATGTTGTACTGTTACTCCCAAACTAAATAATTTGTCAATGCATTTTAAGATCTGGAATTTTTAAGAGGTTCTTCATGTCAATTGTATGTTTATAAGTAATGAACATTCTTTAAGTATCTTCATGATACTTTTGAAATTAACAGCCATTTTTTATTGGTAAGTGAAATAACTTGAAACAACTTGAACAACTGAATCAATATTGAAAGTCTGTTAAGAAGTTAAACCCATCATATAAATAAAAATCTACCACAAACATTTAATCCTTTCTGGATTCTTCCTATACAATAACTTTTTTCGATTTATGGAAAGTAAAAGTGATCGTTTTGAACAAAATATGCCACAAAGCACATCTGTTTTCTTTGTCTTTTTTTTCACATATTTTGTTTTATTCTTATTGTAGACCATATGGAGCAAATGACGCTGCATGCCACGGTTACGATTACATATTGTAGATAAATCTAACGATTAAAATCATCGCATAATTAAATATTCAGTAATCTTGTACGTCAGGTCTACAATAAACATAGCTGAGAATCAGCTCCTATTAAGTATTTGTCAAAATATTCTACACCACACTTCAAACAATTTAATCGCACCGCTGTAGTATGAACTTTTATGCAAAGTGAATACTGATAACGCGTTTTATTTAATATATATTTTGTTATTAATTTAAAGAAACAGGAAAATGTCACTGCACAATCATTAGCCAACGTAAACGTTTTACTTACTTTTTGTTCGTCGTTAGGATATTTCTCTATAGCATGTTGGTAATGTTTAACTAAATCTAAAATAGACGCCATTCTACACTTTTGTAAATGAAAATGTTATTTTGTTAAAAAATGAATGCCAGCTGGTTAACGGGCACCATTTTTGCTACACACATGTGCGTGACGTATGAATCGTAATCTTGTGGAATTTACGTGAAAAGGAACGTTCTGTTTTATTAAACATTGAAGATAGAAGAAGATATAAAAATCGCGTGACAAATTATTAAAATATATTGCGTATATTGAGATTATTATTTAGAAGATTAAGATGGCATGTATGTGCACTATTCTAATATTCCTTTTAAAAAAATACATTTTTTCCGCAAGTCCGAATGCACTCCGTACGCAATAGTTCCTTTATACGTAACTATAATCTTTAGGAAACTATGTAGTATAGTTTTCTATTCATATATTGGTTACTATACTCTATGGTATAGTAAGACAACTGTTAAAAGTGTCATAACTGTCATTGACAGTTGTCAATTTGACACAACTAGTGAGCAGCAAGATGGGACTTCCGGTCTCTCATTTGCTGCGTCTGCGTTTGCAATATGGGGGTGGGTAGGGATTATTCGGGTCTCGAGGGTACCCTCTTTGCCCGGGCAAATTCACAAGGGAATGAATACCCCCCGGATTTTTTAAATATTCTTTCATAATAATATAATATTATTAATAATATTATAATATAATGAGACAACTACTAATCTATGGAGACAACATCAAAATTATACCAACCCTGCTGTTGTTGTGATTATAATGCGCTTGGTCTTTTATTAAGACTTCCATAATCATAACATAACATATTATGGATCAGTGCTGTATTCATTTTAATACGTTTGGTACTCGGACTTAAACAAATGGATGATGGTTTTATTTTAATATCTCCCTTATCTACATTAAAATTTTATTACTTAATTTTTTTGGATATCGAATTTTGATAAATTTTATTTACGGCCTTATAAGTCGTTTCAAATTGACGACTATCAATGACGACACTACTGAACAGCTATCAATGCTCCTGCACCATGGTACAACTATCAACTATCAAGATCACTTGGTTATTAGCATTAGGCTGCATTCCTATATAGGTTACTAGCTGACTCGGCAAACTTTGTACCGCCTCAAAATCTATTTATCAAATATATTTCATATAAAATATATCCTATGTTACTCGTAGATAATGTAGCTTTCCAATGGTGAAAGAATTTTTAAAATCGGTCCAGTAGTTTTTGAGCCTATTCATTACAACCAACAAACATTTTTAGGACATTAAATAATTTTATTATAATAAAGTCGTTATAAATATATCAATATTATTTGATTAAGTATTTGATAAATGGAGGATGGTTGTTGAAATTTACTTTCATTTTTCTTTTTATTACTTAAAAAACTGAAAACGCCCTCCGCCATAACAATATATGACGTCGTATAATGCGTTAACACATGTTATTTTCATTCTGTTTACCAATTTGCGAAAGTTCTGTTGATTCATAGACTAGTAGAAAAATCAAAGACTAGTCGAGCTTTCTTTTGCTCGCGACTATGATACTGTTTTCGACAAGCTCATCTACGCACGTTGCGCCAGAAAATATAACTTTCTATGAAATAGAAAATAAAATTTCTATTTTTTCATAAATTAGTATTTTTGTGTTTGTTATTATAGCAGCCTTAGGGTACGGAACCCTAAATAATCATTTTTATGTAATGAAACTCAGACTTCAATTCATATAGTTGATACCTTTAAAAAGTGGATTAATAGCCGTAGACACATTCGTATAGCTGTGGACAGTAGGTAGCTATAGGATTAAAGAGTATTTATAGTAATTAGTATTTAGTAACCTATTGGTATAAGATAAAAATAAACTGGCTTCAAGAGCTAAGAAATAATAGTTTCCTATTTCTATTATTTTTGTTTGCCACTAGACTAACATTAATTGAAAATAAACTAAACGACTGACTAGGTTTACACTCAGTATTATAGATAAGTTGTTATGACAAGTGTTACGACAAGCGCGGCGTTTTATAGAGTTAAACGGTTGCTGTTTCTAGATTAACGCTAAACAAGGCTAGACATCCAGTGCTGACTGGTTTTTGCAACGCGATAATAGGTTAACATCGACGGATAATAACAAACAAGTGACAAGAGAGTCACTACTTAAGGATTACCGGATTTATCAGGCTTTCTAACATAAATTCCGATGGAAATTCATCGGAATTTATTGGTAATTTATAGTTTGTTAGCTGTGTTAGCACCACAGTATAGGTAAATTATAACAAACTGAAAGTTAACAGTATAAATTTCAATCAGCTATAAGTAGATTAATTTGTTAGATTTTAATTATAATGCTAGATCATTATCATCGTCATCATCTACCTTTTACTGTCCCATTGCTGGGTACGGGTCTCCTCTCATAATGAGAAGAATGAGGCCATAGTCCACCGCGTTGGTCAAGTGCGTATTGTTAGACTTCACATACCTTTGATATTTTTTTAAAAATCTCTTAAGTATGCAAGTTTCCTCACGATGTTTTCCTTCACCGTCTAGCAAATACACAAGAAATATTGTATAGATTTAGTGTCAACAAGTTTTTTAATACTAGTTTGTTTATTAAACTTGTCCGTAAACCAGTGAAAACTGAATAAAATAAATGGATTGCACAAACGTTCTTCCTATTTACATATCACTAACAAATTAACGGATTTATGTTTCTTATCAAAGCAAAGGGAAACGTTTTGGATTTGCTTAATTAACTCTAGACGCGGATGCGCTGCTGCGGTTGTCATCTCTACGATTTACACTCACGCTGTGTGGGTTATCGGGTCATCCAGCGCCAGGCAACAACGTGACCCTTCCCAGCGGCTGCTACCACGCTTATTTACCAACAAACGTTGAGCCTCCCTATATAATCTAGCCATTTGTCCCCGGTGCCACTTGCTCTTTGACTCGACACCTTCGACATCGTTTTTCAAAAACCCGACACGCTCTCAAGGCTGTTATTAGGTTACGCCAGGCTTGTGTCAATATGGTGATATTTCACGTTTTATAGGACCGTTACAAGGTGTAGTTACATCCCGGTGTGAAGTAGATTTCAAATTATATTTTGCGGTAGTTAACTAGGTAGACAGTTAAAATTATTTTTTTTAGTGATTTAGCATGCCTATATTGTCTTGTTACTAAAATAGACTTTTATGGCGGTTTATTTGAATGCTTCATATTTTTAACATCTAATTTCTTCGTTTTGAATTTTTGCGCTATATATTAATCAAAACTAGATAGCATAGTCCGCTATGTATCTGCATAGTCTCTTATGACACGGTTATGTGGATAGGTTCTCGTTATGTGGATAGGTTGTACAATGTACATAAAGGTGACTATATAACGAGAACCGTCGCTTCCCACGCAGACTGAGTTGACCCTCTGCGTACATCTGCTTCCCTGGTCCCGCGCGGAACATGGCCAATCCTATGTACTCAGGGTCAGTACACGCCGAACGCTAATGTCGCCGTTATCTGTCCGCTCCTTGCGTCCCGCTCGCCGTGTGGGAGCCTAGACCTTAACTATTACGAGGCCATAAATCGACTGCACAATACTAACAATACGCTAGTATGCGGGGTATCAGCGTACGCATATTGCATGTACATGTAAACATTCGAAACAAAGGCTAGTCTCAACTGGAAAGCAAGGACCCACGACGGTATTAATGTTATAGTGATAATATTTTATTTCTAAATAATGCATGTTAACATGGAGTAACATGGAGATGATATGCGACATAATTCATTATACATTGTCTTATTATTTATAAGAATAGTGAAGTCACGCATTATAAGATTTGCAGTAATAGTCAAACTATTTAGTGTTGAAGAATGTAACAGTTGAGTTTATCTTAGCAATATAGACTAGCAATTCAAATAGCTGATTATGTATGGTAATCTTCGATCACTAATAAGAACTAGATACACAATCAGCGACAAAAAAATGGCGCGACGAAAAGAGCACCCAAATATACATTTGGGTGCGCTTTTAGGTTAGTAGTGTTTGAACGTTCGGAGAATAAACATGCCTCAGTGCTCGTTCAAAACTGCAAAAATCACACGTCTAGTACGCTAACAAATGATGGAATATCGTATTTTCGGTAAGTATTATTATTATAAGTAGGTAATTGCTATCACTCAATTATAAATACTGCTATTTCGTTCGTAAATAATTTATTTTTAAGTTTTAAAAATTATCAACAAAAATCAACAGAATGTATAAACCATTTAAATTGTAAAGTCTGTTACTCAACGTACAATTCTTACTATTGCAAGCCCACTTGATTTGTTCGGGTTACATGGTGACTCTGTTCTAACTTGAATGGAGACGCTATTGTTTTATATTTTTTTCTTTAATTTAATTTTTTTTTCTTTTATTTGTTATATAAAAATATTTGTTTTGTATAATAATTAAACATAGGCAATGAGTAAATAGTAAATGAGTGAAATTAAATTATTAAGTAAATTATTATTTAATATATTTTATGATGTCTTTTCATCCAACTGCCGCGACAATAGTCATAGAATTATTATAATAAAGTCTATTGTCGAAAGATACACTAAAATAAGATTGCTTAACATAGCCAAAAAAGATACGGAAAAAAAAAATCCATCGAAAAGACTGTTTTCCAATAAACTCACTTTATTCAATGGCATCCTGTTGATTCCATATTTTTATTTTTACTCGACTGCCAAGGAAGGGTTATGTTTTTTGCACGTATCTTGTATGTATCTTTATAAGCGGACTTTAGCTGCACTGCATTTTATTCCCTCAGATCTAACATACGGCTGGGTGAATTTCGACAGTTAAGGTGTCATTATATTCGTCTCAAATATCCAAATGTCCTTAGATAGGTGTTGGAAAAAACTCTAAATTTAAGAAGAAATATACAACGGATTTCTGTCACTACAAAGTAAGCAACTAATTTAATTAAAATAATCAAAAACCCGACTGCACTATAAAGGCTGAAGTAGAATTTTCATAAACAGTGAAATAGGCGTTTCATCATTTTTTAGCAAGAAAGCCAAAAAAAAGTTTTATAATAGGTATCTGCTTCAAAAACAAAAGATGTTCAAACAATAAATTATCCTATTTTATCTTCGTAGGGCTCATTTACGCTATATAAAGAACCTATGTGTAAAATTCCAGCACGCTAAAGATCCGCGGTTTCCCTTTACGTTGGTGTCTGGCGCAGCAACTTACGCATTTAGTCAGACAGTCACCTCGATATGTTATACACATGTATATATCATATATTATGTGTGTAATCACCTTTTAATTTCCTTTATTTTGATACCCCACTCCATAGTTTTGGTTAACTTTTTTTAAAACGCGTTACTATTTCGGAAAAACATCCACCATTTACGATTTATAGAATATATAACTTCAGTAATTCAAAGTTCTAGTAATTATTTTATATCGTTAGGGGTAGAATTTCATTATTTTTATCCAACAAGCCAGATACAAAATTTCATAGTGTTTGCGTCAAAATTGACGGTTGTTAAAATTAACTTTTAACCCTTATTTTGCCCTCTATGGAGTTGATGTTTCGGAAAGGGATAAATAGGTGTGTCTTTATTCCTATCCAGAAAGCCAAATACTAAATTTTACAGTAGTTGCTTCAAAATTAAAGGATTTGAAAAAAACTGTCATCCCCTGTTTCACCCTCTTAGGGGTAGAATTTCCAAAAGGCCTTTCTTAGTACTTATTTACGCTATATAGCGAACCCATGTGCAAAATTTCAGAACTCTAAATTAAGCGGTTTTGGCTGTACGTTGATTTCTGAAAAATGAAAAAATCAAATAGTCAGTCAATCAGTCAGTCACCTTGCTATTTTACATATATACAAATTATATGTTTTTATAATCTCCGTTTAATTTCCTTTCATTTGATATCATACTCGATAGGTTCGGTTATCTTTTTTTGAAATATTACTATTTCGCGCCAAAAATCCGCCATCTTGATTTTTTTTCTAACACCTATCTAAGGACACTCGGGTCATTGAGACGAATATAATGACACCTTAATTGTCGACATTCATCCAGCCGTTTGTTAGATCCGATCAAATAAATAAAGACAAACATACAAGATACGCGCGAAAAACATAACCCTTCCTTGGCAGTCAGGTAAAAATAATTGAAATAAATGTTGGTTTACTACATATTTATTTAGTCGTGGGCTCGTGGTTATTTCGTTGGATAACGGCGTAAACAGCTTGTTGATTTTTTAATTAAATTACTTGTATTTGGTTATATTTTAATTTTAAACTTATTATATTTTTATTATAATAAATTGTGACTGCATATTACTTACTTTCATTGATAAATTATTATTATGTTCATTAAAATTAATTACTTCGACCTAATAAAAATATTAAAAGTAATGACAGTTCGTCTCCACTAATTCCTTGTCCAAGTGACAAACCACGGTCGTCAATTTTTTTTTCTTTGTTTTTAGCGTCAATTTGACGCCACTTTTTAAGTTCATTTTTGTATGGGATTGTGTATCTAGTTCTTATTAGTGATCGAAGATGGTAATGCCTAAATAATAACTCTACTACGAACTCTCTCTTAAAAAATAATAACCATTTCTTAAAATATAGGATTATGTCTATTTCTATTTATTTATTTATTTACATGCCAACAGCAACACACACAATACATTATATAGTACTTAGAAGTACACTATAGTAGTAGTATTTCTATGACGTACACGTTGATTCATTTGAAAAGTTTGTTATATATATTCGTAATTTTATATGGAAAGCATTTAAAAATATTTATGATCCAATCAAAATAAAGAGCCTGAAATTTACATTCTCGAAATATTAGCTAATCATATTGGCCAGGCGCACGCGTCATCTTAAAAATTATAAATTGTATTGTGTACTGCCTCAAAATCTATTTATCAAATATATTCCATATAAAATATAGCCTATGTTACTCGTAGATAATGGAGCTTTCAAGTGGTGAAAGACTTTTTAAAATCGGTCCAGTAGTTTTTGAGCCTATTCATTACAACCAAACAAACAAAGTTTTCCTCTTTATAATATTAGTGTAGATGTAGGTTTATATATCTAGGTAATAATTATAATGATTTACATGTAAGTGCTAATGAAGAAAATATGCATTACATACGTAACAAGCTAGGCGAGATCGTTATTTAGATACATATCAATTTTGATGATCTAACATGATAAACATTGAGCTTGTATCTTATTTATCACACAGGCAAGCCCGTTCAATTGTAGGCTAACATATTTCCAATGTAGGTAAACACAGACGATTCAAATTACCTAGTTCAGAACACTCTGCTTGTCACTTGGAGTGAAATATGACTTAATGCGAATACCTATAGAAAAGCACATCTTACGCACATAGATCTAGGCACAATGGTGTGCTCAGTGCGCGCGGCGAGATCGTTATCATTTGGGAATCACACTAACAAGTAAACGTGAACCGGCAATGGGAGTCGGACCGTTGGTACCGAATTCAATACAGTGCGGAAGCGCTGAGACGGTAATCTGCCTGCGCCGCGCCCGCAGATCGAGATATTTACTTGTATGCTAATGGAGGCCCTTACCGTGCGACCGCGCCGCGAACAACCTGATGTGATAATACCGAACGGTCGCCATATAGAGTGATACGAACACGGGAGATACACGTGTAGATAAGGACGATTGTCGGGGCGGACCGTAATAGAGACAAAGGGACAAGTCGCCATTGCCGTTCCGGTACTGTACAGCTACCCGACCATTCCTAACTATAATAATAATTCCGATATAATAATTCTATTATCGCTTCTAGCGCTGAACGGGTGATTCTTCGAGCTAGCAACTTACTGTGCGCTTAAAAGGCAACTTGATTATGTTAATTAGAAAAAGATTGAACTCAATATACCTGTTTAGCTACTTCTACTTCCTGCGTAGGCAGCTAGGAAGTTGCAGTTTCGCAAATCGCAATCCTGGCGAGGTGCGGGGCTCGCGGCGCGTGCGTCCCTCGTCGCAACTTTCTTGTGATTCCAATGCTTACAACATAAATTCCTGCTAAGAAGATCAATCAGCCGGCTCGGTTGTTAGGAGCCAGCGAGATTCAAGCAATTTGTCGAAAGGTCATCCCGCACAATTATAGTCCTCATTGACGAGCACCTACGCGAGGCGCGTTATAAATAATGCACGCCTTTCTAGTCATAATGTATTACTGTAATCTACCCGACCATTATTTAAAAATAATTTTCCTGTTACACATAACTCGGTTAAGCCTTCATAACAAATGTTATCTTTAACCAACTTTCTGTATAGAAAACGGATAAGAATGTTACAAGGAATCGAATTACCAATAATTGTAGGTTACTAATCTATGTTGTAGGTACAATTATAATTTAAATATTATCATTGCACATATACAAGACATATATTTCTTCGTTCTAGTGATATCATTTAAGGAAGGTTGCGTGGTTCCGGATGAATAAATTTTATAACTGTTATTAATGTTAAATGAGTTTTATACAAAAACAACGATAACAGGTTCACATTAAAAAGCTTGAATTGCTAGTCCGGTTCTTCTGTAATTAAATGTGTGTTATGTTACTCAAAGCACAGGATGTACGCGTTTACACTGTGGTTCGAAACATACCATTGCTTCATGATAAACGTTGCAATCTACTTGCAACCCAAAAAGGGAGATTCAATTTATTAGATGTATAGTTTAACATGAATTTTCATTGCATGAAGGAGGAGCACGAGCCTGATTATTGTTTAGTACATTACTGTGAAGCGCTCGCAGTTATGTGGCATCGATATATCGAAATTCAGACGCTGTGATAAAACAACGTCCAACACATACTATCATAAATGTAGATAACAAAAATAAAATCATAGGCGTTTTTGTGCTTCAAAGGTTAAATTAAGTAGTCAGTCCTTGCCATCATTAGGGTAGTTGAGCTTAATGACTCAGTTACTAATCCGTAAGTATCTGCACTAATCCGAAGTAAAGAATTTTGATGCAGTTTTCCCTAGGCCTCACTTGTGCTAACAAGAAACCCGAGCTTAGAAGTCTATACATAAATGCCATATAATTATGTATTTCTATGAAACTTTAAGTACCATTTTACATTTCACCTGTTTAAGTATCCATCAATTCCGTCAGGATGAAATGAAAATAAAGTACTTACGACGACGTAATATGAACATGAATTGCACGTTATAAGGTTTGCTAGATTGAAGCTACAGCAATCAACAGCACTCTAAGAACAAAACAACAGCTATGTAGTGTTACAACATAATTTTCTATCGCGGACAGTTTTATTGAATAATAAGTATCGTAAACAGCTTCCTGACGTATAAATATAGCTGTAGATCGCGCCTTCATGTGATTTAACAATATTGTCAGTAAACGTTGCAATTACTACTTAGCTGTGAATTTTAAGTAAGGAGCCCGTTCTCCAGTAAGAGTTATTTGAATTACTGTGATTAGCATAAGTCATTATAAGAACCAATTCCGTTGTAGGCTTCAATGATATTAGGCTTATTAGTGCTGAGAATCTTTCCTTCTTCATAAACAATTATCAACTACATTTATAAAACTACTGTAAACAATTACGAAGGGTAATGCTCAATATAAATTAATCTCAAGATAAGGATAGTTAAAATGCCATAACAATTTAAACTCGCACTGTTAAAGACCTTTCTAATGTAGCTGATGATGGCAAGGAATCCAGCGATAAGTGCAATTTTCCATCGCAACTAGGTTCAATTGTAATTTTCATTACGTGGCCCAGGGGTTCGCGACCTACTCTAATTAGCTTGGATGCTTATGATTAAACGGCTCGGTCACGATTCGTCGATTTACGTCAAATCCGTTCGTTACGTTTTCCCTTGATAAGGTGAACATCCGTCAAGACCGTTGCCTACTAACAGAAAGATTTATTTTGCTCTTCTGTGTTATGTGAACAAATTTATATGGCTAAACAAAGGCTAAACAAAGGATCTCAGTCAGCTCGGAGCAGCGAAGGAAATGCCAATTTACCTAGTCGGATAATTTACTTACCGAAGCTTAACATACATCTGGTTGCCGAAGGGTATTTTGACGGGAATCACGATTTCTGTCGGTCTCGTTGACGTAATGGCTCGAAGTCTCGAGGCAAGGCAAAACTATAATGCGTCGAAATAAGGAATGCATTATGGCGCTTAGATGAGCGTGGCTTCGTTGATCTCAGAGGTTATTTTATTCCTCGTTAAAGTTACATAAGTTTCTATAAGTTTTGTTGAAGAATTATGCCTCATAAAGACCAATAGATAAGCAAAATAAATTCCTTAGTAACTGCTGTATATGTACCTATTTAACTAAAAATATTACATCCAGGATCAATAATCATTAGCTATAGAAACCGTTATAATAAGAAACACATAATAAGGCGAACATTTTCATTAAACAGACGCCTCGAGATATAGTTAGATGCCCACTAAAAGCAGTCTTAATAACTTCGTTAAAAAGCTCTTCTAATTGACGCCGTGAGCTCTGAGATCAGTTATCCATTGTACACAGTAGAACTGTAGAACTGTACCTATTTAAAATAGGTAGATTTTATACCTATAGTTTAGACGGAGTTGGAATGATATAGTAGTAGATATTATTTTAAGTAAGGTCGTTAGCGCAAAATCAAAGGCCCTATTGCTCTTGTTCTACTAGGTCTAAAAAACGCTTGCAACACTCACAGCCTCACACTATGATTCCCTGTATCGTGGGTGCTATGGACACACACAGAGACAAATACACAAGCACCCAGACCTAGAAACAGAAATCTAAATTCATTTAGAAATCTGTCTGGCCGGGGATCGAACCCGGGACCCACTGCGCGTCAGACCCGCATGGTGACCGCTCCGCCACGCAGGTCTTCAAGGTCTCTTTTCAGAAGAGCTTTTTTTCAAGCACATGGTAGTAGTAGGTATTTGTACAAATAACCTTCCTATGACATCAATTAGGATTCCTCCTGTAATATGTCATAAAATGATAATTTTATTGGCGGTTGTATGGATGAAATTGGCAAGTAAGCACCTAACGGACTTACGTTTGCCATCAAATTTGCACGTAGCTTTCTTATTCAGTTTGGTATTTTTCCATTCCTGTACACGACTAGGTGCAATAAAGTTGATGTAGGTTGTGGTCTGCGTTTGTGCGGTTCTTGTCCATACTTACGTTGACCGTGTCGCGATCGAGGGGTCTCTCGACGTCCGGCTGCCGGCCGAGTGTTTGCACAGCCGCGCTCACTGGGTCACGGAGCTTGTCGCACTGTATGCTTGTCAATTATCCGCTTCTCGACCCCCGTAATGACTACCTAAATATTGCTGCCTGTAATTACGATGCCATGTTCAATTTGGTGTCTGTAATAGGTTCGCACCGGGATGTTTTTGTCAATGCAAAAACCAACAAAACGACGTGCGAATACTGTTATTTTTGTTTTGCATATCGTTTTCGGCACGTCTATTGATAGGCGTCGATCGGACGTACTGTTCGATCCGGCGGAGAAATCTGATATCAGTTTGTCCATTAGAGGAAAACATCCCACCTGTAATGATGTTCGGTACCTACGTCCGTCAAGATGTTATCTTGAAGAAATAAATTAATGAATAAAACACGGCCGTGCGTGCCGCGGACGTACCATGACGTTGCGGATAACACCTTACAATTTGAGTATGAACAAACAAGTGTTATTGTTCAGAAAAAATCAGGACTCCTTGGGTATGTTTGATTCTTGTGTGGATGTTTCATAACCGAGGTCAGAATCGTGCATTTTAAATTGGTGTTACTTGTTTGTATATAACTTGTAACCGCAAATTCGGATCATTTATTTTGGTACGTTGTTTGTCAGTTGTTGGTATTCACGGGGCGTGAACTGATGTGGTGTGATGGTTATAAGCGCAACGGTTAGGCAGCGACGCGTCAGCGAGGCGATGACATAGTACAAGCTAACGACCGCGCCCGTATTCGTGGGCATTTACCGTGAACTTAAATGTGTACTTACGTGATCAACGCACAGCCTCCGCAATTTTTATGGGCTTCATAAAAACCAGCTACATAAAATACATGAAAATATAGATGCATGTTAATTATTCAGTAATATGTTAAATAAGGTGTTATATGTAAGTCATTATATAAAATTTTAAAAGACAAGCGTTTATATTTTTTAACTATATTTTTTTAATTTCATACATATAAAGAGCATAAACATTAGGATCTGTTACGGTATTTAATTAGTACAAGCTTCTGAGAATTTTCGTGTATGATATTATGAACGTAATAATTATTGGCGACACTTTTGTAGGTACGTAAAATATTATTGTAAAAGTGAGTAATTTAATGTTTTATTACCATTATTATGCTATGCATAGATATTTATATTTTATCGTCTACTTGAAAATACTTTAAATTCTAAGTACGACCTAATAATTGAACAAAACGTTTTTCTTGTACAACAAGAATCTAAAGGAGTTTACTGTGTTAACAGGTAAGGTACGCTTTAACATATGATTTGTAAGAATTTCTTTTTAAAACCTGTATCTGATGTTTCACTAAGGATTTAATAGTCAATTGGTGCTAAAAGATAATTAATTTTTCAAGGATATGGTCGGTACGTGATAAATCATAATCACGTACCGACCATACTTAACCTCACAGAAAATGTAAACATTGTAATAGTAATTGCCTTTATAGTAATTTCCTTATTAGGGTCCGTGTAATGTGGTAGCTATACCGGGTTTCGACATTATGGGTCCTAATTTTGACCTTTGATTAAAATCAGTTTTTATGGTTATTTAATAGTTAGCAGTGACTGTGCAGGATTCTGCTGTCCTTCGAGTACCTAAGTGTAAGTAGCGTTAATGACTAAACGCTTTTTTATAATTAGGTATGTGGAGGATCTTATAGTATAATTATGCAAATGTAGGTAGATATGTATTAGCGCATGCGTTACAATTGTCAATCGGTGTTTAGCTCTCGTCACAGATAGACGTGTCGATGCATTGGCGAGTCAAATAGTATTGATATCTGGGTAGGAGACTACTACTGCAGATTACTAAAAAATATTGAAGGACAATATTTTATTGTATTTATAGTAGTTACCACTTACATCATTGTTTTACTTAAACCATCATAAATAATATTTCTACCTTTATCATGAAGAAAATAAGACGCACAGTGACTTATAATAATGATGTACTTATTTATTTTACATATCACATATATAATGAATGAGTGTCGTTTCGCTGGTGAACAATATGTCATAATAATAAAAATATATGTACTGAGACTTGTTCACGGCATCACATCATATCGGTATAAAAATATTTAATAATATGGACTCACTTTGTGTATAATCTCCGCATATAAATTTAAAAATTAAATCAATCTGATATTTTGTCATAATTATTTAGTTTAATTTATAGTCAATCAGATTTTGAATTTTAAATGTTTTTTTTTTCATTTTGAATTCATATTTTTGGTAAGTAATGAAACAATAAATATTTGATTCGAAAACTTAACAGAAACAAATTAATAATAATATTTTTTTAATGCTGTCAATACAATTTTTCAATTTACCCCTATTTTTAGATTCAAAAATAATTAATTTGATATAAAAACTTGTAAAAATAACTATGTTACAGATGAGAACTCTTATATTTAGACGGATAGCAAAATAAAACTAAGCTTATAATATTTTGTGATGTAAAATATTTATTATAATATAGACAACAGTCTTTGTCATAGCTATGTATGTATAATAAACCTATTCTCTATGTTAACATAATATTATCCACATGCGTACTGTACCAAAGTCTGCCCGTTTCTTGTGAAGCATATTTTATAATTATTAATATAAATATAGTAAATATGTAAAACAACTCACATCTACATCTGCACGAAACATTTGATAAATATACACAAGTACTGCTATAAAAAAGGCACATTTTATTTCACGTAAATGACCTGCTGTTTATTAACAGACTAATATAACCGCTTTGACATAAAGTACGGGACTTAATATAATAATAAATAACGTTATTTATTTAGCAAGTTAAGAATATTTTAAGGAAATTCAACAAAAAATAAATGAAAGAACTTTATTAAAGTATCAAATGACAAGGGTGGACCAAAAAAGGCGCTTGCAAAACCAAACTGTCTTTATCGCGATTGTATGAATCTGTCATTGTCTGTCACATCGTAATTATTACACGACGTTAAAATCAAAATTATGGCACGGTACATACAGTGTTAGCGCCTGTAACGGTACTCACAACACCCTTCACAATTGAAACATAATTTAAAACATAAACAAAATGAAAACGAATACAATATCTAGCCCGTAACTTTAAACACAATTATGTATTTCGAGTATATTTAATCTTAATCTAAGAAAACAACAGTGTTTGTTTTTGTACTAAGAAAGGCAGTTTTAAGGCAAAAGTAAAAAGTATTATTACTAGAAAAGAATATCGCTTACAAACAGTGACCTACGAGTATTATTATAATATAACGGTCACATACACCTATTTCCCCGAGGCTATTGTTTTGAGTACCAGACAATTAACTCTAAGACTGTTTAACATTCTACTCTAGCGTCGTTACTACCATGCAGACAAAGGAAATATGGTACAGAGATATTTATAATAACTTTTGACAAATATATTTACAATTTTAAAATTTTCGACTATTCAGAATGTTATTCTCGTATGGTATTATAATCTACTCATCGACATCATAACCAAAAGTATAGGTTCAAAATATAAATTGACTAGTTTTAGAACTGCCGACGATGTTTTTCGACCTCTGGAAGAACATAATATCCCAGTTCAAATTAAATATGTCCATTGAGTATGTATGACATGTTATTTTGGCAAGAAAAACGTTGACGTAGAGAGACGGGGCTCGTCAGCGAAGCGCGAGCGGGCGGGTATTATTAGCTCCTCGCGGGCTAACGTCGCTAACGAAGCGTAATTTAAGAGCGGCGCCGGATTAGGCGTTTTTTCGTTCGGATCTCGGGTCCCGGCGTCGCAGCAGTTTCGGGTAATTAAGCGGTCGGCTATACGTGTAATTATATGTGAAAATAGCGTTCGGTAAACGCGGGGTCGTTGGACCGCCGGCTAAAAAATGTGCGGTAAAAACGTCCGGTAAAAAGTGGGCGAGCGCGTCTGTCAAAACACGTCACGGGATTATGGATGTGTCGCCCGCGGCGCTCTTATCGGCTCAACAGTTTATTGATCGGCCGGCGCGCGGTAGCGGCCCCACATTGTGTGCTAATGAGAGCCCGGGAGCGCAGGTGGCCACCAATGGCTATCCCTTTAGCTCCCTTCGGCTGTGTGCGACCGAGTCGACAACGACACTATACAAATTTAACCGACGCGCAGAGTTCAAGGAAGACGCTCGATACCATACAAATCCGATACTCGGTGGCAACCGCGTGCATCACAGTCACCATATCGGTTTTCTATTCAGAGGGTTCCGGGTTCGACCCCGGCCAGATAGATCTAAACGATGAATTTAAATACTTCTGCTGGGTGTTGGTATACATGTCCCTGTGTACTTTTATGGGATTTACAACACGGGAAATCGTAGAGCAGGGCTATTGATTATATTGAACTAATGTTGCTTGATAGGGACGGTATTAAGAGTTAAAAATAAAAGTAGAATTTGCATATTATTAGATCGATGCTCTTTTGTTTATTCTAATAAGTAATAATTAATACTGTCTGTTTATTTAAAAATCATAATTGAAAAGATAAACCGGTCCACGAAAACGTGTTTGATTGTAGCGAACTTCCAACTCGCAATTTATTCATACTCGGTTTCGTACATATCGCGCGACTCGATCGCTCGTAGTGATTACAGTCGAAAGCCACAAGTAAAACAAATATCACGTCACATTGACAATAATAGATGACGTCTCTCAATTTATCACTCTGCGCTCGGAGGATATGAGGGTGCCGCTTATGTAATGACTTATAAATACGACTGTCTGAACGATAAGATCACGGTGTTGAGCGCTGTCACCATTGTTCGTCCCGGTAATGTGATATAAAAACGAAAATTACATCATACGATTTTGCTCGGACACCAACGAAGCCTAGACATACCTATAATTTATATCTATAACACGTTACAAAATAGTGAACATTAAGTCTTGAAGATTATTTATTAACCCATTATTTATTAGCTTTCAATTTAATGTCACGGAAAAAGCAAGCGAATAGACTCCGAAAGGGTAAATATTCTATACGATAAGTCTGTGAACTCACTGTGGTATGCGGAGGCGAAGATATGCACGCTGATTGGCGGAGGCATGCGCATTCAATAATGAGATCTATAATATTCGTAGACATGGCTTCCTATATGATCAATTTGACTGATGTGGGTACTATATAGGTATATAGCTAATATGTACAGTAGACACGCGATAATCAGGCCCCTGTCTAATCCGCAGACCATTGTACACCGGACAAGCAAAAAATATTCGTCAATATTTATCGAATAGCCTACAACTCATTATGTGGTTAGGAATGGAGACGTGTGTTGACTGCGATGCTTATTTCATTATTAATTAGAATAAAACATATTATATTATTTATTGCTCTGTTTACTTCATTCAAAAGCTTTCAGTATACGTACTACTTTTTGACAATGTATTGATTTTATCTCAACATTTTGATGTGAAACATCTCAACTATAGCCGCACGTAAAACCGATTTCTGGCGTGGCGACGCGTGCCGTGGCGTCGCCACGCTATACGATGGTATATATATACAGTCTATATGCAGTAGTGTGTACGGTGTGGCGACGCGTCGCCATGCGCAATCGAATTCAATAAATAGTCATCGTTATCTGGAAAAAAATCGTAATATTTTATTTTATCATTATGACATATTTAGTTCCTATCACAATATGTTCTTTTCTGCATATTACTTTTACAAAATAATGTCGATGTTTCACATCTGCCAGGCGTCCCGTGACGGCTCACATTTTTTTATTTTTTTAATTTGGCAGTCTTCCTATCAATTTCCAGATACATTGGTCTGAGGCAAAGCACTATTGACCAATAAATTCGGATAATGCATTGCAAAATGTTTAACGAATTATCGCGGGTCTACTGTATTACATAAGGAGTCTATTTAGCTACTTTGTGTACGTAAACCACATGACATTTTATAATTAGACATTGAGTACAAAATCACAATTAATTTATCGCAATTCACAGCTCTTTCAACAACTCAGCTGGTTAAAAACTCGAATGCATTATAACATTAAAAATTGTACAAAAACTGATTAGGATACAATGAAAGTGCGCTTAATTTATTACTAACATTATTATACCATCAATTTATTATCACCATTCATTCATTTATTTGTGCCTATGACCCTTCCCGATCACAAGCAGGAATGAAACAAAAAGCGTGTGTGTACTTATGTACACACGGAATAAGTTATACTTCTTTGGCATAATCATAGATTAGTAAAGATACTTCGCCGCCTTGAAATTGAATGAAGCCACAAACGGCTTATTAGTAAGTTCTTTTTTGAATTCATGACAAATAAAAACATTTTTAGAAAAAAATTACGAATAAATAACTAATACTGCGTAATTTACATAATAAATAAATAATGATTTCAAAAATTTTAGGGATATTTTAGCACGGAGTCGTGGCAAATTTTTTTACGCAACTATTTCAATTCTCAAAACTGGGTACATTTTCTTGTTAGGAGTGCATAATCTTTACTAATCTATGGGCATAATCAATACATAGTTATTTATGCATAAAAATATTATTTAATCAAACAACCAATACGACAAAGAAATTATGTGTAACATCGGCGCGCAACTTCGTCGCAAATTAAATCAGACACTGATCTGTTTTCCCAAACGCAAAAGAAGTATAACTTTAAAAATTTAGGATGTAGAAAAGAACGTAGCCTAAAACTAGCTGCTTCAAAGCATATAACGACCACGTTTACAAAAAGGCAATACTCAAAAAATGTATAAAAATCCGAACGCTTGCTCCACTATTCTGCGAATCGTAATATAGCACCTCTTCTTATAAATAAAATAAACACCATTCACTTGTATTTACAAATACACATTAAAAAGAATAATCACATTTGATAGTAAGGTTAGTTGGGGTAATATCGGAGTTGTGGAAAATCCGCCCGCCCGTAATTAAAAATATTATCAATCTGTACAATTTATAGCCTGCCAAAGATAGAAATTTGTCAATTTTTACTATTACTGTTAGGAAATTATAAATTTCGATCGATCGAAATGGATGGATTACTTGTTAACAACGGGCTTAAATGTTTTTTTATTGACAATACACGACGCAATGAAAAGTATGTACTTATGAGTATGATGTTATCAACTTCGAAAAATACGACCAAAATAACGTACCATTTAGATCGTAGGATTTTACGTAGACTCCGGTACTATCCCAAGTAATCTCATATTTGAGATACAAAATATCAGTGAACGGTTTGCCATTCACGCGAACTTACAAATTTGTTATTCATATTAAAAGTTTGTTATCATGTTGGCATTGCACGCTTTGATTTACGATACTTGTAAATGTCAATCACACGTTTTGAGAATGTGCACAGTGACGGTCGACTACGCGAATTTGTTGAAGATGTCCGTGGTGATGCCCTTCAAGAGTTCGAACACTTCCGCCGCGTCGCCTTCCACTTCCCCGCTGTCGTCCTGTCTGGTGACCTGGAAGGAAAAAAACAATCTGTAAGACTGTACAACTGTAAAGTTATTGCCAAACTGCTAGTCCACTCTGAAGTTGTTCCGAGCAGGTGTAGTCATACAATTTGCTATGGCGACGCGATTCCTCTCTATATTCAGAGCGGACTAGCAGTTTTACGCGGACTACACATCAAGGCGGACAGAATTACCCTTCTAATGTTTGAGTCTTTTCTTTAGGGAACCCGTGCTAGGCTACTCTTCATGAACCAATTGGGGGGAATTTTTGAGCACACAAAGCCTTGCGCAATTATAATGGCGATTTCAGATTTTGAACTTTGAACCCTCCCCTTTTCGCCTGGCTTAGTTTATTCTGTACAGTGCTGTTATTCATAATACAACTTATGGACTACGACTCGATCAAAAACGTAAAAAATGAGTAATCCATTACTAATGTTTTGGATGATAATATTAGTAAAAAAAGCGTAGTAGGTAATATACTAACATCACGAGTCATGGTACTCCATAACCAAACATTGAGTTGACAATTGAGCAATTTAGAAGGCTGAATTTTGTAGTAGGAGGCGTCACTACTGTCTCCGTCTCTGAAGTGACCATATTATAGGACTAAAAATTCCAAACCCCATTTCCTGTCCAGTTTTTTGTTTATTTCTTATTTTAATACCGGATATCACAGTAAAAAAAAAACTGTCAAGGATGTGACGTTTAAGGATGTGTCACTAGTTTGTTCTGGTTTACAAAATCAGAGATTAAGATTATGGCTATTAAAAATTAAATGACGTTAGTGGCGGCAAAGTGATACATGTGTACTAATAATAGATGAAGAAAGATCGAAAGATATACAAGATATCTTCCGATGAAGACCGAGTGATATACAACTTGGATTTTCCAAAAGCGAAGGATTGTGTAATTTACGACAATCACCGTTACGGAGCAAGCGGTTAGATTCGAGAGCTACAAATCTTTCTGATGTATATTCGTTGCGAACATCAGATACCTATAGTACATAATTTCGCCACCGTAAACCATATTGGAATTGACACATCTAGTGTAGTGTAACCGTTATTTAACAGTGCTCGTATATTTGTATATCACAGCACTATTTCAAATCGAATCGGAGCTTTGGATTTATATCGTTCGTTAGTAGATTGCCGACATTTACTCGTAGCCAGATATCAATGTTTAACGTCACGAACACAGCCGTATTTCCCAAAGAATATAAACATGTCAAAACTATATTTCGTAGAGAACAGACACCGTTAATGTGTGACTGATATACGATTACGTACCTATACGTAATTTGTAAGATTAAATTTCGCCTCCGGCGTCATCGTATACATTCGTATCGTGGTTAATAAACGACCGTAATGATAGATAAACTGGAAAGTTACATGCAAACGATAAAATAATTGGCTCACGAAATACGAGAAGATAATTCAATCATTTTACATTAATGCTTGAGGGCTAATGATATCTTTTAGGTGTTTAAAACAAAAGTGAGAAAAAAGTTGACACTATTTTCAGGTGAAAGATAATGGGTATGACAAAAAATGATATGAATGAAATGGGATACGGACAATGAATGTGTTCCGTACTCATTGTTGGCGATTTCTCAGAGCGATTCGCTAATAACCGCTATTAGAACGCCTTCGCTCAGTTTCAAAGTTGCGTGCGGACTACTGGCCTTACAACTACAACCTGTACAAAAAATATAATTATTTTTAGAACGGTAACACTAAATTGGCCTTCTATGTAGAGGAGATTGTCTACGGTAATATTAACGTCATGTCATGTGCCGATATCTGCCGATGACTCCTTCGAGGCGAGCAGCCGCGCTAAGCAAATGTTATAAGAAGTGGCGTAAGTAATTAGCGACTAATGTGACAAGGAACTAGTTACTGTCGTAGATGTTGTCTAATGATAATAATTTATATGTAACAGTGGAATTTTACATAACTAGAGGTTATTGTACTTAAAAGTATTCGGCGCGTTATTCGGCTAACTATTCGGCGTTTTATTAACTGTACTTAAAATATAGTACACAAGCTTAATTGAATACTTGACAATGACGAACAGTTACCGCTAAAGTTATGAGAGGTTCTGTCAGTACTCAGCCCTGGCAGTTAAAAATAAATTCCTAAAGTCGAATCGTGACGTCTCATCTCCATTTTTCCATTTAAATACGATTATTATTCATATTAATCACAGGTAATGTATCATAGTAGATGCTTCCGTTATTTACACGTGCAGAGAAGTGCAGTTAGATCAGTAACGACGTGTTATTAGTAAATAAAACGAGGGATTGATCGGCGGCGACAAGGCGATGTAACGATGAGGCGGGTGCTCTACGCCAATTGGACGAATAGATTTTAAATCGTAGATACGGAGGTCTTCGAGCCGAAAATTCGATTGCGAATATCGAATGACTACGCGCGAATGCTAATTAAGTCAATGTGTAAGATGTATAGAACATCGGTATAGCGGTTTTTAGGAACTCCAACACGATGGAATAAATAATTGTAATTGCTTTTTTATTGGCTGTACGCTTATTGCACTTGCTGCAATAACTATTTTCTGTTTCCTTATAATATAGACTGAAAGGTTCAATAAACGTCAGTTAGATTGCACGCTCGTTTACTAATGTAATAAAATGAACGTATTCCAATTATTTCATGCAGGTGTCTATTTACCTATAGACGCGTGCCTCGCATCCTGCATTTAGATGTCAACTGATATGAATTGTGTGCGATGATATAATATTCATTATTGATTCTGGACGTCCTGGAACCGCGGCAGGCATCAGGCATTCACGATTGGAATCTTTGCATCGATCCGCTCTACGCATCGGTAGAACGCGGCAGCGAGTTATCAACGAGCGTAAACGATTAGGATCTGAGATATTCGTGCGACGCGCGACTCCGCAGGTCATTACGCCGAATCTGTGGTCGCTCGCCCGCCGCATACAACGGTATCGCGACTAAGGTTGCCAGGTACGATAATTACAATATTGGGACTCGTGTATATCATGTAAGTTTACCTAAAATAAACACGGTATTACAATAACACCAGGTCTACGGAAGGTGGGAAGAAATTATTAATAAAATACCACCTAGTATTTGTACCAATTTTGTTTATGTTATATTCATTCTTCTTGTGTATTTATTTGTGTACGGTTACAATATTATTAAATTCAGATAAACAATATATTCTCTTATTTCTTTATAAGTAATACACTTAATCAAATGTCGGTTTATTTACTAATTTTGATTTTTAATTTACAGACCAATTTAAATTTTCATTTCAAATCTGTACAGTCCTGAGCTCAGGTAAATGAGGTCCATCTGAAAATCTTAATTTGTGACGGGGAGGGGCGTCGCGCGCAGCGACACGGCAACATGTTAATGACATTACAGAGTGTGGACCTCCAATTTTATTAACACTTCCGACCTGGCAAGATAATTAATCAGATTATGTCACAACATTCTCTCAGTTGTTCCTCGAAGTCGAGTCGTCCGCGTTCTGCGGGCAGCTTTGCAAAAAACCCATCGTGACACCGGCGCTCGGCTGCACGAATTCAAAACCGGTGATCGAGATATGCGCGCATAATAAATTGATGATATTTTTAACTGCTTAACATAACAATGTACAAAATTAATCAGACGACAGGAGCGACACAAAAGATTAACCAGCTTTGCATTTATTATCCCCGGTGGGTGAACGTTCGAAACATGAACTCCCCGTGCCGATTGGAGCTATTTGTTTATTATGCTTGCACTTGGCGGGAGACGGCAGGAGCCCTGAGACAACAATGCTGAAAAATATATCGATTTAATATGATAAATATCATTCATCCGCAGGATACGATGGAGTTACGTTTCGTGCATTTATTTTACAAGCGGAAAAGCTTTATAAGGCTTTTGTGGTCGTTTTCAATTGAAAGTTACATTATTAATGATAATGTCAATTAATTGTAATGAGAATAGGAAACGATGGATATTAAGATCACATAACTTATATTCGAAAGTATATTATGTTAATATTTTCAAGTCTTAATGCGAAAGTAGATTAAGATAAAATATAAGTTACACGATAAAATGTTTGAAAAGCTTTCTAGGAACAAAATTTGTGGTTTAAAGTTCACATCTGAAACCAAATTAAAACTAATTAAACCAGCTTGTTGTAAGGCTACAGTAGAGTAAGTATAAGAACGACGCTCCATTTCCGTAAACCGAACCCTTGGTCGCGTTACTCGTCGATCGCATGTGGTTGGATTTAATTTATCATTACCGTACGTCAAGTTGAACGACCTACTTATGTACAAGTTTTAACACCTGTAATATGATAATAATACGTAGAAAACTTTGGGCATAAAAACAAGGGAGACATGTCAAGTAGCCATGACGCTTGTCGCTTTGATTTATGCAAAATTATCTATCATGCTTATAGTAAACAATTTCTTGTTGAAATCGTAATCGCTTTACGAGTGTACGTAATGTATAAGTTACATGTTTTTTTTGTTTAAAAAAGAAACATATTTTAAAATGGAGTCAGACCGCTCGTATTTATAATCCTGCGGCACCATCGCCGCACCAACTTCGCCTTAAAAGTGAAGCGTTAATGGTATTGGATATAAATATTATATTTATATAAAGCGTTGTGTGATACGTTAACGCGTCTGAGTTTACCTTCAGGTGGAACTCTTGCCTTATTTGGAAACGGTAGAAGTGTCTATGGGCCGCAGAGGAGATTTAACGTATGGTAACTGCATGCCCGTTTGCTATTTCCATCACATAAAATAAACACACGCTCTCTGTTGCGCGCCGCCAGTGTTGATAGAAGGACTCGTATTACCTTGCAGTGACAACATTATATATGATATTCCTTTTAGTGATCTGTGAGAGAAAACTCGCACGCACACAACGAACGACAACAACAGGTGTTGGCGGGAAAGTGTGCCATCGCAATGATAAAAGTACAATACCGATCACGTACAGAAAACTAGAGTATTAAATTTTCCGCTTGATTTTGGCGACAACGGTCTTTGAACGAAACGGCGTTTGACGTGTAATCCAATCACGAGGAAAGTGAGGGAGCCGAGATAGAATTTTGACTGTTAGATGTGCCAGTAGCTCGCTCTTTGTAGTTACCGCGGCATGTACGTGTGTTACGAACTGACGATCGTTTTAGATGTCGGCTGGCATTCCGGTACGCTCAAGGTGTATGCACATTAACAGTGCATTTATGATAATAATATTGTTTATCTAAGCATATTCGTTGAAAATTAAGAATTCCTTCACGTAAACGCACATTTGCTACGAGACCATTTTAATTAATATGAGGTTATGTTGTTCACTATTTAATAAAAAAAAAAACAATTAATACCTTTAAACTTTGTCTGACGTCGAAATAGAACATCTTCGAAACTTTGAAAGTTGTCAAATATGTTTTTTAAATTCGAGAAATCTGAATTAAATCTCAAAAATATGAGAATCCTGACATCGACCATAGATAATTAAAAGTTTATTTAATGTGAACAAAAACGTTTCGTGGTCGACATGACGAAATTACTATTTTTCCACTTAGCGTGGAGCATACGGGAACTTTTAGCGGCCATTCAGGGCGTTTAGTGAACGCGCGATTGTGTCGCTGTTAATGGGCAAGCGTAGATTTTTTAGGTGACATCAGTAATCAGCGCCCCTAGCGGATTGTGTCACAATTGGAAATTGTATGGGCCAATACGTAAACAAATACCAAAACAGTCATACTTGTGAAAACGTAAAAACTCATGGTAAGGGTACAGGTAGAGCTCGTAGACCGAGGAGAGAGGGCTGACGTGACAGGAGGATTCAGTAAAGATACATCGAGGTATTTTCGCGATTGTATCTTTACTGAATCACCGTAATAAATTCAAATCAATCCGGAATTCTTTTTTCAATGTCATTGCAATACTATTTTTAATAAACCGTTTTATCAATGACTTTTGAAAGATATTCCACCACGAATTAAAATAATCAACATCTCCATCGACAACAGAAACGTTTGACGATGGTGACAGCCGAGTGTACAGTCGGCCGAAACGGATTTTAACGACAGATGACAGTTCATTCGCGTTTTTAATTACGAATCATCTAAATTTTTCAAACGTCATTTCAATAAAGATGATTGATAAAAAATATTTTTAAGTACGACGACTTGCAAGGGAGGTAAAAAATTGCAGATATGCATCAATATTTTTCCGAATACTGCTCATATTTTCAAAGTATTTGAGGTACTTCATAGAGACCTGACATGTTTCAAGACATAAAATTTTGATTACATTTTCTGAATAATGGATGTTCCAAACGAGAATGCAATCCACCTGATGGTAAGTAGCCACTGCCGCGATGGATAACTGTTATCAAGCCCAGATAGGATTTTAGGCATCTGAAGAACCTACATGAGGTCGGCCACATATGTATTGGTATTCCTGTGGACCCGATGTCGCGCCTTATAAACACAGAACACAGAAACACAGAAACGGTAGACAGTGTTTTATAGATGTAGTGGTGCTGGATAAAGAAACAACATTATCTAATGGCAGCTTACAAAGTTTCCCAAGAGACTAATTACTAAGAATATTATGACGTTGTATTCTTAATTTTATCAAATAATGCGGTCATTAGCAAACCTTAATTAGATACATTTCACGTGGCTATTAACTTACAACTCTTCTCAGTAATATAACTTCCTTATAAAAATGTTTATATATACAAAAATTGATATGTGTGTGGTCTATGGCCGTAACACTTCCGTTAATTGCAGAATATTCCGTTACCCCTTAACCCCTCGCGACTTAAAAAAGTTTTACTTGAAATATCGGTTACTATTTAATGAATAAAAGTGCCACAACATTTTTAAAAATAGGTATTAATTTGAAAGCGATACTAGCAAATGCAATCTCATTAATTATGCGTATAACTTTGATCTATGCTATAAGCCATTTTAAGCTTCATATCAGCTTAACGTAGCATAAGAACCGACGAGATGTTATCAATTAATAGCTTGAAACTGATCGTGTAGATACAAAATTATGTACGCTATTTAAAAATGTATGTTTTCTAATTTTTTATTTAAATAATTTAATCCTTTTCTTAATGATGGTATAGACTTTAGATAGTGATGGTGTTGGCGATTTTAATGGTATGCGATCTAATCTAATGAGTATACTCCTTTGTGTTTCATTGAAAGGTATGTGAGATAAAAATCCAATGTGCATGCTCCTTAACGTAAAACCGTTCGGCAGATTCATGTCGCGAGACAATATGGACCGGTCGCAGCGAGACCCATACATATACTTATACAAAAACTCAATGAAAGTCGAAAGTCACGCTTTCACTTGTCGGCGGCATTGTATTGTGCGTCACTGTACCATACTAATTTTTTTACAATGAGGTTTTATGTAGCTAATGGTTGAATTATCACTGGACGACTAGGTGATTGGGTCAGGTGAGGCGATTACGAGCAAATTACCGTGGCGCATGGCGGTCGGGCACAGCCAGTCAATAGCTTCGCGTGTTTATTAGCGAGTCAATAGATTTAATGTGTTGCATTGTTATGAAAAAACGTGTGGTAATATAATTTTATAAAGTGGAACAAGTGTCTAGCCGGAAATGGCGATCCAAATTTGTCGGAGGTCACTTTGCCCAGAAATTATATCGCCGTTTCGAAACAATATCATTAAGTGAAAATGTAACGCAGTTAGAAGATTGCTATAATAATAAAGGTAGGCAACTCTTGTTTGAAATTGTAATATCTTCCAATTTTTATTACTGTAAACTGGACCTGTTAAAGAAATAGAATAGATATTTCAAAAATTTTGTTCATAGCTTAAGCGACAAGAAGGTAGTTTGTTTAATCAGACGAACATGGGTACCAGATTTGAATCCTTAAGCTCAGTCAGTTACCTACTTAATGAAAACGGACAGTACAGAGATGACGTAGAAATACGTAGAGGAATATTGAAGCATTTCTTACCGCCAGGCGACATCGCGTTAAAATTTAACATAGATAATTTTCTTGAGTAATCTAGACATATTCGTATAACGAAATAAAAAGAAATAAAACACGAAGCACGCAATTGCAAAATAGCCAGAAAGATCAATGCACTTTTGCTTGAGCTATGTTGCTGCATAAGTAGTGTGAGCATACGTTTAGTCAAGAACGGGACTTTTACGACACAACGATCCTAGGTATAGAGATTTGGGATGAAAACGGGACGTTTCCCGTTTCCACGAAAGCATCATTTAACAGTAAATATGTACATAAAATAAAAAATAAAAATCGTATATTTATCGTCTGTTCTTAAAAGTTGGTCATCAACATTATACAATGAAAGAGTGGACCTTGTAAGTTTTAAGCTAAGCTAAAAGAATTTAACCTTCTCGTTAAATGATTTATCGAGACGCATTTGTAATTGTGTACCCTTTTCTATTTAATGTAAGCAAATACCTATACATAGACGCTTGTCATTCCTGCTCTATTGTACTCATTAATTAGTGCAAAAAACTATCCCGTTTTTTTTGTATAAATTGATTGTCACGTCCCATGTAAGGCGTGTTGTCCACTAAGACATAATTCACAGTCGACCATTAAGAGAGCGACGGGGCACGTGGCTCCCACAGTCGCGACTACCTGGCCGCTAGACCGCGTAATACTCGACCTACGACCCTCACGTCCCGCTGACCGACGTGACGACACTGAGTCGCACTTCGCAGGATAGACAAAACTACTTCGCGAAAATCTACAATTAAGCTATGGTAGATGTAGGTAGGTTAGCTATGGTAGAAGAAGGCAGTGATAGCCTAGTGGTTAAGAAACTCGGTCCCTCAATCAAGGGGTCCGAGGTTCAAATCCCGGGCATACACTTCTGATTTAAAAAGTTTGGTGCGTATTAGAAATTAATTATCACTTGCTAAACGGTGAAGGAAAACATCGTGAGGAAACCTGCATACCTGAGAGATTTATAAAAAAAATCTGAAAGCTATGTGAAATCTACCAATACGCACTTGGCCAGCGGGGTGGACTATGGCCTAATCCTTCGCATTATGTGAGGAGACCGGTGCCCAGCAGTGGGACAGTAATGGATTGATGATGAGATGTAGGTTGTACATTACGTCGTCTTGAACAGTTCAGTACCCTTAGGTTTACAAAAATGAATAGTTTGGTATTTATTTACGTATTTGCCCGTTTCCAATCAGCGCTTCTGGCGGATTGTATCAGAACTGTCAGATAATTCCATTTTTTCGTCTCACTGACGTACATTTTTGAAGGTGGTAATACTTTTGTCCCACACCTATCTGCCTAATAATGATATTATTAAGCGCTGCTGTCTTCTGGTTTAAGCCATTGGTGGGACAAACAAACAGGAGGCGTGTCATTCAAGATTAAGAACTCGCGAAGCGGTTTTCAGCTGCATCTACGCGCGGTCTTGGGACAGCTGTTTTATTTCATAATATACGAGACCGCAGTGCCATGACGTAGCTGTCATGGTTGTGGAAGCAACTGCAGGCTTGTCAAAATCCGCTCGCGATTCCACCGTCGCATTCGCAGGCGGACGTCAGAAGCGTTTTCAGGTAGCCTCGACGGGTGCAGTTCTATAAGTTATCCGCTGGTGCGTCAAAAAGCGTAAGCGAAACACGCACGCCGCGATTATAAAACACGCCTTGAAATTCGTCGTGAAACTAATTAACTATGCATAAAGCAAAATTATTTATTAGTCCACCATTTGTATTGACGGCTCTATCATGTTAGAGTATGTCTTAATAGTTACGCCACGGTAAGAGACCTCAGTCAATGTTTATTTTTTTATTAAAATGTTTTATATGTAACGTTACGTCTCTATGAACATTATGCTTTCTTTACAAAAAAGAAAGACGTAATACTCGTTAGATTATAACATGCATTATCACACACGATTATAAATTAACGAATGATAAAATATGATGACCGCACTGTGATAAGCTCTTCTTTAAACAGTCCTAATTGACATTGATTTATTGCCTTAGAAAAAATATACACCACGCCGTAAGGTTATTAGTTAGTACGTGCTTTATACTATGGGCAGGAAGTACATACCATATAGAGTATTTATAGCATATTTCTTCTACTTCTATTTAAGAATAAGTGCAACTGAATGCATACGGCAAGCAGGTACCAAAAATATATAATATTTTTACAATGTATATATTTTATCAAAATGTAATAATTACTTAATAATACGAAGTTTATCAAAATTATACAGTTCTTAAATTACTTGTAACGTGCAAGTTAAATTTATTTACATAAAACTATCATCTATGAGTAGACTTAACGCTATTGTTTATGGTCAGTAGTTAATTATATGATAACGGATTTCCGTAACCTCTGAACGCACCTATTAGATATTAAATTTCACGATAATGTCATTCGATTTGAAAGTGGTTTTAGAAACATGGAGATAAGCGTAAATGCTTTTGTCTAATGTACAGTCAGCTCCAGAAGTAGATGAACAGACCCAGATTTTAAAAATACCTATTCGCCCAAGCCTTCATAGATATGGAACTCAAATAGCATCATAATTAGATGGGCATCGTAAAGCGTCAAAATTAGATGAGCACTGGGATGTTCGGGAGGTTATGGATATGTCGCTGTTCAGCTACTTATGGAGATTTAATTGGTTATTTAATTTTAACGCTTTATAACGTTCATCTCACAAATATATTCAATCTTAGCATCTTATTTATCTACAAACAATATCAACCTTTGATAATTACTTAATACTTATATTCCTTTCCTATTTATCTATATTTTCCGAAACTTCCCTGATCCTTGTCCTTTTCCAAATTAATCGATCTTTACTTTTTTATATTTTGAATTTCCCCGTTTTTAAACGTACATCAACTTGAAATTGGCAAAATGGTCATAAGACCGAGAAGCCATCGCAAAAACAAAAAAAAAACAAAAACGTTCATCTAAATATGGTGCTAGTTGTGTTTATTTACTTATGAACGTTTTGGTGTATAGGTATTTTTGGAATCTTAATCTGTCCTTCTACTTTTGACGCTTTACGACATTCATTTAATTATGGTGCTAGTCTTGTTCACTTATGAACGTTTCGGTGCGTAGGTAGGTATTTTTGAAATCTCGATCTGTTTATCTATTTTCGGAGCTGACTGTACCTACGCACCCGATGACCTCGTCGAAGTCGCGTATTTCTGTCTAGACTTTTGTCAAGAATTCCATTGTTACTTAAACTGGCCACCGAGTATTTGGTAGGTGTATTACTTTCTAATCTAAATGTAGAAAAAGAGGCAGCCATGTCTTATATTTTCGGTTGCCGTGCACGAAAAAGTATGTTTTTGTTCTTTTATTTCAATGAAAAGCACATCGGTTAAGTATAAGAAGAATGCAAGAATGCATTCGTCGAACAAGAACTGATTTATCTTGTAAACAGTAACAGGTTGCGGCGAATTGAGGCTTTTACCTCGGATGTTTTTGACTGCATTTGATAAGATATACAAATTCCTTACACATTTAATTCTAAATCGAATAATAGTAATCGAATGTATGTCATGTAAAAAAAGCTTTGGCACATCCACCGTAGATATAATGGCGCGATGTTTGTTTTGGTTTAAAGGTTATAGCAAAGCAGCAGAGGAATAATTATTTATACATAATTTGACCCCTGTAATATAGTCCGGAATAAGGTAGTCCGTGGTCACGACCCTCAGCATTGAGGATGATTTATTTCTTTTTTATAATATAGGAGTAGCAGACGAGCATGCAGTCCACCTGATGGTAAGTGGCTACTGCCGCACATGGTAATCTGTAATCAACCCCAGATAGGATTAGATATTCCTACCTGAGGTCGGCCACAGATGCCCCTGAGGAATAAGCTGGAACGCCACGGTAAAGTCTGTCTCCCTCACCACACCCTTCAAACCAGAACACAGCAGCGACTAACACTGCTGTTATTAGGTAGAAATAGGTGTGGTAGTACCGCCGGAGTCGAACCACAAAGGGTTATACCACCTTCAAAATTAACTGCAACCTCGGTTGTTATAGCTATAACATTAAAATTACCGGTTCGGGTGGTGCAGGCGGGGCGAAGTCCCAGGCGTGTCACAAGTCCCCCCAGACGATCGCGCGCTTGCCGCGGTCCACCGACGCCAGGAGACCGGACTGCGAGTGCCACGACACCGCTGTCACCGCCGACCTGAAATACATACGTCATCATCACCAACCTGTAAATACTCTACTGCTGAGGTGACTGTCTTTGATACACTGTCTGATGGATAGACTTCACACATATTTGAGAACTTTTTTACTCTCAACCATAAATTTTAATCATTTCATAAATAGATAAATGAATTCAGAATTAGTGACAATATGAGTTGAGGTTCTTTTTAATATTCAAATTCAATTCATTTATTGCAGGATAAGGTGGTATACATACGTGAAATACATAAGTTTTGTGCTCCTATCCTAACCCAAAGGGTATACAAAGCAATGCAAAAAAATACTTTAGGTTTATGTATATCAACTTTTTAACTAATTTAAGTAAAGAAAATTAAGTTACACCAAATCTTTGTTACATATTTTGATGTTACGATAGTACAAAAACAATTACCGTTTGAGCCAGTAGCGATACTCAATATAAAACGTATAAGAGTATGACCTGACGAGCTAACCTGCTTCCAATATTAATGATTGTTCAAACTTAACATGTAGATAGCGAATCGCATCCTACAGTCCTATATTTGTCAAGTCAAGAACTCTTGAGTAAACGAGACTAATCGAATCGGCACATTACCACTCGTGTATCGAGGTCAGCAGATGTACACACGTTTCCTCCGGACACGATTCAAATGCAATAAATCAAAAATGGCATGAATGAATACTTGCACATTAATACTATGGTAATATTGATATTGATAAATCGTACTTAACGTTTACAGCGCTAAGAGCAGATTGGAATCTTCAGTATATATTAGGTTTGACATTTTCGACGTATACTTATCGCCTAGAAGTATTAAGCGTGAAATAATGTCAGACCCCGATTCCCCTTTGAACGCGGTTTATCAAATCCATGAGTAAAGCTTTGTTACAAATAACACAATGTAAAGTTTATCTAGCTTAGATTTATCAGCTCGCATAAATAATAAAGTCATTTGTAAAGAATTATCTTCATCGATTTCCTCGTCCTTTGGCTTGGGATCATGGACGTAATACATAAAGATAGCAAATGATTTTGTATCGTTGGAGCTTTTGTGTCACATGCCAATAGTGATAGCGAGAGGTTAATCTCAGGACACCGGCAGTAGTAACTTGTACACGACAAAAAAGGCCTAAAAGTTTGACAAAATCTCAGTTCACGGGGTCGCACGAGAGACTGCAGGCACAGCTATATTTTATTACAAAACTTGTGCATTTAGCGTTGGTCGAGTGGACCGTTACGCTTCTCAGAAAATATGCGAGTGGACTATGAACGGTATACCGTGTTGTATGGTAGTATATTACAAATATTATGTTGGCGCTTAAATCTGTGTCACTGGCACTTAGAAGATACTCATCGTGACTTTTATTAATGCTCAGGCGTTTAATGAGAGCGGCAAAAAATGAACAGCTAAAAGAGTACGATCGATTTGTTAGTTAACTAACATCGGTCTAATCTGAGAGCTGCCTCACATATCTTCAGAAGGCGTCTGTTTTGAAAATAATTGAAAAATGAGCATATTTTTATATCCTTTATAATAGTACTAACTATAAATAGTAGCTGTCACTATAAACTGATCATAGCTTTACCATATTCTACTATGGGAAGCATAACATGGCAGGGATCAAGGGTTATTGCTTTTGTTAGAACTAAGATAACACTCCATTTATCTATCCAGTCAACTTGATGTATTTTCCCTAGATTAATTCCTTCAGTGGCTTTCTATTCCATTCGGATATCAGCCTCGCACTACTCTACGCGAGGCTGATGTCATCCATGAAAAAAAATCGTTAATAGCTCATATTGCAACGAATAAATGTCTATGTAAAATATTTTACATAGAGTGAAAATAGTACAACAATATTCATGACTGTTCAGTCAGTGTCTATAAGTGTCGTCTATTAAGTGATAAATCTTTCACTAGCGCTTGTACTATGAGACAGAAAGCGGTCAAGATCCTCGAAATGTGATTTGAAACGAGCGATTTGAGTTTGATAGTGTATGGTGCATATTGTGTCAATAGATTTATTTCAGTAATAGCTTTTGGCTCCATTGTCGTGGGTTCGTACATTGCTTTCCTTATAGATATAGATAACGGGGTGATAGTTCCGCCGACGTTCCACAATAGTTTTAACTTGCGACAGTGTCTGGCGTTGTCCGTGCAAAATTAATGATTCGTAGTCACGATTATGATAAAGTAGCCCGAAGAAAAGCTATTAATAAAGTCTCCTATTGACAATGTAATGAGAGTTATAACAGAGGAAGGTTTTGTGTACGATGGATAATAATTTAGATAAATTACAAATTAAACCGCTCAGCAATAAATTTGACATGATTTGTTAACTATAAATATTACAAGGATAAGAAAAGTAATCGAGATTTACTTTGATTGTGGGATGCCGCGTATCTGCTTTACATCGTATAGGGCAAGGTCTCTCATAAACAAGAATTAGAGTCTAGTTGGGTCGGTTCGTTTACACATGCCGCTCCCGATTGCCTATAACGAGCTCTCGGGGAACTCCAAAAGGGGACTGGGAAAGGCCGTAAACCCGAACAGATCCCGCATTAATATCCCGCAATTGTTGCCTTATTGAAATATGCCTTATTAAATGCAAATACCTCCTTAAATATTTGACGCCGTGTTCCGATCATACCATGAATAATTCAAGTACAGTTAACTTGAACGATACGATGTTGTTATTGGTTGGTAATTGACTTGAAATTTTCAACACGATAATGGGGCAATAAACGTAGCATGCGACTTCTTGTTGAAAAAAGTTAAACTTGATCGTTATGAACATTGAAACCGACATTAACGTCAATAATTTTATTTTATGATCTATAAAAATGTGATAAGCGTAATCCAATCTGCTGGCCAGCTGTAGTCCAAATGTATATAAATTCCGGTGTTCTACGTTTAGACACGGATACTCAGATAAATAATTATTTATCAGAGGTCGGATATGAATATTTAAGCTTTACACTCAATATTTAAGGATGCACGAGATAGAAAAAGAAACGAATAAATGCAAGAGTAAGAGTGATCTACTCAAAGGCCTGTAAAGTCTATTAAATGGTATCTGATCAGTTTGGTAGATTTCGACTTTATCCTTGTTCCTTCTGAGAAAAAATTCAGACCCAGTAGGGGGTTGATAATGGATCAGCTTTGTGTTACCGGTGGGTAGTTCCTCATAAATACTGATAGGATAACTTGTTTTATTCTAGTCACGTATCGATTCATAACCGCATTACACGCCTACTATGTTAGGAAACAGGTTACCCAATAAAGCAATTTCAAGAATCTATTCGCGGCGGTCGATAGCCCTGTCGGTACAAAAACCATGCACCACGATTAGACTGTAACGATGTTCGAATATGTACATAACTCGAGTTCTCTCTTAGTTTCGTGTTCCTATCTATTCAACATATTCGACTGCACGAGTTAGGCGAACATAATTTGGTTAAGGGGATAGCTAGCTGCTAAATATGTTGCCGGAAATATATTTCCTAGACTATATTTACGGTTGTCCTTGAGGTAAAAAGGAGTCAGAGAAATCAGAGTGGAAAATATATAGAGTTATTTCGAAATTCGCGGCCCTAAACTTGAATATAAGCAGCGTAACTTAGTCGTGGTCTAATTAGAATTAGTTAGAGCAAAACTTAAAGATACATTAAGTTGAACCCATGGAATGTAAATATAACTGAATTTTAACTGAGTAATTTTTATTAATTTTGTAGGATTTCCTGCCGAATTGTAAAGACTAATTTAGCAAACAAATGAATTGATTTGCATATAAATTCTAGGGAAAAATAATATTTTACAGGAAAGAGACAGTTTAAAATTATTTTTAACCCGTTAGTTTATCTAACCTGCGTTTGGAAATGATTGATTATTGACACAATCATTTCCGCTCCGTAGAGCTGATTTATATACATAATCGATAAAGTGCATTAATATTATCGCGTTACTGGTACATGCGTCTAAATTTATCGCACGTTAGCTAAATTATTTAGGGAGATAAATAAATTAAAGAAGCATTATTTAAAAATCCGTTACAAATAAATTATATCTGTCTCTTTTATAGACAACACAGTATCTTATATTCAATAAAAAATCTTTGTCACAGGCATTGTTGATAAAAAGTTACTTAAAGTGACAGAACATATTAATATAGCGTAGAAAATATGCATAGTTTTACTGGGCGTTGCCCAGACTATCCTAACTATTCAATTTTGTTTATGCGAATTTTTTTAAAGGCCATTAAAATAGAGTTCTTCGTGATTGAACTGCGGTATCAATTCCGTTATTCTTGTGTATGTTTTCGCTGATGTGTTCTTGGAGGGTGTGGTAAAATACATTTACATATTACATATCACGTATCAACTTTTATCGTCAGGAGCAATGCGGAAAGCAGTATAATAAACCTTAGATACTCGTACTATATAGTAACTGAAACTAAATCTGACGATTGGATTGGGGTGCAGAGTATTACATGTCATGGGCAGATTGACCGCATAAAACAAACTTTTTAGAAGAAATTATAATTAGACAGAAGCTTTCAGACGTTCCAATTGATACCGTCACTTTGGGATTGTACCTAATCATATTTGGGGTAGATGAACTATTAATTTATTCGCGAAGAAAATTTAATTGAACAAATTTATAATTCGTAAAATATAACTATACCTACCTATTACATCCATATTACTACGGATGGTGTCAGCGGTCTCCACTGACACAGTTGCTCGATCCTTGTCAAAAGATTCGATGCGAAAGCTTTCGTGTTCCCGACCGTTTACCCGGCCGTCATCTGCCTGGGACACTATTAAACCAGTTGTTCGCAGTACGCCACTTTGAGAGATTATGACTAAGTATCGTTGTAAACATGAAACATTGTACAGAGGAGTACAGCGTGGTTGACACGGGCGTGATGCGACGAGACTTGTGACGGGTTGTAGCGGGCGTCCATTCGTCGTGTTGTATAGTCTAGGTTTATTAAAGAGCTGTCTACACTATATTGCTATAGCTAATTTTCATTGTTATACATTGTTTAGGCCGTTTTGATATTATTTTATGTCTTGGCGTAACTGTTGGTGTTTATTTCATCCACTAATATATCGATCTGACATATCTTAATTTATCGATCCTCGTTAAAAGATTCGATACGACTGCGCTGCGATGCGATTTGATGTGATTCGTGTTCCTGACGGTTTACTCGGCCGCCATCTGCCTAGGACACTATTAAATCAGCTGTTCGCAGTACGCCACTTTGTGAGATTATGACTAAGTATCGTTGTAAACATGAAACATAGGAGTACAGCGTGGTTGACACGGGCGTGATGCGACGAGACTTGTGACGGGTTGTAGCGGGGCGTCCATTGGTCGTGTTATATATTCTGGGTTTATTAAAGGGTTGTCTACACTATATTGCTATAGCTATTTTAATTGTTATAGCTAATTGTAATATAAGTTTATTGATATAGATAGAACGGACAGGTTTCCGATGAGGAATTTTGTACAATAATAAATTAATCGTAAGTTTGTACAATACTTGACCGTAGCACATGATTAATTGTTGATTTCCGAACATTTTTTTGTATAATTCGTGATAGTTTAATTATTATAATATACGAATACTTCAAAGTTTTCACTGAAATAGATATCAATGTTTACAAGATTAGCTCGAAATAACAGTAAGACAAAACCCGTATTTATAAATTATCTTCAAATAACGAAATGCGCTTAAAAATGGCGAAATCTTCAATTTCAACTCGTTTTTTACACAAATAAATTAAGATTGAACATTCTGACTGTTAATAAATAGGTACATCGTATTTCGTCGCGGCAGAATACCGCCTCGGTTTGGCCGACTTGTCTGCTAGATGCGAAGTGACGGTTGTCTCATGTAGGTTTGTCGCTGCCTATACAAAGACTTGGTTATTACCTATCAGGAACTTTGTTCCACGTCTTATTTATTATAAGTGGATGTAGATTTAATTAGCGATAACAAGTATAGTAAACATTACGGGAGAGATAGTAATGTGAGGCGTTGCAACTTAGTCTTCAGGAGCGGCGACCTCACACACGTGTCCTGTTTTATTTAGGATACAGATGTTCATGGGAGGCAACTACTTAACGACAGGTTACTTACGTTGGTTCCTTTACGCTATAAATTAATTTACATTGTATATCTTCACATTTTATTCATAAGATAACGGTTTACTTTATGTATGAAGTAGATCTTACAATATTAGACGATGGGCGTGGAGGGAAATTATAAGGTACTATATTTGATTCTCATGTAGGAAATTATCAACAAGAATATGGCAAGCGTGGTGACTTAAGTCCCTCTTACACTGAAATATCACACTTGCCCAGAAATGGGACAGTACTGGATTCATGACGATATAAATATTTTGATCGGAAAAATCTCTCACAATGCGCGGCTGCGCGTTGGACTAATTTTATATTTTTCATAGTATGTATGTTAAAAGCTTTTGTATAATTATTACTTATTATTTAGTGTTCGAAATTTTACAACAGTTTTTGAAAATGTCGCTAGAATTTACCTTAAATGCTGGTTAATATGCCATCATGGTAGTCAAATTGATTAAAATGTACATATAAAAATATTTTCATCACTGACAAATTTCTACTCATTATTTTCGGGATTAAAACTAAGGTTAAAGTGAAAATAAATACTAAGTAGTGATATTCAAAACTTAATATTAATGATATTGGGAAATAAAATTTCTAATGGCAATAGAAAGTTTTGCCAATTAATGATACCTTTATAGAAATAATAAATCGGTAAACGGTATATTTGTAATTTGGTATACTTATCTATGGTAAATAAACATTAAGAAAATATGTAGGGCTATATTTCTTCTTAATAGTTTCTAAATTGTTAATGAAGTGGTTATTTAGTCATTAATTTGTTTGTATAATTTTATTTGAATCGTTTTTGTAACGGCTACTTAATTTAGCCCAATATCTTATTTCTTTACAATGTTAAATAAGTATATGAACTTAAATTACTTTTATACAGCTACTTTTAAAACAAAAACTTTATAATATATTAAAAATAAGTGTCTAAATTACTCACTTAATAAGTTTTGTTGATTTACATCACGCGAGATGGTAGTTAGCCATAGAAGAAATTACATCATAGGAATGAGCATTAAACATCGATGCGATCAGTAATCGAGTTACGTCGCGATGAAAACTCGTCAGGTTGAAGTTTTCAACTCAATTATAAATAATTAGTAGTATATAATGTTGTCGCTGTTTAAAAATATGCCCATTAACGTCGACGATGTTTCCATTAGATACAAGTATGGCATATTTTGTATAGTGTCAGTACAAAAAAGAGATATTAAAAAAATATGTTTTTTACACTTACAACACAACTTAGGTTTCCCCGTGTCGTGCTATCAACACACAAACGCCAAGACCCAAAATAGATATCGAATCCAGAGCTCTATGTGAATTAAACTGTTATGGTGACCGCTTAGCCACGCGGTACGTCAATAATGTATATGACATAAATAGCGATATACCTGTTTAGGTATATCGTTTGATATAAATATTTTCGCTGCTTTTCTAAACTTGGCGCTACATCCATGCACAATATTCGCTTAAAGGATCTCGTTGATCGCAGTCGATACCGATCACAGATGCGATAGCCACGTTATAAATCTCGGCGTTCGTAAGGGCAACATTAAAACGTGTCGCGTATGTTCTTGTTAATTTCGTTGCGGCCCCATGCTGCGCGCACCGCGACGCACCGACAACATTCAAATGCGCGATCGCCGACAGTCGCCCGACATCGGCGCATCGGTGCGCTATTGTACATATCCGGAAACGTCGCCGTGTCGCATCTAATGCGGCGTCCCTTAAACCATTGTTTCTCAAATAGTACACGCCGTGTCGTGAGCCCCTAAATAATCAAATGTTAAAATCGCCATGACACCCGATGGCGACCTCTTTTATTCGTGCCGTAAATGTTTACCAGGCTCGAACAGACTTTCAACTTTAGCTCGTATTTTTCATCTCCGAGTTGCGCTGCCTGTTTAAAAAGCTTTTTCCTTTTTGAGTCTTAGGAATGTTTCGAATATTTGCGAAAGTTGCGATTCGCTCATGCGACAACATCTAAAACGCCATACAATCAACACATAGCATCCGCGGGGGTCGCGACCCGCCGTTTGAGAAACAAAGGCGCAAACAATATTCGTTATAGAGAGTCGCCCTCGATTACACCATCGCCGACTGAATCGCAAGCTGCATTCGGCTCTCGAGCGGAGACCGTGTTACGTGATATGATTTAGCACTGCCCGTGACATGTGCGGGTATGACGGCTTGCGCGCTCAATTCTAAGAAGGCGAAGGTTTATTTTTATCTGATAGTCGATTTTACTTTAAAAATGTTTAACATGTAATATAAGAACAATGTTAATGGGTCTATCTAGATAAGCGGTCTCGGGCTGGTATCTCGTGCGACGTAAAACCATTTTATTAGAGGTATGTTGTACTCGCTCGCGGTTAAACGCGTTTATGAAATGCGAAACAATGGCCAAACCAAAAGGAAGGCAATCTTTATTGTTCATCTTAGTTTATTTCGATATTGTTGTTCTATTTAAATTGATTTTCACCGAAGAAGATAAAACGTAAGTTTATGTCGAAACGGTATATCAGAGCATAAAGCGAGAAACCCGTAAGAACGTTTGTTCAATATTGGATTTAGCTATAAACGTGCCGACGCAATGAAACGGGCACGCAAATTCACCGTTTAAGCTCGTGAATGTTAATTACTAGGCAAAAATGTGTATTTAGAGTGGCGAAGAAACGTTTCCGTATTCCTATGGTCGCGGTAACAGTGAAATGTATTTAACGCCACCGCACGTATTGGACTTGTGCAAATTAAGCACGATTGCATCACGACACGGACGATAGACGTTAGGAGGGCGTACGAACAATATGTTGCATTTAGTTAGATCTGCTGGAGAATAGGATCCCACGGGTTTTGTGCGGTAGTGGTGTCATGTCAGTGTCGCGTCGTAGGCGGCCAGCGCGCTACACAATACCTACAATGCCGGCACGCCAAGACATACATTTAAATCGAACCCATATCGTTAACTATACACAAATATAGTTTACTTCTATTTAGAAAGGATCCCTTAATGTGAATAATGCTTAACACCGTGCAAACTTCGGTGGTATGTGGTGTGGGAAAGAGAAATTTGCAATGGTGAGACAGCTCGAGCCAATGTTGACCTCACGATTTCAATTGTCCATGCGAAATGTTACGAAGAAACTAAACGATGTCACGAGCGATACAATTCCAGTTTAAAATTCAAGGTCAAAAATGTGTTCACCGTAACTTTATTAGGTGTCACTAGGGTCAAAGTGTGGTTAAACTTGAGCGGAGCTTTGTAGAACGTTATGTACAAACGTTGCACTTTGTCTAGTGACGTGGGGTTCGTACGTGTAAGCCTAGGCCGAAAATTTTATGTTGATTCTATGAACTTTTAAAGTGTCAAAATTTACAGCTATTTCGTAAAAGGATGGCGAAGCGCAGATCATGAAAAAAAAACGTAGCTTATTTGCAACTTGGTGCATTCAGAAACTTTTTTTGTAAGTGTACCTCCTTTATATTAGGCGTTAAAAGAAATTTTAGCTATTATCAACTTTCTGAATAGCTTACCTGCTTCGTATTAAGTGTTATGATATTGTCACCTACCTTCAGTATTTTTACAACATTATGTTCATTATGTTCACCAGCATCACATAAAATGGATTTGGACTACAATTAATTTTTACTCGATTGAAACAACATACGAATATATGTATATTGTATACTAAGCTACGAGTAAGTAGTCACTTTTGCCTATGAACATCTGTAATCAACATCATATAGAACAAATTGTCATAGCCGTAGAACAAAGACGGATTGGACAATAAAGATACAAGTAATTAATTTAAAAAATCAAAAACCCGACTGCACCAAAAAGGCTGAAGTAGAATTTCCAAAAGCAGTGAAATAGGCATTTCATTATTTTTATCCAGAAAGCCAAATACAAAGTTTCAAGCCAAAAACAAGAAATGTTCAAACAATATTATCCTATTTTATTTTATCCTCGTAGTGTTCATTTACGCTATATAAAGAACCTATGTGTAAAATTCCAGCACGCTTAAGTTCAGCGGTTTCCCTTTGCGTTGATCTCTGGCACATCAACTCTCTCATTTAGTCAGACAGTCATCTCGATGTGTATATACGAGTATATATGTACTAGCTGACCCAGCAAACGTTGTGTTGCCATATAAATAAAAAAATGTTAAGGATGAACAACCCTTATCACTTAGGTGTAAAAAAAATAGATAGTGGCCGATTCTCAGACCTACTGAATATGTATATAAAATTTGGTGAAAATCGGTGAAGCCGTTTCGGAGGAGTACGGTAACTAACACGAGAATTTTATATATAAGATATATTATATAATGTATGTGTAATCTCCTCTCAATTTCCTTTATTTTGACACCCTACTCGATAGGTTTGGTTAACTTTTTTAAAACGTGTTACTATTTCGCGAAAAAAATCACCATTTACGGTCTATAAAATATATAACTTCAGTAAATCAAAGTTTCGGTCATTATTTTACCTCCTTAGAGGTAGCATTTCATTATTTTTATCCAACAAGCCTGATACAAAATGACATAGTGTTTGCTTCAAAATTGACGATAGTTCAAATGAACTTTTAACCCTTATTTTACCCTCTACGGGGTTGATTTTTCGGAGGGGGGTAAATAAGTGCGTCCTTGTTCCTATCCAGAAAGCCAAATACAAAATTTTATAGTAGTTGCTTCAAAATTAAAGGATTTCAAAAAAACTGTTTTCCCCTATTTTACCCTCTTAAGGGTAGAATTTCCAAAAGGCCTTTCTTAGTACTTATTCAAGCTATATAGAGAACCTGTGTGCAAAATTTCAGAACTGTAAAGTCCTTGGTTTAGGCTGTACGTTGATTTCTGAAAAATGAAAAAGTCATTTAGTTAGTCAGTCAGTCAGTCACCTTACTGTTTTATATATATACAAATATGTTTTTATAATCTCCGTTTAATTTCCTTTCATTTGATACCCTACTCGATAGGTTCGGTTAACTTTTTTTTTTAAATGTGTTACTATTACGCGCCAAAAATCCGACATTTTGATTTTTTTTTACTAACACCTATCTAAGGACACTCGGGTCATTGAGACAAACATAATGACACTTTAACTGTTGAAATTCATCCAGCCGTTTGTTAGATCGGATCAAATAAAGAAAGACAAACATACAAGATACGCGCGAAAAACATAACCCTTCCTTGGCAGTCGCGTAAAAATGCGAAATTCACTTTTTATCATATTTGGATACGGCTATGACGAAATATTTCACCTGAAATCAATTAGAAATTCTTTGCCACGAACGAGGACTAAGATAGTGATCTCATACGTAAATCAGCTTCCATCCACACCCTTCCACCGAACTGTTTCACACTCAAAATATTTGCAACACTCACGAATGGTCCTTGAGTATCGCCTCGAGCCGCCCCGAGTGCGTGTTCCACACGTACGCGGCGCCGTCCGCCGCGCCCACCGCGAGCAGCCGGCCGGCCGGACCGAACGCCGCCCGCGACCAGTCGCAACCCACCTTGAACGACTCGTGACTGCCCAAAACACACAGATTTTATTATATATAATATAGGAGTAGCAGACGATCATGCAGTCCACCTGATGGTAAGTGGCTACTGCCGCCCGTGTACACCTGTAATCAACCCCAGATAGGATTAGATATTCCTACCTGAGGTCAGCCACAAATATTGATATTGAAATATTTCAGGTGGCTTAAGTTGGTAGAGTCCGCGCCAAAAAGCTAGTCCGCTCCGAATATAGAAACGAGTCGCGTCGCAATAGCAAATTGCAGATATAAGCGGGACAAAGACAGCGCGGGACCAACCCCCCCCCCAACTTCTCTCTCGCCCACGGGTACATAGCAACGTTAGTGTGCCCTTACTGTTGCTACAGGGTATATATGCTTGTTTTTTTTTTCTTTTTTTTTTCTCTCTAACTCTCTCTAACTGACACCTGCCCGCATTAAATTCAGAGCGGACTAGAAGTTTGGCGCAGATTATACATTACTTTAGAAAGACAAGTACTTAATATCAACTAGCATAAATTTTATGAAAAAATAATTTGATAATCAGAATTTATAACAGGTAGCTAATGTAAAATATTTAATGAACAAAGAAGTTAATTGTACAATACTACTATTATACAATTATACAATTACCACTTACGTACGTATCTACTTATGTCAAAATTATATATCTACAAAATCTCTACCAAGTCTTCTTTAGTTGTTCAATTGGAGTTTTGAATAAAAAATAATGAAAGTTTTAATATATTATTATTCAATATATAAGCATGGTTCTATAAAACATGAGGAAATTGAAAGACGAAAGACATAAAATACTTTTCAATTACGATTTTTTAACTCCAACACGAATAGTTTACGAAGAAACTGGGTTAATGACTTTAAGCCAAATATATAAATTTAACACTTGCATATTAGTAAGAAAAATTTTAGATAAAGAAGTGCATTCAAAAATCATATTCACAAAGCAGGGCCAAATACAGAAACGAATAACAAGACGAAAAAACAATATAATTTTAACTAAACCGCGAACTAAATATGGTAAGAAAAACATTATTTACGAACGAGCGCAGCTTTATAATTCACTGCCTAATGAAATAAAAGACATTCAATCTTTCCAATTATTTAAAAAAACGTTAAAATTCCACATTTTAAAAGACTTTTCTAAATTTTAATTAATTTCAATTAACTTACTTTTCAATTTAATTATCACATTGATAAAATAACTATGTACTTTCATAATGTTTATTTAATTGTGCAATCAACTACACTTGCTATCCACTTGCTATTGTAAACCAATATGTAATTAGTGCATGCATATTTCTATGTACCTCCACAATGTTGTTATTTTTATAATACTGTCTGTACCGTACCTACATAAGTGCTATTTGTATTTCTCATGTTAAATGAATTGTATTCGAATGAGAAATAAATGTCTTAAACCATAAATATAGAACAAAACCTATATTTAATAGATTAGCAGCCATATTGTAAATGTTTATAACTAATAAACAGAAACGGATATAGGTATATAATGACAGGATATTTGTTATATTAGCCCACCATAGTTTCAATCCATTAAATTATATAGAAATTTGAATGGCGACCATATTAAAGCCATAAAAGATAGACAGATGGCATTCTTAAATTACAAATAATGGCGACTCATTCAAGCGAAGATTAAAGTGATTTTTATGATAAGCTTTAAAATATTTTTATATGTTTATTTATATGAAATGCTTATGTATATTCATAATGACGTTAATCTTGTACTGTCACCTAATTTCGATGGTAATGAGCTTTCTAGCAATAGTAGGGTATCAAAACGAATATTGAGTAGTAGCTTACTTTAGATAAAATGTAGAGCATTTTGCTTCACATTTTATTTAATAGTTGTACCTAAAAAGCAACAATGTTTGATTACCTGAAAGATCGTACAATGGTGTTCATTCGTAAATCAATGAGTTGTATTGTATCATCGCGGACACACGCCAACAGGTAGTTGCTATCTGTAACAATCATTTAAAAAAGCAGTTATGAAGAAATTCACGAGTTCAAATCGTTGCATCAAGTATGCAATATAAAAACTACAAAATGTCCTCAAAAGCATCAACGTGCAAATGCAAACAAGGTACAATTTAAATACACATTATTTCCCAAAATGGTCTTTCGACGAAAATATCTGGGGGTCTTAACGTTCGCAACATGGTGGAATGTTTATAAGAGGAAATGTATATAAAAGAGAGAAGCGAAAAACACGAAACCGTTACTTTAAGCACCGACATTATCCAAATAATGTCATTTTAAACTTGTAACCTATCTCCAGATCCGAGATGTCAATGTTACTTTAATGCAAAGTTATGCGGGAAATAACGGACACTTATAAATGATGAATAAGTAAGAGGCGCGACAGATTGCAAAATTATACAAATATATTGATACGATTGCGACAATTCGCCACGGTTCATGTATAATAACTTAATGTAGATGAGAAATGACCTATAATGATAATATAAAAATATTTATGATAAATTAATGTATTATTAAATAAAACTGGCTCCGGTCGAAGACAAGTTTGTTATTAATACGCCGAGCAAAGATTTGATCTTACTATTTTAGCGCAGATTTCCTGAGGAGTTTCCTAGCTATTACCTACTTGTTAATAGTGATGTAAATGTGCAGATTGAGTCAAAAGTGAAAGTATTGGCGACTGAGCTGACTGAGAGTATATTAGATGATTGATAGTAGTCTGATGGATCTGGATCAAGCGTGACATCTAACTGTGAAAAGGCTCCCTATTCATTTGTAGATCGGTCGGCCGCAGTCGCCTGCGACGAAATCGACGTGATTTAATCAGTTTCCGAGGCAGTGACGTCCCGACACTCCGATTGATTGAAGGTATCAATCTCGCCGTTTCGTGCGCCGGACGGACCGTTACTGACAAAAAAGGGATTGATCGAGACACGCGTAACGGAAATGGGCATCGCATACCCGTCACGTTGTTGTACTGACACGAATACCGATACTAATATGCTGTGCATTCAATTATCTATGAGTATTAGTTTTGGGCGCATAGAAATTAACAAGCCTCTTTCACAGTTCGTTCGTAAGCGTTCGAGATCATGCTAATGCCGGGCTCGATGCACGCGACGGGCGTGTATACAGTGGAGTGGTTAATTAACTTCATCTCGGTGCGGTCAGCAAACATTCTCGTACTTTGATTTTACTAACGTACCTCTGCTGAGGTCGAGCGATGTGACCTTGCCCTGCAACATTATATGATTGGCCGACATTTCTGTACGTATATCCCAAAAGCGTATCCGCTTGTCGAAGTGCCCTGAGATGATAGTGGAGCCCGCACCGTCTGACGTTACGAGATCGTTGCAAGATGATCCTGCGAACTTTGTCTCTGTACCTGAAAGTAAATTTATAAACACGATTAATTTTCTGTTTTTTAAAGCAATAAGATAAATAACTTTAAAATAGTGAAAAGAATATAAGTATATTATTAAATAAAAGCCGCTAAAATAGTTGACCAAAATTAAAAATTTAAATATAATATCTTCATCGGAATTAATTGCATAATTTATAACTACAAAAACTTCTTAGCAACATATGTGTGAAGTTATAATTCATATGACATTCTTAATTAATGACTCTCAATGGGAGGTGTAATATTAAAATGATTATACTCACACATTCTACTCCTTAGGTCCCATATTTTCAATGTTCGATCGTGGCTCCCCGTGATCACTTTAGTTGGCTCTCCGAGGAATTTAGCTGCCATGACCTTCCCGCTGTGACCCGTCAACGTATGCTGTAAACAAAAGAGACATTATATTTCATTTAAAACATTTCTTTTCAAATACTCAAAGTTTCAAAGCCAAAACATTTAAGCATAGTGTTTTAACTTAGGTAGCAACACATCAGTGACCTATCTCAGATAGAGCTGTAATATTATATGGTTATGATTACAGATGTCCATGGGCAGCAGTAGTCACTTAAAATCAAATGGATTACACGTCGTTTACTACAACACCTTACAATATAAAAATAAGTCTTCAGCCGGGTTTTCAAGTTTTTATGTTGTCTCTAAAATTTACAAATATACAGGGTGAATTTTTAAAACGGGCCTTCAGGGCCAAATCCGAAACTATAAGGATTAGCGAAAAATGCTGAAAGGAGTTACGAGGCCGATTTTGATAAAAACTAAAACTGCATCATTAGTTTTTTAAAATATTTTTTTCCCTAGCCGGGCATCGAACGAGTTCATTTAAAAAAAAATACACCCTCTATATTATTCCACCATCTGATAGTGTCGCTTATAAGGATCAAATTCTGGGAAGTAATGTTATGTGACAAATTAAAGGAAAAGGAAAATTTTGAAGAAAATACATATTTTTCCATACATTGCCATACTAATCCTTAAGGATTATACATAACAAATGATTTATGTGTAATTCTTTAGAAACATACGTAAGTCATACCATTAAAGAATTTGTTGGTTAATCAACTAATTATTCGATGTTATAACCGTGACATACGGCTTAGTATGAGTAAGTAATAGTTTGGCAAGTAAATTACCGCCGTTTTTAGGTTTTTTTTTAATAAAAATAGATAAGTGATTAAATAGTAAATTGTTATTGTTTGTTGTTTATAACTATGTTTGAACAGTAAATATAATTTTCTATATCTCTTTGTTTAGTTATAGAAAAAGACATTCTCGCAAATTGACAATTTTACATCTGTATTAAACGAAACTCGGTCCATAGCAAGTTAAATCTATTATAATGGTCCTAAAAGTAACCTTAACTAAGTCGGACATATAAATATAAATTCTTGAAAACAAAACGTCCATTTCGAATGATTTGAAACATTGAGCCAAAAAATTGTTAATACGCGAAATGTTTAAATTGATGAATGGCGGGAACTTAACTGCCAAATTAATATAAAAAAAATATGTATTTTCTTATAATTGAGGCTTTTCCTTTAGTTTGTCATTTATCATTACTTCCCAGATTTTGATCCTTATAAGCAACACTATCAGATAGTGGAATAATATAGAAGGTGTATTTTTTTTCAAAATGAACTCGTTCGATTCCCGGCTAGAAAAAAAGTTATTTTAAAAAAGTAATGATGCAGTTTTAGTTTTTATCAAAATCGGCCTCGTAACTCCTCTCAGCATTTTTCGCTAATCCTTATAGTTTCGGATTTGGCCCTGAAGGCCCGTTTTAAAAATTCACCCTGTATATTAAATTTCAGAGCCTATTACATTAGTGTGTCAACGCTCCATATAGTATATTAATAGGATGCAATTATAGCGGTTGCTTTAATTCAATTAACAATGCGATATAAACTTATGTAATTGTTATCTGAGAAAAATCCCACAAACGGTCCACCTATGAAGTGAAACGTTCGATACTATTAAGCCGCTATATAATTGTTGTACGTAATTCTTGGAAATTTCTTGTTGCATACTTGTGTTGTTGTAGTAATTATCATTATCGTTAGTTATTGATATAAAAAGGCGTATAAAAAGGTCATATGATAAAGTAGTTTAATGAATGAGCCTGCCTAGTGGTATTTTAGTAGATAAGACGCGATACATAATAATATTTTCGTAACAAATTAAACGGTCTTTAGATCTTGACATGTGTTGAAAGCTTTTACGGCGAAAACTTTGTAAGAATTAATCAAGCTGTCATCGGGTGTTTGCAAAATAATATTTTTTTCTTACACAGATAATATCGTAATTATAATCTTTCGTAACGCCATAATTAAATTTAAAATTCGAATAACATGTGCTCAGTCACTGTAACGAGTTTGAAGTGTAATTTGGACTTTTAATTGACGACCGACGTGTAAGTGCACACTTTTGTATTATTTTCCTTTTTTCTTATATCACACTTGATAATTATTAAAATATGTCACTTTACCGTTAAAAAATAAACGTGTGTAACACTTTTATTTTAAATATTGTGGTATCAGATAGTCATCTGTAAACCAGTTACTTAAATGTTAACGAGCTCTCATCATACATTATTACTCAGTGAAATAATACAGCCATAAACACCTTTGATAGGTCTATAGCTTACTAATGTAACTGGACATTTAATATTTAAAACTTTTTGTAAAATATCCGTAATGTAGGCAATTCTCACACTTAATACAGTTGCTACGAGCGTAAAGTGCGGCGTTAAGTGAAACGTTGTATATTCAAGTACGTTTTTATTTTTATTGAGACCTAGTAAACCACTTATAGGGTCATTTGATAGATGCTTCGTAATTACGTAGCCGGATGCTGCGTAGATGTAGATACACTTTTTATGAATAAAAATTCAATTTATTATATAAAGTAAGCGGTCTCGCACTTGCTGCTATTTAAGTGTTGCGATCGAAAAGTGGAAAAATAGAAAATGAATTCAGTCCGGTTCAAAAAGTATACAGTATAGAAAGTTGGAATTTGATGTTGTAAAAAAATACTTTATTTAGAGACTTGGACTAAAAAACCAATACAACTGAACGAAAAAGACTTTTAATTATATTTATTCTAGCAATCGTATCGTGTCGAATGTCAATTAACAGCTAAGTTCTGCACGAGTTCTAAAATATGTAAATTATTGCTTTATATATGTACTTTACTAAAAAATATAAATGTGAGTAAAATACGTGAGTTATATATTTTTCCTGCTCTACATCAATGCAGAAAAAATTATCAATGTGTGTTTTAAAGTATTTTCTACAAATAAATTAGCTACAGCTGTGTAAATTACAATTTCTGATCACAAGCAATATAATATCGGAAAATAACAGCACCTATGAAACCTATGAATATTGAAGCACTGTATACAATTTCTCACGACAGCTTTAAGTTTTATATTGAGACTTTCAGAAATTAGGTGAAATAGACAACAAAACAAATAATTCTAAACCCGTTTGTCAATAATGGTGACAATACTCGTATTAATATTGTTCTACACGATATATAACAGTTGTATTGTTGAGATATAAAAACAATCAGGTTTCTTGTTTAAGTTAGTCATAGATCATTTGTTGCAATGTGAAACATTGTTGTGTCTTCTGTGAATCCCATGTATTTCGGTCATATGATTCGAATCATTCATTTATATCCTAATTCATAAAAGTAAGTATTTTCTACCGAGCACTAATTTTATTGTGATTAATTTAATTAAACAGTCGAAAAATCGTTGCATAAATATGTAAAATAATAATTATTTTTCTTGCTCTACATCAATGAAGAAGGCTGAACTTTCTTCATGACTATAATACATTGTATATATTGTTGAATTTTTTTTTTAAAAATGATTTTTATGTCAAATTAAATGTAATTTAACAACGTGAACATTGGAGCAGTGTGGTGGAATACGCTTCAGACGTCCCCCAGCTATGAAGACTACTAACAAACAAACCTATGACTAACAATGTGACATAAATAACAGATAGACAGTGACAGACATGGAGACATAATGAGGTGACTGAAAATCAGTGCAAAAATATGCTACAAAATATTAATTTAAAACACATCATAAGGATTTATATATGCACGTATTATGTAAATAGTAAATACATGAATGCGTGGACGGCAGGTGCGTTGTTCATTGAGCCGAATAATTGGCAGAGTGAGCGAAGTGTCTAATAAAATGCGAGTCGAGCCACCGAACACCTCGCTCCTACAACGAGTAATTTTCCGTTAATTGTGTCGTTATTTCGTCACAGGCCTGACTGTAGAGACTAGAGCTTCGCAAATCCAAACCCAAGGGAAAGTTAAAATAATTCGAAGCAGTGTCCAAACGTCCACCTACTTAAATATAAGCTTATATAGGAAACACCTGTCAGCTACCTTATAGTTTATTTATAGACGTTCGTATTTGGATTTATTGTTTCTGAAATATAATATCTAAACCAGCCGTCAATGCGCAATACTCACTTAGTCATAATTATGTCAAGTCAATGAGAGAGGTCATATAAGAGGTACAAAATAAAATAATAGGGGATATAAAATTTAATAAGCTAGGCTCATAGGCGCGTAAGTGCACCAATTAGTACATAATGTAAGGCAGTAAGAAACACCATTTAGACCTTTAGACTATATTTATGCTAAAAACCTCAAAAGCTACTTAACCGAATCCAATAATTCTATCACTTGTAGATAGATAGACGTTACTCCAGTTGAAACTCTATTAGATATAACAGCAACGTGAGTGAAACCGTGGCGAATAGTTAGTTGGTAATAAAATTCAGATTAAGCTACCGAACGCTGCTAGCAGCCTCCCGATAGCCATTTACACGCAGCTCCTGGCGGATTACGACAGACGATTAATGCTCCTCCCCGACTGCGCGTGATCGTGATCCACACACAACTATGCCTTGGCTGGTTTAAGCCTGGATGACACGAGGACACGAACCAAAACGGACATATATAAATTTGAGTATATAAAGTAACAAAAGTGACGATATTTGCACTTTTGTCCTGGACAATAATGAGTATGATAATAACGTTTATAATGAAAGAGAACTCCGATTATTAAAATAATGAATTTTAGAATTACTAATTCTCTATACGGTTGTCATTTGGTTACCTATATTATAAGAAAGAGATTTCGGGATCCCATCGACAGTTTGCCACCTGACTGTTCCTTATATCAAAAGTTATTCTCACAAAGATAATTAATTCTTATCGAGGATATCCTGTGACACAAATAACAATGTCTGTGACTTAAGTTCCCTTCAACTGCTAAAGGACATAAATTTTAGTTAATGATTTACTTACACGAACGCTCCACCATGTAAGTATAATTAAGTTGATTTCCTGTGAAGGTTGTCATTTCAAGTCCAAAATATTTATCGTCGAATGGGACTGATGACTCATGTACCGACATTTCGTTGTGTGCCCACTAATTTGCATATAAAGTACCTATTAATTATCCACAGAGTACCCTACTGACACTTATTTATGACATATAAGAAGAGGATAAAAATATTAAAGGTTAACTAACTAATACTGATTTTATTATTCTTATAAATGCATCATTTGCATGTTCATATCAATTTTTTGCTTTATTTCGTTAAATATAAATTCGCTTTAGTGAAATATAGTCCGTCAAAGTACCTACTACAAAATTGCGTCAATTATTTTTCCAGCGAGGTTTTTTAATTGTTTGGGTAGTCCTGTAATATATGAAGGTACTGTGAAGGTGTTCCTTTAAATTTCTTAGTGTATATGGTATGTATTTATTAGCGTAACTATGCTTGTTAATACCATATGATTTATTTTATATAAAAGTGCATTTTGTTTATATTCGATGAGTTTATCGTGTCTGGTTTTGAATACACTATTAAATATCCTACGAAATATCCGAAGTTTGGTTCGTGACGTATCAACAAAAGTTTTATATAATTACACAGATTTTAAGCAAAAAAAAACTTGCAAGGTAACACCGTCAGATATTACTAGCATTGCGCTGATGTAGAACTAATTGACGTGGACGCGACTAACGTGTATGGACTGTCAATATCTGATGCGCTTTGTATGTTGTATGTATGTTGTACGACACAGCAGGTGTTTCTTCCAATTAACAAACATTAACATGAGATTCCTGTCATTTCATTACACACGACTAACGAAACGCGTTTCGTCTGCTTGTATAAGATGACAGGTTTGCAATTAAACATTTGCTAACTTTATATAATCCGATCCGGCGGGCTCAACATCAAAGGTAGCTAAATCTGATTCTAACCAGTGTTGTAGAATATGGGAATTTGACAGCGAAAAATTGTATTATTTGTGACACTTTCTGGGGCGAAAAAAGGTCGTCTAATCAAATATATAACAGTTGTCGAAATACCGTTGTTATGCATTGAGTTGAGATTGTTAAAATTATTTTCTTTGATCTCCAAAAGTTCCTCCAAAGTATTGTCATCAAATTTTCTTAGTGTCAATTATTTTCGTAGTTAGGAGCATACCAAAAGTCATTATTTCTAGCTCTAAAACCACTAAATTAGCAATACTGCAATTAAACCATCCGAAGTCCGAACGCAATAAGAAAACGTCACCATAACTCTCACGGTAATGTTCGAGACCGAGTTGACCTGCTCGTCGCTCTTAATTACAAACAAAACGCTCCGTTATCGCCGGCATTGCCAACCAGTCTCATTCCATTTACGTTGAGTAAACAGTAACATAAACAAAGCCCAGCATCGCGTAGCAGTGCTCTAACACTGTTCTGCACTTGGATGTTCTGTATCTTAATCTGGGCTTCCGTCTGCACTTGTGATGAAGATACTTAAAATGTGTAATTGTTTTTCGTCTAGATGATATTATTTCTATCCTATCAAATTACACATATATTTTTGTTACATAATATTTTGTTCCTGCAACCTCATGAGTTTATTTGTTTCGTTTATGATTTACTTCAAATTTTCGTCTTGCGGTCAGACGATTCTGATTTTTCTTTCTGATTCTGATTGTGTGATTGCACTAACTGCTTAAGGTAGAGTGCGTTCAAACAAACAGCCGAATAGAAAAAAAAACATACATGTTTTAGAAGGTGGTAGAACCCTTTGTGGTAGGACTCCGGCGGCACCACCGCCACACCTATTTCTGCCTAATAACAGCAGTGTTAATCACTGCTGTGTTCCGTTTTGAAGGGTGTGGTAAGGGAGACATACTTTTCCGAGGCATTCCAACTTAGTCCTCAAGGGTAGCAGCGTATCTGTCGCCGACCTCAGGTAGGAATATCTAATCCTATCTGGGGTTGATGACAGATGTCCAGATTTGATTCAATTCCAATGACAGATTTTTAGAGACGTTTACATGCAACAAATTAAATTGTATAGTTAATAGGAATACAATGTACAAAAATCGTACTCGTTTCAATTAATACGACTTTTTATTGAAAATATTTTCGCATGTAACTTCTATTAAAGTAATGACATAATTAGAAAACTACGGCACATGCGTTATTTACGAGTTTATGTGTGTAAATGTAATATCAAAAGAAACTCTATAACTGAATTACTTTTTTTTTAACTAGTAAGAGAGGTAATGGGCGAAATACCGACACGTTTACAACTCGTTTGTAAACCTATTAGGTGATTACAAACACGACTAGAGTCTTTAAGTATCTGAACATGTTCTTGCTTATTTATTATTAATTTAATTGTCAATATTAAAGATGTTTATGAAATACTACCTATGTGTTGGTTTATTGAGCTGTGAACATACAGTTACATATATTTTATTAGTTAGTTTTTTTTTTACAATTATCGCTTAAAAATGAAACGTAAACATTGATGGATATTCCAATTTTATAGTTACTGTTACATTGTAGGTGAAAAGCCAATTGAAAGGCTAATTAGGCTCGTACAAACTACTGGGTCCGAGTCGCCAGTTGTATGGGACGGTATCGTCTCGCCGCATTCGAAAACACACATTTCCGTGTGACTTCCTAGTATATTTTAGTTGCAAGTGGCACGTACACGCGGCTACACGGCAACCTCGACGATGGATCGCGGCACACGCGGTGCACGACGAGGCTGTGGTCACAGTCAATACATGTGAACAGTATGGACCACACTTGGTTTTCGATTAGCTAGTTATTACCGACAAATTGTACCCTTAGTATGAGTTTTTACGTTTTTACAAAAATGACTGTTTGTGTATTTGTTTACATATTTGCCATACATTTCCAATCAGCGCCCCTAGCGGACTGTATCAGAACTGATTGGAAATGTATGGGAAATACGTAAACAAATACAAAACAGTTATTACTGTAAAAACGTAAAAACTCATACTAAGGGCACTGTTCACAAAATGTGGCATACACCCTTTATTAATCAATCTATCAAATGTTTGCTTACCAAAGATCGAAATTTGACATTTCTATTACACATTGCCAAATTTTATGGTTGTCAAAACATTGAATAGATTGATTATTAATAACGGGTATTAGTTGACGTGACTTGAAAGTGCTTTTTACAGTTAAGCCACATCGACGAGTCAGGATGAAAAATATCTTAAAAATAGTGTCCACATTTATTACCTTCAATTTATCAAAATGCATACTAAAACGATAAATAATTCTTAACGAGGTTGTCTAAAAAATTTTGAGATTAACTATCGATACAAACTTAAAATAATAATAATTGATTGGAAAAGTGAAAGGTGAAAAAACTAAGAACGAAGAAATGATTTTGGGCCGTTCATATTTACAGTCGCGACACTCGTATTTGCTTTTGACGTAAGAAGAACAGTGGTTTTGATATGTATATGATTGTTTATCCCACTGAAATGGGCATGATGACAGAATTAAAAAATCGAAGAATAAATGATTTACTTAAAAACAATATGTGGAAAGCTTCGCAAAAATAGCCCAGTTTTAATAAAAAACTTTAGGATTCATTATATTTTCAATAAAATAATGCAGTCGGCCATCTTGTCTAAAACGCTAATCGGGGCGAAATGACGTCATTTTTTTGGCGTGTCACCGTATTGATTGAACTTTTCTATGGGATATTGAAGCGTGACGTCACTCGCGGACGCCATGACACCCGTGAGCGTTTTCGCGCTTAATTCAAAATTTGTTTTAAAAAGGCTAATATTTCCGTTAATACTGAATTTATTGCCCAAATAATACGATTTTTGGAATCAGTAGACATGTACTTACATTATAGAAGGGGAGTTCCAAATTTGTCATCATGCCCATTATCTCAGGGGGTTTTGTATGAGAACCTACCCTACTGATAGTATCCGTGTACTGTGGGTGCGCATTTCACACGACGGCGCTACGTCAGGTAAGCGCGAGCGAGCAGGTAATGAACGGCGGCGGCTGCCCAAATCCATTCCTGAGACTCGACTCCGTGAGGAGGAATTAATTAAAGTTAATTCGCGAGGCGCCATTAGCCGCCGAGCACTGTCCCCGGTGAGCGGCCAACGGGACCTTATCATCGCTTTTAAAATTTATAGTATAACGGCTAATTAAGAGTACACTCATTTGGTTCGTTCCTCGCGTCACGAGTGCAGGATTATAAGCTGTTTCGGCTTATTGCCGCGATAGTCCCGGCTGCACTAATTGAGGGGGTTACGCGATATCATCCGGACAAGGCTCGCCGACTCTAACGAGCTTATATAAACAAACGTCGCTTCTTTACTGGTCGCAGAATACAAATGCCGGGCTCTAACAATGCAGCGGTGCATTAGAAATATTAGAAACTATCTCTACATTATTTCCAAGAAAGGCGATTTTCCCCGTTCCATTTTGATATTTTAGGCTTTGTATTGATACTGAATTCTAACTTAAAGCGAATATGTTGTTTAAGTAAAAAGTAAACATACAGTTCAGAATGTTTTATACTTTACGTAATTTATGTATTAGTTAATAAAGAACTGTTTTGACTATGTAAAATGCAATTATTACAGCGATGAGGTATTTTCTAAAATATACATTACAAATAATGTACTCACTTTAGCTCCATCAACTATACGAACATTGAGGTCATACTCGTAAGGAATGATATATTACAGGTTGCAAAGGTTGCTTCCATTAAAATTGTTTCATCCGACGATGGGCTATTGGTTCAACGAATGTGATTTGTACTAATATTCCACTTTATATAGTAGTAAACACTGGGAATGGCTATTATTAATAACCGTATAGATCACGATCCCCTAAGGCGCATATCAGACATTCGTTACACTTATCTCTGCGCTATGAATTTGAATATCCGAGTGCTGTTAGAATGTATAAATGAAGTACGCGCGCCCAGCGAAATAACTCATTCCTTATAAATCGGTTGATTTAAATTGCACTCTCTCATTAGCGATTCCAGCGGTGGTGCGTTGCGCAGAAATACACAACTTATTACTTTGGCCGCACAATTAAAACCATTCGAAAACCACCTATCTCAGTCCGTATTGTTTGTTACACTCAAATACCAAACACAGTGTGAATTATCTCATTATTCAGAATGTAGAACGTAACTAAATAAAATAACTGACAGAACAAATTATTCCACAACAAAAAGAAGATATTAAAAGGCAATCTGCAATCATTTGAGCACTATAGGAATTGTTTTAGATTAAAGAATTGTCTTAATACCGCTCCGAGTCTACTTTTTGTGGTAGTTTTGAGTGAGAGGTATCTTTCTCATCGACATTAACAATTGTGATGTCTATATTGTTCATCATGATAAATGATCTTATTGCGTTGATTTTAGAAATTCTGATGCCGTTAGAGCTGACATCGAAATACATACCTCTTTATACTGTTGTTTTTTGAAATCTCATGCGTGTATCTCAATTAAACATTTCGGCGGTTCTATTGTTCGACGTTAATGAACTACTTTTAATAAATTAATGTTTAATAATATTTTACCTTACATTAAGATATTTGGTGTAATCATGAGAACGAGCTAAATTGAGAGAGTCTTGAGAGAGAGCGCCTTTCCGTGTGCGTTATCGTGTGGCGTAAACAACTACAGATGGCCTCTAAATCATACCTAAGTGTCCGCTATGTGAGGAGCAACGTCCCGATCTAATCAACTGTTCGTGCTGGAAAACGTGCTAGTTTAGGAAATTCATAATCTTCTCTCGTTACATATATACACGTTTAATTAAATGAATAACGGAACACGGTAACATTAAAATCGTTTTACCGTTTAGTTACACTTTGCCCTTGAATAAGACGATGACGTACAGCTTGTTCTGCTCAACAATGTAGGTTATATCAAAATTTATTTTGCATTGCGATTGTTTGTACCGTTTCTCATTTGGTTGTCTCATGTGTCTTGTTACGTTATTATACTTTTGTAATTACACATAAACATCCGAGTGAGTTATATTTTTTGTCTTGATTTCGCTACCTAATTGTTAAAATATAATGATTCATTATAGTTATTATGTTTAATAGTACTGTAAATAAACATACTCGTATTTGTTAAATCAGAACAGGCTTTCACTAGCCTCCTTTTTGTTTAATGACCATAAATTATATCTGTGACAATTAATCACTGAGTGGTTGACTGTTCCAATATTTCCAAATTTATCTTCGAAGTATAGTATCTGACTATATCAGGAGAAAAATCGGACATGCTTGTCAACAGTAAAATTCACAATTAATTAACTTCACACGACCATACTTACGTACCTTAAAATAAACATAAGTTTAGCAATATGTTTTATAATTATATAGGTAAAAGAAAGAAAGGTTCGAATCGTCCAATTGCCTTCGATCATTTATTAGTTCGAGGAATTTTAATGAGTCCTACTTCAAACATATTACAATATGCAATTAATTTTGCCATTACGATCTCTTTTGGACATCACTACGAGATCTTTAATGTAATAATATCATTTATGGAATAAGATTGGCAATTTTGAGGATTCATTATTACCATATATTTTATTCCTGAAGTTGAGTGTAATTAAACGGATATTCATTTGCATATGAAGCGGACAGAAGCTCAGTTAATAGGTATAGCAGAATATTGTAGGTCGTTGAGCCGCGTGAGAATTTATTGTATTATTTACTTTAAATTCAGAGATGATTTTGCATTTTGTAGTAATTATACTTGATCGCATAGCGGATAGCTATAATGAATCATTTAATATGAAGTTCTCGCGGGCAAGTATAAAATGTAAAGTACTCGGAATCACGCACTATTTACGATTATTACGGTGCAATTTTTATAGCTTCAATAGCTCTCTAAAATATCATACATTAAGTTCCTATTACAATAATTCTACCGCTCGGTCATTGAAATTGTTAGATGGGATCCACGTTTACACACGTACGGTAGTCAGACCGATGTACACAATTAAATAAATAATATGATTAGCTTTACTAGAATATTTAATGTAAACTTTACTTCATTCGCAACAAAATTAAATGCTTTATAATTTATACTATTCTTTATGTAATTTTCAGATTAAGTTCTTATCTTATAGCAGTGATATTTTTTTCTTTTAGTATACCAAGTTAGTAGCAGTTAGGGGAACAAGTAAAAGAACATTGAATGTTTCAGTATTGTTCCTAAAAATAACATTCGTGACTAAGGTTAGGTAGTAAGAGTACCCCTATCCTATTAGGAGTATACAAAACACATCTATGGGATGAGGATCAGTATAAAGTAGATAGAGTATTGTTTTCATGTTAAAATAAAGCTATACTATGTCTTCAGTAAAATACGAGTATTATATGATACAACATTAATAAACTAAAATACTAAAAACATAATCACTGGAAAAATAATAAAAAACATCATAACAATTTATTTGTTGAAAATAATTGAGGAGGTGGTAGAAAAAAATCGAATCATCGCACCACTAACGTCGGGCATAATGAGGATGATTCGAGTGTTGCTAGCCTTTAATCATGGTAAAATTTCTCCCCTTTATTCTGTTCCTTTTTGTGTGAGTTGAATCGAGAGAAAGTTACCGTTGCCGTCTGGGAATATTGGGCGTTCGGTCAATCAACTTTATACAAAGCCTTTTCGTCCTTCAAGGACACTCGGTGTTATATCTCGACCCACCATTTTATGCTTCATTTCGAGCTTGTAATATTATTGTTGCTTTGATTAAAATTTAAATTATTTGTTGTACTGTCCGATAAAGTACAATTTTATGACGTGTATCAAAAATGACCGGCGCTTTTGTTCATGCAATGAAATAACGTAGTAGTTTCGTCCGTGATCGTAATCATGGATAATAAGTTAATTATATCTTTATTATTGTATTGTTATTATTAAAATTTAATAAAATGTTTTTAGTATGCTATTGCTGTTTAAGAATAATCCAATAGTACCTACCTAATAACTTTTAAAATCTGTCAAAAAAGTTAAAAAATAATGAATATGGTAGTAATTTAGGTAAGGTATTTGATATCATTGATATATCAACAAAAGGTGTTAAGTTATTATCAAAATGATAAATCGTATAGATATATATCGTCCCATTTCATAGGTTGAGTTTGTCATACATCATGTTTAATTGTCGTGTAAGGTGGTACCTACATAAGATACATCAGGCAGTTTTGTATTCGTATTTTTTTATCCTTGCCATAATATTGGTATTGAAAACCATCAATCTCCATTCTCTTACATTATTATGTAATCGAAATCTTAGAAAATTGGTGTATTAGCGAAATAAGTGCATCCAAACAGACATTATATCCTTTTCCTTTTATATTAGACATGCTTATTTGCAAAATACATCTTGCTTAAGGGGGTCGTAAAAGCCAAAATTTACGAACCCGATAAGTTTTTCAGGTTTATAGTTTTAATCCGGAGTGAATTAATTTATCTTGGGAACGTTCATCGTTATGTAATTTCTCATTTGAATAATGTATTGAATCACATGTTCAATATTTAATTGTGAGTACATAAAATTTTCTTACTAACATACTTATACGTTAAACTACTTAGTAATTGATCTGTTAACAGAGATTAGGGCGTAATACAAAGTAAGGCTTGTTGGGGTAAATACGAGCTCCTAAACAATAATAGACTACACCAAGTGGCTACATTGTTCATTTATAAAACATTATTCAAGAATGCAGTTTAAGTAGAATGTATGGTTAAATTAAGCATGGCATAACTTCTCTCCTTATTTGTCTGGCCTCTAATAGCGACCGAGACAATGCATGCAGGAAACAATGTGAAGGCGATCTGAACAAAGCTACCCATCCTGCTTGGAACGGATTTTCTCACATACAATTTGTTAATTACTCGCGTGATTACGCCGCATTAAATATTGAATGTAATCTTCAATTTGCGCCCATAAATCAGTTTGAGGCGCATTTAGCCGATGTGAATCACGTTCGAGTTAAAAATAGAGCTACTCGTTACATTCAACACGCCAAGGTGCACTCACTGTACATCATAATGTTTATTGTGCAAAGTATTACAAATGTGTACAACGACTATAAAGAACCGATTTGTTTCTTTGGTTAAGTTTGCATATGAGAATTTATTGTTTCAACAACAAAGATTGTTTGTGAGATTATGTACTGTAAGGAACCCTATTACTAAGCCTATGTCGTCCGCCCATCTCTTCGTTCATCTCACGTACCCTTGAAAGGATATACCTTTGGAATCTTAATAGATTATTAAATGAAATTTTCAGAGAATTTATTGTGTACGGTAGATATTAAGTTAGAATTAAACCTACTTTGCAACAATACACTACTATTATATATGAAGATACATAATTTAAACCATGCGGTATGTACCACTCTCCCTCCCAAAAAGGATGCGAACATACCACGACCAACACGTGTTTCGCTCCAAAACGGAGCATCATCATAGTAAGTTGACTCTACGATAGTTAATCGTTAAGTAAAATCACGTAGAGTCAACTTAATAGCATGGATTTCCGCAAAATAACGCCTGATACAATTAACTATAGTAGATATTAGTAACATTGTAGTAGTCGATACATACCTGAAAATGGAATTATTCCGCATTACATTCTTAAAAATAAATCTAATGAGAACTGTTTTGAAAGCAGGTTGTAGTAACTTTACAGTTAAATTGTGCGAGTAATTGTCTACAAATCGTTTATGGTAAAGTTATTGGCAATCAAAACAGACTGAAGTGCAATGCAACCAATTTAAGTAGGCGCTTGTTTCCCCGTCGCCGCTTAACTTGGGGATAGTTGAATAGTTCTCTTTAACATGACTGTGAGGGTAATGCTTTTTGACCATAGTATGTGTGTATTGGTATGCCCTAAATCATAAACGGATTGACAGGTTATAACAAATAAGGTTGGTAATGTTGGTAAGCGGAAGCTGCGATTAACAGCTGCTGATTTACCAGCAGTGTTGCTGTTATAAGATAGAAATAGATGTGGCGGTGGTGCCTACAAACTACAAAGAGTTCTATCATCTTAAATAACAACACATAAACTGAAATTAACATGGAATATATTAATAATATAACTTATGATATATAATTCATAGCGGTTGTCAATGACAATAGTCACTGACGCTACGAATTGATTCAAATTTTAAACGGAAAAAACAACAGATTTTTTTATCTTTTATCGTCGATCGATTGCGCGTTCGCAATGTGGCATATAGGTAAAGCCGGCAATAAAAGCGGCTTAACTTTATTATGCCTAATTCCGCTATACCAGGACTAATAACTTAATTCTAACGGCGAGTAAATTATAATCTAGAATAATTGCGTTCGACGCGCACCGTTATTGTTTTACGAAGGCTGCACGAAATGAGGTCTCCTACGCACACGACATTGTGTTGTAATTATATCAATAATCAACATATCATTGTTCATGTTCATGTATGAATTAATGTCATTTTCTATCATAAAAATATAACATTACTATTTAAAAATCGTTGTAATAATTGTAATTAGTGGTATTAACGATTCGAAATTTAGCCTTTCATGCTAGGAGTCTAGAGTTCGATTCGATTAATTGATTATTTAGGATTGAATAAGGATTTAATAAAAACGAGACTCTCTCTCAACGGTGGAACAATATTAGGTGGATGATGTTGTTATCATAAGATAGGTATGTTTGAAAACTTCCAATACTATTTTTGTTGGGTGACTGCTAATAAGCCAGATGTCTTAGCATCTATTCCTATTGGAGCAGTATGGTGGAGTATTGTACAGAGTGTGTCTGAGTGTATCTTCCTCAACTGGAAGACCCGTGACTAGCAATTGAACATAAAAAGATAAAATTGAATTACCGGAACTATAAACGTCGATGTTGATATTGACAAAGTAAAATTTTCATTGCAATCCGTTATGTTGGCAATATCATAATTTGAATTAATAATTTATGTAATATATTACTATTTATGTTATGAATTTATTATTCAATTAAGAAACAGAATTTATGGCTGCTGCCAATATCAATTTTATCATATTGTTCCTGAGGATATTACAGAAGCATAATATAAAAGACCGGATGGCTGATAATCGTAAAATACGTATATAAATAAACGAATTAGATCCTAAACTACATATATAGATAGTGACCAAGTTTTTGTGTGAAATAAACGGACAGATCGCAGGAAAAATAGAAGACCCGACTGGAGCGTAGAACGCTTCCTTCCTCTTCAAAATGTAACAAATATGTTTACCTACTCCCTTGAATTAAAAGCTTATTTTTTTATAAATACATATATCTTCTGAAGTAGTTCTTGTATTTCGTAGGAAGGGTGTGGAGTCGGTGGATGCTACCAGACTTATATATGAGGCAATCATTCAAGCGACGTATCTTATATCGTCTTCAGGTAGGATCCCAGTTCTATGTATTCCATTTAGATTTCATATGCCCGTAGACAGCAGAGATCAATTACCATCATATAGTCCACATGCTAGTTATTTCAATTTGTTAAAGTACTTAGAACTAAAATATTTGAGTTCAATTACAAACCATTCCAGTAAGGTTCTTACCAGCTAGACAAAAAAGAATTCCTAGAAATAGGATAGATTAGTAAAGATTACTCACTCCTAACAAGAAAATGTACCCAGTTTTGAGAATTGAAATAGTTGCGTAAATAAGATTTGCCACGTCTCCGTGCTAAAATGTCCCTAAAATATTTGAAATGATTATTTTTTTATTATGTAAATTACGCAGTAATTCTTTAAGTGTTTTTATTTGTTAAGAATTCAAAAAAGAACTTACTAATAAGCCATTTGTGGCTTCATTCAATTTTAAGGCGACGAAATATCTTTACTAATCTATGAGAAATAGATATATTTAGACACATCCTACAAAATTAGAAATGATGGTATCTGTACATATACCGTTGCCTGTAACATAAGGTACGGTTAGTCAATTAACGAAATGCGTCTTGTAGTGGTCCGCCAAACGCTTCCACTTATTTGCTGTGTGAATGTAATCATCACCTCTCGGCTTTAAACGCATACCGTCAGAACTATAAAAGATCTACTGTATAAATAGTCAATGAATAATGATGTATTCGGATAATTACAAATACATCAATTACGGTAACATATAAATAGTTACAGGAAAAGTTTATAATAAAAGATGAGTAATGATGGATACGCTACAAAAAGGATGTGTGTACGTTTGTAAGCTCGTAAGAAATATAGTTTTGCGGCGTAATAATTGAAAAAAGTAGGTTTACAGAATATCTCTATACCTCCTTTTATCTATCTACCTATTTTACAGAATCTATAATATTTTGAAGTGAAAACTCTTTAACGGAGTTGTGCACTTTTTGTGATGGGTAAAAAATGTTAAACTCGCGTCAGGACATGTGGCCAGATCGAAAATTCGTAAGACAGCAAAGCAAACTGCAACTATGTCAATGGGTGTCAGTTTCATTTTTTATTAATTACATTTTATTGTTCAGGTTAGGGTTTGAAGGGTGAAGGGTTTTCACTTCTGCTGGCACTCCCGGAAAATTATACACACGAACACTGTAAAAAAATCAAGTTTTGCTCTAGAGATAGAGCCCTGTGACAAACAGACAGACGGACAGATAGCGGAGGTTTAATAATAGGGTTCAGTTTTTACCCTTTGGGTACGGATCCCTAAAAAATCTCACACCCACTGCTTCAAGCGCGGTGTTAGTCGAGACAGTTATGTAATTATATGCTCATTTCATAATGATAATAATATTGTTACGCTGTCAGATTAATTGTTGTGATTGGTTGATAAACTTTACGAGCGTCGAACGTTATAATTAATCCTATGGGTACTACAATAATTAATAACATACCATTTTCCCTATCTCAACAGAGCATAAAGTCATAGAGTTTACAAGAGTATTTTCTTAAAACAATAATTAAATTGGGCAATTAATTAATCGTTTTCCATTTTTATCACGATTTTGATTGTCAGATTACAAACTAAAGGTTGATTGAATAAGGTAATCGTTTTTTAAACACGGAAAAATGACATATGTCCGTGTAGTAATCAAATATTTAATTACAAAGTTATGTAAGAAATTAATGATCAGTAGGTTTAACGGAAGCCATTTGGCCGGTTCGGGCCGGACAGTAATTTATTTGTGTAATGATTTGAGTGAACACAAGCTGCAACGACTTCTGTACAAGATTTGTTGATTAAATGCCGTAGAGACGTAAATCCTTTACGACTCGAGTAATTAAAGCTAAGATTGTCTGCTGTTGGAAGTCTCAGGTTATATGTTAATGAATGATGTCGCCATAGTCCGATCGGTCGGACGCGGGAGGCGGAAGACACGCTCACGACGCGCGACGCGACGTGGGAACGCGCTCTGTGACCCCCCAACATGAAAATATTCCTCTACCCTTATATATTATTTAACTTGTGTACATATCAGCATGGAATGTTGTGAACTAAATTATTATTTTGTATACATATTGACGTGGAATGTTGTAAACTATATTACTTAATTTGTGTACATATTGCCGTGGGATGTTGTGAATGTCTATTCTCGTTTACTTTATGCTCATTCGGTTGACATTTTCTCTTTTTAATTACTATATTAGTATTTATGAATAGAGTTACGCATCTTTTAGCTGTTTATGAAAACATACAATTCTGTAGCGCTGGTGTATAAGAAACAATAGGGGTATATTTAGGTTCTTTTATAGTTGATTTACGATTAGTTGACTCTTGTTTGAAAGTCTTTCACCACTTCCATTATTTTTGGACGACCTTAAGAAATTTTCTTTGGTTGTTGTCATGTAAGAAAAGGTCATAAAGCCTAATTGGAAATATTTATTAGTTTTAAAATAATTTGACATAAGAGCTAAGCGGTTTGTAGTTAAATAGTAGTAACCAGTATCTTCGACAATCTGCACGAGAGCGACGTGGTAGTGTGTAAATCATGGAAGAGTCTCCGAGCTTTATTTAGTTCTGGGTAAGTACACATTCGTGCGCGCAAATCAGTTTATCGAGTAATTATATGTGACAATTAATATGCTTTATTTTTAAGCGATATGATCATTATAGTATGGTATAATTTAATCGTATATTTCTTGTCATTACTTGTAAGTAACAGTATTTACACGCATAGGAAAGAAACTATAAAATGGTGCCATTTAACTGGAAATTCTGCTCTACATCAAACAACAACAAACAACACGATACGTTACGTTTCGTATGTGGACCTGAAAATTCACTCACGTAAATTCTTCGCACGCACATGAAGAGTGTAATCATAGAAATCGAATCGTTTTGTCTTTTGAAAGAGCAATAAAAATATTTCAATTACACGTATTTAGATTGAAAACTGTACATTTAATTTCGAAACAATGCACGTCGCGGTTGTGCCCACATAAAACTGAAATCAAAAAAGTGTGTAATCCAAAACATTTTTCGCACGCTCATGTAAAATTGTTCGGACATGTATAAAAGTATGCGGTAAAAACAAAATTGGGCGGTCAAGAAACGATGTGACCGTGTTACAGATGGTGGTAATGCCTTTATGGCGTGCCGACACCATCTCTAATGTGCTTATAATGGCGATATCGGGCGGGACCGTGCGAGCTAAGTAATTGATAGAGCAACTCGGTATAGTCTATACTATTAGCCGCGCTAATATACTAGATTACTTTAATAAATAATGACTTCATTTGTTATAAATCAACCAGGTACATGAGTAGAGTTGATAATGGCGGTCTGGGATGCGAGAAAATATTTATTTTAACTTATGAATATGAGTAAAAGTAGTAATTTAAGATGTTTTAGATTTATTGTTAGTACACAAGTAGTCTTACAAGATTGAGAGTTCATACGATACACATTACAGCTGAAAAGATTACTGTCTCTTGTATTATAGGCTAAAGTCATTGAAAACTAGTACGTTAGATATTAGGAGTTGAGACACATCTGCGACCGCCCTAGATCGCTCCACAGAATAGACCACATAATATCATGTACAAATGTAAATACAGGAATCCTAATTTACAAATAATGAATATTTACTAATAGAAGCTACTTGCAATGTATATTAAACTGCCGCGAGGCGTGTCTTTCCCTACTAAGAAAGTGCATTGCAACGGTACAGATTAGTGTATGTATTCGAATTCAATGTGGAGCTCGAATGTGGAACTAATTACAAATACTACAGATTATCGTATCGAGAATCCCATTAGACTATAAACGGTTCCATTGGTCTCAATCAATCGATACGAACAGTGAAAGTTGCTTAAATTAGGCGCATGTGCTCCATTTATGGAGAATGTGTAGATAATCAATGTTTTTAATGTACTTAATTAAAAGAACCACTCACTAAAAGCCCGTACAACTGGTTCTATTGATTTTATTGTGATTGTGACACCTACGTGACAAGGCTGGGTCAGTTGAGTTAATAAATGTTTACAGAAGATATTTAGGTTATCGCATCGAGACAATTCACTTAAATTTAAATCAAAAGTCAAGCTGATAAACTGTGTAGATTTTGAACGGAACAAAAGATGATAAAGATAACAACAATGACCAATTAAACACCTGTCATTGAGATAAAGTACGAGACATCTAGAAAGTATAAAAGTATAATGGTGATTTACTTAAATCACACTCTCTCGCAAAAGCTCAACACACACCTATTAAAAAAGGTAAACTTTAGCAGGTCACTTATTGTCGATGTTTGTAAACATAAAAACAAATAGTTTTTCTTACTTTCATCGATGGGTGACTTCTAAAAGCGTCTAACACAGTTTTGAAAACGAAATAAAGACTTCATGTCTTTTGTAACGAGCCACTAACAATAAACAATACGTAAAATGCTTTCTATTTTAAAGGTAAGTACTAGTAAAAGTAAGTTTTATGCATTATCATTATAACAATTACGGCAGTAATCGGTAAAGATCAATGGTCAGCGCGCGGACAGAGAAAAACGATAAGCTTCGATTGTTTGCTTAAAGTTTGTACGTATCTATTTTTTAATGGGCCATTCACTAAATTATACGTTTTCATCATGAGAAAGTTGGGGCCGGGATCCAAAAATCCGTGTTGTAAATTGTTCCCTCAGCAAGTGAAAGTGTCCATTTTTTACTTATTTCCATTTCACAAATTTTATTCTAATTTTTTCATACTTCTTTTTTATCACGTACACGATGTAAAATATTTTACCGCGTACGATTTATGCAAACAGAGCCATAATGTTTTAAATAAAAACGCGCATACAAGTTAACTTAAAATTAAAACACTATTTATATACTATTCTCAAAATTGTATGCTTAAAAACATGTCGACTGTTGCATATAAATACTCATTCATACAATGATATTGATTGAGACCTTTGAAACCAAATCCTCTTAAGAGAAATTGTTCCTCAACAAACAGACGGAGAAAACAATTTATAAATGTAATAGATTGCTAGAACTGTAGAGCTTGCTTTGACGAAAAGCTATCGTTAGCGACACTCGCAACTCCAGCGCAAACATCGTTAAAGCAGTAATGGTCCTTGGCTACATTCTTGGAGGCGTGAATACGTTTAAACTTGGCGCAAAGTGTTCCGCAAGTGGTTTGGGTTACAGTGTAGGTAAAGTGTAGCGAACAAAGGAATATTCGCGGTATTGGAGCGGCCGACAGACAGACGAACGGGGCAAATACAATTTGTCAATGTAACTTATAGATTGGTAGATACAGTACTAACAGGGCTCTGATGAAATGCTGTCGTTAGTGTTGTTCGGCATTGTTGGGCTAGTAAGTTACGTTAGAGGTTTGGATTACGTTATAGGAAAACGTTATACAACAGTAATGAGTATATGAATAGGTTCATGGTTTGATAAAGAAGAGACACGTACTAGGCGCTTCCACCTAGTCCCTAACTAACGCCATCCCTGAACTAGCAATGCTTTTGTGAGCGATAGGTCGCTCTACAATCCTCAACAGGCGGCAGTGACCACTTACGATCAGGTTGACTGTATGTTCGTATGTTACTTCTATATTTAATAAGCACAGAGCTATGTAACAACACTTACTAAGTACGTCCGTGACGGCCAACATTGTCAAGGCAGTAAAGTTCCTTAACATTCTCGGACCAACCGAGGGTGTGATGTTGCGGGTGTTTTGGCTTACAGTGTAGGCAAAATGTGTCCAACAAAGGATCATTCACGTTCGGCGCGCCGTGAGACAATGCGTCCTGCGGCCCAGCGAGCGTAACGTAGCGTGGGGTGAATGAATCCGAAATCAGTTCACCGCTGTAGCCATCACTTACGTAGCAACCGAGAAAAATGATCTTTTGTTACGTATTTTGGAATATTTTTGGCGCTGTTATAGATATGTTGTCATAGAAAAAGTAGCATCACTTTATAATTCGCCATTGTTTTAAATCGAATTGAAGGGTCAAACCTACTCTAATATATTTGTGTTAACGAATCGTAATTTATTTAAGCTGCAATATTAGGTAACACAAAGAAGCTTATGGTATTACATTCATTATTACTTGATCACTTAATAGTTAAAGTCAAGATACATACATGTTAACAGTTAAAATAAAAAGTAATTATTTTGCAAGTATTATCAGCCAGTCAGTTATCATGTTAATAAATTTCAATGTTTATTGCGGAGGATATATTATAACATTTTTATGAATATTTAAACTGGATTTATTTCTATAGAATATACAGATGAACCACGTTATTAATTTATAGTGATGTTTTTAAGTTATTTAAAATATAATTTTAATTGTACAATGCCATCTATTAAGCACCGCCTACGCGTACATATATATGTATACACGTATAATAAGTACGAGTATATTGTTAATCCACTGAATCCAATTTAGTTTTGGTTTGATGAGATTTCAAATAAACAGACAAATAGACAGACAATAATTCTAAAAAATGCTAGAAATAACTATCATGAATTATTCTCAGTTTCTTTAATTACTTCTTTGTAAATACGAGTATATTCGATGTACAGACAGGCGAAACTTATATTCTTATAATATCTATAGATATTACTGTACAATGAACAGCGATAAACTTTGTAGCAGAGAATTATTAAACACAAATTGGTCGTAACTGATCGTTAATCGTTGTAAACTTAATTCCTACAAAGATCACATGTGGGTCAAATTGGATGTTAATATTATTAGCAGTAACATTAGCCGACTAGGTCACACAATTACAGAAATAATGAAACGAACCATAACCGTTGATATCGCTACAAAATAGGAGAGACGAAGTGGTTTAACACGATATTTTAAATTAAAAGTAGGAACACATGTTTAAAACCTTTTATGGTGAATGGGGTCTAAAAAGATTGCGGATACCGCGGAAGGCTGATTTGAGCGGAGATTTCGAACATTAAAGCGTTATCTTTTAACTCGCCACGGATTTACATATAAATTAACACAAAATCCCACACTCGATTTAAACTTGTTTATAGTACATGTTAAAGCGCACTGCAGAATTACTCCACACATACTCTTAATTATAATAAATCATGTACAACATAAATCGACCTTTTTAATAGTGGTTGAATAAAAATAAAAGTATCAGTTATTATAATACAAAATTCAGTACAAGTAGATCACGCTTCCCGGGTTTTTAGATCAGATATTCTAATTGCATTCAATTTATAAATGATCATCTATCTGTTTGACTTACGACTACAATTCGTTCAGAGAAGATGGATATATTCGAAGTCGCTACCGCGCGCCGTGAGCTGTCACGAAAATCACGACTTGCTTTATGTCTGTCCATTGTCCACTTATTTTTGGTGTTATCGTAATGCCTGTATTAAGATTGGGCAACAAAAAGCGACAATAAATAATCTAGATATACATCTAGACACGAATCTAAAATCTAGATACATATACATAAAATTATGGGTATGATATTGATATGGTCCCTTACTTTGCAATTAGATAGGCTTTAGCAAATATTTCAATGCGATAAAAACCGTAACCGATCTGAAAAATTGATTCAAGATAGTCGTATTTAATTAGAAAAGTTTAAACCAGGAAGTATTCAACTTGTAGGGATGCCAATATTATACCATTACTTTTACTTTAGTTTATACAGCAATTACTTTTTGAACGGGAATATTTTAATCCATTTTTTTGACATAAATAGTTCTATTATATGTTATAGTATTATAATATAAGAAGAAAAGACCTTGTTTTTTGTCGTACATAAATTCGAATATTGGGAAAATTGTAATAATATTTGAAATATAACATTAATTTCGATAAACATAACAAGTCATACAAAAGACTTCAACGCAGGTCAAAGCGCGAGCTGCGGTTAGTGAGTACATACAAAGCGTGGTAGCCCTTCTCTAATAGGAAACGGTCGGTGAGTACATTACGTGTACATAATGTACGAACGTTGTGCCATGTTTCACGCGGATGTTCGGGATCTCCGGCATAGCGCGGAAGGCGCACGCGCACCTCGCTATCGCCGCGAGGGCATCTGCCTCCGTACATCAAATTAACGGTGCGGAACAGGGAATCGCAGGGCGGCCGCATCGCACGCCAAAATTCGCACCTATACACTACCATTCATACACGTTCGCATGTTTACTCGCGAGCGTTCAACCGACCGTGACCAATGTGTGTTTATTTCGTCTGGAAAATAATGTTACATTCTACCAGTGTTTAACCAGACTTATACCTTTATGATTCACTTGTCACACATATTTTTAGTAGAGCACACTTTATCATAAAGGGTGTTACTACTTACACTGCTGTTGTTCTGGTTTGAGCCCTGTGACAGATAAGATAAATGAGTTCTCAATAGTTGACAACACGTTTTGAAAGTTTTATTTTTGCTCGCTCGTTGCTCGTAGGTGTTCATAGACTCCAGTAATTAATTAAAGTCAGATGCACTACACGTACATTCCCATTAGTCAGTTTCAAGCCTTAAAAAGATAAGAATGTAGTGAATTGTGTCTCAGACCAGTTAACTTATATTTTATAAAGTTTCTCTTATACGTTAAAATAATTTACCGTTGCCGAGCAGGTGACAAAGACAGTGTTTGTTAGTCGGCGAGAAACATAATAAAATTTGCGTGGCACCGGCTCGGCGCACTATAGATAAACATAAATCTGTGCAAACTCTGTACACTTTGACGATACAATCGTGGGAAGAAAGACGTTAAACTGCTACATAATTGTTTGAAGACGTGAATAGTCAGTGAATGCGCCGTGTCAAGTGTGGAGTACTAGCGGGAATAGATTCCTGAGACCAGCCTCACGCACACACTAACAATCTTATAAGCCGTTATAAAATATTAATGAAAATGTTCTAACTTTTTATTTATACACAAATATATATTTAAGGAAAATTAATGTATATAAACCTTAGTTTATGGCTGTTCACGAGATATATTTTCAAATAAATTACAACTATGTCCGATAGGAACAAAAAGGCACCGCCGTCTTACGATACGCCTCGCGGGGTGGAAAATATTTCGTGATATATGTATAAGAGGTTGACAAAGATTATTCCATACATGTTTTTTGTGCCGCGGCGATGGTAAGCAATTATTTATATTCTACACTTTCGACCAATAAATATTCACGTTATTTTCTATCCTTAACATTGTATGTAAAATATTAATGACATACGACGTCATTTTTTATTTGAATTATACTATCATAAGTTTTTAATATTTATGACGTTTATAGTTTAGACAACATCATATATTAAAAGGCAGATTACCTAATGTGAAAAACAGCTACTTTTTTTAAAAAGAAGGAATCCATGAATGAAAATACACGTCTGGTATAATAGTATGACAAATATGTGTAGATTAGCGGTACGTACTCGTATGGTGTGCTTTCAATAAGCAGTCACGATTCTTTGGAACCTGTATAAACATCGTTTGTCAAGAGACAGGCGTGAAATACGTAGGCGTTTAGATGCTCACTTTACTTTATAGGCACTATTAATTTCACATCAAGAAACTGGTACGTTAGGGTTTTAAAATTTTCATTAAAGTTTACTTGACGGATTGCAAGTTTAAAATGGATTGCCGTTCCGAATTATAAATATAATTTTTTGAAAATAATACGACAATACATTTTAAAGTTTCTCTCATAAAACCTATCTAATTTATTCAATCTATTCTATTTGTATAATATTTTTACAAGATACAAGATCTATTTCGAGCTTTTTATTAACTATTATTTATTTTTTATTTACTTTGGGCAGTACAATAGTCATGTAGAGAACGACAATCACAACTTTTATATATTAATAATCTTGAAGAGTTCATTCAGTCCTCGCATAACATTATAAAATACTAATTTAAGCCACGTGTCTCAGAACCGACAGAAACAGATTAAGCTTCGCTTTGCTTTACTTAAAAGCAGCAAAACTTAAAATATATAAGAAAGATCGTTGATGTATATTTATCTAAGTAAGTATACGACAAATACCATGGTATTATAATACCCTTAAGATTAGGGTCACACAAAGTGTAAGTAAAGTATGGATTTTTAAAGATCTATTTAAATTGTTGAGCAATTGGTTTTCATGTAAAATTTCGTCGTAGTGTTCAAACTATGTTCACTTATTATTATAGCTACGGCGACAGTAGATAAGTAAACGTATCAGCCCATTATACATACCAAACTGAATAAGTCGTGCTTATCAGGAAATGCAAAGAAAATAACTATAGGTACATACAATAATTATAGAGTGTAACCGTAGCCTTAGGTATTCCATGCAGCTATTTATGAAGTATCTATACGAATAAAATGAAACGACAAATGTTATATTCCTGTGATTTATATTGACTATGACTTGACCGATAAGATAAGCCCGATCCCTGACTACGACCGCTCCGCAGAGAATTGGTACATTCGAGACGTCAGGAACCCAGGATCATGTCGGCAATTCATCATTTTGTTTTTGTCACGCAAACAAACGACCACGCCCGCCTCTTTAGTTCGTGTAACTGTATATAATGAGTTGTTTTTTGACCGGGCTTGGAGGCAGTGCGCCTTTTAATCATCTCGACATAATTGACCTTTAGCGTGTAATTATTAATAAATCAGTGTCACATTATATAATGATACAATAGGGGGCGGATTAAACACTGGTACAACCTACGAGGGCATTGTTCTTCAAATGTGTGGACAATATCCTTGAATAATTTTGTTGAGTTTGTGAATGTCGACAGAAACATGAGCGCGGTCTCTGGCCAAGGGCATGGGTGGCCGCGTTTGCAAAAGCAATCCTACACGCAAGCTTCTAATTGTTCCACTGATATATAACATGCCATTCTATGAAAATGACCGTAACAACTCAACGCTCTACAAATGTTTTGCATTTCCGTCATTACAAACACACATTACTGTACCCTTAGCACGAGTTTTTACGATTTTATAAAACTGCCCGTTTTTGTATTTGTTTACGTATTTCCCATACATTTCCAATCAGTTCTGATACAGTCCACTAGGGACGCTGATTGGAAATTTATGGGCAAATATAAAAACAGTCACTTTTGTAAAAACGGAAAAACTCATACTAACGATACAGGCTGGACGATTGGGTTGGATACTTTGTTTTTTGTAAAACCTTGTACTATAACATGGTACAAGAATTCATTGTGGGACCTTATAAATTGTCTACGTTATTTATATTTTATAGCAGCGTCCACGAAAAGCTATTAGTAGTTAGTCTGTGTCTACAGGCTGGCTAGCGATTACGATCGCGGACGAGTGAGGCGGAAGGATTCGCGCGCAGCAGCAGACAATGCGTAAGTACCTGTGTAGCGTGCACACCGCACATCCGCGGAATATTTCATAGGAGAGTGTTCGCAATTAGAGGACGGGCAGAGGCGAGGCGACGCTATCGTGGCATCCGGCGCCGCGCTATCATGTGAGAGATCGCTCGATCGCCTGCCGCCGGCCGCCTGCACTTACCTCGACATACGACTGCGATTGGAAATAATTATTACGGGGTACGATCGCCTGACGTTTGGAGAGCTCTTTCAAAAATCATATCGACCTCACCGATCGCGAAAGCTCATGCACCGATGGCTTCAATTCGTAATTTGGGCGCCTACTCGAGAGATAGCGGGTCATACGTTTGTTTCAAGATTCCGTTTGTAAAATGTATCGAGGGCACTCTTGTCTTTAACTTTTTGTAGTTTGCTGCAATCAATGCAACGGATGTGCCACTTACTATTTCATTCACATTATACGCTGATAAAAGATCAAATTTATGCAAAATTGATATAAGGCTGATATTAATTTGAGTGCCGCGCCCAAATCCAACGTGATTTGGAATTTAATGAGACGCTAGAATGATCGATGTAGGGGTGTAGTGAATAAACGTTTAGAATTAAATATAATCATAGAAATGGTAGCAGTAATCTTTTAAATCGCATTTCTACGATCGTTTCGGCACGTTGGATTCGCAGCGCCCGTGGGTTGTCCATCAGTTACGGCTCGGGTGTAGCGGGGGCGGGCGGTGGACGTTTCGCGGTAACTGTTGATAATTAAGAGTGGTCGCCTAATGGCCGCCGACGGTAACGGCTCGTGTGGTGGCCGCTTCCGCGCTACGCCCACCGTTGCTCCATCGTAACGCTAGGCCGAACATATGGATACCGTGAGCTTACAAAATAAAACGAGCTTCATTGAATATATTCTACAATAACTATTTTACTTTTGATCAAGATGGTAGAACTTTTAACATTGTAGTATAATTATTTTTGCCTATAGTAACAGTTTATACCGCTCCAATATTCCAGTTTAGAGGGTGTGGTTAAGGCCTGTTACTTGTATGCGTTCTTTCGTTTAAAAAACATTCAAAATACTGAAGCTGGGATAATGAAGTTTTATCACTCTGTGATAATTCCACCTTCTTTGTGCACACGGATAAGCAACTATAGGTTAGTAACAAGACGACTGTACAATGTATTTAAATTTATTGTCACGTATTATTTCTGTTATTTAAGTAACATACTGATATAGAGCGTTTTAAATTATTTACAAAAGTATCTTCAGCATGGGTTACATTACTAATAGTCCGCTGAAGAGTACGTGACTGTTGCTCATAACTATGTGCATAAATCCTAATAGCCTTAATGTAGATCTGCAATACAACAAAACCTACGAGTGACTGACATTGAAAAATAAGTGACGAGTGCCTCCGCGGGCGTAATTCAAATACAGATTAAATATTTATACCTCATCTATTTTTCTTCTTTTTGAATAGCTTCGTTCCGCATACAATAAATTCAATTTCGCATGCAAAGATACTTTCGTGATTACTCATTTGTGTACGGGTGGGCCGAATACTTCAAAATTCCATTAAGGAAACATATTCACAAAAATATTATAATTAATTCTAATAAACGAAGTTAGGAGTAGGTATTTATTTGGGTCGTTCAACTTTAAGACTATATTTGGAAGTTTTAAGGGAGCTGCAGCGATTTAATATTTTAAGTACCTACAAATAGTTTCTACGTTTGGGTCGGTGCACGATGTTCAAGTAAGGTTGCATTCGTATTGTCTGGATTAGGCAAGGTGATTGTATACGTGAGGGCGACACAAATGTTTAGTGGATACGTAGAAGGGCAGGCGCCGCCACCGCGGCACGGTATCCACACGATTGTATTTGAACTATGCAGAGTTGAGTTATCGCCGTTCGTCCGTCGGGGCCTTTGGTTCTGCGCGGCACTTCCGCGACCGTCGCGTGTCCCCGCAGATATGAGCATGACGCCCGCGGTCCTTTTGATAATGCTAATGTTGCTGCGATACGCCGGTGAAACCCCAACCGATACTAGAATCACATACAATGACCGCACCGACTAAATGGACATCGAGCAATGGATGCGGATCCCGATAGAATATTTACTCGCCATCGATGGAATGATATTCATTCGTAGATACAGATAACACCGTTTGGGTACGAATAGCATATTGTTGGGCAATAGGAAGGTAATAAATTTATAAGCTAACACAAATCGACATTGCTCGATAGTGACGTGCGATTGATACCGTCGATAAATATGGAAAGCGGACGGACGATAGTCATGCTAAAGGTATTTAATGGTCAAAATATGCGTAATTACTGTTAATCTGAGTCTGAATATAAGCGGCGATAGTTAGTGGTCATGGAAGTTAGGTTTCTCATTCGGTGAGTTTCAGGTTAAATCCAGTGGAACGGTAATGGGTTGAAAACGGCGATTGTTAATCTGAATGCATGTAAGCTACGATTATGCATAAAGCGTGAATGTTTACGGAAGATTGCCTAGAACTAATTATCTTTGTTAAAAAAGCTGATAGGTGGAGGAACCATCAAGGAATTAATGATAATGTATATGAAAAGTACATTTTGTACAACTAAATATATATATTTGAATAATTGTTTCCTCCTGTTTTGTAAGGTACTATTTAAAAAACCATAAGAAAGGCTAAATACTCATTTCTTGGCAGACTATCCATACACCATACATAGTACATGTTTCCGCTTTACAGCAAAACCGCTTCTCTGCTCTACTTTGAAGTATGTGGTGTGGATGATACCACTTATTGAAGGTTTTAAACCTAGTTCTCAGGGGGAGCAACGCCCGTGTTATATTTCAGGAAGTATCTATTTAAAGGTAATTATAGATGGCTGGATTGATCGGCGGCCATCAATGATATCCTTACGTTAGCCAATACGGTCGCACTTACACTCTTGTAAGGCAAAGTACTTTATATTTTTTAATTACACCAAAAAATCTAAATAATTAATGAAGAAAACGTAAAGTATAATTCAAACTCACTCTAATTAAAAGAGCTGACATGAGTGAGATGGATGAATTGTTTAGGAAGTAGTATTCACTGTTACACGTGTAAAAGGTACCGAAAGTGGGTAATTATTGTTCGGTGTTGCCAGCGGCGATCCCCCTCCCGCCAACACGGACGCTGCAACTTTAATTACCACCACCTCAATGCCAGCGTTTAAAAGGACCAGACGTGATATATGCTTCAAATATATTTAAAATACAGCTTATTGTGAACAGCTATTTGTTATAATAAATGGACGGCTTTTATTTTATAGCCATTTATACTAAACGTTCAGTTACAGTTACCGTTTTAAGTTTAATACATCCGGTATAGATTATTATGATTTAGTTTAATATTGCTCAGACTACTTTCAAACTAACCGTTATGTGTCACCATATATTCATATTTTTAACTGTCCCTAGTACCCCCTTTCTTCCTATCGACATAATTGGAGGCAATTAAGATGTATTTTGCAAGTTTATCAACAACAATAATTACCATCATAAAATACAATCAAGCTAGATGGTCTACGGCAAAATTTTCCCATTTAGGGGAGACTTACTTATATCTAGTAACAAACATTTCCAAATGTAAGTTGGCATATTGGTGTCAAGTAACACGGAAATCTAATATTACCCAAAATTCATTACTTATACAGTAACGTGATTTCGGTTCGTTAAGTAAATGTAAATAGTTTGATCGACACTTGTGATGTCTGAAACGAGACGTGAATAGAGGAGCAGTGGACAATGCATACGAGAGCGCGGGCGTACGTGATCGACCGCGAGACCTACTCGATTTAATCACATTAATTGATACAACCGTTACGATATAATGATGATGTATTGTGGAAATAATTCGATATTTTAAAGTGTAGCGTGTTGAAAAAAGAAATTCAGGTACCGCAAGAGGATGGGAGAGGTGACGTTGGTTTTGTGCGGCTAGAGGTACTTGACTCCGAGTTGCAGTCTACGGACAATGCCGTCAAACATGACTAATATAATTGGCTTCCTCGCGCTGTAATCTAAGGCGCACTGCACATGAGAATCGAGTTTTTTGGTCGAATTAGTCCAGTCTACATGAGTTGGGAATACGTGAGAGATCGTGTTTATGTTTTTGCCGAGGTGTAGATGATTAAAGACCATATCGTTCCAGGTAGGCGAGCATTGACCATTCCACTTCGTAATGGCACGAGTGATATTAATATTATGTAACACATATTATATACTTACAACGTATGAACGTGAAGGGTACACTAGCTACTAAATTAGGCGTTTAATGTATTCATTTCAATTTATTACTGTTATTAACTAAGAAAGTAATGAGGAGTTTGTATAGTACTAAGTTAGGAAATATAATTTCTTTACTATTTTTTGTTTTCCAGAAACTATCACTTTGCAGAAGTTTTAATATTTATTTCCTTATATATCATATAATTTCGTTTATGTTGGATTTGAAGTTTTTGTGATAATTTATTGCAAATAATTTTATATATTATGATAAATGTTTACGTATTTATGTCTTGGTGTTTAAAAATATTTAATGTTACCGTTAATCGTACGTTATTTCTTTTAATTATTAAAAATCCATTCAAGAGAATTGTGTTTAAGAGAATTATGATAACACGTAACATAACTAAACGAAGCGAAGTGAAACGAAAGTGCGTGGCTCAGGCTTTTACAATTTTATACCACTTATAGCTTTGTGGTGAGATTTAATTTTTTGCACATAGTCACTGGAAAACACGTAAAAAGTGGAAAATAAAAAGCGGTAACGTCGATTCAAATTACTTTGAGTAGCGACGTTAAAGATAATTAGACGCTGTGGTCAGATTACAGACGTGAAAACAGATGTGTGAACTAGTAATTTTGTACAAAAGTTATGGTACATTGAACTTCGTGTAATTTAGTAAGAGGCTTCAAAATGATCAGGCACTTAAGCAAAAGAACTGTAACTAAATGTAGATTGCAACTTAACTTATACTAATGTCATGATTTGCGTTCAATTTAAGCGTCATTAATGTTGGAAATGGCTTACAGCTAACGTTAAAAAAACTAAACGTGATTATAAAAGCACCTTCGAGTACTGATACGGTATGATACAAATGAATATATTTTTATTTCTGATTTAGGTTCAATGCTTTTCTAATTTATATAGTAAAGGAAAAACTTTTATATCCCATTAAATTTGCGATGTAATAAAATGGTGAGTTGGATTAAAATAAAAGTTTTTAAATGTTTTTTGTTAGCTATTAATATTAGTGTATAAATTGTATAATTTTTTGTCATATTATGTATATGTATGTGATGATATTATTGTGATATCATTTGGTACGTACTCAATATTTTGGAATTTACACCTATCAACCCTAAAAATCCTAATATATTTATAGATGCATATCTTGTAAGAAAATATAATAATCCTGAATATCGGAATTGATTTACAGAGGATCATTATTAAGAGAACTTAAGAGCGTTTCGAATGTAATACTTATAGTAACTTTTAAGAAGGGACAGGCACAAATTACGTAAAATTATTTAAAGGCTCGATCGTGCAGGTTAACTAGCGCGCGGCGTAGACGTTTGTAAACTTCATACATAATAAATAACCATATATTTTACTTCGGTTCGGTTGTCGAGTAAGTCAGGTGCTAATGTGAGTAAGGGCATGGTTTAGTCAACATAAAACTAATACAAACTATTTCTAGTGAGACTAAGTTTAATGAGGGATGGTAAATATATGCGTAAAAGCAAATTTTGCTTAACATTTTTAAAGGCATCGGTACTACAACTTAAATTTTTTGCAAGTTGTTTAATGAGCAAAAAATAACATTCTTACGAAACTTTATATGTAAGTACACTATTTATAAATCAAAGTAGGTAGGTACTGAGTTCTGTTGTGGAACAGTCGTAGTTGAAAATATGAGGTCAGGATACAGTTAAATTACCCCGACGAGTTGCGAGCGAGGCAGGATAACGACGAGGGATGGAGTGCCGACGTCCATTGGGTACAGAAACACGAAAATTTATTTATCGGGTATCGCGGAGGTACATCGGCGCCCTGGGACAGGCGGACGGTTAGAAATTGAGCAGCGGGCGATGCGACCGACGATACGAGACACTGTTCACTTCCTAACATAAATTCGGTGCACGGGAATCGGATATTATTATTCAATCGGACGATCGAAGTTCGCGCGGGGGCCATAAGTCACGGCGACGCGAACGCCGGCGGGCGCCGTGAGCAGTGGCGCACGAGCGCGATGCCATCGGGCGCGCGTACCGCTAGGCCCTGCGCTTTAGGCCCGCTGTCCACCAGAGCTGCGCGAGGACAAACGCCGCTAGGAAGGGGGCGCCTTCAACTTCTATCTAGGTTTTAGCTAATGTTGACAGACATATAGAATGCACATGTCTACACTAATCACTCGCTCCACGGGCAACGTATATGCAGCAAATCCTTGTTTCGTTACATTGCTATAAACTAAAACTGTGCGGAAACGTAAGATAAGTCCCGTTTACCTCTACAAGCCTTATTCGCAAAGCTCTGGTGTACAACTAACCTTAAAGGCTAGCGACGTGCCGACTGTGATGTTAAGGATAATTAAAATATTTTTGGAACTCACGTTCGAGAACAGCACGCAAACTTTCAACGCATAACTTTTCATGTAATAGTATAGCAAGGAAAGAGCCGAGGAATGCAAAAATAGTATCTTTCGGCGACTGAAACAATAAACGATGGTATCTTTTAGAAACTAAATTAATGAAAAGATAATATCGACTCTAATTTCTGTTCGTATAGCATTATGACTTTTTAAGTGAAACTAAATTCTCAATTTTACTAGTACAGTTTTACAACAAAAAGTGTAAAGGCTTGTTAGATTTTCTATAGCTAACGCGGGAGGATATTAAAATGCTGTTAAGTTCTTATCAAAAACCCTAAGTCCCATTAAACACCCTACGGCAGGCGTCGATTTCGCCACTACTTTCGCTACTACGATAAAACATGTTAGAAGTAATGTACTAAAAAACGAATATATTTTTGTGAGGTTGTGTGGTACTCTTTATAATAACATCATTAAAAGTTCGGGATTATAGTAAATTCACTATTCGACATTTCAGATGAAATATAAAAAAATATGTAAATATCGTAGAGAAAGTATCGTTTTAAGAAATTTAAGAGTTTTGAAGTTTAGGCTCTCACATGTGGAATGCATGCATGTGTGTGATGCAATTAGGGGGTTGATAAATTCATACATCACATTAACACATTTGATACGTAAAACTATGTCGTAGCAGGGGTTAATGAAACGACAAACTAAAAAAAATACTAATCGTACGTCAATATTTAATGGATCGACGAGAGATAAGTAGGATCATCTTATGCGCATAGGTTTAACATAGTGTCATCAATCAAAGATACTAGAAGAATTATAAGTAAAAATTACATGTCCAACGTTCGTTGCTCATTAGCATATTTTTTACGAAGCAGAAGTTAGATGTATCTTGTACCAAACAAATATGCATTTACTAATTAATGATAGATGAGCAAAGCTCCCGGTATGAATAAGAAAGATAATTTGATGTGAATTAAATTGGAGTTGGTCGAGCGTCCTTAGTTCTTAAGACCGTTTCGTGCGGAAGTGCGATTTTGCTGAAGTTTTGATATGGTATTTTTAAAAGAAATAAAAACAAACTTAGTTAATCCGGTGTAATGTATCTGATGTTAAGTGATGAATAAAGGTAATAGATTATTTGAGACTCAATCAATCGGCTTTCGGGTTAACACATTAATGTTTTGGTGTGAACTCTGAAGGATGTGTCCTTTAGACCAAAACGTAGCAGAGTACGAATGTTATAGGATTACTATAATAAATTTGACTTTTAAGATAAGTGACGAATTATTCCTTACAACATAATATTTACTTAATAGAAACTTATTTGGCAAAACATGGGAAAATCTAAAGATAGATAACTCAATACATTATCGTAGGACGTCACGGAGCGTTTAATCATGAAAAAGGCTGGACGGAGCGCAAAAACTGTCCACCATCTTCAATACAGCGGTAATCGACAAAAAAGATTGGGGCATCGGCATCTGCTCAAGAAAAAGGCATGTCACAATCAAGTAAACTGATTAGAGTTGAAAAATGTCTGGAATTTATTCAATTTTTTTATTACGCTAATTGTATAGCTCTTTATAATGAAATTAGTTTTTTTGTATATTATTTCTTTATATATTTTTTACTCTTCATGAAATATTGTATTTCTGATGTAATCATCGGGGCGTACAGCTAAATGTCAACAACCACAAAGTCGATGGAACACCCAGTGTGTAAATCCTTTGAACGTTGATTGCCTTACAAGGTATTTCAACTTGACGTTTATTTTTAATTCATAGACGTCGAGCGGGGGCCCTGTAAGTTTCGAGCATGACTGGTGATGCATCCACGCTTTATTACAACGATGGCGAGTGGTCGTTACGCTCGCGTAGCACTTAAAGTGGCGAGTGTGCCTAACGCGGGTTCAGCGTCGGCGAGCACGCCGCGCCGCGGATCACTTCGTAGAATGAGCTGGTGTACGGAAACGCACAGGGACCAAGTTTTATACCACTGATCGCAGCGACAATATGTCCACTTTACCTGGCGTGTCGTGTTCCTACAGCACGATTTATCAACCTTTACACAGGAACGCGCACGTGTTTTCAGCGTGAAAATATGCGTATAGAGCATCATATCAAAATCGGGTTCATTCGTAGGTTAACATTGACACGTAAGATTACGAGTTAATATAAAACATTTTATAGTGCATTGATATACTTATAAATAGCAGTAACTTTGATATTAAATAAACTTCCCTTAAATTGTGGCGTACCTACGTATATTATTTGCATGCGTATGTCGATGTATGTGTGTATATCCATACCTACATACGCACTACACATAAATATGCGTTAGCTATGTTAAGTTGAAACACATAATCTTTAGTTTACCACTTTTACGATTCACATAAATTTTGCTTTAGATCAAAACAAATCTTTATGAGAGCACTTCTATTATAAAGCGGAAACGGCTTTAACGGTGATGCTTTCAAAGTGGAGTCTTGCATGAAGAATACGACTATTTCACAATAAACTTAACTATGAGATATCAACCAATCATTATTGTTAAGATAATTATTATAATAGAAAGAGAATGATTTTGAAGTTTGATCGATGCAACAGATACAAAAAAATAAGGCTAATGCAAGAGATCATGCTAACCAATTAACTAGGTATTCATCGGACTTATGATTTGAATATACACAATTTACATATGGTAGGTCCGGTCATCGGTCGCTAAAATAAATACTTATTGAAATATAACAATATGTATGTAGATAGAGGTCGAAGTCGCCGTTACAAGGCGAGTGTAATACAAATTTATAGACATTTGCATTTCGTATACATGAGAACCTCTCGCTTCTCGCCTGAACTTAACAAATTTACAGGGTTTAGTTGGTGTTAGCACCAATCGGTGTAAATATTGCAATTCGATAGGAAATTGACTTGAGGTTTGTCAACCTTTCTGGCTTCAGATGATCTTTATATTGCCCAATTAATGAATAAATGAATAGTCATACATTCTGGCACGTAATATCTTTGAACTAAGTATGAAAAAAAAATTTGAATCCGACTTTTATTTTTTATTTTCTTCATAATACAACATGGTCTTTATTGTCCTCATTACTGTCTCCACTGCTGTACTCAAGTCGTCTCTTAAAGTAAGAGGGGCATAGGTCATTGTCTACTAAGCTGACCAAGTGCCAATCGGTAGACTTCACACGCCTCTGAGAGCATTATTTTTTCAAAGAATTCTCAGGCGTGTAGGTTTCCTCATGAGGTTTTCCTTTACCGTTATATCAAGTGATAAATTATTAGTTTGTAATACAAATTTATCTTTACAAAATCTGAGGCATAGTAGGCCATTTCTACTTAATAATAAAACAAATACAAAAGATGATGATATAAGCTTATGAGAGTACATAATTATTAAATCTTAATCGAATGTTTAACGACGAAGCCTTCAACAGGGACCACACTGAAACATGTACGATAAATAATTATTCTTTGCTTTTTATTGCAGTACTTATGAAACGTTTTAAGACTGTTTATTTAAACTATGAATATATGTATAGTATTTAAAATCTGGTTAATGGGTCTAGAGATTAACCCTATACGCGAACTAAATAACTAATTTATGACATTAATACCTAGATATAGATTACGCGCATAAAAACATTGATAACAGCAAAACTCGTGTTTACTTAACGTCAAAATACTTACTGATTAAGAAAATTTTAATGGAAACAATTACAAAAAGTAAAAGAATATCAAATGACGTAAATAAATAAATACTAAATGGCTTTCATCATTGTTGTTAGCAGTAAGTAAACAGGTTCATGTATTTTAATGTTATTTTCTTGTGTGTCTTGTAGAATGAATTGATAAACGTCGGATTAAAGGAGAAACAATCGCATAAATCGCGTTGGGGTGTACTCCGTAAAGGTCATGGGACATCTCCTACACCCGCGTTTCTCAACCTGTGATCCGCGGCCCCTGGGGGCCCGCGAGTATATGTATGGGGGTCCGCGGTGTCACCTCTGGACCATACATAAATCGCTCATTACATGCAAAAGGGCCGCTTTACTGCTGTTTTCAACCACATACCTATGTGAAAAAGGATTCTCTACTCTTGTGTATACAAAAAACAAATACAGAAACAGATTACAAGTAGAATCTGATTTGAGATTACAGCTTTGTAGCAACATCAACCCGAATATCCCTGATTTAGTTGCAAAAAAGGAACACCCAACCTTCACATTTTTTTTTCATATTTTTCATAATAAACAGTTATAACCTTACCTTTTGTATTTGTTTTTTTTTTGTATCTGTAATAAATACCTGATCCGTTTTTTTGTTGTTTATTTTATTAGGGGGATCCGACAAAACCGTGCTCGATTTCCTTAGGGTCCGTGGACTGAAAAAGGCTGGGAAACGCTGTCCTACACCACTGTTTGAGAGAAATAATTCTTGAATGACTTCTAATTGATGCAACAAGTGCATTGTGGGCACAGTCATTAAATACGTGCCTCATGAAATATTCATTTCACTATTGTCTTTTTTTCCCGTGAAGGTATGCGTATGTGCGAGTAATTAATGTTTCGAAACGGCTAACGAGATACGAAAATATATTTTTAAGACTAAAGAAGGTGTGTCGCACAAGCAGTTCGGTCATTGATGTTCATTTTTGAAATGAGTTACTCATAAGTGCGTAGTTATGTACTGTTCTGAACTCAAAGAGTTAACATGAAAAAAACATACAGCCGAACATACTACCTTCTCCTTTTACGAAGTCGGTAAAAATATCTAGAAATTACACGAAGACATACATTTTTCTTTTATCATTGTTATTTTATTATTAATGTTGACAGAAATTTCAATCTTTTTAAAATGTGGGAGTGAGTTCTACTATCCTTCAACAGAGGGAATACTAATATGCGAAGTAGTGCTTAATAACATTCATAAAAAATATGTAATAAATGGTATTAAGCACTTTTGTTACATTTTTATCGACTTCTTTCTCGTAGTGTTGTAATAAAAACGTTCATACGTTCAATCAGGAGCGTTATATTGATGCGTTTACATTACGACATACTCGTTGACCGCGCCTGCGGCTCAACTCTGTTATTGCACTAAATCTCCCGTTATCAATGTAAAATTAATACTCACCGCCCAATGAATACCTTGAATATCTATTCATAATAGTGAAAAATGATCATCGACTATACGGTTGTTTATGGGCCGAAGATACCAGTTTGTATATAATTATGAACTTACATCACTTGTTTATTTCGGTATAGGTTATTACAACATGACAGCTCGGTAGATTTATGGGATTAACTAAATGGTTGAATCTAAAAGGTTTAATTATTAAACGAGTCTTTTGTTATCGTAGGGTCATATAAAAATTTCAATCAGTCTATTTGAAAACTTGATGAGAATTAAAATTAGAACATGATTTTATCAAGTAAAACTATCAGGAAACAGCAGGCAGGCTATAACTTTTTGATGTTGTTCAGAATGTACGAAGAACAAAAGTTCATGAGAAATGAGAGCAATACATTAATGAAAGTACAAATAAATGTTCGCTTAATGAAATACACAAGAGTTATTAGGTTAGAGCGGACCAATGGTGGCAGGGAAAGGGACGGCGTGATGAATGTGCCACAAGCCACCACAAGCGGAGAGGAAAGGAAGCTGTGAGAGCGTGGGGTGGCGCGCGGGTGCCGGCGAGTAGCGTGAGAAATACGCCGCGAGACGATGCCGGAGCGTGCGCACCCAATTCCTGATGCAAATGCGCAGGCCCATCTCCTACTACTGAGGACCGCCGCCGCCTCCGCTACCTACTTTCGATAACAGACGCGACAATAGAGTTCACTTTTCCACCTATCAACCTTTTGCGGCCCCCATTATGAGAGAGTTAATCGGACGGTAAATGCACCTTTAATGCTTTATTGGCAACATTAGAAAAGGTCTAGTTGAGCTTAAGCTTTTTACGGTGCATCACAACAATAGGGTTTAATAACGACAACGGGTCGCTCGTTACCATCCGACGATCTTATGTAGCAAGAAATCGCCTCCCTATTATTGTCCAATGCGGCATAAATGCGCAATAAGAGCAAGAATTTGCGAACAGGCTCCTTTTATCTGATATATTACATGTGCATACATTAGGCTTATGGTGTGCGGTATCGACTCGCGAGTAATTTTATTCTGTTCACAAAATAATTTATATTGATATCTGAATTTTATTACCATATGCAAGACTTTCGATGAGTTCATATTTATGGTTATAGAAAAATGATAAAAGACTACACGGACGATGTGAAGTATCGGAAAGGCCGCGAGATACAATCGGGCCAGATAAGAGTTTGAAAGACAGCGGATGTGTATATAACATTATTTAGTGTAAAAGATCAGTATCGTAGACATTTATAGAACAAAGCCATGGTTCGTGCAGTGGTTGGCTAGCGGGAATCAGATGACACGAGATGAGAGCGGAGTAGTTGTGTGCAGATTGAATCCGACAGGCGGGATGATATTGTTGGAATTACAAGCGTTTAATCACGGAGAATGAGCGCGAGGCGACGCGAGCCGGCGTCGGCGCCGACAATGGCTGCGCTGTCATGCCGAACGTCGAGTCCCCGCGCCCGATCACGACCGCGACATCGGAAATCAATAATCGAATGATTTAGCCACCGCGCCGCGTGCGAACCTGATTAGACACGATAATGCCTGGCGCATCTCCGCGCACTCAGCTCCGACAGAGGGGCGATAGGTTATCGTCATTTCGTACTTCACACAACCGTATTATTTCCAGATGTCGAGTAACGGCATGACACATATTTTTCAATGATATACATCTCATGAAACCGCGCACGACATTTCGATGTACAGTAACATATTCGATATCGACAAATAAGTCTGTATTATATATTAAACCGGACGAGAACGGTTTCGGTATGTATTGTTAATACACTTAACATGACATATACTTAACATGAGAGACCTACGTGGATTAAAAGCGGTCATTTGGTAGATAGCATCAATTGTCGGTAGCTTAATTTGCCGTAAATGAGAACAGATATTATTGATAATTTGGGTACAACAGTACTTAAAAAGCAACCTCTTGAAACAGATATCAAAATAACTGTTCCTTAACTACCTTATACAGTTGCATCTCTACCGTAATATGTCATTACTTAAAAGTAAAAAAGTATACACTAGTCAACGTTATTACCTCTTTATCATTGAAATTCTGTGTTAATTTATGAATAAACGTAAATAAGATGAATATATATTTCCTGTGAAAGCGTTCTTTAGGAGGGTCGGAGTTTACTCAAGTCGAAGCAACGATAAGTATCCGGGAACACGAAGGTGAACTATTTGTTTTAGGCAGCAGAACGTTTCACGACGTTAGTATCCTTTCCATTAGTCACAACGGTTTACGGCCAATTTGTATTCATATTTGACAAGCTCTGTTAACAAAGAAACATTACAGAATGTTTTCTCTCACCTTCAATAGTAAATTTGCGTAACGGCAATGTACATTTGTAATTTATCTACAATTTGCATGTTAGCAGTCGAGGAATGTACGTGTATTGTAGTCGTAAGAGAATACAGTTTTAATAATAAATAAATTAAAAGGACGCAGCCTCTTACAACAATTCTGAAGGCAATAACCTTAAAAAGTTCATCGGATAAACTTGATTATTTTTCAGCGCATTTTTTCGCAATACAAAAAGAAATGCATTGCTATCCTTGAGGGCGTGGTAGCAACGCCACAAGTAAGCCTGGCGCTAAAAGAGGATATACCCGTAGTTAATTAAAAATGAAACACATTTCACTCGTAGAGATCATTTAGCCGACAGTCATTTTCGAGATAAGAAAATGTAGACGTTAGTTCGACCTAAGCCATTTAACCAATCTCAGAGTTTGTTCTAAAGATCCAAGTGATAAAAAATCGATAAAAAAAGAATTCAGGCACAACGTATAGTGAGTTTAAGTGGACCGTGACCTGAGCATAAGCTCGAAAACGTTTACAATCGAGACCTGAATTAAGCTCGGTCCATTATGTGGGTAAGTCAAGTTCGACTCAACATTTACCCGAGATAAAATTGCTCAATGAAAGCGGATCTTCGGGCAGCACTTAGCTGGAACAAAGTCTAATTACATTTCGTGAGGTATCAATGAGCGGTGCAATTACGACAGTGGGCTCTGTGTAATCGATGCTGCGAGCGCGTTTTCCGTCTGTTTTGCCGATGTATCTAGAATAATCTACCATTATCATGATTTATATTGAACCGATCACGGACTAGGATGCCTAATGATGGACCGTGGCCCTCCCAGCATCGCATATATGGATCTGTGGCAGCGGTAATGAGTGGAGCGAGGGATCCCGGGGCGGTAGGAGCGCAATGCGAGATGTGTTTGTATTGCGCATCGAATAGCATAGCGCACCCGCGATCACACGACCTTGCATTATACATGGAATTTATAAGTACAAATTTAGATTTGTAAGAATTATTATTTTTTCAATTAAAAACTTGCAACATATAAAATCACCTTACTCGATATCGATAAAGTACATAATACAACCATAGATTAGTAAAGATACTTCGCCGCCTTGAAATTGAATGAAGCCACAAACGGCTTATTAGTAAGTTCTTTTTTTGAATTCTTGACAAATAAAAACATTTTTAGAGAAAATTTACGAATAAATAACTAATACTGCGCAATTTACGTAATAAATAAATAATTATTTCAAATATTTTAGGGACATTTTAGCACGGAGACGTGGCAAAACTTTTTTACGCAACTATTTCAATTCTCAAAACTGGGTACATTTTCTTGTTAGGAGTGAGTAATCTTTACTAATCTATGAATACAATAATAGAATTAATTAAAGAATAGAATTACTGTATATGAAAATAATATAATAGACTCATGGATGCACATTAAAGAAAATAATTATTATACATATGTTTCAGGGCACTGGTTATTCTTAGTATATTGTTGATATATAACTGATTAGGAATAATCCGATAAACTATTCCTTCCACAATAAGTACTATTTTATGCGACCAATTAAAATCCCAGAAACTAAAAACAAAACCATAGACAAGAAATTTAATGGAAAAGAATTCTAGATTTTGATCTCAACCGCACATCTGCCGCGTCATAGACCTACTCGTATAAAAACTAAGAACAATTTTAGTATTTTTCGAAATGATAAAAATAATACTGAGAATTGCCAGCGAACGTTCTCCAGATGATCTGTGATATATTTTACTAATTGGGAATGAAAATGTAAAATGATATCAGATTAAAAATAATCGAATAGTTTCAATTCAGTCATCAGCGCTTTAAAGTCCATCGCTAGAAATACGTCCGTCTTAATTGGGACTACCACAATCAGTCCTGTGTTTTCTTATTTCAACTTTTTGCCACTGACTTCTGCTGATTACTTGTCAGCTTGGTCGGAAGACAACTGATCTTGAACTGCGACTAAGACTGAACTTTGCCTAGAAGAGATTGCTAGTTCAGTAAGCATATTTCTTCTCAAAGCTTATCGATCCTTCCTAATAATAAATAATGTTATTTAGATCAATAAAATTATTATAAGACATTTAGCAAGTCGTGTCAGACAACATCACATATACAATATTTCGACAGGCACATACACGCATAAATTTATGTTTATACATATTGTATAGAACGAGATGAGAATGTTTTGTCAGGGATCGTGTCTGACACATATGATGTCTAGATATAAATGCACCATAGAGAGAACAGATGAAGCAAGAGTTTTATTTCATAAATACTTATTAACCAATTTTGTAGTTCATACATAACTTGTGCATTTAAAAATATTAGGTCTAAATAAATTTATGAAGTTTAAGCCCATTTTATATAAAGTTACACAATCTTATCACAGAAAAATATGACACGATTTGACGGATCCCTATTTTTTAATTGTGTATGCAAATCATTGCATATACGCTATAAGCTTTTTAAATATATTTTTTCCCTTGGGCAGTTTAGTTAATAGTTGACTTAAAACACGCAATGCAATGCGATAGATTTTTCTAAGAAATAGTACGAACATAATCTGTAAAATGGCTCAGAGCTTGATTACACCTGTCGTCTGGTGCGAGTTATACTGTTCAAGTCTCCCATGTAACAGACTTTATAAATTGCCTTTTAATGTAACAGCAAGGATGTTACTTGTATTCTAAAATAAAATTGGCGATATACTCTTACCAAGCTGTACGTGTACGGCACATGAAACATGATACCTACGTTTATCAAAAAGATACAATGTGTGAAACAAGTTTAGAACACATATCAATTATTTACGTGTGAATCACATAACGGTGGACAGGTAAATGACATCAATGGAGGTAGAATAACAGTAATCATTATATTTTCCAATAACCATCGATTAGCATAGATAAATGATAAATAAAATGTCGCATTAGCTTAAGGATAGACACTATGCTAAAACACACTGAGATGATCTCATCGTTTCGTCACCCGCTACCTGAGGTAATTAATTTAAATAAAAAATGCAAGTCCCGTAGAACCAACAAAAAATGGCTTAATTTAATTCATTGTAATTTTTTAACAGTTAACTCAATTACATACAATGCATCACTATTAAGATTGTTCATTATTTGTGGACACATTGAATGAGTGCAAAAATTAAAGCCTTAAAATTACTGGATGTCTCGAGGTGTATCATTACGCCAATAGTAATTATCCAATTCGATGAAGGCTTAATGTATGTAATTTTCATTCGAGGCTCTCTCGCAGGTAGTAATAATAAGGGATCCTTTAGTGTAACACTTTATTCGGTGCCACCTCATGCAAATGTGAATGCCTACGAAACAGCACACTAGCGTGCCGTCAATGCGAACTACGTTCATAAGAAAAATAAAAAAGAAAGCGAGATACGTAGAATGTTGAGTGATAAAAAGAGGCGTAATTTATCGAATACATGACCGTTTGAGTGTACCACCATCTTGCCATGCAAACAGGCAATAAGGGTTGTATTCAAAGCATTGCCCAGCAGTCGTACTCAATCACTTTGGTCATTAATACAATTAGTACGAGTCCTGTCACTTGAGAAATTGCGCGTTGGATCATTCTATATTGAAGTCTGTAATTGGTTCGGCATAGAGCAATAAGTGTTTTAATAGGAAATTTATTTAGGTACTATAGTTCCTACTCTACGATTCTGCACACAAAGGTTTTATAATCCAAGTTTATAGGTTCATAAAATGACAGTTAAGTTGTAAAGTAACTTGTATCTTTTTCTTCCAGGAATTTAATAATTGGAAACTGTTCACTTCGCTTGCGTATAGCATAAAATAATAATTATAAAGATTATTAAAAGCTATTGCATCAAAAGCATAAAATAGTATCTCTATAAAATTTCGCCCATTAAGTTTTAAAAAACTTATTAAAGCACATCAATTACTTTAGAGACCGTACATTCCTTATTTAACATGAATTGCCAAAATCTATTAACGAAACGCGTCAACGAGTGATTATTTAAAAGTAACGGCAGTTGAACTAGGTGGGTACCATAATTATGACTGGAATAGTCATAAATCCATGTCAAGTGGGTGCGCTTCGTTTTGGCGATGTTGTAAATCACTGCCCAAAACCGAACAGTAACCGATTGAGGCACGCGCGTAATTTGTGTACGTGCTAGTGAAGTGACGCCACTACACTACCAAATTGAAATTATTCGGCATGTTGGAGTAACAGTAATTACTAGAGTAGTAATAAAAATACAGTGATGTTAATTCATATCATAGATTAGTAAAGATTACTGACTCCTAACAAGAAAATGTAACCAGTTTTGAGAATTGAAATAGTAGCGCAAAAAAGTTTTGCCACGTCTCCGTGATAAAATGTCCCTAAAATATTTGAAAGAATTATTTATTTATTATGTAAATTACGCAGTATTAGGTATTTAGAGTTCAAAAAAATAGTAAGTTACTAATAAACCGTTTGTGGCTTCATTCAATTTCAAGGCGGCGAAGTATCTTTACTAATCTATGATTCATATATGTGTCATGACAATATGAAGTATTGATATTGTCCATGTCATTAAAAATCCTGTGTTGTTATAGATCAATAAATAACACACGTTCGCGTAATAAACAGTTTATATTAAGTTTATATAAAATTGCATAAGCGGTTAAGTTATTTTTATAAGCTTTTTTATTAAGCTCTCATATTGAATCGTTCAAAAATAGAAACGATTATGCAGTTCTGTTTGTGGGCAATAATAATAAAACGGGTATATTTATTGCGTAAGTTGGGCCGTAATCGATGTGGTGGTGTCCCTTGAAGATGTTATCTGGCGGGGAGAAGAAAATGACGAAAAAGGCTGCTAAAGTCTCGCATTGATTAGCCTACATCGGCGTTTCATTATTCAGTGAGGCGCCAATAATCAGCTCTCGAGGCATGCGAGCCGATCGCCGTAAATAGACGCATTAACCTGCCAACCTGCCGCCAACCACAGACTCACCAACTAACCCACATAACCCTAAGGATATACGAATATATTACAAAAAATATGTGGATTCTACTACTCTCGCCATTCGCATACATTACATTTTACGATATTCAGCAGTAGCGACAGTCATATTTATGATTATTGACATGTACTGATGTTTTTCTGTTATAGGGATGTACGATGCGGATCAAATTGTGCGTAAAAATAAATTTTAATATTATCACATATTTACCTTTACTTATTAGATTGCATAACAATGTTAGGGTGCGAAGTTTAATTGGTCCAAGTGCAGTCGTGGTCCGAATATCAACGACCTAGTTAGGTACAATTAGGAATTTTCTAACATGGCGCAGTCTCTATAAGGGTCTTCCTCATTAGGCGTTTACACGGCGCAGAGCTACCGTCGCACGTCGCCCGGGAACGCCCTATTAAATATTCATTGGATAGCAAATCGTAAATGAGAACTGCTTTTATGGCCCATTTTAAAATGGAACACTGTTAAAAATTATCGTACACGCCCTGTAACAATGTAATATAATCGATCCAGTCGTATTCGTTCGGCTAACTTCGACTATAAAAATGCAAAAAATCAACAACACGGGTTTTATCAAGTATGAAAATAAATTAAACCGGCTAAGTGCGAGTTTGGTACGCGGGGGTTTGTTTCTGTAATAAAAACATTTTCTTTTTTCTTCGTTTACGTTTCAATTGTAAAATACTTACTATTTTTACACGCTTTTTATTAGCTTCACCTGTATGTTTGTATGTTTGTTTGTATGTTTGTTTGTATGTTTGTAACCGACTTCTTTGGGCGCGATTTTGACCCACTTTAAACGGCCAGATTTCGTTCAAACTTTGTAGATTTATTTCACAATTATACTATTTACTGTTCCTTACTTGATTCCTAGATTCATTTAGATTTTCTACTTTTTAGTTAATTTTATCATAAAAGCGTGTTTTTTAGTTTTTTGAACTATATTTATTATTATAAACAATTGCAGGATGAGATCACTCACGACCTTATAAACTAAGTAGCAAAGTAGCAATGAATAAACACAGAATTTAGAGGGAGCTAGATTTTGCAAATTTTGTAGAGCATGGAATGGATAAATGGATATGCGTATTGCAACATAGTAGCAATCATTCCAAGGTCTATAATTTTCTTGATAGGATTCAACCATCGACTCGAGGGTCCCTAAACCGTGTATTTATTATTAACTTCGATAAACCTATTCAAGGTACAGGGGTAGATCGTTCAATTGTAAATAAAGAAAAATATGAACGAGCGTGAGTAAACTCGTCCCGTAACAGCGAATGCCAGGGCTGTCGTTGAGAGCGATTTATCACCTGGCAGATCAGTGTGGGGCGGTGGCGACTGTTGATGGAGTGGGATGGAGCGATAGGTTGTGCTATGGGTAGGAGAGGGACGTATGCGATTGTTGCTGGGCCGGGCGGCAAGGACGCAGCGCAAGGCCGCTCGCGTGTCGTTAGCCCGCACCGTTCTGCCCCCGGTCTTCGGGACCCCTGTCATGTGATACGCCAATCAGGCGATGGCGACAGCTTCACATTTACCCTGACGCGGTGCGTGGGGTGAGCGCATATTTATCACGTAATAACTGTTGTAAACTACTCCTGACGACGGCGCCAATTAGTTATAGGCACCGAGCATCTGACAGGATGAATTTGAATGTTTACAAATCTAAAAGGACTTCCATTAATTTGAAATAATTTGGAGCAAAGTAGTATAATGAGCTTACTTTTCTTAAGTGGGACAAATATAATAATTCGGTAGAGGTACCTATTTCATCTTCATTCACTACTTTTCTTAGGTATAATTAACGCTCTCGGGAGATACCGTGTCTAAGGAATGGATTAAAAATTCTCAAGAAATTTTATATGCGGCATGCAAGTTTTATCGTGATGTTTCTTTTCACAGTCAATGCAGCGATGAAATTGTTAAAATCTTCGTGCATACCGAATATTTTATTGTGTACTCTGGAATTCGAAGTAAAAGCTAAGATCTTATCAATTTGCGAGTATATTAAAATACGATAAAATAAGCTTGCCTGAAATCGTACACCGATTCATACTTCTCATTAAATAACTTGCGTTAAAAAGTACGACATGTTGAGCAACTAAGAAAAGACAACAAATTCCAACGTAATGCAATTCTGCGGTTCGGCGCAATGAAGTGGATGTCAGTTGACTTAAATGTAAGGCAAGCAACTAAGTTCTTAGAAGTAACTTGTTCTATATCGAGATGGTCATTGATGCCCAATTGTTCATGAGCGGCCGTGATCACATACCAACAGGTGGACTGCAAGCTCATTTGCTCGTGAATAACAATATAATAATCCATCCGTAAATAGTATAGTAAGTAGATACAAAAAACAGATGACCAATACGATTCATTTTAAAAGGCATTTAAATATTCTCAACCGACAACAAACACATTATTTTCTAATATCATTCAGTCGATTTTCCTCGTAACGCTCTTCTACTACGTTATTGTCCATCAATACTGACACTCATTTTTTTACGAGTAACGTCAAGGTACTCATTGATGCCGTTAGAGGAAAGAAGCCCGAGTATGGAGCACACGGCGAAAAAATCTACACAATACTTTTTACATAACTTTTCTATTTATAACGCGATAGTCTTCTGTGACCCTAGTTTTTGAGTAAACATCCAGCGTTCGCGGTTCGTGTCTCAATGACAACAAAAACATTGGCCGTACAACGGCTGTTCCGACTTTTTTCTATTTTATATACTTTAAGAGGTCGAGCTACGTGATCTCTTCTCGAGTTCGGTACCTCCCGAACGAGAATCACTCAAAGAAGAGCACGCTGTATCGGTACTTGAAATACGAAAGTCACGAGTGATGATTGTTAAGTGATTTATTTTCGGAAAAAATTGCCACCAGTAACATTGTTACGATAAATGTCTAAGTCTTGTCGAGAACAGAGTCAGCCATTAATAAATTTTGTAACGTTGACGTAACAAGAATTCCTAACGGGCCAATGAAATACATGAATTATTTTAATTTAAGTTTCTAATGTGTGCATTATATAAATGCACTTCAGAATACATAATAGCTAGCTGTGAGATTGATTCGGCAGTAAATTGTATGGAAGTTTGGTGTAGAAATGGTCAGTATAGATTTTTTTTTAAAGATCCTTGATTTATGTTTTATTTATTTCAAAAACAAGTTGCTGTAATGCCTCCATCAATTCCATTGAATTCAATTCGTTTCATTGAATCTCTGAAGTATTATAGTGTGTGAGACTGAAAGGATAAATGACATTCACATTGAAAACGATTTATAGTTTCTAATAAGATTACTTGATAGAGTTATTTTATGCCATTCAGTTTTGTATGACTGTATCCTTAGGCTTTACCCATTCTTATAATTTCTTGAAAGATAACAAAAATATTTTGAATAGAATTTACGATACGAAAAATAAAATAATAACACTTATATTACAGTCTTTGTAAAGAAATTTATAATATAATGTGTGAATATACAATATAGAAACCTGTATTTTTATGATAATACATATGAACTTTTTATTACCGTACGAAAATTTTACGGCCGCAGATACGTCCCTATAGCAGTGGAAGTAGTAAGGGCAACTAGTTGCAAATTCCACAGTCGATTGCGTCGTCACGTCACCACTCGTAAAAGGGTTTTAAAGGCGTGTCGCTAAATAAAAATAAACGGCGACGATTTTCATTTCCACGGAATATTAAGCAGTCGTTCGAGTAGTAAATGTGCCGTTACCAATAAAAGAAAAGGTATGAAGTGCGACGGACACTCGGCGACGAACCGACGACGACCGAAGCCATAGGTCTATCTAAATAAAGTCTTGGGTGTCACTGTCCGCGCCATAATTTCAATCCGAAGTAGTCCTGGACGATGCAACCTATTCTTAGAATGATTTTTAATGGATAGCCACTGTGATGTCGTACATTTTAAAAGGATATCCTTCTCTTTTTTATTTCGATTGACGAGTGCCAATAAATTGAATGTCTAAGAGTCAACTATCAACTATTGTTTCACAGTCCAAAGTAATGAATAACATATTTTATTGCATTATTTTTAAATCAACATTCATGTAAAAATATCTAAAGTTGTTTAAACTAAACATACCCACAATCCGGTAGTTCAGGTCTATCATTTCTCTAAAAGGATATTAGCATGGAATTCTTTTTAATTCCTTCAGCAAATAAAATGTTGCCCCAACCATAGTCTGAGTAAATATTGGATCTTTAATTGGGCTTATCTTATCGCATTCGGCATTTCCTTTTGTGCCTCCATCGTGAGAAAGGTTCAAAATTTTTGAACTTTTATAATTTTAATAACTTATCTGTGAATGCAAATGGAATTAGCTTAATTTGATACATATGTATTTGAAATCTTGTGAGATAATGCCGTAGAGTATCATCGCAGTCCGTAGACATTTGAGTAGCTTGTAAGAGTAGTAATCGCCTCATATCAGCTACACATCTGCCGGCTGACTAACATATAGGGCAACCATGTGTCCCCAGGAGTGGCCACGCATTCGTAATCCGTTTCAGATAGAAGCCGAAGAAGAATTACAACTAGGACGGGTGTTTTTATTTTTTAATCTATCTGTGTATCTGTGAACAAATTTGTATGTTGTTGTTTTTATTGGAGAAGGTTGTTATCTATGTTTGGTAAAAAAAAAATCCTTACTTCTAATTACTAATCTACTATAATACTATAATACTACTACTCACTAATCTGCTAATAAGATTTTCACTCATAAAGCTATTACTAACTTTACGAGGTCTAATTAAATACAGTTATACCTTTTATAAATCAATAACACTTTAATAAATGAATAATATGTATATTTTTCATTGAGAAACTGATCGAGGCGGTAATTTGCATACATTGTGGCGGTGACAAAATAAACGTTCCCTAAGGTGAGTCACGCTTAATCCAGCCAGACGAGTTTGCCTTTTATCATCTCAATCTTTATTAATAAATTCATATCGTTTAGCTATAATTGGAACCCGACTAACACACGCACATTACTGACTCTTAACTAGTTGGCATCAATGCACGTATTGTTTTAACATCCCGTTTTAACTACTAGGTAGATGCTAAAAATATACTCAGAGACTAGGCATATTGTAGTTTACGTTTTACGATTAAAATACTGCAGATAATACAGATAAAAATCAAATTGAGCCTACGAGAAATGTAAAATTTTTCGAACAGGTTTCATTTAAATACATCGGTAAAATATTCGAGACTTGTAATCATGTTTATAGAAAGATATTGACCTCGGATCGAGGTGGATGGCATATGATCGATGGTAAAATTTAATTTAGTTTAGTTTATACTGAAGCAAGTAGCAAGTTACAAGAGAAAATAAAATACACAGAAAATAGATCGGCCGTACAACTTTTATCTTTCTTTTCCCCAGACGGAAACAATCAATTTACTGTCAGTTACTGTAGAGATAATACGCGCTGCTACATACACATTTTCTATTCAATAGTTAATTTCACTTAAACTCGCAAAAATAAACCATATAATCAGTACAATGGTTTAATATGAAAGCTATTACAAAGCAACACCATTAAATCGTGAAATGATACACAAAAAGAATAAGAGATTAACAGTGTTAAGAGCGCAAGATATAAATCAGAATGTAGACAGCACAAAGCGATCGATGTAAGTAAAAGTGTGGCGCCCGATCGACAGCCTTCTATTTCTATATATTTGTATTGAAAGATGAGCACTGAATGGCAAAGAGGAGAACTTTTTTACTTATGCTCCAGCGAGTCATGCAAATGGTCTTTAACGCGTAACAGCATGAGGCCTCCATCGGCAGTTCGGATTAACGAGCCGTTGCCAATAAAATTATACCAAGCGCATTCATTCGTATGTAGAGTACTCTCATTATGAACAACTTCAGCTCTACTTGTCAATATCAATGAGTCTCGTCCGATACCATTGTTCGGTTGCCGTTGTTCGGAACTATTCGTTTTCCATTTCTTCTGCATAGATGATCATGCCGATAGACAATACGCGCAATTATAAGTATTCTAAGGTGATGAATGACACGATTGCTCGATCGGTCCGCTTAATATCGAGGTGTGGGGGCGTGGGGTGAGATAGACGATAACGGGCACCGGCGCCGGAGCAACAAGCTTCTCATTAAGTCGATCAATGTAGGAATCAAACGTTGTATGTACGGATTTCCATTGGCGAATTAATTTGGCGGACGCGAGATCGAGTAACGGTGCCGGCGTGCCATTGACATTTGTCAGAGGTGGTCGATGCGCAACGTTCGCGTCGCCGCCGCCGCCTGTGCGTGCCGTGGACGCCGACGGCCGCGCTGCCCACCGTGTGAGCACAATAATATTCATTTCATGGGCGGATGTATCTCTGGCTGCTTGTTGTTTCGCCTTAATTCGTTATTGCTCTCCGCTCTCGAATGTGGAACTGTGCACGTTCCTAATGTGGTTACACTGTATCGAAGTAACGTTTCATTAAATAACTAAACCGCACGTCTTGGATGTAATGAATGAGTCGACGTTCTTCCACAAAGTTCGGTTAGCGGTTTTTTGCCCACCGTTCTCCTTATAGATTAATTTCTATTATTAGCCAGTATAGAAATTGTGAACAATATTGCGTGTAGTAACAACCTTCAGGCATCAGCCTATTTTAAAAATGAATCGATTTAAATTTCCATATATTTGCATTCTTAAACACGTAAGCCACACTTTTTTATATTTTATCTTCAGACCACCGTGGGCTGTATTTTTAATATGGGTTAATGTGTTATTATGAATAAATTCGAAAAATTAGAATATTATGGTTAGAATTTTATATTTAAAGCTAGAAATAAAGTATACCTGCCTCAGAAGTACATACTACAAAAATAATCAGAGGTACCTATTTCTTTGCATACTTTTCATATGACAGGTAATAATTAACATACTTGTATTTTTCTTATTTTTCTAGACTTCACCGCAATCTATATTAGGAACCCGACATTTTATATAGGTTAAGGTACTACAAGAAAAAATATAATCCTTGTTGTCGACGATGAGAAGACAGGCAAATCGCAATATTTGATGCGAAAAAATTCTTCACTGAATATACTATTTTCTTCGTTTAGTAATAAACATGGAATATAAAGTGTTGTCCATAGAGTATAATTGAGCCTGTGGTTCGGACGCAACCTATCGGCTCCTAGACGGCTAATTAAAAGTGAATGTCGTAAAACGAACACTCTGCCAGGTCTAGACGAATTAATGAATTTCTGATGATTTTTTCATATTTTCACACAAGATTAAAAATGCCTCTAGGTCTTATAAGAATTCAATATAGTGTGTAACGTGTTGAAATTGTTAACGCAACAAGCTATTATTCAATAATACATTGAAATTGGTTCAACTTTGTATCGAGAAATATAAAAATATGATATGAGTACCTTCATTAACTTCACATCATATTATTATATGAAAGCCATCATATATAAATAACATAATCGACAAGCCTATAGCACATAACAATCACGACAAAACGCGAACCTCTTTTGTCTGTCTGTTTAAACGATGCATTCAAAGAGTGTGCAATTTACAAGTGAAAACGTTTTACTTTCAACTGTCCTCTAACAAGGGTAATCTTTTGATAAACCAGGTCGTTGACCCACGTGTACGTGCATCTGCAATTTTCTCGAGAAACGGTGACACATGTGATTAAATCCTTTGTCAAATAATATTTATAACGTCTGACTTTCAGTACTTTATGCAGATCGTAAATTTATTTCATGGTACATGCTGTGCCTTATATATTTCTATACTATTATAAGGCTGTTGTGTGTATTCGTGCAGGTACCACGTAAATGGGATTGATTTTAATAAAAGTTTTTGTATTGAAAAGTTTAATATTAAACTTACAAACTGGGAGAATAACTTAATGGAACTGTGCGTTTCAATTTATATTTTTATAGAGATTTATAAAATGTTGCGTAAAGATTATAAAGAAATAAAGTATATTTTATTAAATTATTATAATTACTGTAACTAACTATAAACTACGTTCTCATTATAATTATGGAATGAATTAATGTTTAATATTTAATTGAAGACGAGTACGTCCAAAAATAGTATTGTCATTAAGTCTTATTCTATCACTTGCCCATCTAAACGTATTAGTATAGTATAGAACAGATTGCAGTCCGGATAATGCATTTATATATCTAAAAATAGCTCACACGACCCTTGAAACAACAAAAACCCATAAAGAGTACTACATATCTGATGGATTAAAAATATCCACAAATGAACTGCGAGGCACAGTCTATAAAATGCCAACCTTGTCTAAATGCACGCGTATATGTATTTATGCCGGCAATAATTTTGTATTTCATTTTTAAATGGTAATCTTTCGTTTATGTAATACGAATGCATTTAATTTCGAATCATCTTTTTAAAATAACGGATAAATTTCATTTTACTGCTATAAAATTTAATGACAGTGTATTTTAAGCTTGTCACTGAATCGTTTTTTTTTTCACACAGTTATAATCTGTTGACGTTCCTGCGTCTGCTAAAGGACATGCCAGACGTTATAATTGATGCTTGCAGACCTGCGAAATAGTCACCATATTTAGTGTTTTATTTATATTTATAGAGTGAGGTGAACACTCGAAACCTTATTGTTCTTGCGTGACTGTCAAGTTTTTCTGGCGGGGACTGGCGCCTGTCCTGCGATACGTCACACTTTCTTTTATTTTCGTGTCAAACTCAAGTGCATGCGGATTAGTGTCAGCACTGCGGTTATTGGCACAAGCGAATGACACACGAACGAGACAAACTGCATGTACGGAAAGTGCCAAGTTCGGACTCGGCGACAAATACAAATAAACAGAAACTTAGTTCGCAAGACGCGAGTAAGCGCCAAAGTGATTGACGTCAATAAGTAATAAATAATATCACCTGTCGATACCGCCCTGACAGGATTGATGTATGGCGTGTAGCACGTAGTGGAGCATGGTAGCGTAATTACAAAATTGTGTTGTAATTTATTGATTTTAAACAAAAGCAACACACCTACTGATATTACGCAAGTGAAATAATAGTTTCACGCTGGGCGTACCGACGTGTTTTAAATTCATTTAAATTTATGATACAGCTACTCAATAACGGTGATTTCGTTAATTTATATGACACAGTTGCAAATTTCTATGTATTGTGCCTTATCTAACTTTTGGAGCAAAATAATAGGTACCTACCACATTATGGCAACTAGAATTCTATCGTATATGATGCTCATGGATTTTAAAAATAAAAACAAGTATGAGACGAATATGTGTGTTATATAAATATTGATATACATAGGAATTCAAAAGTAGGCAATGGGTCCGGTAGCCTTGGTGCTCTACATTTCGTTCCGCGAATCACCTGCACTTAAGACGTCTGCGTCCAAGAAAATGGCCTGTGAAAAATGGAAAGTGGAGTAAATTTGTCTAGCGCAGTGTGTTAGTGTCCGAACAATAACGGCACTTGTTACTCGTATATACTTCAATATCGCCGAGTGCAAGCAGGAAATGACATGCTGAACAAATAAAATAACCGACCGTGAGAATCGCAACTATCGCGGTACGGATAATATCTCTCTCTCGTTATAATCGTGATAAATCATTTGCCGGCCGGTTGAACGCAGACATTGTTATTATGGTATTTGAAGGCGTCTTAATTAAAGTTCATTACCATTTTGCGGAATCCTCATTACGCGAAAAATCAACCAGTAAAATAATCGCAAGAATTGTTGTGACCTCACGTCATAAATGTATTCTGGTTTGAAGAATGTGGTTAAATAGAGGCACTCGTAACATTCGAACTTAGTAGTCAAGGGTAGCAATGTACTCGTTTATCTGGTATCCTATTTATATAAATTCTATTTGAGGTTTATTACATATGTTGATGGCTGCAATAGCTCCTTTAATACTTCATAATTACATGTAAAATACTGCGAATCATGTACTCGTAAGGATCCGTAAGGATGGGAAACAAATGAGGTTTATTGCGGCGATCTAGATTTGAGAAAGGTCTCAATTCCTTATCAACTATTTAAGACATCAAATATTTTATTGGGGAATATTGGAATAATAAATCAGTAGCTTTAAATATTTAATAATTAATCGAGTGAAAGATTTCGTATCATTCATATTTTTATTTAAAAATTTGTTATCACTGCTCTATTATAATGTTTTACAAAATCTGCTCCATGAACTGCGTAATAAAATTTGATACAAATAAGTTTTTCGTTCGAAGTCTCACTATATTGTAAGTCATCTCGGAGTAAAAACACCTGTTTGACTCCTTTATTGGCTTGTGTTAACAAAATATTAGTCATCACTTGATCTAAAAAAGTCAGCGACACGACATACTTAGCTAGCTTTTATATTTTAACCACAACATGATTTTTATGTTAAAATATGAAATGGAAATGATTAAGACGATCTAGAAATTATTAGGTACTTATTTGTAGGTATGATATATTATTATATAGTAACTAGCAGAACCCGCGGCTTCGCCCGCGTAAAAAAATTTGATATGACATACAAACAACTGTAATCGTAAATTTGTACCTTTAACAATTTTAACGATAAAGTAGCATTAATATTTAATTAATAAAAGCTTTTTTTTCGTCACTGTGTACCTAAATTGGTCAAGGTTTCTTCAGAAACATACACTAAAACTCTAATTAGTGGACTGTAATGAAACTTTATTTAAAATATAAGTTTCATGTAGGATACAATATTTATTATTTACACTATTCCATAGGAACCGTCCATCTATGGGGCCTTACATACAGTGGTTCTTTCCAGGATCTCTGACTGGGCGATTAGAACTCTCATTCTTACCACCCGCAACTCCAGAAGTCCCCCTTTAGTCTCGTACGACAGGCAGGGGATACTGTAGCCCTGTTCTAGCTCAAAATTTTAATCCAAGATCTATGTATCTATCATATCACCATCACTAATCCACGCATAACCACAACCATACCCCACGGCAGGACAAAATGTTGGCATATAGTGTGTCCAAAGTAGTTGCGACGTATCTAATCAGTATACCAAAATGTAGGCCAATTTGAATAAACTTACGCATTATCATATATTTGTCTGAATAGACGTTATCTGAAATTTCACGTTTCTAAGTTCCAACCTAAAAGATTCTCGTATACATACATATAACACTTTCTTTACCTCCTTAGTAGAATTTCAAAAACATCCTATGTACATATGCATCAATAAATACTTTATCAGCAAATTTCTGGAAGCTAATATTCAACACCAGCGGTTGGCAACCCGACACCCACGGGTGGTGTGTGGCCCGCGACTTTCCCTTGTGGCCCGCGGGTCTGTGCGTTATTAATAATTGGCCAAGTGCAAGTCAAACCCGCACCTGGAGGGTTCAGTACAACCAAAATTTTATTTTTTTTAATTTTCTAGTATTTAATATTGCAGCAGCCATTAAAGTACACACATTGTGAAAATTTGAACTGTCTACCTCTAACGATTCAAAAGTTAGTTGGAAAAATAACGAATAGCAGTTTGTTGTATGGGGTCCCCTTTTTATTTTCAACTTTTTTTTATTTTTAGTATTTATTGTTATAGCAGCCACCGTTATGCAACCTCTGTAAAAATTTCACATGTCTATCTATTACGGTTCCAGAGATAGAGCCCTGTGACACACGGACAGACAGCGAAGTCTTAGTAATAGGGTTCCGTTTTTATCCATTAGGTACGGAACCCTAAAAAACCGCTGTTCTACACTTCAGCACGCGCAATACATTGCCATGTTAAAAAATATATGTTACTACGGCCCGTGGAATTTCGCCCTACACTAAACTTCTCTGCACTCTGTTCTTTTTCCAGACACGCCAAAGGAAATAACTTCAATAACGGTTTTTAAAGAAACTTTCTTTACTTATAGCACCCTAATGGGGTTGATTGTTGAGTTGCTAAAAATGCTGAAACAGATGTGTAAACAGAAAGGCATGATGCATACACCCTTTTATAGCCGTCTTAAGGGTTGATCTAAAAAAAAACAGTGACTCAGATGCTTTATTAAGTCCAATGATAGTTTTTCATAGTGGCTGCTTCCAAATTCCAAATTATAAAATATATAAAGTTCCAACCCCTATTTAACGACCTCAAGGGTTGATTTGGTGTTTGAAAATGGAAAAATAGTGATATATTATTTACAACCAGAAAGCAAAATACCAATTTTCAAGCAAAGTGCTTCAAAATCTGCGGACTTCTAAACGAAGTTTTTCCCCTATTATAGCCTCATAAGAGTAGATTTGCCCTAAATGGTGTTAAAAAGTTCTATCATTCCCAACCAATTACATTTTTTACAGTCCTTGCTTCCTAATAAACGGTTTTTAAAATAAAATTCCATCCCCCAATAAATAACCTTAAGGGTTGATATTCCAAAAACTGTTTCATAGGTGTCCTATTATTTTCAATCAGAAAGCCAAATAACAATTTTCATAGAATTTGCGTAAAAAGCTGCGGACTTCTAAACGAAGTTTCCACCCCTTTTTTACCTTCTTAAGGGTAGATTTTCCATAAACGGTGTTAAATAAACTCTATTATTTCGAACCAGAACGCTAAATGCTGTTTTTACAATCCTTGTTTCCAAATGAACGGATTTTAAAATAAAGTTATATTCCCGATTAATCGAACTTAAGGGTTGATTTTCCAAAAACGGTAAAATAGGTGTTCTATTATTTACAATCAGAAAGCTGAATACCAATTTTCATAGACTTTGTTTCAAAATCTGCGGACTTCCCAACAAAATTTCAACCCCTATTTTACCCTCTTAAGGGTAGATTTTCCATAAATGGTGTTAAAAAGTTCTATTATTTCCAACAGGAAAGCCAAATGCAAATTTTTATAGGCCTTGCTTCCGAATTAACGGAGTTTGAAATAAAATTCCAACCCCCATTTACGACCTCAAGGGATGATTTTCCAAAAACAATGAAATAGGTGATTAATTATTTTCTATCGAAAACCCAAATACCGATTTTTATACAGTTTACATCAAAACTGGGGGATTCTCATACAAACCTACAACCCGTATTTAACCCAAATAAGGGTTGATTTTCCAAAAACGATAGAATTAAAGTTCCACTATATCTTACCAGTAAGGCAATGGCTAATTGTCATAGTGCTGGCTTTCAAATCGGATTTTTTTAAAATAAGCTGTCACCCCTTATTTTACCAACTTAAGGGTTGATTTTCCAAAAATGGTGAAATAGGTATTTAATTATTTTTAATCGAAACCCCAAATACCGATTTTGCATAGAGTTTACATCAAAACTGGGGGAATTCCATACAAACTTACAACCCTAATTTAACCCACATAGGGGTTGATTTTCCAAAAACGGTAGAACTAAAGTTCTATTATATCTAACCAGTAAAGCAATGGCTAACTTTCATAGTGCTGGCTTTCAAAATGGCAAAATTTAAAATAAGCTGTCAACCCCTATTTAACCACCTTTAGGGTTGATTTTGAAAAAACCCTTAGATTAAATTTTTATTACTTTAAATCAGAAAGCTAAATACAAATTTTCATCCAGTTTGCTTTAAAACTGACGGACTTTCATATTAACTTTCAACCCCCATTTAACCCCCTTAGTGGTGGAATATCAAAAAATCCGTTCTTAGTGCGCATCTACATTATAAAATGAAGCTATATTCTAAATTTCATGATTGTAGCTTCAGTAGTTTCGGCAAAACCTTGATTAATACGTTTCGAACGTGAGTATCTTTTCGCTTTTATATATATAGATATAAAGTTCGCAATCAAGCCAGGAACCCAATTCGAAAGCAATGATGATGTTTAATGCTAATGTATAATAATACTTAGGTATACAATACATATTTTAATCACAGGCCGTCTGTCATATACTTTTTCTACACAATATTTTTCAAGCGTGAAGAATGTTAAGTTGTCACTACCTCACTTACGTAGTTATGATACGGACCCCAAATAGAACAATGTTTGTACTTAATCACAGATCGTGCCCATCACAGATCCTTTCTTTCCCCTGAACATTATCTTGTAGCGTTTTAAATCTCTACCTTATAACAACCGGCAACAAACTGTAGCATAGAACCTTGTCACCGCACTACTACGTTTATTGAAATGTGTTATGGAATCACAACTAGCACCTACAATGTTTATACTTGTAAACAAGAGAAACTCAGTTTCTTTTTTACAACTGGTACATCAATAACAATACGGTTAAGCGAAATGGATATCATTGGCATGCTTATGATTAAATTAAATAGAAATTGTGTGTATAACACGGGTGGTCGTGTATGTCCTAGTTTATAAGCGTCCTTGTGGATGCATCGACTTGTAAACGCTTATTCATTTTACATTGCACTTTCTAAAATTTCTTTACGTATATATGTTAAAAGGTTATGTCATCACTTACCGGGCAGAATAGCAGAGCGGTCTTCTGATACGAGAGCAATTACAATGATCACCATTACTTACCTGAAAAGAAGTGACATGCGTTATAAATTGTTTAGATATAAGAAACCGGTCAACGTCTTGTAAATTTTATTTACAAAGGAAATTAAACAAAATCATCGTTAGAAAGGGGGCACAAACTGTAATAGATTCAAGCGTTTTAAAAATTAAATATTTTGATGATAATATAATTATAGAAAGAAAGATTTTGTCATTAAATAATTTTATTGTAAAAGAGAATTGTCATCGTATATTTAAAATAAAACAAACTTTGTTAATGTGCTGCCACGTACGGGCTTCATTTACTTCATTTACTAATTACTGACAGATCTTTGAAAACATTCTTTTAAGCATTTTCAAGTGAGTAGGTTGCCGCATGAAGTTTTCCTTCACAATTAAAGCGAGAGTTAATTAATTTGTAATACGCACATGACGTTAAAAACTCGCACACTCCGATTGAGAAGCCCAATTTCAAACAACTAGACCGACTATCAGTGCTTTTTATACATATAGTATAAAAAATAACAAAGAGAAACTGCTAGATTCGAGATTTGTCGCAGGTATGTAAGTAGAAATGTTGTCAGTTCATTTTGAACAGACAAAGCGAGCCATTTGGCGGTCGAAATCAAAAATGTATATAGCAAATAGCAAAAGCAAATTGCACGGCGAATCTTCAATCAGATAAAAACGAACAAAATAATTAATTGAACTTATATTAGAGAGTGGCATTAAAAATATATATTACAGATGAATTAACACATTACTGGGACGGTTTAAATCAATGAAATGAAATGATTATTGATAAAACTTTCACTCTTATTTAGCGGATGCCGAATGTGGGTTTAAATTGTTAAAAAGTATATCTCTCTAGAATTGAAGCTTTAAATTTTTAAACTTACAGATTTGATTTCAGTTTTTATGATATACAGATATGCTCTATGGATTTTTTAGACATTAAACATTTTTACGTGACACATCACATGTTAAGTCTAATAATACAATGCGACTATGCGTCAAAATTATTATACAGCTTTTAAGTATGCGACGAAATTAATAAAATCCTGTGGTGGTTTTCTATGACGAGTATTTTGTCAATCATTTGGCAGTAAATTGTTATTGTCGTGATCTCTTTACCTATTTGCAATACCAATAAAAATACTGATTATAAACCATAGTAAATATTAACATTATTTTAACTAAAGACGAAATTCTAATTTCTTTCGATCGAAAGTAAAACCCAGCAGTGTGCGCGTTGCTTCCAACTGATGTAAGTTTTGCATATGGTAATTTGGTTTCATGGTTGCACTTTACAAAGCGTGGAAATACGACGCAAGCTTTCCAGGTGCCCGTGTTCTAAATTAATGAGAAATTATTCTACAACACAACTAATTAATTCCCTTACTTAGCGGGGATAGTTAACATTCGCCGCTTTAATTTTCAATTTTAAAGCAATATGCCATTAAAATGTTTTTACAGCCAATTTAACATACATCTTCGCTCGTAAAGTTTGCGCCGTTTTCCTGTCGTTTATTGCACAGTTCTCCTATATAAATAACCATCGACAGAGCCCCATGGCAGCAGGATGAGTTTTATAACTTTATAACGAAAAGCGCGGGCTACTACATTAATGATAGGGTTGGATGATATTAGAATTCTAACATTATAATAAAACAGAAGTTTCCTAGCATTATTTTACGAGCAAGACCTTAAGCCTACACGTATGGTTATAATTTCTAATTCAAGGTAGAAAATACAGAACAGTTATTTTTTTTATTTTAAAGGTCGCAATATTAAATCAGTATACCGAGATGCATATATAAATGTAACAATTTATCAGAGAGCAGATGGCGGGAAACAGTTTAGTACATGTGCCTCAGTCAGTTAGCACGCGCGGCCTCGATCGTGATACGAATGTAGTCATGACAGATGAGGAAAAGTAAAATTGATATGTATTCCCGCGTTTGCGATGACTAACACTAAACTTTCAACAGGATTTCGTGGCAGTTTCTTTTACTTGGCTATAAAAGCGATAGTGCACATAAATATACATTGCGTGTTTAACATACGAAAATAGAGCTTGCTCTGTAAACAACATTCCAATGGATAAATAAAAAAAATATTCGCAAAACGGTTTGCGGGATCTAGCCGCACAAATAAATATACTGCAAAATTTTCTTGTACGTGTTTGTAGGTTTACATAAGCCATTTATTTTTCAGCGCGACAGCCACATTGATAGATAGTTATTTATAGCCGACGTGTGGCCATTATAATCACGTACATTAATGAAGTTTATAAAAGTTTATATTTAGAGCCTACAGTTATAGCATATAATTATTCGTTTATCCTGGATAATGGAGATGGCGATTCGTGGCGAAGTAATTTAATATCGTCGTTTAAAAGCTTAGAAACGGTGGTGTTAAGACGAGAAGCTCCCCTATTATGTTAATATAGTGAGTTGTTTAATGAATATTAATAGTAAGAGTTTATTTATAGGTGATCCTTTTATCGCACATCCATTTATTACGTCTTACTGTTCCGAGTATGGCTCTTGATTTATCATTACGTTAAGAGATAGAAAAATAAGTGAGAGTTACGTTTTTTAATATAATAAAACACGTTAATTTGTCTCGCTTAAGGGATACAATAATACTGTAAACACACTACATCAATGATAAGATTTAGTATTAAATTTACTGGACAAAACATATTAAGTACATAATGTTCAAATTATTCATAAACCAACTACAACGAGAATCGAAGTGCAGCCTTCCGTATTTATGGTAGATGAGCATAGTCACTATTATGTCAAATAGATGTTACAAGTTATTTTATCATGAAATCGCGTCTTATCACATTTGAAAAGCATGATAGATAACACCTTGCACGAATAGCTTACGCGTCGTTTGTCATAAATCGTAAGGTACGAACCTTAGTTTGAACAGCTTAAAAGGAAAATATTGTTTTTGTCATACCATAGGATCTCATATGACGTATGCATAAATTAGGTAATTGCAAATGTATTACTCATTGTTGAGGTGAAATAACAGTATATTTTCAAAGTCTCAGCATTTCACTCTTTTCGCTTCTCTCCGCCCACACTTTGTAACAAATTATTCAATCAATAGCGATCAGTACCCTTAGTATGAGTTTTTACGTTTTTAAAAATATGACTGCATTTATATTTGTTTACGTATTTGCCCATACATTTTCAATTAGCGCCCCTACCGGACTGTATTAGAACTGATTGGAAATGTATGGGAAATACATAAACAAATATAAAAACAGTCATTTTTGTAAAAACGTAAAAAATTCATACTAAGGGTACAGGTACGAGCGTTTTACTTAAAATAAAACCACAGATTCCTGAGTCACTTAAAATAACTGGAGTGATATAATGGTATTAATATTGCAGCGTTCATTGACCTTGTTATCACGAAACGATAAATATAAAAGCTATAGCTTTCGGAGAGACAGAGGTTTGCTACGTTCCACCACGCTGTCCACGTGCGGATTGGTAAACTTAACACAACTTTGAGAACTTTCTTTTTTAAAAGAACTCTCAGACTTGTATTTTTTTCTCACGATATTTCCCTTCAACGTTAAAGCATGTGATACTTAATTTTACATACAACCGTAATTTAAAAAATCTGACCTTGAATTCTAAAAATTCGATCATTGAATTTGAATTTTAAACCACTACGTTATAACTGTTTGCGACCACTTGCTTGTTATATAACTAACTTGCTAAGAAACTGCATTCATATATATTATATGGTGTTAGTTTAAGAGGTACGTCCGTAAGCTCTTATTGCCAACAGTCTTAAGTTATCGCTTGTTTCAAAAGCACAACATTGACACTCAGCATGTGCAGTTTAAGTTGTACGCTCGTTTAAAACTCGTAAAAACTAGTTGTTCTCGAGTCATAAAATACTATGTTTCGCATAAATAGTATGACAGAGAAAACGTTTTATATCTCTATAAATGTTTTAACGGGACATGTTCCGAAAACCGGCGAAAAATACTTAAAATTCCTATCTAAAATTGGTGAGTATCGACATCTACTTCTAGGTTTAGATACTTGTTTAAAACACGTTTAACAAGAATTTAATTAATCGCGATCAATTAATGACTCACTGTTTCCTTAGGTAGGTAATCGTATATAGTAAAAATGTTTTACTAGTTCTTGTTGTCTGTCCATATATAGGCTGTTTAATGATATGCCTAAGCGACAATTCAGCTTGAGTTCGCGTTAATTGCATACAAAATTAGACGGCTTAGAGCCTTTTTCTTGTCACGCGGACATATACCCGCGTTCGTGTCTTACCTGCATGCGTGTATTATGTCACGTCAATATATCTACGTTTTGCGTGTGTGGCCCTTTTTTTTGTTTACGAGGGGGAAACCTTCAGAAGTTACCCGGTGTCGTGGGAGCGACGTAGGGTGGGATTCTTACCGCACTAAAACCCCTCGGTGGCCGTCCTCGGCGCTGCGTGTAGATGGCTCCGGGATCTCTAAGGGAACGCAACCGGAGTCGTTTTGGCGCTTTCCCCGTCGGGATCCGCCCAGGTGGGCTTGACGCTCGCCACACGGGTATTTCGAGCTCCCACTCTTGCCACCCGCAACCCCGGAAGCTCCCTTTTAGTCGCCTCTTACGACAGGCAGGGGATACCGTAGCCCTATTCTGGTCCCAAAAACTACAGGGACAGCGTGTATGTGGTCTACGTAACTGTAAATGTAACTATGAAACAATAGGATACGAATGGCACGGATGTAAATCGGATCTGGCACGTGGGCACATACCCGCGTGATAAGACACAATAATTGGCTGAGAGAAATGAAAGCGTAAATAAGCCGTTTATTGAGTGTTTCAGTTGGGAGTTCCCAAGACATCTAAACTAAAACAAACCAAAAATAGTTGTCATTCAATTAATTCCTACGTTAGTATAGCGTAGTAATATATTTTACACCTGGTGGTAGAGAATTTTCCAATGCTATAACTATTTGAAACTTATTCCCAGGCTTACAATGAAATAATAAGTTAAATTTGTCGCTACATCGTCTATTTTATGGTCCCGATCATGCTTGTTTCCTCCTTACGGATTCCTAATTACCGCCTTGTAGTATCTAGTATACAAAAGTAAAACAAAGCGATCTATGTACTTGCAAGGGATATAGCCACCGTATACCGCTTTGAATAGCCGATAATTACGATGCAATTAGGTGTAATGAACGCGCGTAGGCACTCTTTGCGTATCGTGGTTGTAAATAAAAGATTATTTGAAACTTAATTGCTCTCTCGCAAGTCTAAGCAAGTGTCCTGACAAAAATTTACTGCGTGCTTCCTAAAAAGTTTTATGTAAACATTATATAATTTTATTTGATGTTTACGATCGTAAACATGCGTACATAGTAACTTTATTGGTTTTCAAGTCACGATCATTTTGACTTTTTATTGGTTTTCGATATTATACATAAACCTCAGATTTAGTTTTGAAGGGTACTTGTATAACAGGGAAAATAGGTTAAATCACGATTATGTGATGTGGTCATCCAATTCTTTTATATTTTAACTTTTTCCAGTCTAAAATATAATTTTATTTTAGAAGGATAAAATTGACACATTATGCAATGTGTAAGGTTTTTTTGGGTCCTCTACATAACGTATCTGGGCATTCGCTTGGTGACAACTTAATTATAATACGTCATATTTTATCCTTCACCTGATATTTGATCCCCAACAATCAATTAAAAATTACTAAGTATAAAAAGCACGAACAGCATAAAATACTTTCATGGAAAGATTGATATCGGTTTAATGAATATTAAATAAGTACTTCCCATGTTATAAAAAACCAGATACGTACATTTAATTTGCGACCGTATATCAATTAATCGCGAACAAACAAGTAATTACGACGCGCCGGGTCAAGGAAGATTGATGAGTTCAAGTATTAATGTTACATTTATATTTGAAACTGTACGCCTATAAAAAGTTACGAGTAGCAGAAAAACTGATTAAAATATGTATAACAATATTAGTTGCAATCTAATATAGGTACATAACTACTCGTATTACAGCATTAAAAAGTGCCAATGGCATCTATCAAATTAATCGATCATCATTTTGCATAATTTGTTATTAACTTTTTGTATTTATTTTAAAGTTGGCGTTACGTGTGCTTCAGGGATTTTAGAGGATGCGTTAAAATGAGTTATTTTTTCCTTCTGAATGTTTGTATAATCTAAACATAACCATGCTTTCATAATTACTTAACGAGGAGATTTTTTTTTATCTATTTACGGGTGTTTTGCTAAAGATTCAACGAATTTTTGGATTCATGGAACATGGAAATTCCTTATAAGTTCCAGCCCATTTAATTACCTCTTAACAATCTATCTTGTTCAACTGTAGTTATGAAGAGGAAATCTTAGACTTTACAGCCCCAATAATAACTCGAATACTGTTTTTATTATCTCCATTAAGTAATCCAAACAATTTTTTTGAATTAAAAAAAATTTGAACGCAATCTAAAATACATCATTACCTGAAACTAACGTGCTTATATCAGAGGAAGTTAGTTTAAGTTTTAATTACGGATAGGCGCTTAGATTTTATCAATATAGGTGTTACATTACGTCAGCCGTGATCAAACGTAAGTGCGTATTCCGTAATTATTACGGAGCGAGGTGAAGGTAAAATTTCCTGGTTCGTATGAACATATAAAAAATGAGCACTAGCGCGTTGATTAGAATGACTTGGAGCGTGTGAATGGAGACTTCATCAGGGAAATTGTGGTTGGAAACAGTTAAAAAACAGAGTAGTAATAAAGATAAACTATGAAAGGGCTCTGAACGTTAACACCGCGTGGGCATCCCGAGTACAATACAATACATGATAACAGTTGCAGTAATATAATTTGCGGTACTTGGTTATGATGCAACGATTACACGCTGCACTATTACCTATACATTAAAAAAAACTTAACATAAGTTATGAATAATTTATGAATTAAAATACTACTGATATTTATATCGCTAAAAACTATACTGGTTTCATTTTAAGAGAAAACCACGTTATATATAAACACAGTTTTTACAACTTTAGAAGCGCGTATCTCAATGAGTTTTTCAATGAAAAGTCAAAAGTATACCTTTATATATTTACAAAATGGGTGCTGTCCATAGTTTTCGCCTTTTCTTAATTTTACAACGTTATTGTATAGCGATTTACAGAACCACCTATCATTCTAACACAAAGTATCAATTTACAAGTAAAATGGCTGTAACACGAGACCGTGCAGTCAGGCAACACCTAATTAAGTAAGGGTATTAATTGCAATTTGGAGCTCTAAAAATACGAATACATATTTTGCAGTGACATTTTTTGCGCAGTCAATCAAGTCGGTAGGCTCACGTGTCGTAGACGGTATCAGGCTTACCGTTAACATTTGACATTGCGCGCTTCTGACGTTTATTAACACACGGACGGTCACACATTGCGGTATTGATTGACGTGAAGAGATCAACAGAGTAATTAGGATTTAAAATTACAACAACAAGAAGTTGAAGAGTAGAACACCCAAACATACAAATAACATAATACGATAAGTAGTTTAGAGGTAATGCGGTAACAAATGAATATACTTACACACATGCAAACTAAAATCCCCTTAATCCTCTTTTTGGTTTCGCTGTAGTCAGGTAAAAAGTAAGAACGGCAGTCTACATAAATAGCTACGAAGATTTTTTCATACGACATATTATATCTTTTCAGTACACGAATCCTACGTTGCTTTCTGTAAAACATTTATTTTAATGGTTTCCATTAGGTAGAGAATAAAAATTAATGTAGTAAAAGTTTCATCGTTAATTTAAACCTTCATGTATTTTATGGCCCAACACACAATATCTCAACAATAGTTCACTTGGAAATCAAAAGTAATAACTAACATCTGCCTTTATCAAACGGTGAGATTATTTTATGAGTAAAGTCGCGCTACTTCATATCTGCTTGTTATTATTCTCGATATTGCGACAAATTGTATTTTCTCTGACATAAATCTTCCAACATGATTCAATTTGTCTCTTTCTACGAACAATATCACAATATTTGCCGGTTTACAGTACAATGCAATCACATTACATGAAGTTTACTTGATAATATACCTTGTGTAAAAGCTATTCTATAATACAATATTGTCATCATTTTTAACCGACTTCCCAAAGGAAGAGAGGTTATCTATTCGTCGCGTATATTTTCTTATATAAACAATTGTTGATAAGTGACATTTTCTGAGTTTCCTAAACTTTCAATCACAATTATTTTGCCTTGATTAGTACTTCTTAACGAGAAAAAAATAAGTCCATATCTATATTTCACACTTGTACACGCTACACGAACATGATTTTTATTCAGTCATAAACTATGTCTGATGTATTTACTGGCGGAAGTTTAATTAAAACATTTTTATTGCTAGTTCAACAAAATTTGCAAAAGTTATCAAGAGAAGTGAACGTAAATATTTTTATTACTTTTATATAACGACACTCTTGGAGCACATGAACGAGATATGATAATGGGCTCTCTTTTCTTTTTTATCGACCCATAATAGACTTATAAGATTAGCTTGCTAAAAGCTGCACTGTAAGGCTACCGCAAAAGACAATAAAGGAATCCAAGAAAAAAGACCAAAGCCTCTCTCCTGCTAAACATCTATATCGCGTGGAGTGAGGCTTCATTTTTGCACCTCGTTATTTTATACGTGCGTGGACGTTTGTTTATTCAAAGTGGCCATTGAGAAAATTCATTTGTAGCAGGTGTTTGGGGAAATTACCCTCTAATGGACATCCGAATGCGTCGTTTCGTTTAATCTTCACGTACACTCTCTTCGCCTACTTTGCCAACATGACGCGTGAAGTGCATCTTAACTCACTCACTATCAACTTCGGTTGTTTAGCTATTGCCCGAGACTGCCGTATCAAGTTTTAATTAAATATCCTCATAAAAACGTAGATAAGACATATGCGCTTGTAAAGTGGCACTAAATATAGCTGTGTGAGCTTACTTGCGGCTCAGTTGAACGAAAGTCGTCAAAGCGCTTCTAACAACTGCCCGAGCGAGTGCAGACTATTTTAAGTCATGTCATTTTTAAAATATCACTGCCCGGAGAAAGTTTTAGTTACATTATGAAATATTTATTTAACTATACTTTTTCTATGCTAACCGCATGATCCAGATAACGGGATACGCTATTCTATTCGGTTTTGCATCGCTGAAAATATTACAATGCTTATAAAAATACTTGTAGCGCCCGTTCGAACAAACAATATAGTTTTATAACTTTATTTTTATTACTGCCAATAGATGGCTCTGTATATTTTAAAAGTACGCTTTCTACTCTACAGTCACAGCCCCACACTAGGATTCCCTGTATCGTGGGTGCCATGGACACACACAGAGACAAATACACAAACACCCAGACCCAGAAACAGAAACCTAAATTCATCATTTAGATTTCTGTCTGGCCGGGGATCGAACCCGGGGCCATCTGTGCGTCAGACCGGTATGGTGACCGCTCCGACACGCGGGTCGTATTTTTAAAGTTCACATCTTATTCTATTTACAGACTTCGTTCATCGTATTGTTTGGGGGTTGCACATGAAAACATAGACAGCTTAGCGCGTTCCACGAACCTTCATCCTTGCATGGGAATTAAGCACAGACAAATAGCTGTAATTTGCTCGCAGTTACAATGACGGTAAAACATGCATGATTTATTATAAATATAAAGATGATAACATGAATGAAGCTGTCGTTTGTTCGGTTCTTGTTTGTTTATACATAATATAGTTATATTTACTTATAGTAAAAGTGTTATTATACGTTAACATATTAAAAAAAATTGAACCAATAAAACAATTACTGGTTTATTTTTGTATCATATTAAGACACTAAAAATAAACAAGTAGTTTTTGTTGGTTCTAATTTTTTTTCTTTGAAGAAATTATTTTAATAAATTTCATTATATTACATGAATTTTTTTTTTCTATCATTCATCATTCAAACGTTCATATTTGCGTTTAATACTTCGTGAGTACCAAGAGAATGATATATTTCTTGTTTTTCCCATAGCACATTACCTTGCAAAGTAAGTAATTAAATTTTATATTACCTACGTTCCAAATACATATTAAGGGCCTCATCAAAGCAATGAAGCGCGAGCTTTTAATTACTTCAAAGCTCATTCAACATGCAGTCGGAATCTAGTTGATGGGATGTAGACGTAAATAACTAATTACACAGAGGTGAATAATCTTGGGAACTTCCTTTAAGATGCAATCAATCGACAACCGAGCTTATTGAATAATGATAAATGATAGATAAATTACATAGCAGGGCTGCCCGTTGTTGTGCGCTGAAGACATGATGAGAGTCTGGGAGTCAGACGCTAGTGAAAGCGTTATTAGCATTCACATTAGACTAGTCCATGAGGTTTTGTGATAATAAACCGAATAATCTAGCGTGTCCTTGTGACCCGTAGAAAGCAGGGGTCATCTGCATAAGCGACTCTTTGAAGCGAAATATGCCGGTAGTTGAGTGTTCGATACTTTGACCCACATAAGAGCGAGTACATTTCAACGAGATTTGAATATTTTAAAGCGCATTTCAAAGCTTTCAATATGCAAAAGAATTGTAAATATTATTTTTTAGGTACGTATTAATTTACATTTAAAGAATTAATAATAAAAATAATATTTTTAACATTTGACATCGAAAGAAAAATATTTTTTTAAATATAATTATGAGGGAAGTAAATTAAAAAAGTCTTGGTTTTTTTTTTTGTTGAAAAAGATGTTGGTAGTGTTGGCCCTTAAATCTCATCAACATTGAATCGTTAAGAGATGCTACATGATTTCTGGAAGCTGCTCGTACTCAACGATGTTCCGACTGCCAATGAAACATGGCAGCTCATAATCTCCAGATTATCGACACGCTATCGCCTTATGGGGGACGTGGCTAAGCGACATTCATGAAGATACAGGGTTCAATATACAACGGATAAAGGACAAAAAGTTAACTTTCATGTTCGTAGACCTCGAAAATTCATAGGCGCTATGACGGTATGTTTATCGCGGAGTGTAATCTGTTGCCTTTTTTTGAATTTTGGGCATTACGACCTTGTGGGCGATCTAGACGAAAAAGCTGGCTCTGTTTAGGAACTGTATCAAACAATCGTGGTACAAAGGACCAGAATTAGTTTCAGTGGGTAGACAGAACTCTTATGAACATGACCCATTTTTAGTAGCGAAAACATTTCGACCAGGTCGAATTAGGGTCACTTGTTGTTACTGTGTAGTGACTGTAACAGGTTGACGATTTTTTAATACGATGCTTCTACAGTAATTAAAAAAATACTCAAACGATGCGTCTAGTTTTAATTGTGCTCAAGGTTGGATAAATATAAAAAAACATATTATGACAAGATTATAAGCAGATACGGGCATGTAAGGGATAACAGGCATCGATAAATGGATGTATCGATCTCGCGGCGGCGGAGGCGGCCGGCGCGGCGGCCGCGGCTCGGACCGAACGCCGCGGCGACCGCGACCGGCCGCCATGCCATCTCTCCCTTTCTCTCGGCCTTATCGCTCTCTCTCTCCGTCCTTCGGCGGCTCGTTCCTCTTCTTCTTGCAAGGTTAAGGTTACGTCAGACGTGTTATGTTATAACCGTTGGGGCGCACTCCGGCAAGTTCAGTGTCTCGTCGAGAGTGGCCGCGACACTTAGCTCGTGACCAACGTAGCGTGCGCGTCATCCCGAGGACTGTGCGCCCGGCCTGTGATATACGACCAGTGAAAAGTTCATGAACTGGGTGTTGAATTTTTTTGAACTATAAAACGTGACGCTAGCTGCTGAAATTATTTTTTTGAAAATTAGAAACCCTTCGTCAAGGTACGTAATCGTATCATAAATTTATTTTCATTAAACATATATTTGTAATTTAATCAGAAAAAAATAAAATTCAGACTATTTTTAATTTTAACTAATATTTCAAATTTAATTAAATACACATAAATATTTAATAATCCTAGTTACAGTTAAATATATGAATGATTGAGACATAAAATAAATAACTTGTCATAGTTTTTTTGTAGTATATTATAAAATAATATGAATTATGCAGTAAGTTAAGGAAATAACTTTACATAATATTTTTCTTGCAATTTACTAAGTTATGTTAGCAATATCCTTAGGATGTCTCAGTAACAAGTTAAACATGTTTCCAATGAAATTAACAAGGAAAAATTTTCTCTCATGGAATACACAGAATTTATTGAAAATTGGCAAAAACTGACGAGTTTGTGTTATGTAGCGAACCGTTAGGGTTGCTATACACGAGCGAAGGTTTTTGCGCGCCGCCAGTACTTGTCTTCAATCGTGTATGAGAGCGATAAGCTCGGGTGCGCATACACCAATAGAAGTATTGCGCTATATTTAGATTCGCATCGTTTGATTCCTTTCCAGGAACATCCCTTTTTTACGTAATTTCTTACTTCTACTAGTAGGCACTTGTATATTTTGCTTAAGAAAGATGCTTCTTATCAGAATACTAAAACATATTCAAACATATTAAAATAACTATCTTTACAAGTTATTTTTTGTTTATTGATAATTTTTAAAATTAACCCAGGGTAAAATCACAAAAAATATGTTATAAAAAACAACTGATCAGTCATTACGTTGACAATTCTATGTACTTAAAATTATTGGAAGCCGTCCCTTGTAATCGTCGCCTTATTTGCTATATTATAAATAGCACCACATTTTTCTCGTAAGGTGATTAAAGAGTTGTTTGAGATCGTATATCCATCGTTAAACTAATTTAAATCATAAGAAAATAGGTTTAAAATCGTGTGCGTAGTGAAGTCAAATAAAAGACTTCAACGGGTTGTATAGCGCAGACATAAACGAACCCGCGGCTATTGCATGCTCATCTAACATGAACATACAATAGCATAGGGCAATTAAACAATAATCATTAACTTCTATGCAATTTATAATGGCGGGAACCAATCTCTCAGATAAGACGAGTATAATCGCATTCTTATTGCTCTTGTTTTACTTTTATTACTTCGAGTATATGTAACATGTTAAATTATTCTCAAATTGAAAGGTTAAAATTACACGCAACGTACACTTTGAAAGACGTCGAAAATTAAGAAAAAAAAGAGGTGAAAACAGGTAATTTTTGCCGGTGGATAACTTTACCGCCGAAAATTGCCGTTACGGTATTTTTTGCGCAGCGACATTCAAAAAAGAGGATCAGATCTGAAGCTTTGAACATGATACTGCAAAAAAGAAACCTACATTAATAAATGTTATAATGAAATAAATTTGAGCGCGACAGGTGTCAGGAAGCTTAAAACTTGAAAGTGTAATTATAAATTTTTAACTGTCAATTATCAAGAAAAAAATTCGTGAGAGTGGAGTAATAATCAAATGGTATTTGTAAGTTAGGAGAATAGATGAAAACTTAATAACTTCTGAATTGTATCGTCGAGCTTATTACTATTGGCTTGTAACGAAATGTTAATGACCAATTTAAACTCATCCTTAATCGTAAAGCGTTCACTTAAAAAAATACCAAAACCTTTTCACGCTCTTGACAAAACGTTTAAGAGTCTGTGTCTAAATATGCAGTTAGTTCAGTTATAACAATTGCACATGGAAGTACCAGCAACAATCGGTGGTTGTAAACGATTGGTTAGGAACGATTCGGAGTGCACGATCGAGGCCGAGGGTCAGCATTAGTACATCGTTTAATCTTTACAAAGGAAATTTAACTGCAGTTTTACTGTACATTAGAAAATTCATCGTATTGAATTACAATTCTATTTTATTATGGGTTTAATTAAAGTCTTAAAGCATAGCCTCCTCCTAGACATCAGTTCTACAATAAAAAGAAATACATTTCATCAGGAGGTTCTTGAACTTATCATCACTTATATTTTCCATATTAGATGAGGCTAAACCCTATAATTAAACTCTTTCCGATAAGAATATATTCTATAGTACTGTACAATTATATTGTTCCTTTACTACACATGAACAACGATAAATAAACTTATAAAATTGCAGCTATATAAGAAAGTGAATGCCGGTCTTATTGCTGCATGCCGCATTTTCTTCTACAAACCTTAAGTGAAATATAAACCAAGGGAAAAGGTAAAACATTAAATCTTAGAATCGATATAATCGTATTTTTTTAAAACGGTTATACCTACGATACATAAGTTACCGTTTATAAAAATATTATGTTATTAAATTATTAAAAAACAGTCCACCTGATGGTAAGTGGTTACTGCCGCCCATGGACATATGTAATCAAGCCGAGATAAGATTCGATATTCCTATCTGAGGTCGACCACAGATGCGCCGCTATGCCTGAGGACTAAGCTGGAACGCCTCGGAAAAGTATGTCTCCTTTACCACACCCTTTAAACCAGAACACAGCAGCGCTTAAGAGTACTGTTATCAGGCAGAAATAGGTGTACCCCTAAGTAATACCCCTTAACCGCTGTCATGGTTAAAGCATCAGAAATTCGAAAGAAAACAATTTCAATTCACAGAAACTGGGTCTCAAAAGTGCGATACGTGCTAATCCACTGACTGAACCTTAGGCCTTTACCAAATAGGTAGTTAGATGCATTACACGCAACAATTGGTAGCGGTAAACGATACGAGCGCACGACCGGGGCGGGGGTCAGCGGCGGTACGAGTCCCCAGATAGGACAGGGTAGGGACGGCGATTTGAGATCGATTAATCGAACAATCCACATTTTCGGCCAAAAAATTAGATTATTTTAATCGATCTCCAGTAATGGATCGATTCAGTGAATCCATTATCTTTTATCCTAGAATATCGAAAGTCGATCTTTTAGATGTTGGTTGAATGTGTTATAGACATTTTTTGCTGACGGATACGTATTTTAGTGTTTGTTTGGTCCTGTTGACCTTTTTTTCTTCGCTCTTTTTAGCTGAAACGATTCTTTGGGCCTTCATTTTTTTGTGAATCGAAATCGATTGCATCTTTGTGATCTTGAATCGATCTTTTTCGGAAGGAATCGCCATCCCTAGGACAGGGCCCAACGACGCCCCGATCGCGGTCAATTGACGTTCCGGGAACGAACGTGGAAGAAATTTGTATAATTCTATGCACCAGGAATAAACAGAGGAAGCGTGCCTCAACAATACACGAGTAATTGAAATTCGAGTAATGTTATTACGCTTAGTAATTTAATTACGCGTAAAAAGGACAATTTGAAATTAGTTGAAAAGATTATATTTCAGAAGATTTATCGTTCGTTGAGTGATGTTAAACTCACTAAATAAATATTTACGTCTTCTACGAAATATGTGGGTATACTTTCAAGTTCATGGTGACAGTTTAGAAGACTTATTTTTCTTTAGGCGAAATTTAAGCTCATTAAAATGAATATTAAGAACTTTCTACGAAATATTTGTAGAGGCGAGTGTTCAACCATTGGTAGCGATATAAGGTATTAGCGCACGACAAAGCTAGGGTCAGCAGCGGTACTACGAAGCCCTAATTCGGACAGGGCGCAACGATTCCGATGCTCCACTCTCGGTCTATTGAAGTTTTAGGAAACAATGCAGGTTAAAGGAAGCATTCGATAATTGTTTGATTTCTATTCAACGGCTTCGGTTAAGGTTAGGAAAGAGAAATTCCTTTAAAGGCCAAATCTCTATACGACCACGGGTAAATCGGAGAAATTCAAGTATTTAGACATTTGCTTTTTGATATAATGTATTCAAAGAGTATACTTAAAGTATATTAAAACACACCTACAGACTGCGGCTAAAACTAAAATCGTAGACATGAGACGTCGCCAAGGCGGAAGGAAGTACGTGATTACCGAATTCATTTTGGTATTCTCGATGAGTAAACGCCCGTCGTCTAGTTTAGTTGAAAATACTGAGACATTTAAATTATTTCTATTATTTTTTATGATATGTGTAGTATTAAAATAAATTCCACGCTAAATTTACGTGGTTGAGTAGCCATGGTAGATACAAAACATAAGTCAAAAATGATAAATATTTTTAACATTTATATTTCTTTAAATAAAGTAGCGTAAAATGATTCTCATAGTTACAAATTCTTAAGCGATTCACAAAAAGACGCGAGACGTAAACCTCATCATCGAGACGTCCCTTTCCCAGCGATTAAATAACCATCTAAAGGCCACGCTCCATAGCTGGCTGCGGGTTTTCAATTGGCTTTCATTTAGTTGTTTACACGCGATAGTAAATTTTCTACATTAATCAAATGAATCACCGTAACATTCGACCTATTGTCCGAGTCAGTGTATTTTATCTATTGATGGGCCCGTTTGACCCCGTTGCGGGTGCGCCGAGATTATAATTAAGAGGGTCACGTGAGAACAGCCGAGCGTTCGTGACCGCGCGCACCGCGGTGACACGCTACTCTGCCAACGATCGGGCACAAGGCAACTATTCTGCGTTCCGATTTCCACCGGCTCACAAATATGGCAAAATCGATTAATTTTAATAATACGACATAGAAACGCTTTTATGGCAAATCAACTTCTCTTACTTTTACTTTGATGAGGCTCCACGTTTAGGTTCGCTTATTTAATTTCAGACTTTGTCATAAGCTTAATTATAATTAGTAGTCTTTAAGGAATGTAATTTCGTAGTGTTTTAGAATTGGTCATTCAAAGCGATAGAGAGTGGAAAAGCTGTAGTTCCGAATGACAAAAGTGAGTTCTTCACTTCACAACGTGTGAGGTCTTCACATTAATCAAACTTTTATGACTTTTGAGTTAAATTGCTACTGCATTAAGTTTTAATGGATGTTCACTTTACTTCAAACGAATGCTAGGTAAATATATTTAAAATTTAGTTTTGAAATTATTTTTCATTCCTTCTTCGATAGTGTCGAAGGTGGTAGAACCCATTGTGGTTCGACTCCGGCGGCACCACCGCCACACCTATTTCTACCTAATAACAGCAGTGTTAGGTGCTGCTGTGTTCCGGTTTGAAGGGAGACATACTTTTCCGAGGCGTTCTAGCTTAGTCCTCAGGGGTAGCGGCGCATCTGTGGCCGACCTCAGACAGGAATATCTAATCCTGTCTGGGATTGATTACAGATGTCCATGGGCGGCAGTAGCCACTTACCATCAGGTGGACTGCATGCTCGTCTGCTACTCCTATAAATTAAAAAAAAAAAAAGTGTCATTCTAAAGCGTTGTCAAGTGAAATGTATTGAATATATCTCTGCATTTAAAATAAATAAAATCGCAAAAGGTATAAAAGGACTACGCTATCTGTCTTAATTATTGTCACCGACTCCCATTAAAGAAGTAACAGAGACGTGGCATGCTCCTATTTATAAAGTAACGTTTAAAGGGCGGTACTGCGCGGTCGTGAGCGAGGTCGGGACGGATTCCATCAGGCGTGCTTTCCATGAAGGATTTTAATTACGTGGCGGAGGTTCAATGACCTTACACCAGTGCGCTATGCATCTGGGTGACTTTTGACAACTACAGTTCAACAAGTGGTTCTTTGTCGACCTCTTCTATAGAAGTTTGATAGATACTCTCTACTTTAAGTATGTGTCTATAATATTCTTCAGTATGGTTAAAAATATTTGTATCATTGTCATAGACATATAAAAGCTCTGAAATAAATATCAAATTTACAACATAAAGTCACACTATATTCACCTCGCATGTAACATAAAACTTACATTGTAGTACTTATAAATTTAACCCACTGCTTCCCAGCAAATAACTTAAATAAAGAGCATTATAGGACAGGGAACGGCGCTAGCTTTTCAAGACTGGCTCGCGTTTAAATATTTATTCATCGTACAAGCAAACACGACTCTACCCGTAGTCTCGGCGACGATCGGCAGGTGGACTCGACTTATTTTAGAATGCATGAGGATAAATAGCTGTGCTGCATAGATTCGGGTTTATTCAATTAAATAATAAACCATTCGCAGGTAAATTTAGTCGGTTTAAGTTCAAATATTAATTCATTTTATTACGAGAACATGACTGTCCCGTAATCTTGATATTCTATTTACAAGTGAAAACATTTATTCGAGAATGCAAGAGACTGAAATGGTTGTAATTTCTGACTATTGAGGTTATGTTGTAGTGATAGCGTAATGACTTGAAATTCGGCCTCTACATATGGAGACTCGAGGTTTGAATCCCACATCCCCTCTGTTTATCCGAAGCGAGGTGTGTATTTAGATCTACACTAGATACACATGAGAGTTCTTAAAAAAGCTCTCAACGGTGAACTCTACTAAATCACACCTGGTGGACTGTCATGATATTAACTATCGGAATGTCGACTATAATGTTTTCTCTTATAATTAGATATTTCTTAATTAATTAGCAATTAATAAATATGTTCATGATTAGTTAAAAAAACATTAAAAAGAGTACAAATAGGTAATTTCTTCCGAGTAACGAGAAAATTTATGACCGTCAATTTTATGCAATTTTACGATAGTATCCTCAAACATTATGGCGGACATAAAATAGTAACAGTTATCTCCTCATATGGCTGTGAGAATACCTGACTCGTGCCACTTAAAGTAGCACGCTTGAAGAGGACCTGTGAGGAGTTAGGTGCCACGTGACTCATCCGCCAGCCGGTCGTTATGCCCAAATACTGCGCTCATGACAGCTTAATTTGGAACTACGGAACCCACACTAGAAACGCTCGAGGCAAGCGTTAAATCACGCTACGGAATTATGAATTATAAAAGTAATTAGTTTAAACGATTGAGAGCAGTAAGGAAAGAGCATAAATTACACGTCTGTAAAGCATAGTGAAACGGGGCTGTAAAACTGGCATTTACGTCCTCCATGCCGGATGGATCTGAATTGCACTGTCGAAGTTTACATTAGCCCGTGGGGCTACCCATGTGAGTTTAAATGGAGAATGTGGCTGTAAAGCGATTTATGCTCTATAATAGGTTGCAAGTGGAGCGAGTTACGGCGGCGCAACGTACTCAAATTGATTACGGGCGATACACGCGAATCGTCTAATAAAATCACTAATGGAACGGTACCGGTGGCGTGCGTCGCATAACGGCGCCGCTCCTCGCTCGCTCCCACGACTGACGCATTATGCAACCTGCGCGTATAGTAGGGATGGCGATATGAGATCGATTAATCGAAGACTCGATCTTTTGGGCCAAAAAAGTCAATTATTTTAATCGATCTTTCATCCTAGAAAATAGAAAGTCGATCTTTTCGAAGTTGGCTGAATGTGTTATAGCCATTTTTTTCCTGACGGCTACGTATTTCAGCGCTTGTTTTGGTCCTGATGCCCTTTGTTTTTCGCTATCTTCGCCCTTTTTAGATGAAAAAATTGAAGATCTATTTTTGGAGAATCGATTTATTACACTTCGATACGAATAAATTCAAGAATCGATCTTTTTCGGAAAGAATCACCATCCCTAGCGTACAGGCGCACAGGCGGCCGTCGTCGAGCACAATGCGAGCAATTGATCGCGGCCGCGATCGCATTCCCGGTTAAAAACTGCCAGCACCGTAAGTGAAACCAGATGCGATCAGCAACGACATATGATATACGGTGTCATCGCGTATTTCTGACTGCCGATTGCACTCATGAGAACCGGAATCTGCATGTTCAAAGTTAGCAAGGTTGGAAGCTGGTATACACAAAATCAAATCGTAAAGTCAGTGAACCGAAATCTTCACTTAGAATAGTCAAAAAATTGGTCTGGAAAAATTTTGGAATGTCAATTTGGTATGTTTTTACCAAAATCGGCCTCGCAACTTTTTTCAGCATTTTTCGCTAATCCTTATAGTTTCTGATTTGGCTCTGAACGCCCGTTTGTTAAATTCATCCTGTATATTATATCTTGACTTTCGTATAAAATAATTGTAAGGGCAAACGCATACGTTTCTATCACAAAGCCTAGATGCACTCTGGGATTAATGTTCTAACGAAAGAAGTGTTAGAATATTTAGTGTTACATTACCATAGAATTATCCACAACAACGTTCTCTATTAGCGTTTCCCACATGCATAATAAGGAGAGAAAGGACCGATGGTATAATGTGTAATGCATATGAGTGATAATTGTGTGAACATTTGCAAAAAAAACAATTTGTCGAGGCAGTAGCAGTGGAGATGCAAATTTATATTATTACATTAGATTAACATACATAACTGATTTATGTTTGAGCGACAAAACAGGAAGTCTTTATATATGTTATAAATAATAAAAGGCTATAAAGAGCAACGGCTTTTGTACTTAGTACATATGCATTTCTCACAAAAGCAAGTTTTTGTAAGTGAAATTGATAATAACTGTTAATGCAGTTATTATCAATTTACTATAGTTATAATCAACTACGGATTAAGTTAAGTTTCTTTACAGCACCCTGTAAACCAGAACTAAGACTTAAAACGGATATAGATGTAGCGATAATGGCGCAGTCCAACAATAAATAATCCTTTAAAAGTTTAACAATCGTACTTAATACACGAAATGGCTGGCCGAGCAACAAAACAAACAAGACCGTCCGAGTCGTGATCGATTTAATTAGCTTTAGTTGAGTGGTTAAATAAATATCATGGAGCTCGCATCAAGTTCTTAGATGATGAGGTAATGTTTGACAACTCATTTGTGCACTCGGTTATCCGAGCGTCATCACGTTCAGTAGTGGAATTCGGTTGCGGTGAGCTCGCGCGTGACCGCAGCCCGAAACGCACGATCCGCAAATTAGTTGGGAGCTTCTTATGTGCCCGCCAGATTACTTGTGGTGAAACTTCAGTTTTAAACTCCACACTTAAATTATACAGTATCACTATGTGACCCAAATACAATACGCGTTCCGCGCCTATTTGGCGTGGTGTGAATGTAGAATGTCATTTGCAGCGAGCCGCTATTCCACACCGCAATACATGTATTTAAATGTATGTTTCTTAAGGTATTTGTTTACTTTCTGTTACAAAAGTGTTTTGGTACTGTGCCTGAAACAATAATGTGTTTTATATTAAATTCTTCGCTTAAGCTTAAAGCACGCCTATGAGTAAGATAAGGTAGCTGCATTAAATTTTACCACGTGGTGACTGCAAGTGTGAATCTGAACTCTACGTTCAAACTGTTATAGTAACTATCATATCTCCTTATCTCGTTTATTTATAGCGAGACATTTAGATGGGTTAGATAACACACCTTGGTATTTATAGAGTTTATGGGAGGAGTCAATTTATATAAATTTTCAGTTAATACGGGGGATACACGTACAGTTCAAGTAAACATTAAAGAACAGTTAACTTTATGTTTTACGTGTTTTATCCTTAATCACATCTTGTATCTACTGTAAATTTGATTAGGGTACAAAATTTTTACTGCCAAAAAATATTTTTCTTTCCGATGTTAGCGAAGCGTAATCGTGACGTGGTTCGCCGCAATGTGTCGAGGCGACGACCGTCGCGGTGACCAGAGGGCGTTTTACATAAATCTAATGCAAATTGAGTAGCGACTTGCTTTCGTTTAAATCAGCCTGTATACACGCATCATCAGATTATCTTCAATCAACATCAGTAATGGTATACGCGTGCGGGTACTATTAAGTAGGACCTATACTAAAATGGACAATTCGCAAACAAATATAACTAAGCAATGCTTTCCATTTTTGATATACCTAAAACGAAGAGGAGCTTAGTTCAAAGCGTAATTTGTTTGCCGTAGACTGAACTTCCTTCGTCTTTTTTGATGAGCAGATTTATGTGGTCATAAATCCTCGTGAAAATTAAATATACCAATAATGAATAGGTAGAGTTACTCGTGGAAGAGCTTACATTTACCCTTAGGGCTTTTGTTGCACTAACTAGAAAGTGAATTATAATACAGAAATAATTTGAGTGCAGTTGTTGGAATGAAGCGCATAAGCTAAATTACAGGGACGCTCTCAGAAAGAAGAAGCTGCGCAATTCAAACAGCCAACCTTAACTATAAGTAGTGAATAATATTTATGGAATAAATTTGAACATGTCTGGTGTCTGCAGACGAAGCTTATAGTCGGTCAATTATAGTGGATGTAAGTGATTTATTACTTTTTCTTAAAGTGATTTATGTATAACATGTGACAACAAATAGATTCTTTATATGACAAGCACAGTTAAGCCTTGCTGGCATTAAATTTTTAACGATATTTTTGGATAAATACATTATTATAGGTATAATAGAACCAGATAGGTAAACTATTTACATTCCATTTTAATTTGCTTTGTGAAAATATTGCGCACACATACAATTTTACTCTTTACTCTTCAAGAAAGTACCGCTTCGGTTTAGTGGGTGGTTTGCAATATTTTACCGAGCAAATATTTTGTAGTGCTACACGAAAATTAAATACGGAGCTAATTACAATATATTAATACCGTTCAAACAGGAGGCGGAACCGACGCCCTGAATCTACTTAACGGTATCGTTGATTATCGAAGTTAATCCTGACGGCAAAAACGTGTAAACCTATCATCGATGCTTCCGATTAATTTTACTATAACTCGAACATATATAGCTCATGTCGCGACTGCTGTGAGGGCGGATATAACGTGACAAGTATGAATGACTTATAAACTGACCAGTGGTCGTTATATTGAATTAATCAGTCATAATAACTTACCTGGTACGACTCGACAAAACCTTGCAAGACGATATCATGGAAAAATGTTATGTTGTGGGAGTCCAATGTATTCTATTCTAACTAATGGCAGCAGTGTCTGGATCGTTGACACATATGATTCATCATAAATACAAATGGCGTCGCCTGTAAACGCTCGCTGATTTGTAAAATGCTGAAGGCAAATTGATGATCCTTCTAATAACATTAATTTCGATAGTGAATCTACTCACTAGCCGAGCGCTGAAGTGACGCTATAGCTTACATTTACGATTAGATTCTATGCGGTGCAAAAAAGCGATCGTTCATATGGAGGTTTCGACGATGCGTAATTAATGAAGTGTTCGCCGGGCGTCTTGCGTAACGAGGGGGACTGGGTGCCACATCTTATCGCTAATGAGAGCTGCCTTCAGCGGGTATTGTCGCAGAGGGCGCGTACAATCCGCGCGGGCCATCGGGGGCAGCCGCCGCCGCACTAGTGTCGATGTTTATCTAATGCGACAGCAGCGATTGTGCGTGACTCCCTGGATATATTCGTAATTAGTGATTCTGTGAAAGCATGCGTAACCATATATTTTTAAATGTCACCGAGTACTGCATTGTTTAACCCTGTTCACTGATCCGCAAGCGATTTCAGGAGAATCAGGTAATTAAAACTTTAGGAATGATCAGCAAAGTTTTAGGAATTCGCGAAGCAGACGTAGTACTCCGGGTAAACTCAAGTCATTCGAGATTAAAGGCGAAGATGAAGCATAAATCTTTCTTCTCTGTAGTACACAGAGAGTTAGGTTTCTGTACGATCGATTTTCGTAGCGGCCGGGCCCACTTGTTCTGAAATTGGGAGGTGTTTCCCGGGTCGCGAGTGTCGGGGGCCGAGCTATCTAATCGGGTGTCTCCTCGTCGCCGGTGGGCGTCGATCGGGATAACGCGCCACCGCCGCGCCCACACGCCAATTATGTGGGAAGAAGTTACGATTCCGCGCGCGATATACTCACTAAAGCAAACGGACTCAGTGGGTTGCCGATCGTACATCCTTATCGTTAAACTATTGCCGTCCTTCGAAAATCAATTCCTTAGATAACTGGCGCTACGCGAAATCGCTAATGGTAATTAGTTTTTAACGATTGAACTCTCAAATTTAATGCGTAAGATAAAAGCCCAAAGTGATTTCAATTACAGAATGGAATTGCTTTCGTATCTTCACTAATGCGATTTTAGTGTTTTCCTTTAGTGCCTATTTATTAATTACAAACGGATACGTAGGTAATGATAATTGTTTTCAATTGTATTATATCCGTTCGCAGTAATTTAATTATGAGAAGCATTTTTAAATTTATATAACACACGCAAATACATAAATATTTGTGAATGTAATCCGTAATTATGTCACGGTATGACATTTATGTACACGTCTTGAAACTGAAATTCAGCTTTTTAATTTCAGAGACAATTAAAAATCCCAGTGTCGAAATAAAAATGAAATCGCAACGCAAACGTAATCGCATGGGACTAACTAGTACGGGCGTACAATCGCATCGACATGATAGAGTGGCGAGTACGAGCCGGGAGACATAATTACAATAAATAGAGCCTACATGCCAACCGCGAGCGACGCGGCGACGCAGGAAACGCCGCGGCACTTCTGTAGTTATCGTTCTTATTTTCATTCCAACAAACACTTGATGACTATAATCGATTTAAAGTTACGTCAGAGGTCATTAAACTATTAATCGATTGAAGTTCAAGGCAAGCACGAGACATATAAAATAGTTGCGCCTACGCATACCTCTTAAAATAACATACTTCTAATATAAAAAAAAACTGATTGCTAAATATGAACTACAAAATAGAATGATGCGCAATGACATTGTAAATATTATTCTTGTTGTTGTTTAATGAATACTATTGTCATAATTGCTGATCATTAGCATTTTAATTATCCGCACAACATTCAATACAATAATAACCTTTTTTATAAGGTTCTACGTTCTACGAGCGATTAGAAAAGTTCTTTGTTTATAAATATCAGAATTTAATTTTTCCAACATATAAACATACAGAAATATACAGACATTAGTAGATATATCAATGTTCTAATACCAGTTGTAGGTATATAGGTAGTTGAGTGTGCGCTTTAAATAGTAAAAAAAGAAAGTAGTTTTAGGTATCGCAGCAGAGTACAAGAATAATGACAGAAGGGCGGTTCAGAGTTATTACTGTAATGTCAGGTTGCTTCGTCTTCGTTCGCCAGCGTTACGTGGCGTCTTCAGCGCGGGAGAAACTAAAAAATAACAAAAATAACCGGCTTGCCACAAACTCTATTAGATTTCCAACTTACTTTTTGCAGAGGTTGTCGTCGCCTAACTCGATCTCGATGCGAACGTGAGAAAATAGTTAATCTTATTTTGTAATAATAGTGCGCAAGGGAATGATGATGAAACCGTTTTTGGGACTGTTAAAAAGCAATTTAAAAAATGTACTGTTATACACCATTTTGGGCATGGACAAAATAAGAGCAGCGATTATTTCTTAAAGAAACTGCAAAAGCATCGATTAAATTAGAAACATTTGTTAAGCTTAATCGCTGTGGAAGTGAAAATGTTGCAAACTATTAGTACGAGCAAGCAATTCCGCTTAGATTCGCGATATTGAAAGGAAGAGTGCATATGTCACAGTGGAAAAAATTACAACGGAGAAAGCGCTTGACATATCACGAAAGGGAACTTCAAATCCGCATGTAATACAAACGTCTACGGCGCTTGGAGTTACTTAACCTTCTCCATTTAAAGTTACACTTGTCGAAGAACTTGTAGGAGCACTTTCTTCAAGATGTTACACTAGTTTTTACTCGTACATCCAATTCGAAGCAAAAGCAAGGATCTCATTAGGAAGCAATACGTTTCTTGCGTGCATTCGATCACACAGGTATTCTAATTTGCACTACAGGCATAGGACCCCTGGCCGTACGTGTTTGCCGTTGGACGCCTGCAGCGTGATCGGATTTCCCGTTGCGATTAATACCTTTCTTTATTTCACGGGGCGGTTCGTTACTGTCGGTATCGGTGAGTAACGGGGCTCCGTGGGTACAGGGATTTGCATGAGTCCATTATAGCAACCGGCGCTGGTGGAAGTTATTAAAATACGTTTAAGATCGTACCGCATTCGACTGAGGCGATAAAGAGTAGACATTGCAGAGTCGTGAGCGAGCTTCAAGCTTTATTGCGTTCTGGATGCGATCGGGCTCCGCGGGCGAGTACCTACTGTCCTATAACGTAAACAAAGAGTGGATTGAGGTGTTCCGTAAACGTCAGAGTGCGTCACTCATCGCTTGACGGACCGCCGCTAAACTCGTTAGCGGGGCATTGTGCGCCCGGACACCAAACCGATACCACCCTATAATAATTGGCCGTATAGAATGTTCAATCTAACCTCAATCATCTCATTCTTACATTAAAGTTTCCACGGAGCGTTATTCATTGATAGCAAAGGAGAACGCTAGTGATTCAAACGCTAGATTATTCAGAGATATATTTGCAATAACTTATCTCAGGTGGATCGTAAATCGGAACCACTATGTCACGTAGTGTAAAGACACAAGGTTAGAAAGGTTAGAAAGTGAGCCATGAAACGCGTCAGATAGTAAAACGGCAGTGGAATCGCGTGACAAGTCGCGACTGTGAACATTATCATTCCACGTACGATGTTAAACCACTTATTCGGCTCGTGGTGACCGTTATCCGGCGCACGCACGCCGCTTGCATCAATGGCATATTTTTCCTTGGCGAAACTCCACACACATTTGCCATTCAAGGTTAACCCGGTCAGTGCTGCTCATTGTTTACATGTGTCGCCGTGTTAAACAGACCCGCGTTAATTTCGCCCGGTAACAAACTTGCTCCATGCTTGCTGAGGATTATCTCGTTAATATAACATGTTATAAATTTGCAGATTAAGGCCACGTTGGCTTCCTAAGTCAAGACGTAAATATTGAAGACGGAAAAGATTACTTCACTAATAATCCATTTACATTTATCTTAATGCTCACTTTTGCTCTTATCCCGTCCGTAGTATAGAATTATCTTAAAATGTTTATGTCACGTCTTGCAACAATTTATGATAATAATATGCATAGAATTCTAACGTAAAGGAGTCGGTAACGGAGTGTATATTTCTGGATTTATACATAATCCGTCGCCCTTATGTCTTAAAATCCAGATAGGGCATGCGTGCACAGTGTCTATAAAACTGTGAATCCACTGCCGGGTAGAATTCAAACTATAACATAAATAAACAAAGTACAGCCATTAATGGAATATGTCTTTTAATTAAGCCTACGCGTAAGAGAATTTACTTTTAAGTAGGGTCTGTTCCAATCACGTCAGTTACTTGTAAAATCAGTTTCAATAGGTATGCTGCATGTGCATTAGCGTTCGACGGGATTTATCGCGTCGATCGATTAACATGGATTTAACGATGACCCGCGGCTTTGCACTTATGCGAACTATTTATTCTTTGTCACTAAAGTAGAAAAATAAGTAAATATTTCTGTACATTAATATAACTATAAGAAAAATCGTCGTTTTATACTTAATTCTCGTGCCCATTTTCTACTTTCGCACAGCTAAGTTTATTAACAGAAAGTAACATGCGCACGGACGCAAAAGCATAATGAAAAGACATTTACAAACATCTTAACAGAGAAGCTTCGAATAAGATTATGTACGGTTCATTTGGGCCAAGTTGAGCGGGATGCGCTCATTAATGTAGAAAGTAAACCGTATCCGCGAGGCGCCGTATGTAGGGTTGTTAAACCTGTCCGGTCCCGGCTGACCGTACCGACTGTACCGCACCAGTTTCAATGCAACTGGTTGGGCTGCAAACTAGATTTTTTAATAAGACGTGTGCTTGTATTTTAATTTCAATACATAAAAGAGTTTAAATTTTAAGACGATGCGCGTAAATTTGCATTGGATAAAATTCAACATGGCATATACATAGGTATTAAATTGATTTACTCAAATCTCAGTATATTTTTATAATATTAGGCAAATGCAAAAATTTAAAAGGACAGTGTTGCATTGTAAAATCATCAATGTTTGCAAGTATACCTTATTCTACAAAGTTATCTATAGTTAACATACGGGCTTCATAAGAAGTAGGTAAGACATAAATACGTGTATATATCATTACGCATACAAATTGTTGACCGTTGCAGAAACAAATAATCTTTAATGCTTTATTAAGTGTCATTATTCACGCACATTGTCTATATTTTACGGTCGAACTGCTAAAGGTTTATGGTTTGGCACTGTCTACAAACGGACAAAGCACATCGAAAGGTGTAAACCATACCCTTGTCGACACGTTGAAAGCGATTGCAATGAACAGATAGCGACACCGTGTTAGCATATAAAATACGAGAATGCTAAAGGGGTTTACAATATTTTTGAGCCGTTGTGATATGTGTTCGCGTGCCCATCTCGAGCCCAATACGAGCAGCCGTCATGCCATCCATCCGTACGTTTTAACGAGAGCGCGATCCCCCGCACCGATAGCGACAGTCTAATGAAAACCCCTCTGAATAATGCATTAATACCAGCGTTAAATCGTGAGCACCTACAATCGTCGTAACGACGAGAAAATACTAGATGCAAATTTAAGTCAACACCAACGCGGATAAGCTTCCGGAGGTAATTCTAGAAATGCAACCATACCCCAGCACGAGAACTAAATGGAGGTAATCGTCTGCCAATATCCATTGAAAATGTTGTTCACATTCCACGGCTTCGTGGAGATAACACGAAGTATTTTAGAATTACATCGCCTTCATACCTACTGGTATTTAATTTTTATAACAAGCAAAAAACGATATAATGTAATGCGATACCTGTAGTGAAAGAAAAACTTACAAATGGTAAGTACCATGAATGTTAGATGTTAATTACAGTTAAGCTTGTAATGAAGTAAACTGTTATAGTTTTTATGTCAGGGTGTATTACACTGAATCAGGTTTTATTGTTTGGTTTGTCTGATTGCAATATATACAGGAATGTTTTTATAGGAATGGCTCACGCAACTAACTACATTGGAGTATGCGATTCCTACAGTAAGTAGTTGAGAAAAAACAAAATGTTTTAATTTAAAACTTGAACAGCGTTACAAGTCTTTATTAGTTACTGATTGTTCCGTATTCTCATCCTATGATTTTTTTGGGTTCGATTCAACACAATTTTAAAATAGGTCTTTTCATTGCACAAACCAATTAAATTTACTAGTCACTTACACATTGATACATTTTGACGACATATTATTAATTTTATATACTGATAGTGTATATGAAAACTTCTTCTGAATTTTATGCCTTCTTCAATATTAATTTTACGTTATAGTATAATTTATTTATATTGAGAAGTATAATGCACATTAGTTCGTCACATATCTCCACTCTTTGTTTTATGGAGTTAATACATTTGTGCATTGAAGTTCTTATATGGGACCCACATGGGACCATATAGTCATAATACCGGTAGGCATATGAATGAAACACGTGTGTATCTCAGTGGGTGAGGAAAAGCTGGCGTGGGCGCGGTGGTGCCGCTGAGCTGACCATCCGACATGACGCGTCGTGCCTCGCCTCACGCCGCGACCCATGCTCACCTTCCCTATTGAAATGTCAGTGCTCGGACTGGTGACGAGACAATCGTAAAATACAATGTTAAGGTCACATCATGACTTCAATAAACAATTCTTAACATGGGAAACGTGATGTCGACGCCGTGGTCCCGAGCTGAGACCCCCTGAAAGTGTGCCAACCGTGTTCCCGAGTCAACGAAACGATGTGATTGTTGATTTTCCCTTGACTCCGGTTCAGATTTTTACATAAAGTTCATGGTTCTGTCATATTTGTGGACAGTAGAGCTAAATAGCGCTTAGAAAGTTTACGATAGCGAAGGTGTATCGTATTTCTATGTCAGATATCCGCCAATATTTTAAGCATCTTTATTAACACTAAAAGGCAAAGCTTAGTTTATAACACTGCTGCCTACACATTTTCCACATTTTAATATTTAGTAGGTAGGTAAATGCTATTGTTGTCTAAGTTTAAAGCCTCTATCGTTACTCGCAAGTATATTTTAATAATGTATCGAATAAATGTATCGTGTTTATGTTTTAGATGTTTTGCTTTTATCAATTGTCATCATATGAGTAAATTTATTATTTGGGCTGTTCAGGACATTGTTGTTTCCTCATTCACTGACATATGAATCCCAGAATAATTTATCAATGCGATTTGTGTGTCAACAGGACACGGGGCGAGCTATCGAGCGCCAGCATAGCGGGGTTTTACTTTCTTATAGTGGCCTCAAGAAACTAGTTAAGAGAAAGTAGGATTGCTATCTTCCCAGTATTTATCGTTATATAATATTGAACAGAAACTTTATAATTTCGAGGAAGGAAGCGGAATTTCACTTAACAAACGGAATTTCCGGGGTGACAGAAACATGAAAATACGCTGCCATAAATTATAATCTGTTTCTAATATAAATAAGGCATCCCGAACGACTGAAACAAATTCGCACCTACAAATGTCCAATTAGGCGGACAGTATCGTGCGTATCCACCGGCCCACGTGTGTAGAAAATAGGCACTTACTCATAAATATTTATGGCAAGCACAAAGCCGTCTTTGTACACTTCCAACATTCACTCGGAATTATAATGGCTGTCACAGTAGGATCCCGAACAAGAGCCGAAACGGCTCGCATTATGGATGATAAAAGATTCTCGCGACGGTTTCACTTAGCAACAGACACAGCAAATATCAGAATAGAGATGACACAGAAAGGTGTGCGCCTGCTTGAATACCAATTGTGGTGTAAATGAGAAATAGCTCTGACGTTTACTTTCCTCAGTGGATTGTACGCCATTAAGTCAAGTATGCGAGCGAGTCGCCGCTTTAGTATTAGTCGGTCAATTTGTTTTTACCTAATGCGGTTTTGGTTACGAGAATGCGGCTCCTGCAGGAAATTGCGGCGTACTGACGGTCAATGTCGTCGGGGACGGCTCAGGGCATTTCCCGTTGCGGTGGAAGATACGATGCGGTGCATGTCGTACGGTAGCGGTACAGTTAACCTGGATGGAGGCGGCTACCGCGTCCGTTGCTGTCGTTGTGATCTGTCAATTAAAGCCCCATAACCTTGTTCACATCGCCGGCCGCTCGCTACGCAGCCCTAACGATAACAATTACCCGGTGTATACTGTTGACAATGAATGAGCACTGACTAGCACTGAGTATGTCCGCTGTCCACTTTACGTCCGCCAGAAATGTTTCGAACGGTGTAGTTAGCTAACCGCAAAAGGGAAAAAAAGAGTAATTATTTTGAAAAAAAAGTCGGCGCTCGTAGATGGCTCTATACTCGTAGGTATTCCGATTAAATAACTATACCGATTATAATTTCCCGAGTTCCATATAGGGTACCAAAATGTACAAATTGGTATTAGAAAAATAACATTTCAAATTACCCTTTAAAATAAATTTACTTTAATGCCTTAAAAGAATACTGACTAAAAGCTAAATAATTGGACACTTTCTTTCAACACTTTTGTAATATCTGGTAGTTACAAAACATTCGATATCGGAACGAAATGACTATTAAAGGCTCCCGTCAAAATCACGTTTCTATCGTTGTGAAATTACCAAATAACAAGTCAGTCCAGTGGAACGATAATGACGATAAAAGGTGTATGGAATCACGTACATTTATTTAGTTCCAAAAGAGTGGAGAGCACCCGCAACGTAGCAGGTCAACGCCCTTATAACAAAATTTAGTTGAATTACAACATAACATTTTCACCAATTGTCGAATTTCGATATTTAATTTATTAATGGCGTGCGCTAATCAGTTTAAAAAGAGGAGGTTTATTAACTTCTATGTAATTACTTATGTTGACTGCAAACTATTCTGCCAACTCCAAATGATATAGGAACGTAACCTAATCATGGCAGTGAATGAAGCAGAGGAACAATGGTAACTATACCTTATGTACCTGTTTTGTTTTTGATTGCATATAGCCGTATGGGATATTTAGTCAAAAGGTTTATTTTGTAAAACGTGTCTCCTATTTTCCTTAATTTGTGTTAGTTGGAACGCTCTTAGTACAAAGATTACCACGATATTGACAGATTGATATGGATTATTACAAGAAAGTGGTGGCAATGGCAGTTTAATGGCTTATATTGACAAACACGCCTAAATAATTTGTACGAGGGTATTCTTATCCCTTAATGAACTCATGGCGACATGTCGTAGATATAAATTTATAATGACGGTTTATGTCCACTCCGCTTAGACTTAATTCTGATATTCAGCTTACATAGCATAGGTCTCGGCTTTCATAAAAGGACGTCCACGATAAAGACGTACATTAATCGAGCTAGCTCTAGCAATAAACGACCATAAAAGAATCACCGGACACACGAGATCACACTTGACCGGTTCAGTGCAAGTAATATTGAAATTGAAAAGATTGAGCACGAGATAAGAGAAACGTCTTTCGTTGAAGCCGGCGAATATTTTAGATCTTGTTAAGCGGAGGTGGTAAGTGGAACATGGTTTATTTCTCTATTGTTTCGAGTGTTTTGCATGAACATTTCCATAATACTCGAAATTGCATAGGCGTGATATGGTTTATTGTCGGGTTTTTAACAAGACGGCGCGACAGGTACAAGAAAAGATGTATGATAGAAAGACGACGATACGGTCGCGGCGCGTGGGAGAGTCAGCATTTCAAACTGGCGTTGATGGCAGCCTGATAGAATATATAAATAGCCTTTGCATGTGCTACTTTCATTACGAAGTTAAGTCCAGTTAACGAATATGCGAGAATTGTTCGATACTTTTAAATCTTTTGCAGTACGATCACGTCTGGCCTGCGAGTAATTGCATTAATTAGTCAAACATCAGATAAGTTCGTTTACGAAAAATTTTTGTAATTACTGACTTTTAGTTTAATTAGAGACTACATGTTATTAAAAATATTGGTAAATGAGATTTTTTGTTTTTTGATATTCTTATTAAAATTTTAAATTAACCTAGTTGACAATATTAAATTTAAAAGAACTAACGTGAAAGTATTTAGCATCTTCTAAAAGTATTATCTAGATAGAGATAAAGCACGAATTCACGAGTGAACACCTGTGTTCGAAGATCGGCTGCCGTTATCTAGTACGAATTTACGAGCCTTAGATTAAACTACTTTAAAACAGTGCTTACATCCGAAGGGCCGATGAGAGGCATCTTCGATAATGGCTTCTTTACGTAATGGCGATAAAAACACTTCCTCGTATTGCTCACGTGAGAATATTGTTCGCCGATGTCATGACATTGACAGATGGGGCGCGGGTGGCGTGACTGCGGAGTGCGGATAGCCGGGCGCGGGCGTCGACGTTTCGACCATCCGTCGAAGGCGATACCAACTTCATCATTGCTGCACCTTCAGTGCTCTGCAATTTACACGTCAACAACGAATAACGGTTGACGAAACGAAACCCTAAGTAAACTTTTGGACACAGTTTGTTGAAGCGAAACGGTGTACAGATTTTGAGGAGTCGTCTCAAATGAAATAAGATTTGCGGTTGCGGTTTATTACTGGATCACGAAGGCTTCATTTTATTTTAATTTAATATAGCGGTATATTATCATAAGCATTCGTTTCAAAGTAAATCTTAAATTTAGTCATCATCAATCAAATTGTGTCACCTACTGATACGACGCCATATTTTTTAGTACCAAGAAAATTAATTTGCAATTTGTGAGCTACCCATAATATCTGCTATTTATGGCTATCATATAGATCCTAACGGACTCTTAAAGCTTTGACCATGGTTATAAATCTGTAAGATCTGTAAGACTTGGCCCATTTCGATGAATCACTTGCTCTGACACAAAAATGTATTTTCAAAATTTATTGCGTTTAATTTTATAATGCTTTAATGATGTCGTAAACGATTGGATAGCTGTTTGCATCCTTATTATATATGCTTTATGGGGGATATAGAGACATGACCCTAATAAGTGTCGTAAATTATATGCTTTCTAAAGGTTGTAAACATACATGGCAATTTGCCACACGTGATAGAATCTGTCTAGCCACATCGGAGCTAGTTTTAATAGATATATAAATCAGTAAACTAGGCTTAAAACCTATTCATTATAAGTGCCACCAATAACATCTGTCCTGCTCGGCAGTAACGAGTAATAAACGTGTTGGAATTTTTCGTTGTATTAACGGCGGTTCTAATACCACTTTTATTTCTATATGTATAATAAAAACAGTATCACACTGATATACGTTTTAATATATTCATGTTTTGATATACGAATGGCTATACGATTTACAACACACATTTGACGAATGTTGTAATATTTTAATCAAAGATAATTTACAACCGTCACGTGATAAAAGTCCATAGATTGCTACGAAAAGTGTATCGGAACAATGTACGTTATATTTTATAGACTACTATTTACTACTTATAGGTGTACTTACTCGTGCGAACTGCTCGGTATGATCGCGACAAAAACGTAAACTATGTCACTGAAGTCACGCACGCAACGTTAGCGCAAATCAAGGCAATCTGGTCCGTGCTTTTTGTCTAATGAAAAACTAACTCATTGTTATCAATATTATATACAAGCACTATTGATTGATAATTACTATCTCCGTTAATTGCAATAAATGACACGCTATACGAATCTTTTGTCCTAATATAACGATCGCTCGATCATTAAAAGCTCGCACGAACTTTTGACGTACACAAAAGCGATTATACTGAAAATGTTATATGTGTTACATTTTCCCTAGTGAAAATAATCATTAAGCAATTTATATGAGTATTTTAAATCGACAATTACATTTTGAGCTACATGCAATAAATCGATACATAAGTTTACTACAGTATCAGTTACCGCAAAATGAGTTTGATTACAAATAATAATACAACTAAAATACAAATTGCAAAATTATCTTTTAACACGAATGTTTGTGAGATACATTTAATCTTTCAAGCAGACTTTTCGATTACATTGTTACAAATGAGAAAAAGGATTAACCGTTACATACCTTTTACTATTTTGATGAGAACAATTCTCTAAAGTAGAACGTAGGATTGCTTTGAATGTATCTTCGATAATGTTATTAGGTACCGGAATTCGATTAGCGAATCAGATTGAGGAAATTGAGTTTGCAGGAGATGGGCGTATGAATTATTTAAGTGACGTGCTGTTAATAAAAAGACCACACGTTCGTGTGAGTTTTTTCGAAGTTTACTGTACTTTGATTTAACTGGAAGCAAAAACCAGGAGGAATATTTTAAATCTCTACAACTGCATTTACCAGTTGCAGGTGGTAACGTGGCCATAATCCATAAACTGCGCCATGTACCATATTTAGAATTAATAGTACTTTAATAGGCATGGCTACCAGTCTTATATGCCACTGATGTCTGTTTAGAACTGAAGATGACTTGGAAAATAACTGTAAAATAGATAATGATAGAAATGTATGTATAGTTACAAAAAAATGTTGACTTTCTAAAAAATCTTAATTCAGATGTCGTCTAGAGAGCCGTTCAAAGAAGTGAACAGTTAAATGTAAATCAGACAATATTCATGGGGTCACTTCTTGCTCGGAATACTAAAACAAAATTAAATGATTTAAGTACACTTTGCGAATGTCACACGCGTGTTTTAATATATGAGAGTAACTGTATCAAGCAATATGATCTGATTTTTTGAGACTTTCTCACATTTTGTTACTAAATATAACTTACAACAGTAAGTAAGTATACTTGTAACAGTCAATGACTTTTTAAAATTTATGTCAATGTCACGTAAATTCGGAGATTCGGAGAGAAGATCCGAAATTGTAATCTTTTTATATTAACATTTATAAACAGCAAAAGTGGAAGCACTCATCGATGCTAATTAATTTTCTTAGATATTTTTTTACAAAGACATGCAATCGTAAATATAATGCAAACACGTAGTAATCCATCCATATGCATGCGAATAAAGGTTTAAAAATTACAAATTACATGCACTAGATTCGTAATTGACATGTAAGAATGCGAATACGAGAAAGTAGTAACGTGTGCCGTTCCTGAATAAGGACCATGTTTGTGAGCATTCAAAGGCGCGGAGTTGCTCAGGGCGGGCTTGTGATTACGATCTATCTCCCTATAATCTAGCATGTCATAATTGAGACACAGTCATGTGTAAAGCGCATAATTAACAATGGTTCTTTTGCTTTGTTCACAGGACGGGCGGCGGCGGTTAGCGGGTAGCAGCTGTGGAATTCTCAGGTCAGTCACCCTGTGCACCTTACTCTCTCGCGATCGGAATTCGTGAATCTTCAGAAATAACACGTCATTATGTCTTATTAGCGTTGAGGAAGCACTTAAAGTAAATGTAGAGAAAATAATACGTTCGCGACTCATGAAGAATAGAATAGATCGGGGATCCATTACTGAATAAGTGAAATAAGTGTAGCGGTGATATATCAATGGCGTGAATGCAATCCTAAAACGCCATTAGACGCAGTTATCTAATTTTTATTACGTTCGCCGCTGTGAAATAATAATAGACGTATGCGTTGTCGTAATTGAAAGTACTGTTAATAAAAAGAGCATTAACGTTGTGCAATTGTGTCAAATTATCTCGAAATGACTCATAGAATCATCAACCCAAAAATCAACGAAGTGCAAACATAGAAGATGGGTACAGTTAGATGTTTCGGTAATGCGTGTGTATAGCGAATCGCAAACATCGTAGGCGGCCAGCGGAGTGTTATTAGAGGCGCGTCTGTTACCGAAATTGGTGCGAGTTTGTATGAAACGAGCCGAAAAGCGGAGATTAACCTAATAGGTGTTCTGTGACTTTAACCTCTTTGACTATATATGAGAATCAAATAATAAGAATGTATTTCTAAGCAAATATTCGTAATGTACTAATGTGTATACAATATAATATTTATAAATAATTTACTAATGATATTACATAAAAAAAACTATTCAGATGAATACATAATTTTAGATACATTAACTTGTATATATACTATAACAATAATAATGTTTCGTGAAAGAGCATAAATACCTTTCAGTAACGGAGAAACATTCAAAAGCACTTGTTTAAAACAACACTTATTAAGTCATTTAAAAACGAATTACCTTTAAAGGAATTTATATTGGCGAGAATGTATTCTCGGAAACGACAGTTGATCGTGAAATTTCTCAACCCCCCAAGAACAGGAGGAAAATACTTCAAAAGAATAACAATTAAATACAACATTGTTACTTTTAAACTTAAAGTCAACATTTCTGTATTTTACATACCTACAATATTAACCCAATATTGGATTTTTATGTTTTATAAACTCTAACTTTATAACCCGCATCAGACGGTTTACAACCAATGCGGCCTCACAGCTCTTGTGCATATAAACTCACGTATTTTCTCACGAGTAGGTACAGTTCAAAAGCTCGGATCTACATTTATTTCATTTCGCACGTCATTTATAACATCGTAAATGTATATCGGTGAAATTGTGAATTATAAATAAAGTGGTCCATAAATGTTTCTTGCAAATAATTAAAGTTTAAGATGCCAGCTTTCTTGGAACTGACAGGTGAGCGTCAAATTCCTCACAGCCCCAAGAACGCAACCCGAGCGCCAGAAAACTGATGTTTCTAAAAAAAGAAAATAAAATCCAGTTAGTCAGCTCCTCGATTTCCAAATTCAGTAACCGGTTTGTGTTTTAATCCTGTTACTTTTACCGTTTTCCAGCTGCATAAACATGTGACCCACATCGAGCCAATATATTTATTTATGCTCATAGACGTCCATTAATCAGCTGACATGAACGTTAAATATATTTATCGTATGACGATATCGAATTATACAGATTTTTGAGAATTAAAATAGTTGCACTACTTTAATAAGCACAATAAATAAATAGTATTTAATATACCACGAATACCAGCGAAAACGATGTAATGACAATATTCCTTTACGACATTTATGACAATATTTGAAAATGTAGCAAAGGGCCCGTATTTTACTGTGTGAACTCTATCCGGAATCAACAACACCTCGGTGAACTGCACATCCCTTAAACTACTCGTATAATTATTTACCTGTTGACTAAATATCCACATTTAGACATTTCATATGAAAACTTGTTTAGAAAGTTCCGTTGAACCTTGTGAATCGTTATTCACGGTGACAATGGCAAAGGCTAAAAATAAAATAATATATTCCATGTCTGCATAATTCCGCTGAGCCTTTTATCATCTACTCTCCCATGCATTTATGACTATAACGATTAGCAGGGGAATGTTTAATAGTATGCGGCGTGATTGTCGTTATACTTAGATAAATCACGACTTGAGCATTCAATTGTATTTAATTGTGATTTATAATCATTTCCAGTAATAATTAACGATTAGTACTTGTTGGTTAGATAATGCTAGCAGCCGCCTGTCGTATTGTTGATTTATTGTTGAGTCACCTTCGTAGTGGAAAGTACGCGCTAAGTGGTTGCTATCGGTGTAACTTCGCCTTTGAAAATTTTATGAGGTTTGTATGGATTATAAGGACAGAACCGTTGATTATTTTACGCTAATGATAGGGTACTTAAAATATTTTTCGGAAGAGTTTCGTAATGGATAACTACGTAAAATAATTTCATTTACAAATATGTTTTCTATTGTCTTGTAGTAAGTATTAAGTAGGTTACTACCACTTGAAACATTTTAAAGGATCTATGCATAACTAGGTATTACAAGTTAGATCTCGCTTGTTTTGTTCGAGGCAAATAATCCTTTGAAACAGAATATCCTAGTAAATATTACACTGAGAATTGAGTCTTTTCATGGTAGGTAGACATTTAGCGTATTATTGATTCTATATATAAGGCTTTGGGCCAAGAAGTCCCGCGTGGGACGTAAGAGGCGACTCACTCGTACCGATTTGGGTAAGTTAACCGGAACTTGGTAAAATATGGTTGTTTAGATGTTGGAATTTGAAATAACTACCCACCAGTAGGCAGTAGGTACATTATTCAATGATATAAGCTTTTAATTAAAAAAAAAATTAATTGATTTGTGATCACCTTTATATTTCTTCACAATAACAAAATTTAACCTCTGAAGTATCTTTGAAAATTTGCAACATAAAACATTTTTCTATATATATTTGACGAGATAAACAGATTTAATATTAGTATTACTATCCAAAGACAGTGAAGTGAGCATTACACTCTCATAGAGCGCGGGCCCGAGACAGGCTAATGGAAGCTTTAAGCGCTCAAGTGAATATCTCTATTGCGCTGTATCCTGCAGTGTTGAGCAATCTCGGAAATTAATTGTGCCTACGAAAGGTTAAGGTATAAGCCACTAAATGATATTGCATTTAAATATAATGGAGCTATTCAAAATACATTTTGCTCTTGTTATGTTTTGTATTAACCTTGTTGGTATATTTTGTTTTGTACGGGTCCTTGAACTCAGTAATTTGGATTTTTGTTACGTGGGAGGGAGATAATTTTGGCATTCACCGTCATACAGGGGCCACTTTAAGACATTATATGTAAATGCGGCATTTTTATTGATTTTTACTCGATATTAATGCCTCGATAAAATGCCTGATTGACATTGTTAATATACATCAAAATATAAACGCGTGCTTTGCGCACTATCTTAAGAGACATTCATTATTTACACTCAAGCTCATTATGTATTGAAAGATACATTTCCGGATAGTAATAATGAAATGAGAGACAAATAGTTGTACATTCAATCACCGGCACAGATTATTGTTTCCAGATTGTATTTCAATGATCCGCTATGATTCAAATCTAAATAGATTTTATGTTAATTCACCGAGCGCCAAGAATAAAGACTAGTTCAAAGCAGGCATACAAGTAGTAATACAGGAAATGTCCGAGCAATATCCACCCCGAGGCGCGAGCCATGCATCGGGAAGCAATTGTTGTATGAGCTATAGAACAAGCAAAAGGCGGTCGCCATCTTCGCCAGGGGCTTTTAATTGACAATGGATTGCAGTCGGCAGAGATTCACCGGCCGATAACAATTTACCTTTAACCTCACGTTATATATAGCATGTTATGCCAATCCCGTTCCGGCGATTATGGCCTTACCTAATTTGTCAAAATAGCTCATCTAATACATCGTCTGCCATATCTGAACATCTGCCTGTTATTACTGAATCGAATGACCTAAACCGAGATTTACAGTTTGTGGGATGCAACGATAAATTAATGTGCGGTCATTATTACCGTCTACTCGTAATTCCGCAACTAATCAGCGTAGTGGGAACTTGACAGTAGAAACATAGCTTTAAATAATTGTTTCGCTGATTGCCCATATGTTAGGGAAATGCAACGTCAAGAGAAATGTTAAAGTGACATGAGTGCGAGTGCAATTAGGTGGAAGGTACATTTGTAGCGCGGACCGCACGTTGCTGAAGAACGGTTTTAATCAATCAACACTAAGTAGGTTCCGCCTAAATCTTTATGTAATTGAAATAGAAATGCGTGTGTTTAATATACCCTTAAATTATTAAACAAATTTAAATACTCGTATTATAATCTTCCGAAAAGCTCCCATAGCTTTACTTGAATCATCAAATTCAGATCATAACGTTTATTATTTTTATTTACATCAAAAAACCAACAACAATAAAATAGCAAATGTTACTTTAAAGACAGAGCAATTCTATCGTGTCTCAATTATAAAAGGGTTATTACAGACCACACGGTTGTGAATATGACGAGAGCGTAAATTGCTAGTGAAGGCATGAAAAAAAGACGTTGAAATGCAGGGATTTTTATCATTTTTGTCGTAAAGAAACGAGTCGTTGTGCATTTGCGGTCAAACTAGACATTAGAAATGCACACAACGTTTAAAAATTATTCTAGTTTATAATAGTTTGTTTTATGGTCGCTGTACAAACGCCGGCAAAGGAGTCGTCGGGCTTCATGATGTGTATGTAACACAGTTTGAATATGAATACAGCGCATTGTCGGCATCTGTGTGGACATAATTGGATATTCGCGGTAAGCTCTTGATCCGAAAGAAAGATATGTTTCGTGGGTACAGCAGTACAGCTGCAGAGGCGGCGTTGTCAAGTGTCCATCCAATGTTATCGTGGCGCGACATCTTTATACCAAAGTCGGTTTTTCTACGCGTGCGCGGTGCGGTGGGCGGTAATGGCGTCCGTCCCAACGGGATTCACGCGCCGACATCGTTTCGCGTCTCATCGCGCGGCCGCAATACATCGCTCCACTTAAATTACGTGCGAGCTTGTTCCGGTAAACTATCGCGATGGTACAAAAACTTGGCTGCTCTCACCCTACACCCGGTCTCGTGAGAGCTTTTTAAATTGTCTAAATATGTAGACGATTGCATTCGAAACTAGTACACACGACAACGAACAAGTTTCGTGCCAAAATTAATGGAACTATCGTTTTAAGTAGAACCGATATGGCAGACAATTAATTATAGTGTAATAGATTAGATTCGAAAAATCAGTTACCTATTTTGATCGCATGATAACACTACATCATGATGAATAGCGCGACGACCAGATCTAATAACGTTTGTAAACGATCAATCGTCGTTAACGGTAAGCGTACAATGTTGCGACATTAATAAATTTGAAGGTAAAACTTGCAATTATATTATTTGGAAAGATATTAAATGCAGTTTGTTGAAATATTTGATCACACGATATAGTTAAAACAGATTCCCAAAGTGTGAAGATCGTTTTACGAGATAACATAAACAATGCCAGTACCTACTCACCCAGATAATCTCACGTAGAACGGAACACTTCCGCCGTTTAGATCGTGGACCACTAAATGTGGTACGAAAAGAAAACTAAAAGCACATTATCACACAATGACACCGTTATTCTCACAACTAATCAGTCGAGTTATGTTTGCATGGTTAATTTTTATTTAAATCTGTCGGGAACTAGTTTACAAGTAACACGCATTGCATATTAATAGCGCCACCTATTTAGATACATTGTGAAAGTGTATTCTAATTTGAAATAATTACCAAAAATATATTTATTGCACATTATTGAGGCGAGTGTAGAAACGGATCAGTGTCAAATAAATCGGAAATGTTGTGCATTAATAAAAGCTAAGCAATGCTTTAACAGTTAAATACCAAGATCGACCTACTTAACGCGTAAAATCTTAACACCATTCAAATTGACAGTGTTCTCATTCCGATGTTTATTTTTTAAAGCTGGACTAGGAGATCTGTTAGCGATAAGAACATCGCGCGTGGTATGCGGCTGTAATAAATTTAGTCGGTAAATGCATCTGGGTCGCCGGAGCGCTGTCACCTCGCTTGAAAGTGATCGCTCAATATATCAAAAGTCAAAAATTGAATGCGAGCACCAACCTGTTGCGTGCCGGAAGACACGCCTTACCGTTATATCATTAGTGTTTTTGCATCAATGGGATAGGAGTGTGTCGCCGCTTCTGGGCACCGCGAAGCCAATCAATTACATATTAGCTTAATGTGATGAAGATGGCCTGCAGGTTCGCGTCAAGCATTTGCATCGTGTGTGAAAAATGGCAGACCGTTGACGTCGCCAGCCTAACGGAGTACCAGCTCAGACAATCAACTTACGATTCTTGTTTATAGTTACAAACATTGTACGAGTTACGAGTCACAATCGCAACTTTACACGTCGTTGCGATGTCACCTATATAAGGAACTGTTTAATTACATATTATAGTTTAATTATTGAGTTGTTAGCAAATTCAAACGGAAAAGTTAACCTTGGTTGTTAAACTTTTTTTAGACTTTTACAACTTTTCAACGTCTACAGTCTAATAGTGGGGGAAAATCTATTTTAAAACGTAAATGCATTCATTTTTCATATAAGTCCTAATTGGCGGCGCTTATAACAGTAGGTGCGGGTATGAAAAGCTCAAATCGGCAGGAACAATACCCGCGTGAGCGGTAGGCGGAGGCGGGTTCGTGCGCGCCGCTGGCCAGCCCGCCCGCCCATTCCGAATCGCCTTTCAAATAAATATATATTTAGACTATTTATGTTGTTACTACTATTGTTTACGACTAACGCCAGCGATATACTAGTCTTCGTTATCGGTATGAACAGAATATCTGCTTTGTATGAATTTAATTGTGTCTGAACCTACGTCTATTTCTGTACGTATAAACACAAAATTTCTTGTTTGAAGATCATAGAAGAAAGATATTTCATTTAGAAAAAGAACATAAATACTAAGCAAAGAGGTGTTCAAGATGTTCTAAAGATATTAGGTATTTTCTATAACATTATGAGTGTCTCATCTCTCGCTTTACTCTTACATTTTATATTGTACGAGTAGAATTTACACCAATAACGGCTATCTCAAAATAACAAATATACAAAATTATGTGACTTGCAGCTTCATAAACATGTTAAAGCAAAATTTTAGCCCATAAGATCGAACTCTTTATTATAATTGTGTTTGCTACAAGCGCTGCACTTACATTTGGAAATAATGAATCAGATTAAACTCTACTTATAAGTGACAGAGTCAAATCTACATTTAACTTAGATATGTTATTCACTGTAGTTATATAAATTATGTACAAAAGTAAGATCAATAAAGTTACAGGTAATTTATATTCATTTAGACAAGTTTACATTTAGGTTATCTATAGTTCCTATTTCATGTTACCAGTGCCAATTAGGATGGGCATATGCCCATAGACATACTCGTATATTACATACATACATGTCTCGGTACTTCACTAGTTCTGTTATAAGACGCAAATAAACAGCACGTGTATGCTTTAATAATAAATTCTAGCAATTAAGGTTTCAATGCATACTTAATCGCTTCCTAATTCTCATTGCAACCAACTTAACGGTTATCATCTGGCAGACGATAAAATTAATTCTGGCGGCGAAATATTTACGATTGATAAATGCACGCTTCGAAGATCAGAGAATGTTGTGTAATGATCACCGAAGATTGTAATCTATTAATAGCCGTTGCCGGTGTTGTAATAGCAGTTGTTTATATGTCCATTACTGTGAAAGTACTTACAGTTTAATGCTCAAATAAAATGAGTTTCATATGTGTAATAAGGTGTTAGAACAAGTTGTGCAGTAAAAGTGGCTTGATGGTCATGGTAATAATTATGAAAATAACAGAGTTAAAAGCACATAAAATGTCGTATAATGACATCCTAAAAGTGAATATAACATGGGAAGCTCATCTACCCAGACAACGTAACTACATCATAAATATATCCAATTTTATTACGTGACAACAGATTATGATGTGAATGTGAAATTTAATTTATAGACCTGTCTACTATGAGTCAGAGGAGGTGTACTGATTAGTGATACAACGCCATAGCACGTACCATTCAAACAAGAACGCGTCGAGTATGACAATTCCTTACATAGCGCGTTAGACGTCGTGAGCATCTAATGTAGTTAATTCGTTTCCTATGGACACCAGTAAGCCGCAATGCAATTTGCAGCTGGTACAGCCACGGATGCGGAAGATTGAAACGAACCTGTAAATCGTATCTATCACGTACGAGCGGCTATCATTACGGTGGCCGGTGGATTCCTTGCGGTCAACAGTTGTACCTATATGCGAGATGAGAAGATGACATCGCGAACGCCATTTCCACTTAAATTCATTTCCACATCGATATGTCATTCCGTCTAATGTGTTCTGTAAATGTTAATAGATGTAAAGTAATTGCTTCGCCGGCACTCGGTTGCTCGCGTCGAGTTCGTACGTTATTATCACAGTTCATAACTCAAGACTGCGCCCGTTTCATTTATCCATATTTCATCCGGTATCGAAGGATGTATCACCAGCCTGACTAGACAAGATCCTATTTACGAGCGTGGGCTTCGACGAGCTGCCTTACGCAGATAAAGCAGATTCGATCGGTTTGTTTGCAAGTCCGAATCGTAAGCCGGTACGGTCTCCTGCCAGCCGACGACAGTGGACGGTGGGTACTGTTACACGCCGCGTCTGGCTTCGAGGAAAATCAAGCGTGCTTTATGGCATCCCTTGAATAGCCCTTTGTCTACTGCTCTTGTAACTAAAACACTGTAAATCGAAGACGGAGACCACCTGCAGTTCGATGAACACAATGTAATATTATCGAAGTGAATTTATATTTTATGCACCACAAACCAGATTTATTTATAGACTATGTTTCGTTTTTACAACGAGGGATCTTTTTTTTAATTGCTTGAATGATTTAATAGAAAATTTATTCATTTTATTTTGTATTTATACAGGTATGGATTTTTGAATACTCCATTTATGTAACTTTGTCTGTAATATGTATAGTTCATATGTACAGTAATTCCCGCCTAAAATATAAGGATTTAGAATCTTTAATAAATTCGATAAATTACTTGAAATATACAGCTACGAAAATAGCTATAAATAACAGTTAACATCCAATTAGATTAAGCTCGAGTGCGCCATATTTAGCTTATTTTACAGCTTAAATTTACACCTCAACAATATATTTAATACCGAGTAGCGGGCCAGCAATAATTGCTTTACTTACAATGATTCCGCAAAATTTGCGTAGCACTTCAGAGTGAAGCGGAACATTAACCGTGTTTCCTAAAACGTTCGAAAAATCGCATCTCCGCTTGGAACAATTGGGGACGCGTGTCTTTGGTAAAAAGAGGAGTTTGGTGACGAATTCTGATTTGCTGCGTGTTGGGCGGCGCGGGGAGGGCGGGGAGGGCGGCGCGGCGTGCAGCGTGCTCGTGCGCAACACCGCGCGCCGCCTACCGTTACACTGCACCACTTCGCTGGACAGTTACATGCAGCAGCCGTCGTACTTTTATATTTTTATGCCACAAAAGTAGCAAATAAGCATATTGTCCGTCAGATCTTAAGAAGGCACCAGTTGCCCACCCAAAATAAAATTCAAACCTATTCCAAAACGAATGCATTTGTTGTCATATAATATCCGATCTACGTGCGCGATCTACGACTTTAATGATGTCACTGGGAACTGAATGAGTAACTTTCACATCTGTATATCCTTGCCAGAAATGTAAGAAAATGTTGGATGGCAAAAGTAACTCTTACTGACAAACTAAAACTATAATAAATGCAATATTCTACAGGACATCTGATGAATAATATCTACACTTTCTTTTTCAGGAAATATAGTATCGTACTTGACGTGATAATAACTGCTTTATTGATTGAAAATACTTAGTGTATCGCTAGAAGCATTGAAATATTGCAACCAATGTTAACAAGGTCGGCCTGCATGTCGTTAAGTAATCGTTAGCGAGGTCCCCTATGCGGTTTAGTAATACAGGTGTTCTCGTTGTAGTCAGAATCACATCCGTCATTTTGTGACGAAACGATGATTGACGAGGAAGTAAACGGAGAATATTGCCTACTTGGTTCACAATAGGGACTAAAGTTTGCAAAGTACAGCATTGATAACTACCGATTGAAGCTTCTGTGCGAATGATCGGTTACAATGATACCAATGCAAAATGTCTCAAACTGCAAATTTATTTTGGACCAGCGCCATAAGACAAATGATATCCATATTGTATTTATAGTTGACGACTGTTTAATATTAACTCAAAACAGATGAGTAATTGTAATAAACATGCTTTAATTTAGTATTTAACAAAGTATTTACTAACTAAGCGGACATATCTAAGCGGCTACGTATATTATGACAGTGTAAACCCATAAAGCAATCCATATCACGTAATTTTATTTAACATTAATGCACGTGTGTTCCTACTGTATAATATTCATTGAATTCATGACAGTGTAGAAAAATCGGACGCAAGATCACTACCATACAAGTGTTTGCGGCGGCTTTGCCGTCACCCGGGGCTGCGGTCGTGACCGGCGCGCGTGCTTCGGTGTTGTCATGCGCCACTTGTGATTATTATATCTAGCGCCTACCGATCGTCACGGTGCTTACACTGTTCCCCGTGATATACTGATACACTATAACTCTATTCAAGATCTTTGGCCTGGCACACAATAATAAGTTTAGTGGAAAGATCGTGAAACCACAACGGTAAAATTAAATCATCCAAAACATGTATGTATAAATTAATGTTCAATATCTACGACATTTATTTCTTTCTTACCAGGAACTCGAAGACGAGGTCGCTTTCTATAAGTACAAAGAGAAATGGGCACAGGAGCCGTTTATCAAAATTGTTTATACGGTTGAAATGCCAAAGTTCGCAACGTAGTCATGAACTTTAGTTGGAATTCTGATTCTTTGGATATCATGTAGCACGACTGGTAGTGACAAACATGAATTACTGTTAATCCAACAATAGGCTTCGTGACAACTGTCACGTGCCTCAATGCGAATAATTTACTATTGGATAGCGATTATAGCTTCTATTGTCACTATTATTTTGCTATCACGATCGCTCCTAAATTTTAATAATATTTACTGGACCTTAGAATTTATTTTGTACTTGGAAGCAAGATTCGTTGAACTTTTACCATGATAGAGTATCAAAGTCATATACCTGATTGATTTGATGCGTCGTTAAGTAAATCGATACAGGGGCATGCATCATGAAAACAGTGAGCATAGGCACAGGGAAATGGAGTGTGCGGCCGCCACGACCTCTGCGAACGCAATAATTGAGCATAGAAATCAAATTACAGATGATTGATGATTCCGTTATAGCACGGCCGAAGCCGCAAAGACGCCCGCCAACCGAGCGGACCGTGTCATTTGCGTAATAAGAATTCGACAATGTATCTTGAAAAAATCTGGAAACCTATCCGTGTCTGTGGCTTTTCCCTCGCCTTTGAATGCATGAATATATTTACCCGCGATGATAAATCTCAGCAAAAAGCTTACTTTAAGCATGGGAGAGCGTTTAAGTCGAAGACAAATCACTGCATGCTCGTCTAGACCACATTTCTCAATGGGGTCACCAAGGCACGTATATTTCATTGCTTTACGCGAACGTCTATGTATGTTTGTGTTGCTTTCGAGAAACGCGACAAAACATAGAGTATAATTATATGAATGCCTGATGTAAATTATATGGTCTTTCCATATAATTTACATCAGGCATTCATATATATGCATTCATATGTTTCCCCTCATTTAGATAGAGTGAACATTACAACAATAAGTGTACCTTCCTACACAACTGCAATGTTATGGATACGGTATAGTACTTCAAAGTATTCTAAGTATGCATTTCACTGTCGTTTAAAATATGGCACACAGCTGTGCCCATACTATGAACTAGTAGGCTGGTCATATAAGTTAGCCGCAATTGACATGCCAAGGGCGCCCTTCCGCTCCGCAATTTAATTAAAATGACACTCAGCTAGTATGCGACATGCGGTTTAAGCACGCAACGTTCATGTCACGCTACATCTCAAGTTACTAGAATTTGCAACTAGACATAATTAAAATTTATATGTTTACGAAAGTTCCACGCCAAGTCTAGTTGATAAGTGACTGGGACTGATTCATGGAACTTACCTCATTAAAGGTATTACCATTCGTTATGGATGCCAGCTGAGTTGCATATGGTGACCACCCTAGTCCTTAAGAGTGGCAACATACTCGTATCTGTGATTGGCTTTATGCAGAACTCCTGTTCTACATACATACATACATGAAATTACTTACAGATATAATATGGGCGGCAATGACCATTTACTTTCAGTTAGAGTGCATGCTCGTTTGCTATTTTAATCTTACGAGTATAAAAAACTAGCTGACTCGGCAAACGTTGTGTTGCCATATAAATAAAAAAATGTTAAGGTTGAACAACCCTTATCACTTAGGGGTATGAAAAATAGATAGTAGCCGATTCTCAGACCTACTGAATATGCATATAAAATTGGGTGAAAATCGCTATAGCCGCTTCGGAGGAGTACATAACTAACACTGTGACACGAGAATTTTATTTATAAGAAGATATAGATACAAAACGCAACCATTAGCGAGATTCATTTAAAAAAGCAAATAGTGATAAAGCAATAGAAATAAAGTAAAAAGAAATAATATTTTTATTAAGTGTGGGAAAGTAATACGTACACTTTCAAGTTATCTACAAGACGAATCGATTTCTGGCTCAATCGGTGCCAGTGATTAACATTTATTTTCGGAAAGTAAAAAAAGAAACAACCACATGCAAACGATTATTACTTAAAGTTTTTAGGTTGAGTAATCAATTAAAGCTTTATCGAAGACGGCGAAAGTAACATATATTTTATTTTTGTGTTTCAAGAAAGTGCATATAGTTAAATACTAATATTTGTAAAGTTATGAAAATGTACAAAGAACAAGTGCATATCTCAGTAAATTGTTCTCTTTTTATTAAAATATCTATTTTAATACATAGTTAGCAAACACTTTTATTCGCTCTATGGGCGTACCCTACTACCATCACAATACCATAAGTCAAAGCAATCGTATTTTTACAAGCAATTCTGCTATTGTTCTTTCAGTATTCCGTCTTATTAAATGATTTCATTGTATAGAAATAAATGCATCAACTTCAGTGCGATCTCCGCCTTCGCCCGCGGCACGTAGCTGTCTCTTCTATAATTCTTTATTTTTTCTGAAGCGAATAGAAATTCTCCTATTATTGTCTACGTTTTATTCTTTAATCTTACGGTCATTTCAGGTATTTTATTGCAAATAAATCAAAATATGTGAGGTCTCTCTACAATGTTAGAGAAAAGTACGATGAAATAAGTTGTAACTCGCGCTTACAATGTTAATAATAATAAGGTATGGAATTCAATGTTAGTAAGACGCAAGTTGCAATTTCTTTGTGAGGAAACGCATTGAACCGGTCGCGCTAAGCCACCGAACAGGTGTCAATGGGACTGCGACCCTACATGGATGAGACAGGACGCAAACCAGTATTAGGTGAAATTTACGGGCTTGCTTACGCCTACAGCGTCGATAAAGTATCATTTAATGGCGAATATCAATGATGTCATACAAATGAATAGAAGCATAGTACAGACGATAAATGAAATCCCAAGTGCTCACGGAAACGTCTCTATTGACCAAAGCCTTAAAGCGAGAAATAATTTATTGACATTGATATTATGTACAGTTTTGCCTTCGACAGAGATTTTTATTTCATTTTTGTGCCATATGAGGTTACAAATTTATAATAGTTTGTTAAAAATGATACCGGCGTTTAGAACAGTAATATAAGAGGTGATTAGACATAACAAAAACATATAGAAGTATGAGTAAAAATAAATATGTATTCAGTTCAAAGATATAAAAATTCCTATTAAAGAAATCGGAGTAATCGAAGAAATAAAATTTGTATAAGGAGTATATAAACCGTTACAACCATAGACATGCTAAGGCAAATATTAAATAAATAAATGTTGCAAATTGTAGGAAATTGCGGCTTTATTTGGCGAACGAGTATAATCCTAACGGCATATGGCATACTAACACAATTCTCTTATCGAAGAGTACACTTACGATTGTAATTTTATATGATACGAATTGCATGTAAAAATATTAAAGTAAACGGAGGTAGCATCATTGGGTTATGGTAATAAATGACGATTAGATTTTAATGGACCTAGACAGCAATCAAAGGAAAGGAAAAATACATGTAATTGTGCAGTACCACAAAGGGTGTAGTGGACAGAAATAGAAACAAATTGCGATGTCGTAGCCGATAATACACCGGCGACCGCAACCATCTTTATCTCCAGCCACTTCTGCAGCCATTCTTATGAACTCTTTGTTTTTTATATCTATACAAATAAATAAAATTTAAATACTTTTGGTTGTTGACGAAACGGTTGTAGTTCAGTTGGACTAATGGTTAATTTATGAAGATGGTACGCATAACGTTTTTTAAAACAGCAGAAAGCTGTTGAAAATCCGTGCACCTATATATTTTTTGCTATTGTTTTATTAACTAGCCGAAAGTAAAGTTTCTGTTTCTATCGTTAACGATACGTCAATGTCATAATAAACCTGTCTCGTCACTTGCCGTTCGGCATCTGTTATTATTTAACACAGTTTCAATGGTGATTCTGTGCTTAATCTTTGTTTGCTTCACATTCCATCGAGCGATAGTGTAGGTGTTGATATCATTACAAAGAAAGCGAAGAAACTAGCGGATATGGTGACTGCACCGAAAACCTAGTTCCGATAATACCTCCGAGGGCAAGCTGCCGTGAACAATACTACGGAATTATAGGATTTATCTGCTAGACCCTCATTGAGTTAGCATGATTAATCGCGGAGAAAACTATCCGGACTTACGCGTTAGTAATTTGAGATCTCACGTTTTACACTGTACCGATCATTAGTAGAGTCATTCCAACCACGATTTTTCACACAAAAATCAGTTAGAACAGAGGTAAGATGTCTTCAAATTACACGTATTGTAGTTCTTATCTGCGAGAGCATTACGGCCATTACGTACTCTAGGTCAAATTGCAGGTTCGTGCTTTTGTTTAAAGTCGATGTGGCATGCTTTTACTGACATATAGTTAAATCTGTCTTAATTCTATAGTGCAGTTTTCTTGTTTTATTTTGATTTCAAAGATGTTTCCCATGTCACCATTTACGATTCACATTAGGTACAGGTTTACAGCATGTTAGATATTTCTATAATACGATCCCGCATAAATAGCCCAATTTGTAGACCTCAAGTGTAGACGGAAAAAAATACAGTGTCTATTGGCAACTTCCTTTCATTTAAATAGCATTTCTATTGTATTCCAACCGCAGCTTAAAACAAATGTAAGAAGTAATGTAGCTCTGCAATTTCCACCTGTCCACCGGAATGTGGTGCCCACAGCTATATCATGGAAAGTGGTTTAATTTTTCAAATGGTTCTATACAGTGGATCTTGGTTCTTTGCCTGCAGGGATAGAAAGAGAGAGCAGCGCAACTAGTCTACCTGTTTTATGGGACTAGAATATTTGTTTCAGATGTTTATTGCATACACAACGCGCATTTTGTTCATTTCAAGTGATTACTTTCTTGCTTAAGTAAAATAATTTCCAAAAAATGGATCAGTTTTCTTTAAGTAATACAACAAGTTACTTATGACAAAAAAAAATCGAGCATACAAACCACGTAGAAACAATCTTAAAATATTACTATACCTACATACTATAAATGCGATGATATTAATAGGTTGATAACGATGCGAGATTCGACTTACATTGTAGAGCTGTTTTCATTACCATCGGCTTAATTGAACATCGTAATAGCGATTCATAAAACAACATCTACAAAACTAGTAAGTTCAAGAACACGCTTCTATGGAGATAGTAAGGCAAGCAATACAAGCGATCGAAACGGGAGAAATCGTTTCAATGAATCTCTCATTAATGTAAATCGCCCAGCGCCAGACAGACTGAGCTCGTGATCAACCTACTGACCTCACGTGGGACATCTTGAAAACGGCATTGGTATTTAACCAATATGGTAGTATTCGCACATTCATACTCAGTTTAGAATGTGAAATCTACTTAACCCTAAAACCAAAGTGAACGTGACAATGGACTTATTAAAAGATCTGGGTCGATTCCAGATAAGCTTATATTTTAGTATCAAATGCGTTTTGTAACATTAAATGGATCTAATAGGTATACTTGCTTCGTTTATGTATATGTGCTATCGTTACGTATGAATCTACCATTAACTATAAAGTTTATTTATTTTATAACTACAATACCTCTGCATTCGAGATCGTAATAAGATCTTTATTTTATATAGGTACGTAAATTGCTCGGTTTATTGGTAATCGAATGGTATACTAGTAGAAAATAAGGGCATCCTGTAGATACTCGTAGATATAGCTTCTTTGGAAAGTAAGACGAATGTTATTACGCCACGAATTTGTTTCCGAGATATTGTTTGGTTTAAGGCGTCATTGTTGTTCAAATATAGGCATTGAGGGACACTGACGATTGACCGTCGACAGCCGCCTTGTAAGGGCGGAGCGCCACTATCCCGTCACGTCGGCACATAAGGAAGCTGCCGCGCCCCATTAGAGGCAGAACAACAAATTACAATTTCATTCAATGTAAATACAAAGAGCATACACGTAACTCGCTGTCGATGCTAATGTTCGGATTTAGACACGCCTAATACTTTACTAAACGGATTAAGCCGTTCAGCCTCCCCGTTGTGCTCTGATGAATAGCGTTAGATCGCGGCAACCTTCCAGTTATAAATATCTTTAGCAGTTTATTAAATTATTACGCTTTAATGAATGTACTTGCGCTTATTAGCGGCAGACGCCGGTCATGATGTAATGCTTTAACATGGAATGTGGAAATGATTATAAAGATAAACATTTTCGAGTGCCAATATAAATACATTAAAGTCTCTGTGATTTCATCAACAAACTATTATCATAAAATAAAGTAAAACGCAAAAATAGAACATAATATTTACATCATATACATAATGTATGTTGTATTGCATTATATGATAATATACAAAATGCATTCGCATGCTATTAAAAATGAAAAGCGACTATCCGATTACAGTGCTTTGTAGTACAGCATCCCGATGCGGTGGTTCCGAGCAAATATCGATTTATGATAGTAGCGATTTACAATAAGGCGTATCAGGATCTACACGTACAAGAAATCAAAGACGATATCCATAGTGTGCCAACGAGTTCTGGTATGGTGAAACGTAAATAGCAGGTTGGAGGCATCCGGCTCATTGAAAGCGCTGACCCCATCTGATCGGTGCTCGGGGCGAGTTGAACGTGCCAGCACATTCGCACTACCACTGATATCCATGAAAACACAATAGCAGTAAAAAACCTTATATGGGCTTTTTCACGGGTATTAGATAACTTAGAATGGTGCGTTAAATCACATCAATCCTTTGAAATACAAATAAATCACCTCGTATTCCATTCGCAAACATCATGGACATTCCGTACAGGTCAAAACGAACTGTTTTAGGAATGTTAGCGAGATTATCAGTACGAAATCTTCATTCTATCGCATCCGCTCCTTATTGTGAATGTATTGTTGCAAATATCACGGTACAGGTGGCGTCCCACTTAGCGATGAAACGTTTCTGGTACACGACCTTTCTATACCGACCATTATGTTATTGTGAACCGAGCCTCTCGGTGACAAATTGTTCGATGCGATAAGCATGTCGTATAGTAAAATGGACTACAATACATATTATATTGTAAATAACTTATTCGACGCGCGAGTATGGGCGAAAATGTATGTTATTAATCTGTGACCAATTTTGCGGTTCCATTACGTGTAGGTCAGATATGGCCCGAAGCGGCCTGAAGCATTGATAAGTACTTGTGGCTAAGCTGCAATGGTTTAACACGTGTTATTTCATACCATTGGCGGCGACGGCTAATTTTATTTACTTTAATGTTCATTTTCCAACTCAATTTGTAGTGTTTCATGAGTCGTCTGTTTAACAAGTTCATTATAGAAGTTTCTTAGATTAAATTATGGCTGCTTATCGTGTTATTTTTAAAAGAAAGAACAGATATATCATACTCATAGCTCTGCAACAGAGTTCTCTATGTGGTAGTTGTCATGCCTATAAATAAAATGTAGGTTCAAAAATAGTGAGCTATTGAGTGTATCTAATTTAACCACGTTCCAATTTAGTAATCGAACCTGGAACACTCTGATTGCCAGAACGGTACGCGAGTCTTTACAGACCAAAACAACCAAAATAACAAAGTCAGAGCTTTTTCATCATAAAGTTTTATTTTGACTTTTAAGACATACCTAAAAACATAATTACATTTGCAATTAAAATCAATCAACGAAATTGTCGCAAGAAACGTCTCAAAAAAGAAATTAAAAAGCGAGCGAAAATTACGTTTAAGAAGTAATTGCAAAAAAGTGGTTTTCAATTTATTTTTTGGAGCTTCGCGAGGCGGACATCTTATTGGAGGTGGACAAAGCGGCGCGCGAAAATCAATTTGAGTGTCGTTAATCGAAAAAAGAAACTTTTGTGGCACAAGACGTTTATAGATGGATAATTTAATTTCACGAAGGACGTGCAGATCAAATTACTATCGGGCCGTGAGCGACTCTTTGATGAATTAGGTTTCCTTGGGCGGCATCGTTGATCGCTTTGCGCCAAACTGGCTTGGACGCACTTCATAATATTTATAATTCATATTATATTTTTTGTTATAAATATTTACTGGAAATTAAGCATCGTTACATTCATTATCTTTGAATCAATAGCTAGTAGTTTATAATTTTACGTTACGTTTGTGCAGTGCGACTATTTATGACTATAAAATAAAAACAGTACAAAAAGTGCAATATGAATTCATTTATATCTCTTGAAACATTATAGTAACAATTTGCTTTGTATTTCAATAAAAACTAAACCGTTACCACTTTAATATTACGATCAATGATTATATCAAGTCAGAATCCGCTTTTGATTAAATTTACACCTATTTATTCTACTGCCAGATTTATTCACAACTTTTAAGACACAATGCAAAAACATTGTTACGTTACAAAAAGCCGTAATGAATATTTGATAGATGTCGTTCAGCGTTAACAATATACAATTTGTTATCGAGATTCGGACGGAGTGAAGATACATTTTTACAATAAAATCTGTATAAGTAATACCGTTGGGTACGAGGTGGACGACGCAATGAGACGTGCACCGTTACGAACATTGTGTATGGGGAACGTGAGCGTAACGTAATACGGAGGCTATATTGTTGCCACTGCTAACAAAAAACTATTTAAGAACTAATACAATTTGATTGAGAAGCTTTTTCACGAAATCAAATTTGATTTTAGAAGATGCTTGAATTATCGTTCTTCAGATAATTAAACTCATTAAAATACCTTACTCTAGCTAGATGCATTAAGTCACAATTAAAATTTATATGTACAAATAAACGACAGGAACTTCGTGGGTATATAAAGCGCATGCACATCTCATAAAAATAATAAGAATGCATACCCTACTCACAAGACGCAGTCATGATTGTGCAATGAAACGTTAAAAATGTTGTAATACATTTCGTAGTATTTGTAGAGCTTAATCTTGAAAGTTAAAGGGCAATCGCATATCCATTAATATGAGTCGTTTTGAAGTTAACGTCCTCAGATAGACATCGTAATTGTTTCACCTTTTCACACAGCTGAGACTCGTAATTAAGTAGTTAGTCTTTTTAATTGCAAACACGTAGCTTAATGTCTGAGAAAATGATGCAAAAGAATATTATCTAAAAGTCGGCGTTTTTCTTATTTTACTCTAAATAATAATTGCATTGTGTGTTTTTTACTTTATTTTGCAGACTGAAGTATTTTTATTGATCTTTATTATTTTATTGTTGCAGATAACGAATGTTGCCACGGTCTCCGAGCCATTACACGATGCGGATTTTATTAAGTTTAGTGGTGATGGTGTGTGCTGTGGAAGCTGCTAAGAAATTCGAAGGAACACTGAGATCAGCAGCGGAAGCACCGCCTCAGGACAATTTGGCGGTGGAATCAGCTCCTATCGAACCAGCTGTAGTAGATGCTCCTCAAGAGTATAAAAATCCAGGAGCTCCACCTCCTGTTAAAACAGCACCAGAAGAGACACCCGAGGAGCCACAACCACCAGCCCCCGTTCCAGAGACCGCTTCAGGTGGAATTCCACCATCAGCTCCTAGTGGCATCTCCGCTCCGTCTGCACCCGCGAATTCACTCGAGGAATGTGATCCCGAAATGATTGGATTTGAGCTTGTCACTGGGTAAATACAACTGTATTTCAATTACTTGAATAAATATTAATAGAAAAAAGCAAAGTTTTATACATAGCAGATATACATAATATATATAGTCCACTTGGCAAATAAGAGGTAGTGGAATATATTTTTTTATCTTTAAGTTACGCTTCTGATAAAATGGTAATCTCATGATAGCAGATTCTATTAATACGGTTAGAGAAGCGCCTGGCAAGTGATACCCAGCGCTTTAATTAGTGCTATAAGAGTATTATTCCAACTTTCATAACATCTGATTAAAGTTATTTAACAGATCATTTTTTTTACGGATTGGTTGGCATGAAAATTTCCATAGAATTTGTTATTTAGTTCAATTTACCGATTTTTAAAACTCGATTGATATTTTTACTTAGCAAATGACCTTCATATATCTGAATGGTCAATCTTTACCGCACCACGGATAGTAGTATTTTCGAGTGCATGTGTATCTTTATTTCGCAGCCCAAACAGCTTGACGGATTTAAGAATCATTAGATGTACTCGTAGTTTGAGTAACATAGACTATATTTTCAACCAGCCGGATTTTTTGCTTCTATAATAATTACGTTCCTTTATTATTTGCTCAGATACGTGTTCTCGGCACCATCGCACATTCTCGACGACATCCCCGGCACTCTGATGTTGACCGACTGCCTCGAGCAGTGCCAGGCCAACGACACCTGCCGGGCGGTCAATTATGAAACAGGACTATGCGTGCTCTTCAGTTCCGATGCTGACCAATTGCCTGGTGAGATTTTTATATAATCTTCGGCCAATATACTGACTAGTAGATATAGCAATATTGATAAAACAAATCAACTATACAGAGCAACTTTAGACAATAGTGATTAGTTAAAGAAGAAATCTTTCCGAAGAATCACATGTTTCCGTTATTAAAATAAAAATTATACTCGAATTGGTTACATATTGCTGTGAACAATAATAATCTTATTTCATTAATCTTCGTATTCATTTAGATCTTACAATATACCGATAATTATTCAGCAAAAAATTATTCTAATGAGACTACTCGCATATTCAAATGTTTTTTCTACAAGCTACAATTGAAAACAATGTTAGTAGCAGTAGCGTAATAAAACAAAAAATGTGGAACGAAAACCTATATAAACCGGTTTATTACCCCCATACCGTTTAACAGGTGGCAATGCAATGATTATAATAACGCTCTCGTTAGCCCGACTTCGAGGCGCGACCGTATAAACAAGCGAGGCGTTCCTATTTTTTACTGCATCTCATAATTTGAATGCCAATAACGGCATGACTGTGCTAACTCATCGAATATTTATTGATAAAAAATGAATCTTGAGTGAGTATTATTAAACTTAGTAGGCTACGCCTTGACCTCATAATTAGCATTCATACAAAGGCGGGGAATGAACGGAACTTAATAAACACGTGCAATGTAATAGAGCTATAATACTTTCATTGTTATTGATGTTATTGGCTTCACGTGTTATTCAAAGGCAACTAATGTTTTCAAAGCGAACACAACTGGCTTTTGAAGTTGAGTATTGGTTGAGTTAATGTGATTACTATTATTCATAGACACATAAAAGGTCTAGTCGGAATTATAAGTGTTAAAATAATCACGTGTTTCGTTGTAGGTATAATGTATTACCTTTCCTCAAGCGTAGTATTAAGGAACGTGTCCCATGTTTCCTCATGGATTTCTAATGCATGTATTTAACATTTAGATTAACGATATGTAGACACTAGACGGGGATCCATGTAAAAGTTTAATGGGAAGAGCTATATCTAATTCCTGTTTGCATGGGCGATGTAATCAAATAGATTCTTAGGGGGTAATAATTTAGAATTAATAAATCTAGAATCTCATCAAGATGTTGTTCCTGTATCTGCAGATAGAGGATCAACAACATCGTAATTAAGATCTAAATGACTGATGTATTTCCAGAATTTCTTGTAGTTTTGCTGTAATTATAGTTCATCAACTTGATTTTGATTACCTTCCTTTGAATATACGAATTTTTAAGTATCGAGTAGTCTCGCTGCCTAGTTATTAATAAAATAGTTAAGTGACCTTAATCTATCCATATGGATATATTATTATATATTATTATATAGATAATATATTATTGTAAGACTCTTGGTGGTCTATTTGTGTGAGGATCATACAAAAACTATTAGACAGACTTTGATGGATCTTGTCAAGTAATAAGTTTGTATGCCATTTTACAGTCAAAGACTCCAGTCCATTCGGCACAAGTTTCCAAACTTATTTGAATATATTTTTATTGATTTATTTGTCTTATAGGAGCACTCACCAAGTCCCAGTTCCCCGTATTCACAATCTACGCCCAAAAGTCCTGTTTGGGTGTGAGGCCGTGTGAACGTGCGTGGTGCTTCGACCGTGTTCGTGGTTACCATCTTAAAGGGAAGGGAAAGAAGACACACACCGTCGGATCGAGACAAATGTGCTTGGACCTCTGTCTCGGCGAAAATGAATTCGTTTGCAGGTAAATGGTTTTATAATATGCGTAGATAATAAATACACAATGTGCTGATCTTAAGTATCATACACAATTAGGATGTATTTATTATGATTGCACTTCATGCTCTAATCATAATGGAAACGAGAAATAACGTCAGTAAAATAGTTTTAATATTGGTAGTTAGTATTCTAATACATGTAAGCTGATGGTATTTTATGCAATACTTATTCCATACCGTAACAAGGAAGTTTATACAGCTAGGCTCAGATTATAGGTAAGATTTATATTACACGTTGCGTTGTATCTGGAACCGATTCAATTCAATACGCAGGGAACTGGTGAAATAACCGCATTAGTTTTGAACATCACGTTTGCAGTATAGTACAATTTGCGAGCTCATCGGTATCAAATACTAACGGCACATTGCAAATATCATTACATCTAAATATCTGATGCTTTTTACATCCGCCTTTGAAAATAGAATAAAAACAAATTGAATAAGTCCTAGGCAGTCTAATTAACTACGTGTCGGACACTCAGTCGTTTGCAATCACAAATTTGTTTTGCGTTCTCATGCTGACATTATTACGATAATGATATAGAGATACTAAATTAACGTCACTTATAGTCATGCCAAAGCGTTTGTACTATTCATAAGACATAAATGTTATAATGATGGCGTTTCCCAGTGTTTATAAAACCATGAAATAGTAAGTCTATAAAACAAAGATTGCCGCGTTTAGTTTATCTGTATATGCATCTGTTTACTTATTCTTGGAATAGGTTGGAATTAAAATCAGGCGATGGCAGGATAAGCATTGAAACGAAGGCACTGCGTAGAGACAGTTTTAATATTTTCTTGTTTTTTAGTATATTTGTGTTTAAGGTATACTTTACTGATAATTGTATATATTAAGCAAATGTCACTCGTCTTATATGTATGTGAACTGACCCATATTTTTATAGATTAAAGTTGTATTGCTCGTCAATTCTTGAGTGACGCATAATGCTGCAGCAAGTTATTTTTTAGTAGATTATTTATTTATGTAGGTTATGAAATCTTATTTAATTTTGTAAGAAGATTCTATATCCTCTCGAGACTGAACGTAACAAAGAAAAAAACAATGTAAGTCATATATTCATTTAACTCATAGTTAAAAATTCTATGTTCATATTTGTATTGTCAATATAATTTGCCCGTATGTTTTTAATGTATGCCGACTGAACTCCCGATATGGAAGTATCCCATCAAGATGCATGCCTCGGACAGTTTCTACATTTCTTAGAGAACATATTAGCACGTAATAGGCATTTAATTAGGGGCCAATTAAAATCCCTTTAGTGATTCCGATACCATGATAAATACAATTTCACTAGGATCAGATAAAACAACGTGCCAAAGTAAATAAGTAGATGAAACCAGGTATTCTATATGTACATCCTTTTTTATCACTTGATCGCAATTTAAATTCCAATCGGTTTTTTGTCGCAACTTTCAGTAGCACCCATGCATGTGAGAGAGCACCACATTTAAACTTATCAATGCAAAAGAAAAATAAACTGTATAATTGAATCTTGTCCGTACTAATAGAATGGAAAAGTTTTGTATTTATTTTCAACATAAAATACACGCCTTGTCCATATTTTCTTTACTGCAAAGTAATAGCAGAAAAAAATTAACGATTATACCGTGTAACAACGGCGGACCGCTTACGCGAGCCTGTTTTTCAATAAACTGTACAGCATGACTTAAATGTGTCCCCCGACGAGTAAAATACAAAACGGGTTGACGGATATAAATAACTTATAAGCTCGATAACGAAGTCGATCAAACTCTACCATTCATTCCGTATATGGTGAGTTTCATGGCACATCTTTGCCGGGCACCTCCGTGGATAAGTCACTCTGTACTGCTCTTTTCCTGGTAGGGTATCCATTCCGTTTCTGAGTTCTACAAACGAGCATTATATACAAAGCAGGGAGGCCAATTGCAAGGCCTACGTCTCAGGCGTCTAATGCAACAAGACACGACTGTCCTATTGTGTTTATTTCCTTGTACGGTTTTTGATATCATTAACATAAATAGTATACATGTTGAACTGACGCTTCCATTCGATTGCGCATATCTATGTCTATACGTTCAAGTGTATGTATGTCCAGTGCGATAGTTTAGGTACATTAAATTTATTTAGAACGCATCCATTAGTTCGCAAATTTGAATAAAATAAACGATGACCAAATACGTATGTACAACGTAGAAACCTCGGCTGGGTTAGAACAGTAAGATATTATTGTGCAAAAAAATGGGTGTAGTTCGGAAAAACAATGACGAATTGGCTGTTTACGTATTCTTGGAGGGAGCATAACGAGGGCTGTTAGCGTGGCGTGTTACATTTTACAACATTTTCCATTATTGAGTGCCGGAGTTGAAAACAGCGATTACGGAATGGAATGCGCGTGGTCGAGGTTCGTTCGACACGTGTACCGTTCGGTACAAATCGTCGTATCTCCATTGAGGCTGGCGGGCGGCGGACTCACCCCGGGCGGCGCATCGCGATCCTCGACAGTCACGACATTTGGCAAACATTCCCCGGACGTGGCGGACGATGTGCGCCGCGGTGTGGGAGCGCCCTGCCCTATCGCTTCCTACTTTCACGATACAATAACCGATAAAGCACATATTGTTCTTCGCTCCTAGCGTTAATAAAACTATTGTATGCCGCCGTCCCGTTTAATTGGTATTAGAAAGCTATCTGATCTAGAAAATGGTTTATTATTATTATATTATCCGTTGCCCCGCGGTGTAGCCGCGCTATGCCAAGTTTCAAGGACCAATATTATCCCACAGGATCCAATTTCTGATATAATTTACTGAGCTCATGTTTTCTAAAATATCCTCATTAAATTTAATATTACTTTCATTCTTATGGTGTGTCGATCGATTCATCCATTCGTTAACCCTTATAAGGTCATATCTGGACATATGTAGGTTTGCCCTAGAAAGAACGGTTTTACCATAGCCACCGCGTTGGCTGTTGGTGTCGTGTGTTAGTGACCACAATAGACGAGAAATATTGCAATGAGACGTTTTTACATCTCTCGACACTTCTATATAGTAAACGGGGACATTGCTTAACCAAGAAATATATAAATATTTAGGAGTACAAATTACTATTGAATACTGGTAGTTATAATAATACTAGTATGTGTATAACTAAGATGGCGAGATAAGGTAAATATTTACGCGGATACTTTTAACATCTCATTAAAATCAACACGGTGCTTAAAAGTAACTTTCACGTATATTTTATTGCACGATATACAATAAATTTAATTCCCACATAAATAAATTAATTTAATAGTGTTAACCTAATTCACTAGGACCACCAAAGAAGTTATAAATAAACGTGTATACCAGGCGGTTCTTCAGGCCAGTAGTTTGTGGTTGAAACACCATGTTTAAAATGTAGGTGTTGATTATTGCGGTTGAGATTTGGTTTTTATTAAGAACAAATAATAGTGTCTATTCACTATTAGTTAGTGTATTTATATAAAAAGTTTAAGCCATATAAATGAATGTCATGTCCAATGACTTAACTCGTTGAACAAATATTAACCTAAATACTTACGAGACGACCAAAAAACCTGTTCTTATACGAAAGACGTTCTTATTTGCTGCAATAACTTTTCGAAGTCTTTAACATATATCTATATATGTACTAGTATTATACATATGCATTGACAATTTATTAAATAGAGCCATAATAACCCAAGACGTAGTAGTGGATATCTGTCTATTATGGATTTTAAATATTAGTATGTCCTTCTTTGGACAAAGGAATGTAAGTAATTACCGGGTACATCTTGTGAAACTAAAAACAATTATTTTATCGTAAAATTTAACACTTATCTATGAAAAAAGTACATGGCATGTTAGTACATCGCTATTTTCATCCATTAATGGCTAAATAAATTTCAATAATAATGCTTCGCTAGCTCTGAAATTATATTTTTCCTGTGATTAGAACATGATTGAGCGAGCGTTGGCACCGGCTGCCGTAATAAGGGGTAGGTTTAGTACCTACATCGTTAGTATATGTATCGGCCATAAGAAAACTATTACGAGCAACTCTTAGTTGATGCAATTATTATGCTATAAAGCGTTGCGTTTCGTTGAACAACATCATCTAACGCATACGCGTGCATAAGCACGTATAATGAAGGAATTTAAACTACTTTTGAGTAATGTCTTTAGCTAAGCGATACATTACGTACCTACTTACATTTTAAGTATATAAAACGGTATTTTAGTTTTTTCTGATTTCATAACTCTATTCGTCTTTGATAAAAACAAGAGTTACTACATTTAAAACTATAGTTCCTACAGAGAGTATCCAACTTTTGTAGATTTTTAACAAAGTAATTACCGAGAAAATAATATCATCATTTCAACCCTGTTCAAGATTAACTTTAACAAAATAACCAACAGACAAATAAAAAACCTAATTTTTGAGTTTTAAAATTGAGAAAATAAATAATGCATGATAAATACATACATAAAAATGTGATAGAAATTGTAATAATCGATAACGATTCTTATAAGTGAACCGTCTGAGTTCCTTCGGCATTCTATCATAGCCGGTAAGAGCAAAATGTTGTTTCCCATTATTCCAGACACCGATGTTTTAAATAGTAATCTAAACATGATTTACAATATCGACGCCGCCGATCCTTTATGAAAATGTGTTCCTTCAGGTTAGAAGGTCATCTGATCAGGACCGATTGTAAATCAAGAGAAAATATTGAGAGAGATGCTCACAGATAATATAGTTCTTGTGTGGGTGGTCACTATAAAGTAACACAAAAGGGCCCACAGGTCAAAGTTACACAACGAACCAGCAATAAAACCAGTTCATATTCATGCGCTATTGCTTGCATTATGTATGATTTAAATGTAATTGCTTGAAGCTCATAAGCTGAATTAAGTTTTGTGCGAAGATTATAAGTAGGACCGACTTAAATATGACTTTAATAGCAGCGTATAATAGCATTTTCAGAGTGTGCTACGTTTTCTATAAAAACTGATTCTTGGGATAGACACATTCCATTGAATCAAGCTTTCAATTGTATTCAAAAAATAATGCGCAAAGAACACTTTCTGATTAGCAATATTCTTACACGGAAAGTGTTCTTTATACACGGCTCATTCTACTTACATGCATTATTTTATAATTCACTACAATATTATGAATTCAACATAGAGACGGAATACTTAGGAAAAACGTTCCATTATGGGGTTAACACCTTGGGAAAGTTCACACAGTTATATGAAAAGAAACGACCATTAAACATGTTTAACATTGTTGCAGATCGGCCAACTACAACAATAAAACCGGAGATTGCGTCTTATCAAACATGGACCGTATTACTTTGGCAGGCACTAATGCTTTTCAACCAAATGAAGGTACGTAGACGGACATTCGGGTCATTATGGACAATAAAAATAGCAAATTTAATCTAAATTCTACCTTCTATTCTAGACACTGACTATTTGGAAAACAATTGCGTCGAGGAGCCAACAAAATTGTGCGAATTCAAGAAAATGGGCGGACGCATTTTGAAGACTGTTGACTCAGTGTACCAAGACGTTCCGACTGTAGAGGAATGCCGTGAATTATGTCTTAACTCGCCCTTCCGTTGCCACTCTTACGATCATGGCGACACTGGTGACCATGTTTGCCGCCTGTCTCATCATTCTAAAGCAACACTGGCTGATATTCAGGTCTATTATTCGAAATAAATTCAATAATTTAATATAAAATAAATTTATTTATCGACAATTTGTAAATTTGAATGTTTTTGTTTACAGGATCCTTATTTGGAAGTACCCGAAGCCGCTACATACGAACTTTCTTCTTGCTACAACGTTTCTATTGACTGCCGAGCTGGTGACATGGTAGCGCGCATTCAAACTTCGAAGTTATTTGATGGAAAAATTTACGCTAAGGGCAGCCCGAACTCATGTGTCACCGACGTCAAGCAAAGTCTTGAGTTTGAATTACACATGGGATATAATAATATCGAATGCAATGTGAAGCAAAATGGACTCGGCAGGTAATAACCACATTAATGCACTTCATATTTTTATATGATTTTATATGGTTTTCAAGAAATTGCATTCAATTTTGGTCTCTCTTTTTGTACAGGTATTTAAATGATGTCGTCATTCAGCACCACGACACGATCGTGACATCCTCTGATCTCGGATTAGCTGTAACTTGTCAATACGACTTGACAAACAAGACGGTAGCTAATGAAGTAGACTTAGGTATCATAGGCGACATCGCAACGGGACTTTCGGAGGAGGTTATTGTCGACTCACCCAACGTAGCAATGAGAATTACAGACAGAAATGGTGACGATACCATTGTTTCCGCTGAAGTCGGTGATCCCTTGGTAAATAATTTGACCTTCACCAAATGTTTGTTTCTTAGTGTGTCAGAAATTCCATTTTACAATATCTTTTTATTATTCACAGGCTCTCAAATTTGAAATTATTGACCAGAACTCGCCATTCGAAATATTCGTTCGAGAACTTGTGGCTATGGATGGCGTGGACTCAAGTGAAATCACTCTCATCGATAGCTTCGGTTGTCCCACTGACCATTTCATTATGGGCCCACTATTCAAATCGACACCCAATGGCAAAGTAAGAAATTATGTTAACTTTTTAAACATATTAAAACAATCTTCTTTTTCTGTATTAACGTTTAACTTAAATGTTTTAATTTCTTCTATAACAAGTATTATATATGAAAAATATTAATTTCTAGATGCTGTTGTCAAACTTCGATGCCTTCAAATTCCCGTCTTCGGAGGTCGTTCAGTTCCGTGCCCTCGTGACACCCTGCATGCCAACTTGCGAACCAGTTCAATGTGACGGCGGACCAAATGAGCTGAGATCTGTCGCATCATACGGCCGTAGGAAGAGGCGTTCTACTCCGGCGGCACCTACCGATGACATGCTTCTCGTACAAACCATCCAGATTACTGATAAATTCGGCTTTGACAAACAACGTGCTAAGAACGTCACTGAAGATTCAGTATTCGTAAGGGAAGCCGACTTAACTTGTGTCAATGCAGCGGGTGCAATGTTGGCTGCGGCGGCCTTCCTAGCAGCTCAACTAGTCGTACTCGCTGCTTGGACTTGCAGTTGGCAGCGACGACGTGCCGCAGCCAAGGCTGCAGAACTCCTTCCTGGACCCAATGCTCCCTCAGCCCTCTGCAAAGTATACGATGCTAGTTTCTCGCGTGCGCACCAGAGGCACTTCTGAGTAGATATAAGCATGTCGACGTGATCAGCGTTCGCAATAGTAGTATACTCCATTAGAATAAATACCCCCGTCGAGTCCTAGCTCCAGAGGTCGTCGTAGATTGCCAGTGTGATACGTCCACCTTTTTCAGAGTATAAGACGACGATAGCGGTTATTAATGATAAAGTCCGAGCGCTCCCGCGCCTGCTGCTACGTACGGGCATAAGGCGCGGTAAGCACGACACGGAGACGGGGACGACCACAAGAGCGTGCATGCATGAGGATGGATGAGAGTGCAACACATAATGTTTGTATCGAGTGCTTGTAATGAGTGGGTACGCTCGCTTGTCCCCTTCGCCGTCGCCGCCGCCGGGACCGTGGCCGTGTGTCGTTATCAAGATCACGTCGCTCATTCGTTCACTTTACGCCGCTCGGATGTTCTTTTTAGGAAGTCCGATAACGTATTGTACCATATTTTAAAAGTAGTTTAAGCCTGATTTAATGATAGTGATAGGTAAAAAGTAACATTTCTGTACCTTCTAAGTAGATAACCGAACGTGCGACCTAAGTCAAGAAACGATGGATTGACGGCCGTCCCGACATCGTAATTTATTCAATTTAGTTTAGTTTCATTTTATATAATTTATGTTCGATTTCGAATTATACCTATATTATAAATTCTTAACATAAACTAATAGATGCTTATGACATAAAAGTACTATCTTCTACGTTTAGAAATGTGTTATGACGCTAGTGCCTTACTCAGAGTTTGTTATAACATAATCCTGAAATTTTATGTACTAATTTCAACCGTCCAAAATGTCATTACCTGCAATAAATTTTTTAAAACATTTATCTGTGAGTTTTATTTTTAATGTTACTACAAAAGTTCTTCTTTGATTATATTTAATTAAGATCCATCAAAATTGTTTCTTAAACACATCAAAACATGTTGTGCACTGCTATCCACATTACATTTAATTCTTGCATAATTTGTAGCAATTGATGGTTTCAACATTAAATATGCTTTATAGGAATTCTGGCTGTAAAGTATGCAGAGGTTTGAAAAAGAAAACAAAAGAATAATTGAAACAGAGCTTCAAAATATAGCAAGGTTTTGAAATCTACATGGGAAATCTTTACTCCTCGAATCAATTATTTCTAGCTACATTTACTCAACACCACACTTAACTCTACAAATAAACAAAGCCATATTTGATGCACTGTACTGTCTGTAGAAAAATTAAGAAAAAGTAAATGCTTAATTCAAGTATACTCTTACTCAAAGTAAGAAGATGAAACTAAGATTTTAAATTTAATAATATTTAAATCTCATGGCGTTCTAAGTACAAAATAATATTGTTATTTAATATTATATTTATAATATTTATAAATGTGAACTTCGAGAAAATATTATTATTTTGGCGATTACGTACCGTAGGCATACATTAATTTTTCTCACAAATGAACTTACAAAATATATATAGAAAATTGATCTATGCGTATAAAAAGCATAAATCCAAAACCTAATGTCAATGACACAAAGTCAAATATCTGTAGAAAGTACCTTCACAGGTGTTGTATGTTCAGCACTAGGTAGGAATATTTACTCAGCATAACATTGACCTTTTAAGCCTGTTATATAAATCCAACAGCTTGTTAGCTCAAAGTATTTCCTTTAAAGTTGTTTGTTTATGTTGAGGTGGAACGGCCAGTCCAATTTAAAGTGAACAATTCGTATCACGAATAAGAAATCATGCACACTATTACCCAACTCAACAATAGTTCAATGATTTATGAGTCATTTTTTGAATTACTGCACTCTAACAACGCTCTAGTACTTGTATCGAAAAATCGTGAGGGAAATTGCACATTGTCTCAGTGTGTGAAATGTGGAGGGTAATCGCTGGTAGGGTTGGCTTTTCTCAAATTGAGAAAATGTATGTTTTTATTAAATAGAAGAAGTAGATAGGATTGGATGAATTGGAGGTTGGCCACAGATGCGTTGTTACCCATGAGTTCAAATTTAGAATACGTCACATAAGTATACACACTCAATACTGCTTTTACAGGGTAAACTTAGGATGTAGCGGTGGTACTTACTAAACACCACGAAATTCTGTCACCTTTACCGATGAACAATAACATCAACATACGCAGACAAATAAAGCAATATATTTTAATTTCTATTTCAATCATATATCAATACGACACCACAAAATTGAAGAACCTAAAATTAAGATTAAGTTATGTTTCTTCATCGTAACTTTCCATTGGTAATAACTAATAACCTTGAAGTCTAATCTTAACCCCAAAGGAAGGGCGTTATAATAGTAGATACAAGAGTATAAGTAGAGCGATTATTATTTCATAAAAAATTCAGTAATTAATTACAGAAACACTGATGTACACTGGAGAAGACTTGACGGCTAAGCGCTTGAAAAATAAGTGCTGCATTCAAATGCAATTAACATAAATAATAATTATTACAATAAGTAATTTATAATGCGCCTACTTTAAAAACATTCAGACAGAATAGGAAAATTGAAAATATTGTATTAACAAGATAATAACCTTGTTAGACAAGAGTTCGTAACACAACGTACTTATATAAAGCATACCTAACAAGTACGAGTATGTTAACAATACGTGCCGAAGCACGCTTATTTCATTTTCTCGTATTAACTACAAATTATAAACTACGCTTTACCATAACATGTACCAAATGAATGGTACAAAACCTAATGTAAACCAATCGTTGAAATGATATGCAAGTTCACGACTAGCAACCCTAATTGCGAGCCACATTATTATTTCTGCCCGGGGAATTGTTTTGCGAAGATGTGTGTGCTTCCAGATAATTCCGTGATCTAGTCCCTCAGTGATTAAGGGCCTCAAATTAATAACAGAGAGACATTTTAAAAGGCACGCTATTATTTACCGAGTCGTAATGGTTACACGAAGGTTTCTCGGTCTACGTATATTGTGTAAGTAGAGATAATATTGTAAGACTTGCATTTAGTTTTAAAATGCTATTATTGACCCTATCTATAGCTGGAGTGACGGATGAATTTAGCAATAGTTTAAAAATATACAAGGAATTCTTAAATGCTACAACTTAGCCATCGTATTTGACACTTTTGCGGGTTTAAGGGGGCCACCATGAAGAGTGGACATCAAAGATACAGCCAGGTCATTAAAATACTTGATGTAAGGAATGTAGGGAGAAACGGAGGACTTACAAAATACAAGAAACTGACTGCCAGTAAAATTTCAGTATATGAACAGGTTTCACTTCTTTTGGATTCATTTTAGACATAACCAAAATCTTATACACATGTAAGGGATATTTAGAGTTAAGTAAATATCATTTGGAATTGTAACTTTGGAATTATTAATAATTTTTGAAGTTAAGGAAATGTTTTAAAGTTTCAAAACCATAAATGCAAATTAAATAAACGAAGCGCGAATAAAAACAAAGAATGGAGTGTTTACGTAGCCTTCACCACTGTATATATTTATGTATTTGCGGCATAAAAATCTACTGAATTTGATCATCAATTATACGGCGGTGATGCCTGTACAACTAATATCATTTTCTATTGTTAACAGCACAAATGCATCTACATATTGGATTAAAATATCTATTTAGCTCATAATTCTAATTTAAAGAAATTAATAACAATTACATTAATAATAACTCAACATCAAGACATCGCAACAAAATAAAAACAGCACATCGTTGCACACACGACAGAGCAATAATATAAGAGCTAGCACGAAAATGGTCAAGCAATTTGACGCTGCGTGGACCGGTCTGGCAACGGCACACATCAAGGAGATGAGATCTATAAGGTTTGCGTGGAACAATCACGTGTGAAGGGGCACACCTCACGTCGGCATTCGTGCCCGTGATTAGATCAGCGCAGGCGACACCGGCACGCGACACTCCGACACGTGCCGCACTTGCAACGACCATTAGTGTCTATGCGACAAACGATCTAAACTCCACTAAATTAGCTTTAAGATCACGCCCTTCTCTCACACAATCGATTGAGTTCTAATGCTGTGAATGTGTGGTTTTGTGTTAATGTATCTATTAGAGTGTAAGAATAATACTTCTATACGATGGGATTTAAATATCCTTCAATAATCAATGGAGGGTAGTGAAATCAGCATCAAGAATCAATGTTAAAAGAAGGTCCACTAAAGGAATTCATATAAATATCAATATTATATACAACTTATACGAAATTTTAGATCCGGAATTATTAACTTAGTTATCAAACATAAAATATTTGATGATGACAAAAAGATAAAGCATTTGACGTAAAAGATGGTACTTTTATATGAAACTAAAAAGAAAGTAAAATATTTTGCTATAAAATATTTTCCTATCGTATAATCGGAAAATACATGATTTGAGTTACGACGTTCAGAACGACTACCTACTGGCTTATTGTAATATTCATGTTCTTATCCAGCAAATAGCCAATACATTCCTGGGACTATAAAATCAACGTTGCTGAATACAACATTGTGCGCAATAGATAAAGTCGTTTGACAATAACATGAAATATTCATCAAATAAGAAGATTACGTCGACCACCAGGGGTACCAACAGGAATGAAAGATAAAACATAAAAACAAAATCAGACATTGTTCAACAAAGCCATCGACATTGACATCATAATTATGTATGAGCTGTGGACGGACGGACAAGTGCATCTTACCAAATATGTATGTTGTATCGATTATTTAATGCTTATTAGCAGACTTTTATCGATACCCAATCGATCTAACCGATTACATATTAATCAGTTGCTCTTAAGATACGACTTTAAGATAAAAATACATAGGTACATACATTTGTATTTTTCTTCTATTTATAAAAGACTAGCATTCTATTTCAATAGCAATATGTTGCAAACATTTCGTTACACAACATGTATACATACCTAATTATTGTATTCAAAGATTTCATCAGGAGTACCTAAGTTTTAATTAATTCTGAGTTCAGATCAGGTATTTGACTGAGATACCTCATTTATTTTTGAAATTCATATCGCAAATAAATGCCATTAAAGATGTGATGATTTTTTACACATTTTTAAGCATGAATGGTCTACGCACGTCTTTTTGAGCGATTTCCCTGTCTAGGCAAAAGGCGTTCAGACGAAACAATATGGGCACAGGTGATTTTATATAAATGTGTTGTTTAGCCACATGACGTCCTACAATCAAATAGGAAACATTTATCACACTGACTGTCAGTCATTGCTAGGTAAGCAGATTTTATGGATGTCAAGTGGGAAGAGTTGAACCATTAGGAAGCATTCTGGCTTAGACTTTTGCTATTGTTGTGGTGAACGCGTTGTTTAAATCTTTTTAGCATAAAGTAGTACACACTTTCTCTGTATAAAGAGAAGCATGGTCATCACAATGCATCCTTCTTGGTGTTATTAATTTGAAAGCATTTTGGAAGTTCAATGCCATCTGCGGTTAATATTTCTCACAATACTGTGTCAAATTCAAAGATTTCAAAGATTTATTCATCATCATATACCTATATACATACAAGCAAACTTAATATCGTAAACAGCTGCTATAGTTATAAAACTGTGTTGCAGCTATTTACGTCCAGCCCATCGTCGACACAGCAGAAGTACATATATACTAGTAAAACATATGATTTACACAAACACGTGATTTATACAATTCTATAGCTATATAATCGTTACTGAACAGAGATTAATAATTCATTTACAACATTGAGACTTTCTTTGTTAATACCATTAATTCACTGCATGAATTGGTTAAACATGTAATAAACGTTTCTAAGTTCAACAATTTACATCGTCAATTTTAATGGTTCATTCGCATTGCAATATTTTTTGGAAAAAGTTATATTACATTTCTAGTGCTTCAACGTGTACTTTTGAATCGTGAGCTCCAGCAAAGTTTTTGTCTTCTATTCCATGAATAATATATAACAATAAATATAAAAATGAATACTGTTATGCCTATGTAATCGGTGTTATGAGTAGTCTATGAATTACTTACTAACAAGCTCAATTTATTAACCCCTCAGTGTAGGATCGAGCAAATTACGCGTGATCATCACTTTGATTACCTACCATCTTATATAAGATGGGGGATCTGATCGTAGATCCAATGCTCTATGAGGTATGTCTGATACAGGAAAAACAGTTAAGGAAGTACCCAATAAAAGCGAGCCGGTAGCAACGTAATAACAAACATTTGTTGGTACGTATCGGTGAATGCGAATCAACAAAAACTGTTGGCAGATCGTAAATCTATTTGAATTGTAGATCGAGTTCGTTCACGAAGCGCAATGGAATTTGGCTTATTATTATGGCAATTACTTGGTGCTGGTTACGGATATTTGTGGTGCAATTTGTTTACTTATTTGCATCGGAATAGGTCTGCGCGATTGCGGTCACGCACAGTCTCTTCCGATCCGCAAATATGAAAACGAACACGGAAAACCGACAAACTATGCTAGATGTGGCTTCAATTTGTATATATCATGATGCAAGTCCGAATCAGACACGTAATACAGTGTTTCGTAGTGAAGGTGAATAATATTTAATAGACAGCAAAAAAAAATTATTCTAAAATTAATTCTAGGAGGTCATGATAAATTACAAACTAAAGAAACAACTTATTTTTAAGATAATACATTTTTTTCAACTTACAAAAACAGAGTACGTAACGATAACGTAAAACAAATTTAATAAATTGAAACGCTTCATCATATAGGTATCTTACAATAAAAATATAGAAAGTATATTAATACTTCAGTCAAACAAAAATACGTGGTATTGTTGTTAACCTTAAACGGGTAAATCTACCATTTTACAACGCTTTTATTATTTTAAATATACAACTATTGGTAAACTTACATTTTTAAACAAAATGAACTTTTGTACATATATCATAGACTTATTAAGTACTTATATGGTGTAAGCTCTTCCAGTAATTGATATTCAAGGGTTTACTTGTTTCACGAATCTTTGGCGATGTGAAGCCTTCAATCGCTTGTGTGTGCAACAATTCCTGTTGATGGAAAACAGTTACAAAATTTCCACTCGGTGGGTGGCGTTAAAGTTATTTATCATGGTTATTCAACCACATTAACATTACTAGTTGACTGACAGTTCCACATTTGAGAAACAGGATATAAACGGGTAGGAAAACCACACTCGGGAGACTGAACGATTAATCACATTAATATTGTAATGGAGAATTGATGTTTGGTTGTTGTTAGATATAAATGATGTTAATGTCAACAAACATTAATTTTATCCAACGTCCCATTCATCGACGTTTTGTTGGTATCGAAACCAATTGTTATTTAAATAAGGTTCACATGTAACGGGATACAAAGGTCCCGTTTAGCTAAATTATTGAAGTCAGGTATTGGCTTCACGACCATGTTACGAGCACGTTCATCCAGTTCATTTATTAGGATCTAAAATATGTTTGTATGGTTTTAATTTTATTTTTGGTTTATGTACGATAAAGTGAGATACCTATTATAGCTGAATAGGTTAACTTTACTCTTCTGTAAATATTTTTTATATACTTGACTATATGATAGTGTGATGAACGTATATTAACACTTTAATATTAGGATTGTCTTGCCACCGCGCAACTTTTATAAGAATTGGGCACGACGCCAGTTAGGAAGAAAAGTGTTTTCGAAGTTTAGATTAGATTGATATTTAGAAATAGTAAGTTAAACAGGTTATTTAACAATCGCAACAACGGTGCAGCTATAAAAATGGTAATCAGCTGTCAATGATTTGAGTCTTTGAGAGTCTTTTGAGAACATAAACAAAATTGCATCAGAGGTTATGAAGAATGTATAACAAGCTAATCCAAATCGGATCGAAGTCAATGTCACAGTTTTGCAGTCAATGGTAACAGTATTGCATGAAATTAGAGTAGGTACCGTGGGACGTCGGAAGTAATCAAAGGGGGATCACGACGCGGACGCGCGCTAACAATCCGCTAATAGGGATCGTGTTCGTGACCCCGCCTCCCGGTCTGTACAATATCATGCGACGGATAATACTTTTATTGCCTTTTGTTATATCAATACTTCAGTTAAACTTTTTTGCGTCGAGATTACGAGGAAAAAGTTGCAAGTAGGCAGGTACGCGTAAGGTATTTTTCGTAAGAAAAGCATAATTCGGCCGTTTATTGAATGGAATCAATTTGGTGACACTGTACCCAATCGAGTTCAAAGGCTAAATCGACTTCAAAGGCTATGCAACTCTTTATATCTGCATAGGACAATAAATACCTCCCTGCAACAAGTGTCGGTTTGTTTGTATTCTTAATTGTGGGGAACTTAAAAACTTGTTTTATTTTTATATGTTGCGAATAATTAAACAAATTTTGGCAAATCGTTCATGAGGAGTGCGTAGAGATAAATTGTGAATAATATTTAATCAAAATGCATAACAAAGAACATAAATTTTATACTTTTAGAAAAGTATAATCTTATATATAAAATTCTCGCGTCACATTGTTAGTTACCGTACTCCTCCAAAACGGCTTTACCGATTTCTACCAAATTTTATACGCATATTCAGTAGGTCTGAGAATCGGCTACTATCTATATTTCATACCCCTAAGTGATAAGGTTGTTCACCCTTAACATTTTTTAATCTATATAGCAACACAACGATGCCGGGTCAGCTAGTAGAATATAAATAATGTAATCATCATTATAAATATGACCTAATAAATTTTAATTATGGAATGGTCATCTTTCACTCTTCTCCATATATTATTTAACAAAAAAAGAACAGCCGAGATTCATAACTAACTTTAATGATGAAGTTAAAAACATGAAATAACTAATTTGCGAAATCTTTTTACAGTTAGGTGTTTCAACGGACAATAGGGAGAAGCTTAATACGAATCGTGTTCACGACCCCGCCTACCTAACTCTGTAAGTTTCAATATTCCTATCAATAACAAACTTTTTGCCTTCATTGTTACAGTAATAGACGCATTCTCTTTTTTGTAGAATCAAAAGGCCCTGTTAACTGTGATTGAGTATATTTTTTACTGAATGAATATTCATGGCGGTACTTTAAGTGATCTTAGACATAAGGCTGCTTAAAATGAATACCTGTATGAAAAAGTTTAATAAAATTTCTAGATTTTTGTCTGGATGTTTGTATGCTTGTTTCTCACTGTTATCGAGCACACTGCGAAACCGGTAAGTACAAAATATTGCTTGGCTAGTTGACACAGCCTCTGAAACATGTGCACATATTTTTCATCTTAGAAAATGATGGTACCAGCGGAATTACAAAATTTTAGATTACATTGATTATAACAAAAATCGGAAAATTACCAGTACTATACTATTATATTACTCGTATATGTATGTGATTTGTTTACGGTTCGAATTTTTAACCCTTACCTTTTCGGCATATCCTTATTTGAGCATATGGGACATACAATAGGTCCCAGTTAATCAAAAACAATATCATATGTAAATAATGCAGACTATGTTTAATTTCGTACGATCAAAAAGTTTTTAAGTTTCTTTACTTGTGATGATGACTACATCACGGAAGAATTCGCAGGCAAAAGCTAGTATGCTATAGGTTTCTTTTATATAGGTACTTACAAAAAATAATTGGCGAACCTATACATGAATTAGATACAGAATAATAAATTAAAGTATTGGTCGAACGCTACATTATTTACAGTATCTATAACTGTTCGAGGAAAATTAACCATTGTTTCCTAAGCCCATAACACCAAAAAAGTATATTAGCAATGGAACCGTACATAAACATAGCCGTAGTATAAATTGCAAAGTGAAAATAATAAGTTGTATAACAAAAGATACGCGCAAATATAATAACGTGGTTCCGTTAAGCTATGATTCTACGTGAGGGTTTAATCTCTCTTATAATTATAATAAAGCTTATAGTACATTTACAAATATGTAATTGAAAAGAAGAGCAGAGCAATTAAGTGGAAAGTAGGTACTTCAAAATTAAAATTACTTTTTTGCGTTGAATCTTATACATTGTGATAGTCATCTTTATAACATTCTCAAAAAGTATATAATAATTGTACTCTAGAAGAATAATTAAAAGGGAATACAGATTATTTGCAGATGCTAATAGATATTTTTTTATGATCAATACAATATTAATTGCTACATACAAAATGTGTTTAACTTGTTCAAACTATATTTTACGCCAACAAAAAATTTAACAATAATTATTATCTAACAATTTTTTCATCATTGTGGCAAATTAAGTAATCTTTTACTCTGAAGATGAATTGATGATAGATAACGATATAATTAAATTAATTTTGATTCTGTTTCGTTACGTAGTAGATATAAGTTGAATTTTATCCTATTATTATTATTATTTTATGTTTGAAAAAAAAAACTGGAATGGAATGAATCACTCATGGAATTCTTGTACACCTGAGATATAAATAGGTAAATACTTTTCTACGGGTCGATTTTCCGTAACAATTGTAATTTGAAATTCTCTTTTTCTACTTGAAGTTTGCCTGTAAAGTGTAAAGTTTTATATATTTTAGAAAATAGTAATTAAGTATTCGCCACATTAAAAAGGTACACAAATTGGAGCATTCTGTAACTTAATACTTATTAACTAATCGCAATATGCGGATATTCTAGATTCATAATACCTATAAATAATAAAGTATATAACAAATAATTTTATAAGCACATAACAACCATAAGCACTAAGAATCGCCAATATAAATAATCTTAGATAAACTTACAGATTTTTAAGAGTTTATTGTCCATAAGTATAAGAATAGATTATAAAATCATAATCATATTTGTCATCCTAGTATTCTAAGATCCGATTGAACTACATAGTACTAATAGGTTTTTTTTTTTTTTTTTTTATAATATAAGGGTAGCAGACGAGCATGCAGTCCACCTGATGGTAAGTGGCTACTGCCGCCCATGGACATCGGCAATCAACCCCAGATAGGATTAGATATTCCTACCTGAGGTCGGCCACAGATGCGCCGCTACCCCTGAGGACTAAGCTGGAACGCCTCGGAAAAGTCTGTCTCCCTTACCACACCCTTCAAACCGGAACACAGCAGCGCCTAACACTGCTGTTATTAGGTAGAAATAGGTGTGGCGGTGGTGCCGCCGGAGTCGAACCACAGAGGGTTCTACCACCTTCAAACAGGTACAGGTACAGGTTACAGGTAGGTACTGTAATGGTATTAGGTTGCATTTTGATACTCTTCGTATAAAAAATATACTATGATAAAAAAAATTAAAATATAGTAATTAGGAACTTGGATCTCGTATTATCAACAAAGAAAAACACATGCTCATGCATTACTCCCTATTAATCTTAAAAAAACTATAAACATTGAAGTATATTTATCAGCTAAAACAAAAATAAAAACAAATACATAACAAACGCTCACCCTCAACCTCTGGTCGCCCACGGTCCACACGCGGCTCGCGAAGTCGTTGGACGCGCCCACGATGTACGCGCCCGTCGAGTCGAAGTCCACCGACATCACGCCCGCGTTCGAACCCACGAGGGTACCCTTGTTCTCTACCGTACCTATATCGAAAATTTACTTAGATTATTCAGAGGTTCTCTACCAGTGGTCCCTGGACTACCAGTGTCCGCAGAAGCCAAATAATGGTCCGCGAACAAATTTTAATTTAGCGGGCTATTTAGTCGTTTGAAAGTAAGAGATGATTTGCGTGTAACTTTGAGTAACAATTTTAGTCCTAGGTTAGCTGAAATTGCTAGTACCTACAAAAATTACATTAATACAAAACTAAAAGAGTGTATCCCATAATATTATTATTTATTTTTATGTTTATTATTTTTATGTATACTATTGAGTTTTTCATTAAAAGTTCCTTTCCTTTTTATGGCTTTGGCGTAAGTTAAAGTTTCAGTTTGATTATTACTATATAGTGTACCTGCTAACAAGAATGTCACAAAAGTGGTCCCTGGTTCCCAACCAAGGAAAGGTTGGGAACCTCTGGATTATTACTACTAAAATACATAAAATAATTATTGAATGTATTTTTGAAGTGAACACTCGCTCACACTTCGACACCGCCTGCACCATCGCTACACCTATTTCAGCCTAATAACAGCACTATTAATAGCTGCTGTGTTCTGATTTGAAGGATGTGGTAGAGGAGATATACGTATCCAATATATTTCAGCTTAGTCTTCAGGGGCAGCGGTAAATTTATGGGCGACCTCAGGTAGGAATATAATTTTATTTGGGGTTGATTACAGATGTCCATGGGCGACAGTTGCCACTTACCATCAGATGGACTACACGCTCGTCTGATATATAGAGAAAAATGCAATGAAATCCGTATTAATTTAATTAGTGGATTACCGAGTCCATAAGAATCAAATCTTTTAAGCTGGAAGAATCAACTATACACATTCAGAAAATACCATTGAAATCGATTGAGCGGCTTGGGAGATCGTGTCCGAACACAGTGACATGAGATAGATATCAAGGTAAATAAACGAAGTGTAACAATTGATCCTTGGATTGATAACCGTTAAAGCAAATTATAAGCCAGCTAGCACCGGCGTCGCTATCAAGAACCATTCATTACAATACTTATTGCATATTTACGTAATAAATCATTTTCATGTGAAACTGAGCAAAAACAAAAATAGATCCGCGCAGAAGGCGTGAAGAACAATATAATAAACTTTTCAACCATGTTTTTCAGCTTATCCCAGTGGGGTTACTACAATCTCTTAAAACAATATTATTTTAATGATACATTGAAATTTCGTACCACAGTCTCGCAACAGTAATATTGTCTTTATAACATTACAATAAGCAGCTTTGTATTATGTCGGTCGAAATTATTCATTATTTTTTTTGCAGGAAATTGAACTTTTTAAACAAAATATGAAAATTTCAGTTGGTTTCATACAATGGATAAGCGAAAAATTAATAAGGGTTTAAGTTTGTTCAACTGCGTATGACGGAATATTTTACTGTTTTAAGGAGCTCGTGGTACGAAACAAAATAATGTTGATGCAATATTCAAATAAAAGTTTCCTGAACTATGATGGTTTTTAAAAGATGGTGGTAGGCCCCCAGGCCCAACCTTACAGTCTAAACATAGTATAAAATATGTTTGCGTATATTTAGAATTACTTGACATACATACATGTTCTAGTGACCTTGTTTACATCACGTTTAGTGTTACTTTGTAAAATTGTTGACGGGCAGTTCCACGAATCGAACGTGAAAATATATCGGAGCAATTTCATTGCAGTTTACGACATGAAATCGAAGTAAGGTATTTACACTACACGAGGGGTATAAAATGTTATCTTAGATACCATATATCTTGTACTATATGAACGAAATGAATATAATTTTATGATTCAGCTTTCAAAGGTATATCAACTTGAAACGAATAGTTATTACTCCACTTAGAAAGAAAGTGATTCATTTCGTAAAATAAATTGTTTTAAACTTTTAAAAAATATTGTAGGTATAAAATATATTGTAGGTATAAAATATAATGTTTTAAATTGCTATTCAATTTAAAACATTATATTTTATTTTGAATGATATTCAAAAATAATAAATTAATTTTGAATACTGGTTGTTTTTGCATGATCGCTCGTGTATTTGACAGAAGCATTTGGATGTCTTTCGACCGTCGATTTGCGATTTACCTGACCTATGGCTGTGTTAAATCCACTCATTTTGATTGAACAAAATTTCCTTGAATGAAATATTGTGTATATTGGTGGATGTGACACATCCATAAGCTGGATACCTCGCACATTCCTGGTATAGGGCACATCTAAGCACTATATTTACTATTTAAGGCGAATCTATTTACATTTTAAAGTACTTATTCCACTTTCTACCTTACTATCTACTTAGTCTACATTCTTACATTTGGACACATCCCAAAGCTTAACTTTTCTGTCTGCGCCACCAGTAGCCACGATCCGGTCAGTCGGACTCCATTTTACGGCATTCACTTCACCATCGTGTGCATCCTGAGAATCAACATAGTAATCATGGTTTGTTTTTATGTAACAGATAATTTCACAGAAATGGGACATGGTCACGACAATACAACATTAAATGTTTTGATAATTAATCAAACCGTAACTTTCATACCATACCTACCAAAATTTCCTAAGTTTCTTTAATTTAGTAGTAAATAATTGTAATTGTGTGTAATTGTAATGTATGTAAATGCAATTATCTTGTATTGAAAGAGATATATCTCAAACCAGATTTTATAGTCTGAACATAGTATAAAATATGTTTGCGTATATTAATCTCATCTCTTAACTTTAATGAATATAAATCATTAGAAAGCTTGTATCAGAGTATTTATAAAATATATTTCGAAGACAATCATATGAAGTATAGATAGTTTAGATTACCTATAGATAAGTGTAGATAAATTTACTTTTATAAATTGTTCAATCAGTTTTGAACGACGAAGCACATTAGCTGGTTTGAATGTTAATTAAGGTTTGAATACGACATCTTGATAAAGATAGATACATAGCATTACGTTTATATTTCGTGTCATATCTTGCCTTGAGAGGTTCACACAGATGTAAACCTTATGAAAAGGAAACAGGTAATATTTCTTTCTTGTTGTGATTTTATTTAATTAAATCTTTATATTTATAGCCCTGCACAAAATGTGACGGGGTGCCTAGAATTCTGGATACTAAAATATGTCGTCAAAATTCGTATTAAAGTCCTCTATTTTACTTACCGCGTAGAAGAACATCTTAAACAATATATTATACAATTTTTATGTAATCAGAAATCTTCGGGATATTTTAATACTTACAAATCTAAGTCCAACTTTAGTAGGCAAGGCAGTTGCATAATAAGGCATAGAGTCCATAATTTTGTCCTCTGATGAACTCCCACTACTTCTGCTCCCACCCTCCCTTGCCGCTTCTTCGAGTTCTTTTCGAACCTTGTCACTCTTTTTTCTGAAAATAATAATAACACAATATAATGAAAAAATTTAAACTCATACCTGTACAGAATTACCTGTGTTATGGGTACCATGAAAACAAACAAATACACGAACACGCAGATCTAGAACAGATATACAATTTTGTCCATTGGATTTCTGTCTAGCCGGATATCGTACATACCCAAAGACCTAAGGTTTAGCATATTAATATAGTAACCATTATGCTGCACAGGTCAATTAACAAAATATTTTACTCATATCCTTATATTATCTTATAAAAATACATTAAAATATTTCACATTTCAATGTTTGCTTGCCATAACCATTCCTTGAAGCTTCTTCCGTATCCTTGCAAGCAATATCTACACGCGAGCATAAATACCTTACCAAAATTCATAAACAATCCAGTACAATATTTAACAGCCAAGCTTGAACTTTATATAGTTCATATTGCTAATAGCCTATTACATTTCATGTATATAAAGGCTTAAGTCATAAATTGCCCAGTTATTTTTATGGATGATACATTATTATATCAAAAATATACTGTGCCAAACACATGCAACCATGCCAAAAACCATGCAGCGATAAAACTACGCGAAGTATTGAATAATGCTTGAAAACTATTGAAGTATTTTCAATTTAATCCAAACTTTGATTGATATTTTTGGTCGTGGTTGTTAGTATAATAACGGAACAAATAGAACCAAATTACTGACAATGATGGAGTATAAGTTTACAAATGCTTAAGGACTCGGTGAGATTCGAACTGATGACAAAGAAAATGGATAAGAATAATATTAAGAAACTGATATTATTATACCCTTCACCGATCCATATTGGAGCAGCGTGGTGGAGTATTCTAACCCAGATTTGCCTAAACCGAACCATACCCACCCATGTTATCACAAATATTTAGTTTTTGATGCCTAATAGATGGCACGTACAATTATTTATTAAAATGTCTTAAATAAATATAATTTCGTTCACTATTTTTTATAAATACAAACACGTTTGCTTTACAAAAAGTATTCGTAACACCACCTTGAAATTATACTAACTTAATAATAAGCAAAACTTTTTATAAAAGTTAAATACCTATTACTTCAAGGTTAAGGTCATCTAATTTACCAGTATATAACACATTTATGCAAACGGTATAGAATATATGATATGTTACATATTTACAATTTTACAGAAATTAAACCATAAAATAAAAGTTATTTTAGAACAGGAAGAACCTCTATTTTTTCCATGACAATCTTATTTGATTAAAATGAATTTCATTGAATTTTATACTTTAAAATATCTTCATTATAACACCAGTTATTTTTTCGTACGCAATATTCTCATATAAAATAAGTACACAAGATAACTATGTCATAGATGGTTTTTACAGTTTCCTTGACATTCCATACTCGTTACAAAGCGTGCAATAGTTTCTATTTTAGACGGTTCCATCAAATTTAATGACAAACAATATGTACAATATCACTACTAGAAAAACAGAAACGGTTAAAGTTATTCCGATATGTACAAAAACAATAAATGCTGTAACATAATAAACATTTTAGAACAAACGAAACTAAGAATCACCAAGTACATTATACAAGTAAACAACATAGGTAAATTAAGGTAGAAAAGTACAAATCCAATTAGATACTCGTAGTAAATTCCACAAACCTTTAGATACCTATACAACATATTTATTACAAACATCAATTTCCCACCAGAACATAATAAAAGAACAAAACGAAATAGAAATCGAAATATGAGTCAGTTTCAGAGTGCAGTTAAGACATATGTATATATGGACCATTTATAATGAAAAAGTAACAATGTTTTAATTTTACGCCACAATGCCTTCAATCCACCACATTCTCATTCACATTATGTCAAACTCACCCAAAACTAACTCTACCAATCGTGTTGATGAAAAACGCGGTAGGGTTGCTTGACCTGTTGAAGAAATTAAACAAAAAAAGCAAACAAAAATTATATATACTTATGCAAGCTTACTAAGTCGCGTGTCACACATAGCCCGCTCTACTCATACACGTACCATATTATGATTATACACAAATATATATTAATAAGTAATTTTGAAAATAAAAGCGAATAATTGGAAAATTAAAAGAATAAATTAGTCTTCTTTAGTTTCGGAAAATTAAAACATGTAATATGAGATTGAAAGGTGCTCAATTTAAGATCCAATACCATTATAAAATAGTACATAGATGTAGGTATGTATGAGTGTCGTAAAAACGATATATGGTTCTCGGTAAAAATCTGATCAATATTTTTTTTAATAGTGTCAACTTAATTTACACAGTGAATTCAATTACAGTACCTATTTCGTAAGATTATGCGATGAAACTGCACAAATCAGAATGAACTCTCCAAAATATGTAACAAATATATCTAGCAAAAAGCCACAAAAATCACTACAAATACAACGTGCTTGTATTTACTATTGTCCTATCCACAAAATTACATAATGTATACTAAAAATATAATACATACTATATAATTTCAAACAACATACACGCAACATCCACCCTTATTTATAAATATTTATATAACATTTAATTATAACTTACTTGAGAAAATGTTCATTTTCCTCGTTCATTTTGTCTGCATCCTTAGCTTTGTATTTAATTAATCTTTCAACTAGAGATCGATTTTCGTCCTGAAATCAAAGAAAAGTAAAAAAAATTAAAGATATTTCAATTATACTAATATATTGTATCCAAGGGGGAAACTCAATGAAATAATTGAGATATGAAGTATGAATAATATTATCAAATAATCAAATAGGTATGTGCTGTCTTCAAGAAGAAACCAAATGCTATAGCGCAAATCAGACTTGGTTTAGTACACAATTAGACATAAATTCAAGCCTTAGAAAGCCTTACTTGAAGCACGTTGAAGGTAGTATGAATAAGCACTGACATTTATTAATATAGTAATCAATAGATTAAAAGAACTTAAAAATAGTTTATAAATACTGTATATTATGATCACAAATATAAAAACAATTTTAAGTTACATAAAAGTATATAAATAAGTATGCATAAAGATACATACGACCCGAGATTTAAATTTCTTGACCGTTATCCTTTTAATCATGTTTGAAAAAAAAACGTAAATCACAAAATTGAACTACCGACGATACTTTTATTATATGACTAACGTAAACGATACGCGTATGTTGACAGCCCGACGCCAAATTTTCGACTGAACTATGGATATTAAAGAGGATATAGGCGTAAACATTTTATACGTATACGAATAATCACATGAGAGTCGTAAAATATACAGCGTGCTACTGTTTATGGTTGGCGAAATATCCATTTACTTAGCTAATACAAAAATTTCATCAATTACTCGTCCACGTCCTATTTCGTCACGTCCACATACATTTGCACCTTTATTGCGTCTATTACTTACCGATTTTACAACTTGGATAACTTGATGCGACCTACATTTTTTAAAGTAGGTACATACGTATTCGATAACGAACTTTGTATATATAGACGACCATGTATGGTTTACATACTTACGAATAATTAAAATTAAAATGCATCTTCTAAGCTTATATTATGACCATTTTCAATGTTTGTCCCTTTTGACCTAATTTCACCAATAGCTTTTTTGGGTGGGACCGACAGTTTTTTCTCCTCTGCCCCCTCCAAATAGAATGTCACTTTAATGTTAACTTATGTCTTGGACCAAGAGTATCAACATAACGTGTTGGTATTACACCAAACATGTAAACAAACAAATACAGCAAGGATGTTCTTAATTTTCATTTTACTTATTGTAAAAAACAGTATCTTTACATTAATTTATGAAGAAAGAAATGAAGTGAATACATCTGTCTATGCTCAAATTTATTAAATATTTTATGAAACATGCTGGATACGATGGACAAAACCTCAAATCGGCTTGGCATATTGCCACTATTTCAATGATGCAATAAAAATTTGAAGTTCCAGAGAATAGTTTGAGCTTTCAACTGCGTGTTATCTTCCATCATGTTTAACGCGAAGTGTGTATGATATAACTAACTGGTTAAAGTTGTTAACTATATACGAGATACATTTATCAAATGTTTTATCAGAACTATAGGTAAGTCTATTCGTTTATGAGTTGTGTCGCGAATGTGTTATTTTTTATAAGTGTACCTACGCGCAAATGAACGCATAGCTATGCCAAAAATATTCCACTAAAGTAAACAAAAACACGTGTGGCCGTGATGAGATTTTCATTTCTAGTAAACTGTCATACAATGGGTTTCATATGGAGCTTTATTAAATTTATGTAATAAATAGTGGAGCAAATTGTACAAATCTTCTAGCCAATACAGGACACCGAGAATATCCGTCACTTCTCATTGGTTTTGTCAGCCGCTTCACAGCCTCCGTCAAGGTTAAACCATTGTTATGTTACGATATGATCAGAAACAGCATACTTAATGTCTCTTGTGAATATAACCGAGTTCTCTTTTGTTTTTGTCTATTTTATTTTATTAATCAGCATTCATATTTTCGCCTTACTTTAACTAATAGCAATAAAATAGGAAATGACATGGAGGAATTAAATACATCTATTTATATTTGTACTGTAGATATTATTGAGGAATAATACTACTTGTCGTGTATAAGTATAACAGTCAGTAACCAAGTAAATTACACAATCAACAATAAACAATCTACCGTTTTCACATTAGTTATCTGAAGTAGTTTAAACTGGGTAATTAACGTGTCAATTATAAAATCCATTAGTAAATTAAGCGACAGCTTCAATTGTTTTACATTTCTAGACTATAAGTGAAGATTTTAATAGGAAACGCCATTTATATTATCATTCTTTCTGCATTATAAGAGGTATACAGCTGTGTTCCTATTTTGACGTAGTAATAAACCATTGAGGTTTTAACTTACTTCTGAGGGTCAGCAATACATCTGTAATTAATCTTAAATGGGACTTCTGTCGTACTTGCGGTCTGTTACAGAAGCTCTCACAGTCTGGTGTTCTGAAATTCGGCACGTCCAAAGTTCGAATCCCAGACATGCACTTCTGATTTTTAAATTATGTGTGAATTAGAATTATAGAACTACTTTATCTAATGATGAAGGAAAACTTCGTGAAGAAACCTGCAAGGTCTCTGTGAAGTCTACCGATCTGACCTTGCATGGTATGGAGGACATCCAAAATCTTCATACGCAATGGGTGGGCAGAGGACCCTAGCCTAGGTTATGGTTTGACGACGCCAGATGTCTATAGTTAGCACATAACACTTTAATTCATAATCCTTAGCCTAGGAATTAAACAGTAATGGGTTGATTCCATCATATTATAGTTCTTTATGAAATTGTATACTTATTGTAATGACTATGTTCTACTAACTTTAGCATATAGTGAAGTCAATAGACCAAATGATATTAGGTTACACAATATTGTAGTGCACATTATACAACTTTATATATAGAAGGTTACACCTTTGCATCCTTTTGTCTGTAATGTAACAATTTCTAACAATATAGTAATAAATAGGGGCATGGATGCTACAATTGGATAACGTTTTCTAATGTCCAATATTGGATTGTTAAATTATGTACAAATTATTCAGAAATTAGAATTACATTTAAGATTGGAATTTACATTTAGAAAATTAAGATGTAGTTGATTTGAATCCAGAGGCACCACCATCACACTTATTTCTTCATATAAACAGCAGTGTTAAGCGCTGCTGTGTTTGTGATAAGGGATAATTCTTATTTATGACATACCAACTTAGTTCATAAGAATAGCAGTACACCTGTAGCCTACCACGGGAAAGACTACAATCTTATCTTGGGTTGATTATAGATGTCAATGGTTGGCAGTAGCCACTTAACATCGGGTGGACTGCATACTAATTAGCTAACTCTATGTAAAATAAACAAAATTACTTGTGCTTTCCTCAATTTGTCTTCAATAGCTGCAAATGCAATTTGTAAAGCTTGATGCTCATCCCGCAACATTTGATTTAAACCTTGTAGCTCAGTCATATTGGTTTCATACATTTGAATCTCTGCTCGAAGCGATGCTATGACTGCAGTGTTTTCTGAAATTCTGAAAACAAATATACCTAAAATAAGCATTATTTTGTGCTCCATAAGTGCAATATAAAGACAGAGAATCAGTGTCATCAGCACCATAAAGTGTTATATTAAATATATTGCGCTTAGTACAATACATAAATAATAAATTGATCAGTAACTTTAGTCTACTGATACTAGATTATTTATCAGTTTTATTATTGGGATCAATATTGTACTGACATTATCTGCAGATTGAATCTAAATTAAAAATAATAATCAAATGCACTTCAGGTTAAAGCATAGAATTAATATTAAGGGCTAATTTCTGATTTGTTCCAAAAATTATAACATTTCACAACATTTAATTTATTGCATTATGTTGTATCTATTATTAGCTTGGATGAATCACAAGTCCTCAGTTTTCATTACAAGTTTGTGTACCATGACATAGACATTGTATATTATAAGTCTTATCACTATTAACACTTAACAGAAAAATATATTTACGTACACAATATCCTTAGCTTGTAAACTCTTTTCTAAGTCATGAACCTTAGCGTTGAGATTAATAATTTGTTGAGCACTCTCTCCTCTACGTCTATGTAGAGAAGTCAATTCTTCTTGTTGATTTAAAATTTTCTGTTCTAGAGCCTGAATTTTTTCATTGCCGCTGCCTGTAATATTAATGTATTTGGTGAATTATTTCCTTGTACACATCAAAGTGATTGCTGGAATCAAACTGTGACTGTGACCTAAACTATTCTCATTATAGCATGAGGCTTACCATACTTACATCCTATACCTAGTCTAGGTTAAGAAAAACAAGCTTTAATTACATATCTCTAATAAGGGAACGTACCCATACTACGTGACCAATTTTTTTATATTTTTCGACTCCTCCCCCCTCTGGTGACCATCCGTAGTATATGCTAAGACACCCCCTTCTCCTTTAATTGTTACACAGAAAATGCAACCGTAAAAGTTTTTTTGCAACTATTGGGACGGTACAACAACATTATTGTATACGCCTGTAGCACGGAATCTCATCGACTTGCTTGACCACTTCACTAAACTGCAAACTGTCTAACAAACAGAGCCTGTTTTCATTCAATCAGCTGACATTTCAACAGTTGAAGGAGCACTAAACCGCACTCTGCGCCATATACAAATGTAGTATAAAAGCGCGAGATTTCTCCCGATGAATTCGACTATGTGACAAAAATCTACTCCCCCAGGAGGGGTCCTGTGATTCAGCGTAATATTTTAAAGACCTAACCTAAATGGGTCACGTAGTATGGGTACGACCCCTAAGATGGACTAAGAAATTTACAATATATGGTACTACACGATTTTTGTATGTGGAATTGGTGTTACTTATAACAGGAGATATTATAGGTAGAATAATGTTTTATGCACCAATTATGCCTTTATCTACCCACACCATGCAACATGAATGCATGTAACAACTTTAAAAAGCCAACATAGCAAGGCTATCTTGGCTCTGGCACGATGCAATATATTTGTTGTGTTACAAGCTTAACTTCCAATTTATTTCAATACAATGTTCAATTTATTTCAATAGAATAAATGTTGTCCTTCACCACCTATACAGTCGGGTTTAATAACATTCTTATAATATGTGCTCCTATTTGGATATATATATTTTAAAATTATTAAATATAAACAAACCTGTGTTTGATAATATACTCTCAGTATTTGAATATCTTATTCTTTCATTAGCCAGTGTAAGTTGAAGATTTTCATTCTTGAGTGTATTAACATTATCAAATAGTCTGCTCTCTGAAAATGATAATGTATAAAATGCCATTAGTATGGAAAGACAAATGATATTGTTTGTGGAGAAATAAATTATTAATAATGTGTTTGATAACAGCTTCCAAGAACGAAAGGTAAACATTGCAATAAGATCATTCTATAAACAGTTTACAAAGCTTATATAAATTTTAAATTAAAGTGAAAACGAACCTAGATCTTAAGGATTAAAATATCCATTATTTACTATAGAAAATCCATTTATACTATAGACAAAGACAATTAATCTGAGGTTATGTTACTTACGAAAAGTGATTATATCCTGGAATGAAGACGTCTCTCGCTTATTTCGAGCCTGTAATTGGCTTATAATACTTTTTCTCCATTCGCCACTTTCCATTTTGAACGATAATTTTACTCTTTCATATAAAAATATTAAAAAATGTTACTTTCAATATCAAAACAAACAGATGTCATGACAAAATTTAAAAAAGTTAGTTTCCTTTGTAACTTGTTGCTTATTAACAAACGGCAGTAGTACGAATAATTATAAGAAACATGATTTACGAGTAGAAAGAACGATTTCAAATTCTTAATCTATTATTTTTCATGTTCTCGGTAAATAAATGTTGACATGAGCCGTCAAATTTCTTTTTTACGTCAATTACTTTCTTATATGTCAGTGGCAAAGATTTCATATATTCTAAAGCCCTGTGTGTCAAACAACAAATAATATAATATTTAATAATAAGTATTGATATATTAAAAGAACTATAAATGGCAGCTGAACTCGTTTTTATATAAAAAATGTTAATTCATCGTTTGGCTTTAGCATTTTTTATGATTTCACACAGATGTATACGTTACAGTTAGAGTGATCAAACAGATATTATACATAATGACTGGTTATTGTGTTTAACAACTAATTCAGTCCAGACAATGTGATAAATTAATCACTGTATCCGGCTGTTATATATAATAGCAATTTAAAGCTGGGTTTAAAAAAATATTTTTCTCATAAAGACTTACAGTCACTTACATGCGAACAATTATTTAATTCATAGCTAAATATACTAGTCGTTCGTTTAATGAATCGGCTAGCTAATAAATATGTTATTGTAAAAGCCCGAAGACTGGTAAATCTTAAAATTAACTCAAATTATTAATGAAAAATTCTGTTGTATTTTCCGCTTGGGTGTTGTAATAGAGTAACTATGAATGATATAGTACAGACCCATATTAATGTGAATCGGACCCATCCCATTGCAGGGCGCGGTAGCGCCCTGCTCGCTTAGATTTTTATTTTATGTTATGTTCCAACCTAACCTAACCAATACCAAGCCTGTATGAAATTCTATAGGATTGGTTAGGTTAGGTTGGAACATAAAAGTAAACATTATTATTATTTAATTCAGTAGGGGTAGGTTCATCTTGGTAATTGAACAAATATAGGCACTTGTAACTGAAGGCACGGCAGTGCCTCCGCCAAGTCTAGCCACGGCCGTAACATACTTTTCTCGAAGCAATAATAATATTTAATTACAAATTGGTCTCAATATTTTGGTTGTCTCAATATCTTGCAGTACCTTTTAATCAAAAGGTATATGCGTTTATATTGTTATCAAAATTAGGAAATGAAACATATAATTTTATCCACATGTTTATTCTTTATTGATTTTTTAATAATATGAGAAGAAAATTAATTTTAAGTAGAATTTTGCACCTATTTCATTAAAACAAGATTTGGAGAAAATGTCCTCTTGCACATAATATGAAATGCACTCTGCTATCTGAAATAAATATAAAAAATGTATGAATTGTATGTGTTAATAACTTGACGTATTTTAAAACGGCATATATTAAAACATATCTGGTTACATAGCACTTTATTATAATATAACTATTAAGATTAATGGTGTCTAGGTACTAGATTTTCGTTACTGACTTCGAGGGGGAAACCTTCAAAAGGTACCCGACGACGTGGGAGCGACGCCGGGTTATGTGGGATTTTTACCGCACTAAAACCCCCCCCGGTGGCCGTCCTCAACGCTTGTTGGAGAACTCCGGGATCTCCAATGGAACACAACCGGAGACCTCCAAGCGCGATGCCCAACGGACTCTACCCTGGGGGAGCAGTTTTCGCTCCTCCCACACCATGTAGTGTTTACGACGGTATGCGACCACACATACCGCCGTCCTTACTGGGGTCGCTTGCTGGACGGTTCAAGCTCCCATTCTTGCCGCCTGCAACCCCGGAAGCCCCCTTTTAGTCGCCTCCTACGACAGGCAGGGGATACCGTAGCCCTATACTAATCCCGGAACTACAGGGACATTCGTTACTGACCTACCAAAGTACCTAACTAATTGAATTAAATTACCGCTTAATAATTTACTTACCTTTATTACAATAGTTATTCATCATTTACTTCGATGTTAGTTACTATTTTCTGTTTCAGAATCTTTATCAAAAGGCTCACGAACAGCGGGCCTAGCTGTAAAATTGCATAAAAAAAATTACTAACTAGATTGAGCAAAGATCTACAAGTTGATAATAGAGTTGTAAATAATGTGTAAATATCAAGTAAATATAAAAGCACTACTGCTTTATGATTAAAGTTATTTGTTTGGGTGAAGCGCGGACACAAACATACAATTAACACAACAAGCTCAGAACCGCATACAACATAATTATTTAATGTTATATAGATGACCGTCTCAGGTTTGCCAAGTGGTAGAGAGATATTTACCGTCTGCTTCGTATTCATCAGGTCGAAGCCCTTTTGTACTCCTTTCTTTCCTGTCACTGTCACTGCTGGAGTCTGAAAGATTGATAAATATATTTCCTTTATTTTTATGCAAGTTATTGCGCATACATGTATTACGCAGTTGTAAAATTTATGTTGCACAAATACTATATATTATTATATGTATGTAAAAAATGGATAACCTCGGTACAAAAAACGTTTTTGCTAGTATTATTGAAAACAGAGCTTAGACTTTAACGGGTGTCACATTATAACAGTGCCTTAACAGCCATGTGCCATAGCTATTTTACAATATTCGTCAATTTATTACATTATTTTTATGATGGCATAAATACAGCTATTTGGCTAGTTGCTAACTCAAAGTAGGAAAATGCAAAAATGTAAATTGTTTAAACTTAAATTAAATTTAAATTTAAATTGGGTTAACTTAAGTATGTTATTAATAGTAATAATGTTTACCCTCACTGTCTTCTTCTGATTCAGTACTATCTTCCGCTTTCATTTCGACCTTCATATTAGATATCCGCCTTTTATTTTGACTTTCACTACTGCTACTGCTGCTGCTTGTATCTTGGGCACGTAATATATGTTTAGGATTTTCCTCGCCATTATTGTAGGGAATAGGGGCGCTTTCTGAAGTATTAATTTTTAATAAAACCTAAGTCTTATCTCAAATAAAATATAATAAAAGTAATTCTGAAAAGATGATGCTATTTAAAGAGTTAGGTACCTGCTCACCTTTATTTTTTTTTAATTTCACAGATGAAGCATCTTGCGAGCCATGTGTTAAATCAAAGCCTATTTTGAGATTAACTGGAACAAAACGGGTAGATATATAATTAAGATAGTGACGACAGAAATACTCAACGCTTAATAGACATGATTGAGAAACTGTATCCTATCCTAGTAAAAATTGTATCAGATCAAACTATTTTGATTTTTCATTTCATTTTCATTAATTATTATCAGAACGCTGGAGACGCTAAGATATTTTGTCCAGTCTCTGGTTAGCCACTCTATAGGGAATGGAATTGAGATAGACGACATAAACGACAGTATTAAAATATATCGTAGATACCTATTAATCATCAATTAAATGGAGAATACGAAGCTCGTATACCTAACACAATTAGATCGGGTTTCAGGGAGACGATCCGTCTCATTGTTTCTCATATAATAATATTTGAAAGGACTGTTCCTACGAGGACTGAAACTAGACGATACTGAGGGATAGAACATAACAATAACACTACAATAAGGACCCAGTTGTTTTACGTACACGTTTTGTCCCCTTCTGCTTCGTTAAGGGCAATGATCCATGGTAACGAAACCTGAAACAATTCGTTTGTTGTAAATATAATTTCTACAAATTTATTCAATTAGGGTTTCAATAAACATGCGAATATATTTACCAGTAACAAAATCCCTAATTGTTGTATTTGCCACAAACAAGCATTTTGGAATTTAACCGGCCTCATACTTCGTATGAAAATGAATAAGCTAATAAAGTTGCGCATATAGGTACTGTCTTATCGTTTCGCTTTGGTTTTAATTACAAACAATTTTCATGTTATCGTCAAACGTTTGTGAACTTATAAAAAGCAATCAAGCATAAGAAAATATAATTTTACCAGAGAAAACCATAGATTAATAGAATTTTATTAATCTATAGAGATAATATAACTGAAAATCAAGTTTAAAGTAGAATTAACAATATCTGCATACCACACCTACATATACCTTATGTAAGAAAAATTTTCACTAAGTAGGTAGGTACATAATTGTCCCTGTAGTTCTGGGATCAGAATAGGGCTACGGTATCCCCTGCCTGTCGTAAGAGGCGACTAAAAGGGGATTCCGGGGTTGCGGGTGGCAAAATTGGGAGCTCGAACCACCCGGCCAGCGACCGCGGGAAGAATGGTGGTAAGTGTGGTCACATACCGTCGTGCACACCAGACGGAGTGGCGAGTGTCATGCTCACCTGGGCGGAGCCCAACGGGGCAACGCGCTAAGAGAAATCCGGTGGCGTTCTTCTACACTTCCTGGAGTCCTCTACGCAGTTCGGAGACGACTATCGAGAGAGTTTTAGTGCGGTAATACTCCCACGTAACCCCGTGCCGCTTCTAATAGACATATAGACAATAGTTTCAACTAAGTAGGTCCTTACTTGTTTCATGTATATAGGTAGGTACATACCTAAGTCTAACGACATACCTACGTAAATGCATTACATCTTCATCCTCATTGATAATCTCAAAATCATTTCACTCACCAAGTGAGAATAAAATCATTTCCATTTCATAAGTGCCATAGGTAGGTAATAGCGAGCACAATTAAAAAAAAATCACTTATAAACAAAAATGTTAATGGCTGTAATTTGATATAATATGAAACATAATAATAATATGTCTTTACCTCCCGCGAGACAAATCTGCAAACTTTTTCTGCTGAACAACCTCTTTATATGAAATGGTGAGCGCCAAGAATTTCTGTGCAAAGTATTATTAGCAAAGTTAGAATATTAATGGCGGTGTATTATGAGATGTTCTTTATTTCATAAAGCTTGAAATTATAAGTTCGCATATATGTAATTACACGTAAGTGGGTATTGAGCTTCAATATTACTGCATATCAATAGTGGAACAGTTTTGTTTTACAATAGGAACCTATATAAGTAATAAGGTGCATGGTAAAAAAAAAAAACGTGCGGCTCTCGGGAACTGCCGCGGTAAAGCTATTGCATAGTATCTTTTATCAACTTAATATTAGCATTAATTTAGCAATTATAAATATTTATTCAACAGTTATACGAAGTTATAATCAGAGTCCAAACGAAGCCAAGGTTGCAATGTATATAGCAGAAAAAATTTAAAAATCAGAGATATGAGAAAGCCAAAAGTCATTATTTTCAATAAATCCTCAACACACAAAGCACACACACATAAGCAAACGCCACGAAATAAGAAACTTTTTTTTTTTTTTTTTAAATGGTGTTTTACGGCTTTGGCTTTTTGCAAATAAGAAACAATAATTATAGTTCAAAAAACTAAAAAACACGCTTTTATGATAAAATCAACTAAAAAGTAGAAAATAATTTTCAATCTAAGAATCAATTAAGGAACAGTAAATAGTATAATTGTGGAAAAAGTGTGGGGTGCTTATCGAACCTGATAAATGGAGCACCCCACACTTTTTCCACAATTCTACTATTTACTGTTCCTTAATTGATTCTTAGATTGAAAATTATTTTCTACTTTTTAGTTGATTTTATCATAAAAGCGTGTTTTTTAGTTTTTTGAACTATAATTATTTATTAATTTTTAGTATTTCTCGTTATAGCGACCACCATTATTCATCGTTTGTAAAAAAATCAAGTGTCTATCTATTACGATTTAAGAGATAAAGCCCAACGACAGACGAACAGACCGCAGAGGGTTTCGTTTTAACCTTTGAGTACGGAATCCTAAAAATCATTCTACAAGAGGGCATTATAGATATGTTTCAGAACATTTGAGTTATAGGGAAATAACATTATTATTTTCTAAACTAAAAATCACGATATAAAAGTTACGCCTATTGAAACTAAATAGCAATAATTATTATTTGCAATCTAAAGTTGCGATGAACTTTGCTGAAGGTGTTTGAAAAATCTCGCCTCGAAAATCGTTAATCCAGAGGATGTTGATAAGGACAATGGTACAAACCTATTAATGTTTAAAATATTGAATTGTCATCGGTCCTTAATAAGTATGCCAAATTTCGGGTTAATCCGACGTTTTGAAGGGGGTTAAAATCATGTTGAAAGATTCCGTTACATACTAACATACATACGTCTGAAGCTAATTAAAAGCGTGTTAAAAATGGCGCCATAAATCATAATGGCGTTTTGATTTTTTACTGTCAAATCTGTCAGTTGTAATTGTATGTTCAAAAATTACAAACACTCTTTTACGTTATTTTATTAAGCCAGAATTTCAACATAGATTATGTTGATAAAATATATTATTTGGATAATGTGGTAATATATTTTTGAATACAATATAATAGGGATATAAAAAAATACTAAACGAAACGAACTAATATTTCCGCACGGATTATAAAAAAATATGTATTACTGCCATCTGTATTTAAGTTGACGAATTAAGGTGTTAGGAATTTTTCGTTACGGAATTTCTCGATTCGGTCGCCGCGCTCAAAGCCCGCGATAAAAGCTATGCAATAGCCTAATAAAATATGTAAAATTATCAATAGTAAAACAGGCTGGTGCCTGTTAATAGGTATATTTATACAATTAGGTACACATAATTGTAATACTGTGTAATTCACCCATAACTAAGTCTTATGGGGAGAAAAGGGAAAATTGGACTACAAATTACATAACATTTGATCGACTTTACTTGCAGGGAGAGTTTTCTAAAATCGAAAGCAATAAGACTGCCTGATACCGAGGAACTTCTCGATAAGCTAGACCGCCTCTTGAACAACTGTATCCGATTTGTTTTTAATTTACGCAAGTATGACCATATCTCTAACTTCAGACGTCAGCTTAAATGGCTAACTATTCGTCAAAGGCGTAACTCTAGAATTCTCCTGGTTCTGTATTCCATCTTACATGATCCAACTTCTCCTCCGTATCTAAAGGAAAAATTTCAGTTCCACTGTACGGATCGCGCCAGTGGGCTACGCTCTTCAAGAATTTTAAAAGTCAATATTCCACCACATAAAAGTACTTTTTTACACGCTTTTTATTAGCTTCACCTGTATGTTTGTATGTTTGTTTGTATGTTTGTAACCGACTTCTTTGGGCGCGATTTTGACCCACTTTAAACGGCCAGATTTCGTTCAAACTTTGTAGATTTATTTCACAATTATACTATTTACTGTTCCTTAATTGATTCCTAGATTCATTTAGATTTTCTACTTTTTAGTTAATTTTATCATAAAAGCGTGTTTTTTAATTTTTTGAACTATATTTATTATTCCAGTATTCCTTCATAGTACAGGCAATTCTACTCTGGAACGCTCTGCCCGAAAGCCTGCATCAGGAAAGCACCTTCTAAAACCACCTTTAAGAGACTGGTACGGGAGCATTATTTACGACAGTCATTTGACAGATGAGTCTATCAATTTTTCATAGTCCACATTATTTATATATATATTTATATGTATATACATATTTAGTTGTATTATATATATACGTATATTATATATATATGTACATTTATTTTTTGTATTTAGTATATTATGTCATTTTTATTGGATGCAGTTTATTGTTTTGATTCAGAAGCCTACCACATGTTATCGCCATCGCCCAGGGTTGACTGGCGGAGAATGCCATTAGGCATTAAGTTTACCCTTTGCTACACTAGTTTAAGGTGTGACAAGAAATTTAAATAAACAAATAAATAAAATACCCTACGAGGATACTAGCGGTCTCCGATTATAATAATGTTTGCAGTCGGTATTAATAAACGAACTCTATAAATCAGTCGTGGGTTGAAACTGATTGCACGCGACAGCGGACATTAGTGTATTTTAGCAGTATTAGGAGCTTAATGCAAAGGTAGTTATAGTACCTACTGAAAAGCGGGCGTAGTAAAAGACAAGAAAACATTCAATGTTAATAAATACATTAAAGTTACGTTTCCCGATAGGTACTCTAGAATATCAATTGCTTTAATGAACTTAATAGTATTTTAATAAATCGTGTATCAAAATCCCCTATCACTTCTTCTCCGTACCTACGTCCGTCGCACTGAGCAACTGCATGTGAATTGCGCGCCCGTTCAAGATTGACAGCATGTATTGATGCCACACAACACAACCACAACATAATTAGCTTTATTTTGTGACACAACTGTCGCAAAATATGTGCAGTAGGTACAAGCGGCCGAGTGTACTTTTAAGTCGCGTTTGCATATAGTCCAAGCCCGGCCGCACACAGGATAAGTACATCAACTGTACTAGAACGCCGTCTGACATAATAAAAAATTGGCACTTGAAATTTTCCACATTTATTTATTTCAAGACTTACACAATATCAAGTAAATTATCACTGAAACTGTAGTTATTTTCCAAGGCTTCAGATGTTTTCATGTCTATGTCATAAATTTGTTTTTCTAGTTTAGAAACATTGTCATCAAAAATTTTCCAATGTTTATGATCTAATTTCATTACACTTGCAAATAATTTCATTTTAATTTCACGTACTTCCATTTTTGGTGGGTCAGTTGTTTTAGAATTAAGAATGTATTTCCATAAAAAGTGGGTCATAGATAAATCATGAAAATTCGAGGGTAACCATAAAACATTATGCCCATGAGATTTCAGGATATCAGCAATATCATACCTTTCATCTTTTACTGTAAGTTGAGTTATCAATTCATACAATTCTGCTTTATGAAATTTATCACTACAAGGAATATTATGTAGTCGTAAATATTTTACCATCTCTTCTTTAGAATGATATTTTGTAATAACATTCACGCTTGATCTGTGTAAATCATTATTATCCATTACAATGATGCTTGGTTCCTGTATAGTGGGCAAGAAAATATGTGTAATCCATTTAACAAAGTCGTTTTTCGATGTTGGAGAACAAAAGAAACCATTAATACAGCCCATTTTTGATATAGCATGAAAAAACACATAACCATCACATGCTTCAGAAGAAATGTCAATATTTTTTATCCATGGTTTTGGAAAGGTACATGTTTTGTCAACAAATATTTCATCTATAAAGTAAATAGGAGCATTATTGAGTCTAAATTTCGATATTTGCTTCAGATAATGGTATCGTTCAAATGTTAAATCTGGGTCTTCTATGAGAATATCTTGGCCTAATAGATTCTTCCTGTATTCATAGCCTGAAATATTCATCATATATCGAAACTGATAAAAATTCATATGAGTATTCACACTATGACACATTGTGTATATGCTTCTGTATGTAGGATTTATTTTTGTGACATACATATCTGATATACATTTTAATATTTCAATACGTTGATTTAACTCAAAATATTTGTTTTCATAATTAATTTCCCATGTACATGCGATTTCGTTAATCTTTTTCTTTGATAATCCTGTATAATATGCTACTCGCTCAATATGGTTTTCAAGGGGTTTATTTAAACAGTTACCCAACATTTCTTCTTTGCATTTTTGTAATAATGTGAATACAATTTCATTTATTTCTTTATCGTCTATATTTTTCTTTGGTTCGAGTTTGACATTCTTAACAGTATGTGAAGATGAAGATGCCATTGTGGATACACTGAAAGTTAAAGACATATTTATAGTAGTTATTAATAACATTATAATATTTAATTAAACTATTTGTTATACAAGAATTAACTCTACTGCTATTTCTCTTATTCAATACAACCCAAGCAAAGAAATTTAATGTATAGGTCTATAGTTTGACCCGGTTCCACCCTGAAACCATTTCGGATCGATTGTTGTTTGTTGTATATTTCAGAAAAACTTATTACCAATTGGTAATGAGTCATGAACAGGGCCAGACTTAGAGGTCTAGAGGCCTTGGGGCAACAAAGGAGTACAGGCTCCCTGGCCCCAAATTATTTTCTGAATAAAATGAACAATTTTTTCAGTTGTTTTTCAATAAATATTTTATTGTGAAACGCAGGTAGATTCTTCTACTATTCATGTTTGTACAAAGTACTGTACAAACATGACTAAAAATATCAAAGGAAAAGATTTTTTTTACTAGTGTTCACTAGTCAGAATTAAAAAAAAAACTGACGTCTCTATTGTAGGGGCCCTCTTTTGTGGAGGTCCCGGGGCTGCCGCCCCGGTTGCCCTCCCTTAAATCCGGCCCGTCCTGGTCGTGAATGAAGTTTGCTTCCTATTTCCGATTTAGATAGGTTTGAAGGTGGTAGAACTCTTTGTGGTTCGACTCCGGCGGCACCACCGCCACACCTAGTTCTACCTAATAACAGCAGTGTTAGGCGTTGCTGTGTTCCGGTTTGAAGGGTTGTAGTAAGAGAGATCGACTTTTCCGAGGCGTTCCAGCTTAGTCTTCAGGGGTAGCGGCGCATCTGTGGCCGACCTTAGGTAGGAATATCCAATCCTATCTGGGGTTGATTACAGATGTCCATGGGCGGCAGTAGCCACTTACCATCAGGTGGACTGCATGCTCGTCTGCTACTCCTATATTATAAAAAAAAGGTAGTTAATTATTTTTGAACTCACCCCAAAGAACTTTTGTACGGAATTCCTATTTGCTTTACCGACGAGACTAATTATGGTAAAAGTATATACTTATATATTATACGAGACACACTGTCTTCGACATTGATTATACATTCTGTTTGATAAAAATCAATATTTTTTAAAACAACTGTAATATTCCTATATGTACTGTAATACTCCTACTGTCACTTTCATGTATTTGGCCGTCAATGTCAACTGTCATAATTGGCCTGTACCATAGACATAGCGTAGCGAAAAATTGTAAAGGTAAGGTACACCAACCTTTATAATTTTACAAACATTTTACAAATTAAATGGACTAGACTTGGAAACTTGTTATAGAAATAAACAATAAAAATGTTTTTGGTTATATCAAATGGAAACCGACAAATAAAAATGAAAAAAAAAACGATTAAACCATAGGTAGTTCAACTTTTAGAACAATATTCTAATCGCATTTTTTTCATTTACTATTTTGTAATATTTACTTAAAATGAAAAGAAGAAAGATATGGTGGAAATTTAAATTGTTTATTTAATTTCACGAAAATATAAAAGGTTTCATGAGTGATAATATAATGCAATGCCTATATTTTTGTTATCGGTAGTCGATAATAGTCGATAATTAAATATTCTCTTAAAACTATTAAATATTGCAAAAATCTACGCCAATAATACAACGAAATCATGCTTTGTTTTGACATATTTACAAATAATAATTTTGTTTCATTAAAATTATTTGGTATAAAGGAGATGTTTCATTTTCGGCCATCTCATGTACACTATATCTAAAAAACACGAATAATTTGTATAATTGAAGAAAATACACATATATTTTGATAACCTAAAGTATTCCTGTTTAAAAATATTTAAAATAAGCATTCCTCGTTGAAATATTAAATATGGCGGAATACTGTCAATGTCAAGTTTTCAAAACTGTCGATGTCGGTCAGGGAACCTATGTGTACCCCACACATAGGTTACTATACTCTTTGGATGTCGGTAATTCTGTATTTCGCTGTTTTTGTCGTAAAGTTATTGTTACCTTAGTACTTTACAACCTGGCTTTTGTTTTGGGTATCCCGTCATTATTTCTGAAATTAATTAATTATTTATAATAATTATAACATAACCTCTTTTTAAATAGTATCTGGTTTTATAGATGTAAGTGACATGTCAAATTAAAAAAGAAGAAGTTGTCAATTTGATATGTGTAAAAGTGGATATATACATATTATAACCAATCCAGAAGTGGAATCCAATGTAAACGTTGAATAAATATGTACTGATGAGAAGATTCCATTTCAATCCTGAATATGTTTCTGCTCTGTGCTGCTTACGATTTTGGACTGATTCTACCTTACTTGTTTACCCAGCTTATGTTTTATGGACTCTTGTGATTTTCGTGCGATCGCTGTGGATTGTGTTGACAAGGATTCAATATCATCAGGTAAAATATACATCAGTTAGTTGTATTAATCGTGAAATAATCGTTAATAATTTGAAACTAGAAGAGCTAATCTTTTTACATTTCTCTTTTTTTAGATAATTACAATAGCAAGACAAGGACATTCTTGGGATGACAAATAATCAGTTATTTCAACTGCATCGCCGGGTAACGAACCGTACTCGTAGGTAGCTGCGCTCACATTATGACCATTGTTTGATGTTTGGGCTGAGCTCGTCACAGGATATTACAGAACCTGCTACATGACTGGATGAAAATATTGATAAGATATTGAAAATGAATAAATAACGTAACTAAGTGAAGAATAAATGAAATATTATCTAGATGTGTACATACTGAAAGTTGTTTTATTTACACACTTAAATGTTTTAACTAAAATAAATTGTTATTGAAGTACATATTTTGGTATGTTTGTTTTAAGTAATGTTTATCAAATATAGGTATTGTTTCTCAATACATACAATACAATATTTATAGATCTACGCCCATTCGCGTAAAATTATATTAAAAAGTATATAATGTATATAGGAAGTTAAAATATAATGACAGATGACATTATTACGGTAATCACTACCGCCATGATGTTTTTTCCACTATTGTGATGCAAGTTTAAGTGTAAATTATTGTTTTTAAACAATAAAACGAACATGATTTGAAGAAAATGAACGCCTACGAATTGTTATTTGCATGTTTTCTTAGTTTTTAGTATAGTGTACAAAAGGTGGCCGGGAGCCCATACATTTTGAAACATCTCCTTTACCTTTAATCTATGGCACACACAAGTGTCATTGTTTACGACATAAGGCAAAGATTATATTATAATAAATGCAAAATTAAGGTTAGAGCATAACTTGGTTAAGCCGGAATATTTCGCAACGGGCTATAACGTAAGAATAAGTCCCATACAAAAGTAACAATGTTGATAAATAACAAAACATTAGTAATTTTGAATAGAATAAAATTAAAATATTCGATTTATTATTTACATTCTTTTACATCTCCTAAACTTAGATAACCAAAATTCTCTTTGCATCTTTTTTGAAAAAGCGCTGGTTTTTAAGGCGAGTAGGAAGTGTAACGTGACGACAAAGTTTAATAGGTTGCTATTAACCTAATTATCCGTAATTTCTGATTTTATAAAGTAAAAGAATAAATTGTGTTAAGTTGATGTGACAGGTTACTTTACTCTTTGGATGTGACATCCATGACCAGAGATGAGAGCAGTACTCCAGCACATCTGCCGCAGATAATTTTTTGCAATGCCGTAGTTGATCGAGACACTGAGCTATTAATCTAGCTTAGAGCTCAACGGATAGATTTCCTTAAAATCATATTAAATATTCATGTCTTGCAGTTAATATCTGTGAGATTTCAGCTTTCCCTGTTTGCCACAAGATGTAGACCCTCGTAGAGTTTTGTGTTTTGGATGAAAGGGAATAGGTACTAATAGCCTTGGACGAGGATTGATAATAATATAGAGCATCGATTAAATGGCCTGAAACTCAGACGTACAGCCAATACTTTACAATTTTACTAATATATCTACAGAAGTTATTTTGGTTCGGCTCATTTGATTGTAATGTTAGGTGCACGCGTGTCATCAACACACGCGTTAATTGTGTGCAAAGCTAGCCGTGATACCTTGCTGAAGACATGACTTCTTATATCTATGGGTTATTTGAATTATAAAAAAAACATTGATGTTAATACTAAGGAAATAATACTAAGGAGTGGAAATTAGTTTCATAAAGTTCCTCAGACGGAGTGTTTTGATGAATAAGTATAATGAAACTGGAAATGAAATAGTTATTTTTGTTATAACTACTAATAACGAACGATCTAACATATTAAATTTATACATGTATAAATAACTCAATAAAATATAATATTCTAAAATAAAATATATTTATTTATGAACGTGCAAAAAATAAAAGTGTAAACTAAGACCTATATATATATATAAAACGACAACATCCGCCCTTTACATAACGGTAAATATTTTTTCATACAATCAGATTGAACCATATTCATCCATAGCTCGAGAGCTCGAGTTCACGCCGCGCTTTGATCAACTTTAATTAAAGCCCTTGAGAATTTCTCACTTTTTAAGTGTTTTTAAATTGCTTGATATGCTTAGGCTTAATTATAATTTATCGTGTTCAAGCCATGAAAAGGTCGACATTGTACAACACTGTGATGTAACTTTTAACTATTTATTTATTTATTTTTTTACACCTTAAACTAAGGGTTACAAAGGGTAAATTTAATGCCTAATGGCATTCTCTGTCAGTCGACCCTGGGTGTTGGCGATAGCATGTATAGCATATTTACCTACTCCCTTTGATCAGAAAAATCATATTATTTAATAATTTAAGAACTTGCCTGCCCTATGTATTTATTGTGTGTTCGAGGCACTATTTCAGTAGGTACATTAAACCCAATTGTATCTTGAAAAGTATCAGAACTTTCTCAGAATAAATTATATTACACGAAAATAACATGACAATGACGAGTGAACGTAAAACTTTATTTTTGGGCGAAGACTACTGCCGTTGTCTGTTCAAAACAATGTGCAGGTACTATTTTTGGCAGCTGTCCAAGTTGTTTTCTTTTACCCTGTGCCGCGATGAATATAATTGTTCATAACATTTGAGTGGCCACTTTTTCTATGTGTATATTGTATCCTGCGAAGTAAAGTATTATTTATTTTAACACCTACTAGTCATCCATATGGATATATTCTTGAGAAATATTTATAAAGCAGTAATCTACAAGATCACAGAAGTGTATGGCTGTGTGGGTAAGTTTGATCAACTTATTTTACAAGTGTTACTAGCTGACCCGGTAAACGTCGCGTTGCCATATATAAATAAAAATGTTAAGGGTGAACAGCCCTTATCACTTAGGGGTATGGAAAATAGATAGTAGCTGATTCTCAGATCTACTGTAGTGTATATGCATATAACATTTGGTGAATATCGGTAAAGCCGTTTCGGAGGAGTACGGTAACTAACATTGTTACACGAGAATTTTATAAATAAGATTAAGTATTTAAGGTGGTATATACTCTTTATTTGTATTTAGATAGGTAGTTGGTAAGGTAGGTATAAGTAAGATTCCATATCTAGATACTCCTTCATGTACATCTGTCTGTCATTTCTTGTTCTCATTACCCAACAGTTCCAACAGCCTCATGAATTATCTTTTCAAGATCTACCTAGTGTAATTATTTATACAAATTTGTGTGGCGGGTGCATGATCAGTTCCGGGTAAGCACGATACGCCCGGTCAACCCCTTATTACGCCAATGAAGCAATGTTACGTGGAATTAATAAGTATCTATAGGTAAAAATAATGGCCAAATTAAGATTGTTACAGAAACCGATACTTCAATCGTTACGCTTTTATCGATCTAAGATCTTGACGAACAGTTAATTTTGTTCATTTAAGCTCTTCTTAATTAATCACTTTGTCGTTATCCCATTTCCATTGTGAGATAAATGTCTTATGGTTCTGTTTATTCGTTATATTTTTTTAATAATTATTAGGTACTTGCTATGATTTGACTGAAATAAATATTAAGTACACTATGAAAGTATTGACACTGATTTTTCATTGATTGTGTGATTAACTGATTATATAAGAAAGTAATAAATTTACTATGGAGCTAATTTATATGCGCATTTGGGCAGTGTATTTAATTTAATGGCAACTTAAACAATTACATACATTTGATATCTACTTAATTTTCTACGTACGTACTTTTCTCTTCAATTTTCATAATTTCAGGCTTGAATTGAACAAAATCATACTGCATTACGGTGTTATTTCAACATTTACTTATTTACAGATGCTGGAAGAAATCGAAGTCCAAATGGACACACAAAATGTGCTGGGCTTTGGTAGAATATAAACAAAGCGTGCGGCGAGGCCTGACGTCCGGGGATGTTTATCGGTGGCTCCGCGATCTGCCAGGAACTCTACTTTAAATTTTAAACATTGCCTTCGAATGGACGACTTTATGCTACGTGTAACTTCAATTTAAAAAGTACTTGTATACATGGGCGCCACCAGGATTATTTTCAGGGGGGGCATAGCTACCTATATTTCGTTGACGGATACGTATTTCCTGTTTGGTCTTAGCAACATATTGTTTTTTCATTGATATATCTATACATATTTTTTCGCTGATACCTCAAATTTCATAGACTATTTGGCCCCGACGAGCTTTTTTTATTTGTTAATAAGTACACTCTCAGAGATCACTTCGCCTATGTACTTTTCCGGACAGGGAGTGTATGGGACCTTCTTGCACACCCCTTGCCGGCGCCCATGCTTCTATATAGACATACTTAAAGCTATCATAATAAATGCTATCGATATACATAAATTGCGGTTTTAGATTCTTAAATGCTCCGAGTACATAAGTATATTTTATTAAATTAGTTTTAGTTACCAAGTAATGTGATGTGTTCCATTGGCTTAGTTCGTATTCATGCATACGTGGGTACTTTGAAATAGTTCTGGTCTATTAAGACGATTGACCGATTAAGCAGATCCTGGTTGTTATTATGTAGCAGTTAATTAATTTGATTGGAGGCCTTTCCTACGCTTTAAATAACCTATATTCTTCACCAATCCACTTTGAAACATTAATTGTATCATGTTCTTTGTCTTCTCTAATTACGAGGTAACGCTTAGCCATGGGATATTATTTGTATTTTTATTCTATATAGCTTGCTTAGATTGTAGTAGGCACGCAATAAATAGCATAGGTACTACGTAACTACTTAATAAGTTAAAACTATTTAAAAGATTATATTATATTTTAAGGTGGTAGAATCCTTTATGGTTCGAATCCGGCGGCTCTACCGCCACACCTATTTCTGCCTTACAATAGCAGCGTTAAGCTCTGCTGTGTTCTGGTTTGAAGGGTGTGGTTAGGGAGACATACTTTTCCGAGGCGTTCAATCTGAGTCCTCAGGGGTAGCAGCGCATCTGTGGCCATGGGCGGCAGTAGCCACTTACCATGAGGTGGACTGCATGCTCGTCTGCTACTCCTATATTATGAAAAAAAATAGCTATGGTACTATATTAACCATAGAACAGGGGTTTAACCTGAAGTTGATCATGGATTTGTTTCCATTTCTGAGAATTAAAACGGTCGCCACATATGTTAATCAGCTGCTATCCACTCACTTCTACTTAAACACAAGGACTTCACTACATGATATAAGTATTTTATAATAAAACTAGCTGACCCGGAAAACGTTGTGTTGCCATATAAATACAAAATGTTAAAGGTGAACAACCCTTATCACTTAGGGGTATGAAAAATAGATAGTAGCTGATTCTCAGACCTACTGAATATGCATATACAATTTGGTGAAAATCGGTAAAGCCGTTCGGAGGAGTACGGTAACTAACATTGTGACACGATAATTTTATATATAAGAATATTTTTATTTTTATCAGTGCTATTATTAAAAAAAATCACTGCCATAAAAACGACACTATCTTTCAGATGTTTTAAGTTGTAAAGCATTTTTTAATCGGCGTAGTAGGCACTGCAATTTCCGTGCAACCGAAATGGAGTTACGACAAAGTGATTCATTTAGCGCAGTTGGGACGAATAAAACTGACCGTTTCCGAACGTCTGAGCTCGTTAAAAGCGCGGCTATTGATGGCTATTGATGGAATGTCCGTTTCTGTAACGAGCACAGTGCAGCCGCATCCGTCAATGACAGGAGTTGCAAGCATGTCACTACTCTGCGCTACTTTGACTACGAACGTACAAAACTTTTCGTTAACAATTCCTGTAGAAAACCAAATGTTACCTATTTGTAACATTTTATTTCAAAGGAAGCGATGTCATTCATTTAAATGACCACGCGGTAAGGCGCTGTATATTTTTATTGTTAACATTAATTGAATAGAAATTACGTAATTGTAATTAATACAAAATGGAAAGATTTGCTCACAAACATCTGCACGGAGTCCGTCACAATAAAGAAATGCTCGCTAATTAATTAAGACCCGTCGTGTTCTCCCTGTGTGGGTGTGGCCATTCTTTCTGTTTGCCCACGAAGGAAAAAGAAAGTTAGATTAAACGCGACTCATTGTCCAACCATTGTAATACAGTCAGCGCTAATGTGATCGCACAAGAGAAAATAATTGATTGTTTCAGATAGCATAGTTTATGTAGACTACATTCATACTAATACTATGACGTTGCTTTGTCGTCTATTAAAGTAAAAAATCCGGACCTTTCAGATTTTTCTTATTCGTTTATTTATATATTTTGTATCTAGGTACTCTACATAATAACATTATACATACTTAAACATTACATAGTTACCTATTTGTATTATGTATAACGAATACTAAACCGTGATATTATCTAAAAATCTTCTATATGGATTTGACAAATTGGGCGATGTTGTGTTACTTTATCAACATCTTGTTAGATATCAAATTTCATTATTTGAGTAATTTGGCCAATCTTGCATTATTTGATGAAGGTGAAACGAAATTGTCGAAAAAGCAATTTGCAATCGACCATTGGTTCAAAGGACCGAATCTCGTAAGGTTCCAGGGACGGTCTATTAAAATTTGAAACTTCATTTTACTGGATAAATTGCTTCTTGACTTTCGCTATCTTCAAGATAAATACATAACAGTCCGTAATCTGGGACCGCAAATAAACTTAAAGATGGAACATTCTGCCCGGGTTATTTCAGCGTATTTCGAATTTACTCAAAAACCATTTTAAGTAAATTCAAGTAAGTTCGCTGACGTAAGTTTAATAAGAAAGTAATTTAGAGATCATTATGGATAATGTATTGAATGTAGGTGAGAGGCGATCAAAAACAGTTTATAAAATTCTCGCCTACGCAAGATATAAATTGGTATACCCTTGGGGTGGTTGGAAATCGTACAACAATTCAGCAATAACAGTTCGGATTTGTATCAGCCGATGAATAAATTATAAATACATTTAGCGGCGCACGTTTCAAACCATTTCTCTTCTTACTCGGCTAGCCCATTTGCAGATCTCCAAACGGTGCCATTACTCAGCAATAAATTGGCATTTGCGCCGTCATACATAAATTACACGAAAGCGCACCGAAAACCAAGTTCCTTCGTAGTCACTTTTTTGTGTAATACTTCAGTTACGTTTACAATATTTATTGCGCGTTTTTGTTACCGTAAATTCTTTGGATTTTTTATAGCGCACGCTTCTAATAAAGACATTTAATGTTGGTTTGCTATTTACTTACTTTACCTAATTTAGATAAATGACCAAACGATTTGCAACACGTATCTACTACCTATACACAGAATAAGTACCTACATATTATGTTTAAATGTATTTATATAATGTAGTATTATTTATTCATACTCAAAGCAAAATAGTATTAATTTATTCTTAATCAAATTCCTGAAATGCCCCAAAGCAAAGCCACCTTTGATCAATTCGTACGAATTAAGCCTTCTGTTGAAATACTGAAATAGTATTCGTACCTACAAAAAGTGCAATAAAGTTAACGAGTTTTATGTATAAAATATAATAATTTCGATATATACGAGTACCTACTCGTATATTAGGTAAATAATTTGCAGTTTAAATGCATACTGATAATAAAAATACAATATATTTTGTACTGCCAATTATTCTTTTCATGTCTTTCTGTAATATTATCCGGTTTTCTCTTCTTTTTATATGAAACAAATACTTATATGGGACATTTTTTTATATGATATATGAGTACAGACGAGCATGCAGTCGACCTGATGGTAAGTGGCTACTGCCGTCTAAGGATATTTATAATCAACCCCAGATTGGATTAGATATTTCTACCTGAGGTCGGCCACAGATGCGTCGCTACCCCTGAGGACTAAGCTGGAACGCCTCGAAAAAAGTATGTCTCCCTTACCACACTCTTCAAAACAGAACACAGCAACGCTTAACACTGCTGTTATAGGCAGAAATAGGTGTGGCGGTGGTGCCGCCGGTGTCGAACCACAAAGGGTTCTACCACGTTCAAAATTTGTTTAAATCTGCATTACTTGAACTCGTGTTATTGAATTACGTGAGTTTTCGTTTTTTATTTATTTTATAGGATTTAAAACCAAAAAGGTATGTCTTATTGAAGGTGAAAATATCTTATTTTCTTCTTTCTTTTGCTTACTAGTCCTCATGGGTAGGAATGCATCTGCGGCAAACCTCAAGTCCTGGCAATCTGGCAGAAATCTGGCAGAGGCCACCCGACAGGTGGACTGCATGCTGGTTTGCTACTCTTATATGAAATAATATCATTTGGTATATCTTATATACACCTGTCTCTTAATGTTGGACAAATGGGTTTAGCAAAATATCGTTTATTTTATTCATCATTTATTGATCACTTAAAATCAGGTTGACAACATTATCCTTTGACCTATGAACATGAAACAAATATTAGCAAAATAAAATCGCACAACAAAAACTGTTAATCCTGACGGTTCTGATGAGGAGAATGGGACAGAATTATTAAAATCGTGTCTTGTCATAGGACTTTGATAACGATCACAATTTTGAATTAATTTGACAGTTCAATGGGGATAAACATCCAGTTCAAAGATTCCGCTTAATATTCAGATACACACGCAGTACATGTGAAGCTAATAAAAGCGTGGTAAAATAGTCAATCTCATACAAAAACGTTTAGTGTCACATGAACAGGAATTGTGCAATACCTCGAGCTTATTAAGTAATTTTCAAAACAGCCACGTCGCTTTTAATAAAGGCACGTTCTTATATGAATCGCTCGTGGTCTTACTACTAATGAAACTCATAAGCATGGCTCTAATACCGGCCATTAACGGCTCCCAATTGCTGTTCGAAGGGAAGACTCCCCTTTGTGACTCATGATTTCTCATTTTATAAGGAGCCATTAAAAGCTAAGTTTTATAGCACCGTGTTCAAAGGTACCTGATTGTTTAATACCGCTAATTATTTCATTAGTAGGTAATTGTGGGCAAAAAGGCTGTCATCCGATAATACGACATGATTTTTCCCGTACCATGCTGCTCAAAATTAGTTCCTAAAAGGATACGAACCCAACAAGAGCGTGACCACAGATGCACTAGTCCTAAATAGTAAGTTTACATCTGATGTAAGTGCCTATAGGGGGAAAACGCGCTGAAACGTTTCGTGTTGTATACACATTGCGTCCCTCGAATTGCATGCATTCCCTGAATTTGGTGGACGCACAGACGTGTGTCTAGATAAACGGGAACTTGATGAAATATGTTTCATAATTATATAACTAAGAATATTAGGTTAAATCATTAATTATATTGCATAATACCCAATTAGGAAATTTACGATCTACCATAATTACCAAAATATATCGTAAAAAAAACCTGAATTGAACTTTCGGGAAAACAATGAGTCGGAAACATAACTAAGTATAAATAATTTACGTACTTAATAAATAAGAATTAATGTATACAAATGTGGAAATTTCATAAGTATTATAAATATGATTAAAAATAGATTTAGAAATAATATAACATTTTGATCAGAAAACCGGAAAACAATTTTTGCAAAAGAAAATCCAATTTCTACACCTGTGTCCAATAAATGTCCATCTCAATTACTGGAGTACCTCAAAGGGTTCTCTATCTCTGCGGCTCTTGATCTTTACAGTCCAAATATTTGAATAAAACTCCATACCTACATAAATACGTATATAAAAAGCGTTCTGTAGTACCATATAATGTATTTCCATGTGAACGCGTAAATATATTACGATCGTGCAGATTTGGCAATATTAGAGGAAATTGTTTTCGTGCAAACATTTCCGGTCCGATATTTGAGACGGGACGCTAGACCACTTAAACAAATCTCAGTGAGACGTCTTCCGTCTTCAAAGTTTGCTTAATACTTTAAACTGGTAATGAAGGCATTAAGGCGCGCTGAATGCATAAGGAATGAGCTGCCGCCACAGGCTCCTATATAATTAGCCCCTTTATTACATTCCTCCTACTACATATTTTTTACTGTTCGCGACGATTGAGAATTAAAATCAGTTTAACAAAGACTCTGGATTCTTGTGCATTTTAGAGCAGAGCCGCATTTCTCGTTTTACAACCATTATGCTCTCGTTTTCTTTTCAACTTCACGAGTGATATGTTTTGGTAAATTTTAAGAGCTGTTTTAATTTTAAGAACAAGAAGCATATATTATGATACGAGTAACACACCGTCAAATAGCTGTTAATGTTTTGCTTAAGTTAAGGTATACCTCCTTCTCTATTATTTGAGGCTGCTTACAATACTGCAATGACTCCTTAAAAACGAATGTAGTGGACGCTCATCTATATGTTAATTTAGCTACGGTATAGTATGATAATAAGGTATATGATTGTATCAATAGCATTAGAAAAAATAAAAAATAAATAGAAATTTAGAAAATGCAACTTCTACATGTTGTTGTTTCGCAACTGCTTAGCGTTAATGCACAAAATACCTACATACCTTTTTTGTTTTTTCGGGGGGAATCCTACAAAAGGTATCCTGGTGCCGTGGAAGCGTGGAAGGAGTTATGTGGGATTCTTACCGCACTAAAACACCCCCGGTGGCCGTCCTTGGCGCTGCGTAAAGGCATTCGGGATATCCGGAGGAACGCAACCGGAGTCCTCTTAGCGCGTTACGGGCGGTTTGAGCTCCCACTCTTGCCGCCCGCAACCCCAGTAGCCCCCTTTTAGTCGCCTCATACGACAGGCAAGGGATACCGTAGCCCTATTCTAGTCCCGAGACTACAGGGACAAAATACCTACAAACCAACGTCATGAAAATTTCTACAACTAATTCGATAAAATCAAAGCTTGGTTGATTTTGGTATCATGTTGCTTAATCTCCATTCAATGGCCTTCCCGCCTCGTTAAATAGCAGTTACGTTGTGCTAACAACAAAACTTTGTGCATGCCTACGTTAAGGATTTAAATTTTAAGCTCATTTTAAACCTTACCGGTAGTAAACTCTAATATAGTACACTACACTATGTATTAAATTACCGTGGAGTCAAATACTTTGTTAAATGCAAATTAAACATGTTCTTGAAACATGGTTGTCGTATAAGTAATTTAATATTTTCATTAGGGATATAAATGACAAAAGCCATGGAAGAATATTTTATAAAAAATGTTCCACGTTTACATTGTTTACATAACGACATATCGTTAAAGTTCTCCGTTATGTTCTGGTTAAATCTCAAGTTCGGCATCTTTCACAAAAGAATTACGAGGTTGAAATGCAAAGAGGTACATTACCGTCATGATTGATGTTCGTTCATTATCTATCAGTAAATTTATTCAAGGTAAAAGGGCGGTAATAATGGATAACCATTACCACGTAGAATCAGGTAAAGTATACAAAATCTTAATGTAAACGTGAAAATGAAACAAGATTTTGGTAATGAAGAAAAGTAGTTTTCAGCGGCGGTTTGAATTTCATTTTTGTTTTATAATTTATCGTGGTGTAACAAAATCATTTTAATATTTTACTTTTTGTATGAAATTTTGACAACGTAAACGATATTTCTGTTTCATGTAGCCTTTTATGTCAATAAACAGGCCAGTGACGTTCATAGACATTTATATCAGACCTTAAAATCATACCGTAGTATTCATTGTTTACATGGTATCTGACGTGCTACGGGATGTAACAGTAACGACGTAGCTTTTACGTCCGTATACAACGTCTACGTTTTTTGCATCATGGATGTATCCAAGTATTATGTAAGATTTTATTAGTGTTAGAATTCTTTTGATATATCAATGAAATATTATTAATATTCTTTAGATTAATATCAATTATACACATATCACATATTGTACATTTGGGATTTGATTTTTTTTTGTTTAGTTATATGGTGATTTGTGGATTTGTGGTGTGATTTGTTTAAAGTATATCTGTTACTTTTTGTCGGCCCGTTGTTGGTCTCTAATTGATACTTTAAATTATTGTATGTCCGTTACTATGTAAGATACTATTGTATGACCGCTACATCCAACAGTGTTTATGATTCAAGTACACTCATGGACAAGTTATTTTCCCGGCTTTGAAGCACTATGTCTACATTTTAGTCGGCTTGTTTTAAAGTCCATCAAAAAGAGTACATATAGGAAGCAAATCCTCGGGTGGGTCCACACGAGTGGCCCGAACAGTCACAAGATCCCTCCCGTTAGCCGCGCGTTAATAGGATCAAACCGGGCTTTATTTGGGACATCCGCGCGATTTCACCTAACTTATCGAATTTGCAAATCGGCTTACACCTCGTTAACCATATTGTATAGAGTACCTAATGCCACTCTGATTAAAATATGCAAAAATACGCTGGGCGTTACGGGGATTTGTATAGTGACGTGACGTAAGAATATTATATTATATATAAAAAATGCTTTAAAAATTATTTAGCGATAGTAATATCATCAAAATATGATTTGATTTTAGGGGAGGATTTAATTTTACAATTTATTTGGACTGCGGTTGTAAATAACCGGCCTTTATTAATAATCAATTCAGCCAATGTTTTGCCTTCTACACTTTGACATTTAACAATTTCTACCTAATATTATCTAATAATTAAATTTCCATCTTTGGTAGGCTATAATTGGATAAATTCATGTATGCAGTGAGAGCTTAAGAATATAATGAAATGAAATGAAATGAAATATATTTATTTTGTATAGGCTAACGACGGCACTTACAAATTGTCAGGTACAATATTTTTCTTAAACTACTACCGGATCGGAACGCGACCTCTACTGAGAAGATAAGAATATATATCTATTTAGATTATGACATACCTAATACATAGTTAGTTACTCAAACTTATCTTTATGTGTGATTATATTCACTTTGGATATTAAAAACCAACTATCCACACAAAATGTTCTATAGTTAAATAACAAAATGTAGTATCCTCTTTCAAACAACCAGATGAAAAGGCGTCTCGCTGAATTGTACCGCCAAAGGATTCTTTATGAATGTATAATTTTGCAAAATCTACTCATAGACACAGCATAAAACTATTCAGCTGATGCATAATTTACAACAATAATAATGGCAATGGAAACAAAATAGATGAAAAGCTGCCCCGCTTAGTCTCTTAAATTATTAACCTTTGTGAGGGCGATACGCAGAAAGGTTCTGTCTTGTTTACGCGTTAAGGGAGGAAGGGAAGGGAACTTAATACCCTATATCACTGTCGGGGTAATACAAACTAGCGGGTCGCAACCTTTTCCACTAAATTACGTATCGGCACATGGGATAATCCGAACTAAGTTGAATAACATTGGAACGACGAACTAATTTCGTAATAAGTGCACTGAATTAATAATGTCGTGTACACTGTAATCTGTACGCTTATTTATGCGAGTAAACAACAAAACGCACGCTGCACTGGCGTTCTATTGAATGCAAACATGATTAGAATGGATTATGATTATATTATGATGAGATTTGCAATGTATTTGCTACTGTTCAACGATCCATTGTAATGTATTTTAATGAATCATATGATGTCTTATGATATTCAAGAAGCATGGCAATTAAATTCACGAAAAGTGATAATATAGAACAGAAAACTTCTTACACCCAATTAGGTACTGCGTTGCCTTAATTGGGAACTTAATTGGAAACTTAAGGAAGTACTTTAGTCTAATTAATCAAACGTACTTACTTGTGTTACAGTCACATCACATTGATCCATGTGTAGACCACATAATCGCAGATAATTTACTCGCAGATAAACTTATTAAATACTTTTCTATTTTATATATTTGGAATATTTAATTTTGTTTTGCCATGTCTTTTGTGATGGAAGTGTGACAAATTAGTGGATTAAGATGTATTTTTGTAAATGTTAACGATTATGGAAGCATATATTGTCTTTTAGGAATAACTTCTGCGTTTGAATACTTGATACTATACGCGTAGGTAATAGGGACCTAGCGAGATCGAAATCGACGATTTTAATAGGCATAGTGGAAATTGGAATCGGCGAATATTACCTTTTAGACTCTTGGAACTTGGAACTTCGGTGGACCTGGAACTGTTCTGACAGATAAGACTACAACTTTCAAACCTACCTTTCGAACAAAGCTTGCACTTTCAAACAGTTATTTAGTTACAATTATTTTGGAAAAAAATAGAAACACAAATACCCAATATAAAACACATATTAAGAAGAAAATCTCAGCGTAGTTGCATCAACGTTAGTGTCAATGAAATATTTTGTTACCTTAATGTAACGGATTTTAGTTATTAAAAACTATGTTTATAGCCCCGTTAAATACATTAAGCATAGTTCAACAACTAGTTTAGCGAAACAAATAAGATCTATATAATTAACGCTTTTAAATGTTTTTCAATAATGACGTCAACTAAACTTTGGATTATATTTTGTGCTATTTGAATCACGATTACATAAATCTTATATAGGCATAACATATAATATATTACCGTATCCCAGCAACGTATACCTGAATTATAAGATTAGATATTCTCGGTATTGGAGGGGTTGTCCATGAGGCATAAATGGTTACGCACGACACTATCCCCGTCGCCTTACGTGAATAATTTATTTGTGAGACAATCCCTGCGAAGGGAGGACTATCGCTTTGGTATTTTAAATAAAATCTACTGTATTAAGATTGATTATCCGTATCTTGTCCCTTGTTGAAATATTATCATATAAGTAATCGTTAATAATTAATATACTTATTACATTTAATTATTACATGTAGTAGATGTACAGTGAACATGGTATATTTATTTTATAAAATTTCACTGTTTAATTTAATAAAGAAAGACAAACATACAAGATACGCGCGAAAAACATAACCCTTCCTTGGCAGTCGGGTAAAAACACTGACCGATTGATTTCAGCCCCTAACTTTAACCATGACACTGTCGTAATTTCTGATAATAGTAAGGGTTATGTAAGATAGAAGTATATTTTTTGATGTGAAACATCTATAGCCGCACGTAAAACTGATTTCTGGCGTGGCGACGCATACCGTGGCGACGCGGCGCCACGCTATACGATGGTATATATATACAGTCTATATGCAGTAGTATGTACGGTGTGGCGACGCGTCGCCATGCGCAATCGACTGTGCGATACCATCGACCAATTGTCACAGTAATACCGTCCTCAGAGGCAACATCGAATATAACTATAACCGAAGTCACTGATTAAACGAATTAAGTAGTCACGATTTGAAATAAATTCGTAAATTTTTGTATTTAATGAAAATAAATGTTTATTCAATAAATAGTCATCGTTATCTGGAAAAAAATCGTAATATTTTATTTTATCATTATGACATATTTAGTTCCTATCACAATATGTTCTTTTCTGGATATTACTTTTACAAAATAATGTCGATGTTTCACATCTGCCAGGCGTCCCGTGACGGCTCACATTATTTTTAATATTTGAAATTAAACATACTTGATTTATATAGAGAAAAAAATAGTTCACCTTTTACTATGGAAAATCGTGATTCATAAATTCATAACTATGCATAAATTACGAGGTTACCAATTCTCAGTCTATCGAGGGTTGATCCGCCGAGACATTAATGGTTACACACGACACTGGGCCCGACCCTTGCTCTAGTAATTTATTAAGGAGATACAATCTTTGCGAGGGAAAACTATCGTGATATTCTTTAGCACATTTAAGTGCTAAGAATCTAATTTGATACGATTAAAATAACATTTGATAAATTATTTTAATTGTGACATTTCCTCAAGCCATTTTGAAATTGGTATTATGTCACGGTACTCTTAAAATTTATTACTTGAAGATTTTGAGATATCATATCTGTCGAAATCATTTTCAGTTACAAGGTATAAGGTGTACAAAGATGTTACCTAAGTAAATAATAGTTTCTTATTAAGAACCGCAGATATTTTTGTATCTATGTGAACACCTGAATTTATTTTAGAAAGAAATCCACGCCTCATCAAAGGATCGGTTTTGCGGTTGTGCTGAGACTAGATAGCAAACAGTCACTTTACATCTATAATAATTATAAGAGAGGAAGTATTTGCTATTCAGATTTACTGTATATTAAAGAAAATGCGATAAGTTTCTATGCTTGGCTGCTCTAATGACCTTAATGATGTTCTATTTTATGGTCTTAGATTATTATGAAATGTTTTAACTACTTAACTTAGTAAATGGATCTAGAACGAACTATACTACTACGATCACAGATAAATTGCTACTTATAAAAATCAAATTGCTATTTATACTTAAGTCAAATTTTGACAAATTTGAGTCTAGTCATCGCCCATTTAAGAATTGACAGCTCTTTCAACAACTCTTTTAACATTTCAATATGAGATTTCGGTACTATTTTCACATATTAATATTATACCATAACTATAAATCGGTACTAATTAAATAATAATATGAATGTCGAACCCTTTGTAGTTCCACTCTGGAGGCAAAACCGCTAAACGATATCTGCCTAATAACGCCAGTGTTCGGCGTGCTATTCCGTTTAGAATGGTGGGGTAAGGGTGACGCACTTATTCGAAGCGTTCCGACTTAGTCCTTAGGGGTAGCGTGGCGGAGCGGTCACCATGCCGGTCTGACGCGCAGAGGGTCCCGGGTTCGATCCCCGGCCAGACAGATTTCTAAATGATGAATTTAGATTTCTGTTTCTGGGTCTGGGTGTTTGTAAATTTGTCTCTGTGTGTGTCCATAGCACCCACGATACAGGGAAGCCTAGTGTGGGGCTGTGAGTGTAGAAAGCGTTTTTTTTAGTAGCGATGCATCTGTGACCAACCTCAGGTGGGACTCCCATTTTATGTGGGGTTGATTACAGATGTCAATGGGCCGCAATTACCACTAACCATCAAATGGACTGCAAGCTAGTTTGTTACCTTAATATTATGAAGAAAGAAAATATTATTAATGTAATAAAATTCCAAATATTACGGATTCGATTAGGTTTCCATAATATTTTTTCCCTGTCGTGCCGCGCCTAAAGAAGTTTAAATATTGAATAACGCGTAGTAGATACTCGTATGTAGTAGGTACATAATATATGAAGAATGTGAACTTTCCGATGAATATTATAGTGAGTAATTATATTAACGTCGTAAAAAATATAATTGGTTGTGACAATTTCCGTTAACAATTATACATAGATTACAGGGTAGATATTCTGAGTATCAAGGGTTTGTTCATTGTTCTATTTAGGTACTATTTTTTACCCGCGGCTTCGCCCGCGTTTAAAAGAAAATAATATAACATACTAACATACATAAAACTGAAAACTCGTACCTTCAATTTTGCTAAAGACCATCACTTGATCAAATGCATAGTTGACGATTCAATCCTTACTAATATCGATTAAAATAATCGATGTTTTCGATTCTCCGATTAATCGATCTTAGATCGCCATCCCTAGTTCCCGGGGGATTTCTGGGATAAAAACTATCCTATGTCCTTTCTCGGGTCTCAGACTATCCTTGTATAAAATTTCATTAAAATCGGTTCAGTGGTATAGGCGTAAAGAAGAGACAACCAGACAGACAGACAGACAGAGTTACTTTCGGTTTTATAATATTAGTAGGGATTAATTGATACACATACACCGGGACCGTCCCTGACATAAATAATATATTAGGGAGGGAGAGTCTCCCAGATGCATCAATACTATAGTATCTTGTATTGATTGATTCTTTTGGTAAATCTATAATCTTTGAGGAAAATAAAAAAAAAAAAAAACATTTTATGAGTAATGGAAAACCGGTAACAAAGTGATATAGGTACTTAAAGTCAATGTAAAAGTTTTAATTTAGCAATACATAACTCAATTTATTTATATTAAAAACCTTGACCAAAAGATTTAAAGATATAATAAATACCACATTACTATCTCTGTGGTTCAATTATATAGAGTGACCTATTCTCGAGCAATTGGAGAGTTCTACGGTCGAGGCATAATGGTAACGCCGGACGCGTCGCCTCGCATTAATAATTTATTGGAAAGATAGAAATCTCTGCGAAGGTACGGGAACATCATACTTATTTCGTATATTCGTTTTCGCTCCAGTTACATAAAGTTTTCTCTTGATTTAATATGTAATATTCATCTACTTATATTATCTACAAAATATTTTGTTTAAATATGTTTATTAAACACTTATTGGTACCTATTACTAATTACGATTATAGGTATGTTAAAATAGGTGGCTTAGATTACCTTTTGTATGTATCTTAAAATAAATGCAGCCTGGAATAAGTGGTTTCTAAATTTTACTAGAGAAGAGGAAATAATTGTATTTATTTGACATTAACTTTAAAAATAACATTTATTTTAATTTTCGCTAAGCTAAGGTGAAATTCTGTATAACAGAGCGCATAATGCGGTTAAGTAAATTCTATACGGAGAAAATAATTACAGGATTAAAAATGAATGTTGCGACAAACAAAATTTCACTGTGATTCCCCTTCCAGATTGGAGCGAGCAGATTTCTCTAACCCTCAAAGCGACCGTTACGCGCGAGTACTTACACGTTACAACTTATTGAATTATTTATCGGACCATCCACCTTATTGGATTGAAATATCGCAACCCTACGCCTTTATCTCCAAAACAATCCCATTATAGACGTCGGAGACGTCAATTAAAAAATAATGGAACGATACGCGTATTTCAAGAGCGAAGAAAATAAGAATTGTAGTCTTCGTAAAATTTTGATTGGGCCCTATTGCACGATAAACTCGTATGTAACATCTTAAAACATCTCACACGTGCCTACATCCGTCCCCTTCCCAAACCGCAACCTTTGCCGTGCGGTCACTCACTGGGCAGAGGATAAAGCACTCAATTTTGTAGTAGGATATTTTGTGGCATTTTTCGCATTTTGCTCACCGAACCTCGTATACAAATAACCTGCTTTTGAATACCTAAAATTCAACTTAGAGACGACCTGTCTATAATACTTTACAAGCAATATTTTGTTACGGTGTGTAGTAAGTGTTCTTGAAACTTAACGCTCATATATTTGAATATATTTATATTAAATATATACACGAGTGCTTCTGTGGTTGATCTATCACATTTATTTCTTCCTCACTCTCAAACTAGCAGTCCACTCTGAAGTTGTTGCGAGCGGATGTAGTCCTGCAATTTGCTATGGTGACGCGGTTCATTCCTATATTCAGAGCGGACTAGCAGTTTTAAGCTGACTATATACATATCATTCATCTTGTGTTATATATACATTTTAGGTAGGTACTATTTGAAGTTAGTTTCAAAAGTTGTGTGCAATACCTGCTCCCTATTGTTTATGAAAAGATTTTCATGTGCAATAGGGAGAAATTACTGCACTGCGTTGTTATGTTATACTCATAGATTAGTAAAGATACTTCGCCGCCTTGAAATTGAATGAAGCCACAAACGGCTTATTTTAGTAAGTACTTTTTTTGAACCTTTGACAAATAAAAACATTTTTAGAGAAAATTTACGAATAAATAACTAATACTGCGTAATTTACGTAATAAATAATTAATTTTTTCAAATATTTTGGGGACATTTTAGCACGGAGACGTGGCAAAACTTTTTTACGCAACTATTTCAATTCTCAAAAATGGGTACATTTTCTTGTTAGGAGTGAGTTTTCTTTACTAATCTATGGTTATACTATTAAAGAACTCCATAACTCCAGTATTCAAACTATGTCAGTTACATTTTCCGGAGATGAAATTTGAGATAAGTGCGTACCTGCGTAAGTTTACACAGTCGCTCACAAGTTGTTTCAGCAAGATTGGAGTACCGTAAAATAATAGTTAATTGGATTCGGAAACGTTTTGCGTCATCTAGGAATAGTTGAGGAATAATGTTTTATCAGCCAATGTGTGAGAATAGTTAATCGTGTTTATTGCCTTGCCCAGTCGTATCTGGGCTATTAAACTCTCCGGAAATGTCAAATAAAACGTTGGGATCGATTTCCCATAAACGATAGACGTGACGGTTGGATGAGTGTGTCGATTCTAATTTGTTTTACTAAGCATCGAATCAATCTCAGGCAGTAAACTGATTCAGTTAATGCAGGAATGAAAACTATTAGTTTGATACATGGAAACTTTTGACCTTGGTAATCCTTTATATTTGGTTACAAGTACTTGGATTGCAGCTCATATTGATCCACTAACTGCGTTTATTCCCGCATTTGTTTGACATACATTTCGAAATGCGATGTTTTTTTTATAATATAGGAGTAACAGGCGAACATGCAGTCCACTTAATGGTAAGTGGCTACTGCCGCCCATGGACATCTGTAATCAACCCCAGATAGGATTAGATATTCCTACCTGAGGTCGGCCACAGATGCGCCGCTACCCCTGAGGTAGTCATCAGCTTAGTAAGCTGGAACACCTCGGAATAGTATGCCTCCCTTACCACACCCTTCAAAACAGAACACAGAAGCGCCTAACACTACTGTTATTAGGCAGAAATAGGTGAGGCGGTGGTGCCGCCGGAGTCGAACCACAAAGGGTTCTACCACCTTCAAAAACCTTTATTAGTTAAAGTGTATTACATACACTATACTAAACGAGTAAGACACGTTTAAAAGTAATGCCGCTTGTTTGGCTTTGGCTCGACTTGGCGGAGGCACTGCCGTGCCTCCTGATAAAAGGTCTAGGTATAACATTAATACTTAAATGGTCTAGAGGTCGCCGACGATGTTTACGATATGCCGGCGCCACAGGGCTATGAGGTACAAATACATACATATAATGATAATTTGTTTGATTGATGATTGTTTGCTGAGCTTACAGGCCGATCGGCCCACGCATCCCTTGTTATTCAATTATGTTCTCATTAAAGCGATTCTAGAATATTAAAAGGAGCATGTTCAATGTTCACTGTTTGTTCTTTTACTGTCAAACATGTTCTGATTTTTTTCTTATAGTCGCGCGAGGAAACTTCTTTTGCAATACTCTCTCTCGATACGTCTTTAATTTCGACGTTATCAACAAGATATGAATACAACGCGGATTGATCAACCTACATCTTTAGTAAACAATATCCGGAATACTCAAATTACGGTATTCTAACAATGTAATGGTAGCGTTGGGGCAGTTGCTGAATATTCGTAAAGCGAAATTCAATTACAAGTTTTGGGCGTGAGTGACCATCAGATTAAGGGTAGACCCCCAGATCGAAATTAATTGGCTCATCCAGATATTGTTGTAGCCAAGAACCCTCATCTCTAAGGATTTATGTTTTACTGAACGACATTGAATTGTTAGTTGAAAGTTTCTCAACCACTCTCCTTGGTTATGATATAAAAAGCTTGTAAAATGTGATTTAATCCTAGTATTTGATAATTATTGTTATTCTTACGTAAAATAGCATACTACGGTTTAGAGTTACAAGTTTTCACTCGATTTCACTAAATTGTAGGAGTGATAGGTATAAGCTATAAAATATTGTGGGAGTGATAGCTTTAAGAAGTTGGTTATTTTAATCATATTTGTTTATAATTAGTAGTGTTATAATTTTCTATGCGTACTTGTAAAGTGATACGCAATTTGTTTTGAGTTCAATTTCCAGTATCTAAATCATGAATTTAAACTTGTGTTTTGAATGTGGGTGTTTATGTTGTATTAGGAAAATTAGTCAGGAAATAATTTAAAAACAACTATTAGGAAAACTTGTTAGAAATTTATTAATTAAAAACAAACGTTTATAAACCGAGAACGTTTTACTTCACAATTTTACTTTACAAAGTTAACAAAATAACAATTAAGCACTCAAATTATAGATTCACAAGAAAAGTGGCAGAGTAACGTTCTTTACAATAGTCGGAAAATAACTGCCCAGAAAGCGATCTACAATGCCCTTTTATACGCCCCTTTTTACTGAATACCCTCATTTTAAGATTACATTTTCAATCATCTGTTGACGTTCCTAACAGTTGTTTATACATGGCATCACGGATTCATGGATCCCTAGTGTACAATATTTATTTACCTGCGCTTTAAAAACTTTAAATACATTATTATAACAGTTGTAATTTACAGTATATTTGCATAATTACATTCATTATGTAACCGCGGATCGGAACAATAAATACTTTTTCTCGTTCCATGATCGTGGGGATGATATTTAATGACCCTACATTTACCTATACATATACTAGCTGACCCGGCAAACGTTGTGTTGCCATATAAATAAAACAATATTAAGGGTGAACAACTCTTATCACTTAGGGGTATGAAAAATAGATAGGAGCTGATTCTCAGACCTACTGAATATGCATATAAAATTTGGTGAAAATCGGTAAAGCCGTTTCGGAAGAGTACGGTAACTAACATTGTGACACGAATTTTATATATACTCGTAAGATGTCCCACGTTTTTATCGAATGTAGTGTTCTTATTAGTGATCGAAGAATGTAGTCTATTCGAATAGTAGTTAGAACGCAAATGTAAACAAATACAACTAAAACATTGTTCTTAATGCCTACGCGCTTAAATTATTCTTTATGTAGGTACATTTCGAACTCTCTACGGGATTATTTTTTGAGTTCCCGAATGGAACCGCTATTTTAGGACTTTTAAAATATTGCTTTCGTTTACGTAATGGACGGACAGGTACATTTTAAGTATGGAATTTATTATAACTTTATCTGCCTATGACAGTACATCTAAATACATAATACAATTTGAGAGTTCTTTACAAAAAGTTTTCAGGGGTGGACTATAGGTGGTGGACATGTGAGTGGACAGTATGAGTGGACGTGGTTGCTATATTTTGGGTTGGAGGGTGTTACAAACAAGAAACGTATACGAAGTGTTCCAATTTAGTCCATAGTAAAAGCAACACAACAGAGATTGACCTCAGCTTGTAATTTAAATCTACCTGTAGTTGATACCAGACTACATTCTTGTTTGCTACTTCAATATAATGTAGAACATGAAAGATAGATTACATTATATAGTGCACATTATAAGTTTTTTTGTTCCATTGGGATGTATTTTTCTAGACTAACTTGAATAATATGCACCGATCACAATAAATTGATGCAGAATAGAAAATAGGCGCACTAACAAATATAGGATTTCAAAACAATTGCATAACTAAACTGAAATATTGCATGTTTACGGGCCGACAATATTATTGCGTTAGTCTGAGCACATTTGGAAGTGAAATTGGTCGATTTTAGTCGAGCGAGTAGCACGAATGTCGCGGGTTCTGCCTATCTGTTATCTAATGTTATTGAGTGGTTTATTCAACGTCCATTCCTGTCGAATAGCAACGGACGATGCACTTTATAAACATATTATTTAAGTATTTCTATAAATAGGCAAACACAAAGCATCTATAGCATTCTTTCTTAGCGAACTTTGCTGTCGACAATAAAATTTGTAAAATTTATTACCATTTACGGTCGAATTTCCACTGAAACGTTACACACTAGAATATTACACTGGACATTGTCTCACTGGAACATTACACTTAACACCTACTGGAATATTACACTGTACACTGTCTCACTCGTATGTTGAGTATGAATAAATCTTCCAACGATGAAACAATGCATGTTGGTGAAGAGATTATGTCAGATTTCAAAATATTAAAACTCCCTAGTACCTACAGACTATGATGTACTCGTATGAATATAAATGGTAAGTATGTTCCAAGAACCTTTATAGTATTTCTACCGTTGTATGTCTTTCGTAATGATCATTAGGTTTTTAGGGCTATTTGTCCTAATCATTAACGAGTAAAGGTTATTAATGAGTAAAGGTGGTAGAACCCTTTGTGGTTCAACTCCGGCGGCACCCCCGCCACACCTATTTCTGGCTATTAACAGTAGTGTCAAGTGCTGCTGTGTTCTAGTTTGAAGGGCGAGGTAAGGGGGACATACTTTCCCGAGGCGTTCCAGCTTAGTCCTCAAGCGTAGCGGCACATCTGTGGTCGACCCCAGGTAGAAATATCTAATCCTATCTTGGCTTGATTGCATACGTGCATGGGCGGCAGTAACTACTTACGATCAGGTGAACTGCATGCTCGGTTGCTACTCCTATATGTAGCATTGACGTTTATTTTCAAATCATTTATAAGTCTTGAGGGGCAGTAAGATGGATGTTGCATAAGGTTCTTTGCCTTAAGGGTTGCATGACAATGTGCGGTACAACTTCGCGTGCGTACAGGGACATCCGACGTGTGACTAAACGTTGTAAAGGCTTTTGTGCTCATTTGCTTTTAATCTGATAAAAGAAAAAATATTTTGCAGCAAAATATAAAACGCTTTAATAGTGCAAGATGATGAATGATGGAAATAATTTAATTTTATAGTACGGTTTAGTTTTATGTCGCCGGACTCGAGGTATTTATTAATAAGGAATTCTAGAGTGGGTTCTCTTTCTCATCCACTACTACTTACTTATAAATAGCGATCTGAAGTATGCTTATTTCTTAACGAACGAAAATAAGATTTGGGAAGACTTTATTTTTGACAGAAATTAATTTCGTGTTCTTGATTTTATTTGCGAAGAAGTTAAAATTCTCGAATTTTTTAAGGCATTCACGAGTGAAGTGGCACATCTGTTACCGGTTTGCTTCGCTCCTCTGACTTGTAATAATGGAATTAACGAGCTGGTTATGAACAAACGGCGTCTTCATTTCCAGTAGCCCGTTTATTCGCCCTTTGCTCTATTTCACTGCCACTCCATTTCACTGAATGAAATAATGGACTCATTTCGAAGGTCTACGCGTCGTCTACGGAATATTTTTGGTAGGTGTTATGATGAAAGCTCGCCGAGAATACTCTATTAGTAATACTCGGGAGATAATTCTGTCACATGAAGGTATGTATTAATGTACTTATTTCTTTTCAACAGTGATTCTTTGTTAGATAGTTAAGGATTTAGATAAATACGTTAAGGGTAGATTAACGAAAAAATATACTTTGGATTCAAAACTACAACGTAAAAAAGACCGTACACGAAAAATCTGCCTGTATATTACTCTAGTTTACTTTCTAAATGAAACAATTCTATATTGTAATACAAAATAGATTAAATATTCCCTATAGTAAATAAATATTAATGTAGAGATCGTAAAAAAATCATATTGTTAAATTACTTAGGTTAGGAGAAGAAGAATTCTTCTTCATTAGCTTAGCATTGTGGGACTTATGTTAGAAATTAATCATACAACAGAATACTGAGAGCGTTTTATCTACTATAATAATTGAGGATCTAACTAAGCTCAAATTCGTTAAATTAAGTGTATATCAAACATTATTAATCACGCGAAATAAACCTGTACAACCTGTATCTTTTGAGTTTAGTTCAAAGTTAATGGTAGTGATTCACAGCTCGTAGAGGTATCCCAATTGCAACTGTATTAACTTACCACTACGGTTCGATGCGGTAGATATTTCCCATTTCGGTTTAATTATGTTTAATATCCGAATACAAACCGATTTTACGCTGTCACGCGGACAAAATCCATTCACTAAATAGCCTCCATCTCGTTTAATGGGAGAGGCTGTGTAATCCAATTAATTAACGAACTGAAACTACATGCTAGTTGCACAATGGCTCTCTGCTTGTAAAGGACCCTCGTGTCGTGTCCTACTGGACATTGGCCAAGGAATACCGTAATAAGCACTTCGTTTTTTGAAGATATATTCGATACTGTCAGTAATTCTTGAGGATGAGCTCGTAAGCGGGCGAAGTGGCCAAGTTTATGATGAGTGTATAAAATGTATGTTCGTTGTGTATCTAGTTTTTTAATAACTGGATTATTATACATATGAATCATTATTAAAAAGTATACTATGTGTTTGAAGTACCTGACATCTAGCGTATATGGAGTATCTATTACAATTCCTGATGATTCTTCTGGAGCATCAGATATTAAACTGTAGTATTGTCAACTAAAATTATTCGTTGCGTAGTTAGTTATCTCATCTTCTCAATATATCGACTTTGAATAGAAAAGTTAAATAGCGAATGCTTAGGCAAGTAGATAGTGAAATAAAAACTGCAAAATTTAATTAAATAAGAGCAACGTAATATCGGGAATTAATTATGCAGTACGTACTATAAAATTGCCTCCCTTTACGTAACGGTCGGTAAAGCATAATTAAAATGTATCAATGAATGTAATTATTTTGCACATTATTCTGGTTATATTTCAGGAAAATTCAGATTTATTTATAGACGCGACCTATTTAGTGGGTAAGTAGTTTTTTCGAAAGTGCCTTTTCATAGATCTTAGGTAATACTAAGAATATATATCATATTTTGATTCGGGTTTTTTGTAGAGCTAAACCGAAATTAACAATTGGATTGGTCGGCATAACGAAAATAATTTACGAATATAACGTAAAACATAATTGTAGCTGAAAATGAAAGAGATGTCTGAATCAAGAAAGCGTAAAGCGAAAAGTTCAGTTACCCGTAACACGATTGCTCTCTTTTAACTAAGGCACCTAATCAGAAACACGGCCCTGTATGCTTTTACTCGGAATTATCGATTTCATATGTACTTTTAACAAATACCTTTGATAGAGATGAGCTCTTTAGCGTAGTTATCTACGTTATTTACATGTGCAATTTATATGTAGCATTTAAAGAACCCTTTGGAGTTCTGAGGTACCACCACCACACGTCTTTATGCTGTAAAAAAGTGTTAAAGGCTGCTGAGTTATGGATTAAAGGATATAGGAAGAGTTATACTTCTACGAGGTGTTTCAACTAAATTCTTATAACATCTATAATCGGCCTCAGGTAGTAGTCTTATCTTCTTCTTGAATTTCTTGGGCGACAGTAACAACTTACCATCAGGTGGACTACATCGTTTAATACATTTTTTATTTTTGTAGTAAAAATAGTATTTATGGAATCTTGCTAAACCTATACCACCACTTAACATAATAGGAAGTATTACAATAAGTATATTTCATAACATCTAATAGCCCAAAATATGAAAACTATACAAGTATGTTAGTATTAATAGAGCTCCCATCTACTAAATTAGTAAAGGAAAATTTATTCGTTCACATAAAAGCAAAACAAAATATTTTCTAAAATAATATATTTGAATAATTAAATCCACTATAAAAACATTTTTGCACGAAGCGGGATATACGAGACAAACCGCGCCCGTTTGTTTGTTGTCGATGTCCCGCCATAAATCATGGACCCTCGTCCACGAATACACAATGGATACCGAGTCAAAACGTCACTGTCCCCAGTTTCCCACTGAGGATGGTCATCCTATCGGCTCTACGGAGGACATTTCGAAATATATAGCATTTAACTAAGATAAGGAACTATTGGTTTAAACATAAAATGTCACGAAACAGGTAGATTGTTTAAAAACATATGTTTATAATGTGTGTAATCAGATGTATGTATATCGTTGTACAATAATAATTCGAATTGGCGAATTATGAAAACAAACAGGCATAAATAACTTTGATTAATGAAATAATTATATCAGCATAAACGCAAACAAATTAAACACGGCCATATTTTATCGTCCTCGCCAAGCATGAATATATAGAAAGACTTATCAACGCTGTCTGTGCACATGCCGACGTCTCCGTAGACTGCAATCTAGCTGCATAAAGATGTGCTCACAGCGTGAAACTACCATAATGAATTACTCCAATATGCTCTTGTTATTTTAAGAAGATTCCAACTATTTGATGAATGACTCCACTCACTCGAGAGTCGTTCAACTCTAGTTTTACTTAACGCTCCTCAACTACTCGGACAAACTTCGCTCGCACTTAAACTTCTCAAGTGTTAATCGATCACCTCTGGTCAACGATCTGTTTAACCCTATTAAGTTGTCCCGAGGCTCTATATTGTGTAGGTAAATTGCAAGGCGCGAACCCTTGCCTCCAGAAGTTGGCGTCGATGAAAAATTAAGAGGTTTTGACTGCAGACGGTAAACATAATGCGCTATTTAACGAGAATAACTGCGGTGTTAGCCCGTATATGCGGTATTGTGGTGGAAATTTTATGCCAAACTATACTCATATTTCTAGGAGCTGCATCGTTCACGGTTCATTAGCTATCAACGCGAGGCCACGTGCCGGCGCCGAGCGAACCTACGGCAAATGCACATAGCTTCTTGCTCCCTAGTGCTCATTAATATTCATATCTGCTGCAATATTGCTTAAATTTTGATATTTGTCTCATGAATTTTCTTAATCTTGCTTTAACGACTATGTTATACGAAAAATTATCAGCTCAAATATTTAAATAATATACGACGCGATATTACAGCAAAATGTTAGGTACATTTCCGTTCCTACGAGATTAATATTTCTTCTTACATTTCGTGTTAATATCAGAAATGGGGTTAAATGTAAGGGAAATGGAAACCGTGAATGAAGGCGTATGGGAGGCATTTTGCAGCTTTTATAAGCGTCAGTAAGCCACGTTAAATCCGAGGCGTTACAACGGCTTAGTGGATTTATTTTATTACATTTACTTATTCAGTATTTGGAACGGCATGATGACCGTCCCATAACTTTTAGTTGCTATTTAGATAATTAAATTGAATGTAGGATCACCTATTAGGGTACACCTATTTCTAACGTTCCGTAGTTCTTATTAATTGCTTTCATTACAATTACTTAATAAAATACATTGTGGAGTATTTGAAGCCTATAGTTATCGTTTAATTAATTAAGTGTATAAAACAAATAAGGTTATAACTAAGGTTAAACTGACATCCAGGAATATAATATCGGCACTTTGTTAATTATAAGTCGCCTACGAAACTACTAAAATAAACAACGATTTATTTAGAATATTAATAAATGAAGTAAATTAATAGAGTCTTTACCCTATACTTTACAAACATTTTATACTATGCATATTAAAGAACACAAACCTACACGTCATATATGTAAGGCTAGTAAAATTGAACCAAATTCATTATGTACTGTAATTTAGTGTGCAATTTGCAAGATAACTGTATTTTGGTTGATAGTAAAGAAAGTTCTGATGAAGTTATTGAATAAAACGATCTCGCTCAAATTAATCACGTTGCTTACTGTCGTAAGTTTCTTTTTGCGAATGGTACAACATCGTACGGCATACATCAGTCTTTAGAAAGTTTGCTGGTAAATGAAAATTTCAATTTTCCTTCGTCCAGTTGCGTACGAACCTACGAAAACCTAATAGAATTTTGATTATATCAGATTACTTTTTAGATATGCAAGTATATATACGCGTACTGGATTACTTAAATAAAGATAAGAATTTATTTAAATATAAAAATTACATTTGACACAATAATACAAAGTGACCAATGAGTAATCATTCAAATTCATCATGACTAGATACTATAGCCAACTAGCGCCCATGATAAATAATTAATCTTTTATTTTTCCTGCTAATTAATTATTACAATGATTTGTTCTATTTATTATTGTATCAAATCTTGGAAATAAAGTACTGCTAAAGTTAGATATTTGACAAGTTCTAATAGGCAGTAATTGTAAAATGTCGATGTTTGGTAGATAAAAAAGTAACAGATTGATTATGAATAACGGGCATCAATTAATCATCAATCTGTTTTATGTCTATTTTATGCTAGCATTGGGACTCACACACTACTTTGGAGGATCCTTCATTAAGATGCTCCGATGTGGCAATAATTATGTAGGTAATGCTAATATTTTAGTAAAATACTAGTTGTAATCTATGTACGGTTGTACCTACGGGAATCCCTTCTATTGGTAGGACCAACAGGCATATTTAGCAAGATAAAGAAAGGCGAGAACTCACGAAGAAAATCTCCACCTCACGCATCAAAGGTGCTCCAACGCAATTAAGAGTTCGGCCACCAATGATTTCTCACTCGTCCCGCTTCCACGATTAAGCGATTCAATTTTCGAAGTGCCAGCCATTAAATGAAGACGTTCCCGCCTATTTTCCGCTCCGCAAGAATTAAATGGAGCGGCGCAAGAAACAAAACCATCGATGTACCTCGCGAATATTGGCCGCTCTCGCAATCTCTTTTCCTTTTTTCCAAGAAATACTAATCTAGTTAGTCCAATCTCGAATGCGTTCCTTTAATCTGGGGAAATAAAGCTTTGCCACAATTAAGTCAATCACGCCTGTTTAACTCGATTTCCTTTTAAGAAACCTATTACAGACCGCAGGGACCATTCTCGGGAAGAGCTACGAGCTAAATTGCTCCGAGGTAGAACCAGTCAATTTAAATGTTAAAGCATTTTCATTAAAAATGACAATGCAAATTTTATTATAGAATGTTTTAGAAAAAACCTTTTGTGTTTTTACTTGACTTGGAGTTTTGAAAGGGAAATAATTCATATAGTTACTATGTTGGATTTGTAAAATGGTCCTGAAAGATAAATAGGACTTAGTTAAATAAAAAGGTAATACTTATGACCGAAATAGACTTGTGTGATTATGTCTGTTTGTAGTAAAACTTTTAATATTACGAGAATAAAGTGTTGTAAAATATAAACTAATATGACGCTCTCTAAATATTTTACCAAACCTCACGTATAACATCTTATTTATTTTTTATTGAAATTAAAACTTTAACATTGCAAAACTAAGGTGGTAGAACCCTTTGTGGTTCGACTCGGGCGGCACCCCCGCCACACCTATTTCTGCCTAATAACAGCAGTGTTAGGCGCTGCTGTGTTCCGGTTTGAAGGGTGTGGTAAGGGAGACAGACTTTTCCGAGGCGTTCCAGCTTAGTCCTCAGGGGTAGCGGCGCATCTGTGGCCGACCTTAGGTGGATATCTGATCCTATCTGGGGTTGATTACAGATGTCCATGGGCGGCAGTAGCCACTTACCATCAGATGGACTGTATGCTCGTCAGCTACTCCTATATTATAAAAAAAAAAAAAATGTTTGGGCTGGATCCTTTTAATTGAAATACGTCCAAACGATTTTCTAATAATAACAGTAGTCCATATAAAAGTTTATTTATATTAACAATAAGATATGAAGATACTATTGTGTACTTGTTTAAACTTGCGTGTGGTCTGTTGTCATAACAGTTTTCATATACTTATTATAAATGTATGATCCAATTGTTACGATATGGTTCCATAAATAGATCCATTGACCTCTCCGTTCAATAGTGTAATTGATTGATAATGAGATTTACTACGTTTATCTACGTGACAAAGTAAACAAAGCGTTAATTGTTTTATGTAATATTTATTTGTATGAATGAATTGTTTGTGGTTTAACAAAGTAAGGGAACTTAATGGTGCATTAGACAAGGAAGAAAAATGCAGGCTGTGTAAGACAATTATTTCATTGGGGGAATTGACTCAGCATTTCTCTTAACGTTCGCCGCAGAATCTTCCCTCTCGGATTTCTTGGTATCTTTTCAATAAATTTAACCCCACCTCTTAATTGCATGAATGGGGAAACCTGAAAAAGATTCATTAGTTACTCCTTATCGATTTATCATAATGTATTCGAAAGGTGGAAGATTTTTATATCTCTTGTTTTGATAACTCAGGAAAAATATCGTGAACGTCTTTTGCAGACTTCATTATTTTTAGTTCCGTATCTAATACGGAACCCTATTACTAAGACTGTTGTCTGTCCGTCAGTCCATATATCCGTTATATCATTTTAGGTAGACAGTTCAAATTTTCACAATGTATGGACTTCAATGGCTGCTAATGCCTACACAAATATTAGAAATAAAAAAATGGTAGTATGAAACGCTCTGGGTGCGGGTTCGACTTGCACTTGGCCAATTATTTTATTGTTATTCAAGTAAATTACAAATATATAATTCTATGTCGAAAATACTATATCAAATTTTTACATAGTTGAGTAACTTTTGTATTCATTCGCGTTGACACTCAGCTAATTTTAGTCATGATGAATGGACATAACACAGTCCACCAGATGTTAATTAGCGACTTCCGGCCGTGAACGGTTAGAACATAAGTCCATTATAAATGTGCTACCACTGAGGGCTAAGCTCGAATGCCATGTATAATTATGTGAGTAGCTTTATTTCATTGTTCAAATGTCGTAAGGGCGACATACTTTTCCGAGGCGTTCCAGCTTAGTCCTCAGACGTAGCGGTGCATCTTTCGCCGATCCCAGGTAGGAATAATTAATCCTATCTGGGGTTGTTACAGATGTCCATGGGCGGCAGTAGTCACTTACCATCAGGTGGACTGCATGCTCGTCCGCTACTCCTGTATTATAAAAAACGGTTGAAATCAAATCTCAGCAGTGGTAATATGGTGGCTATATATTGTAGTGATATCTACAAGGGGTGTTCGTATTCGAAGGTATTGGTCAACCGGAGTGCTCCAAGGATTCGAAGGACTCCGGTTGTGTCCCGTCGGAGATCCTGGAATCCTCCAACAAGTGTTGAGGACGGCCACCAGGGGTGCGGTTAGTGCGGTAAAAATCCCACATAACCCACGTCGTCGGGTACCTTTTGAAGGTTCCCCCTCGTTAAGAAAAAAAAGCAAAAACGGTATAAACGTCATAATGAAACGACGCGCAGATGTACTTATGTAAAAATTACCGTCAATAAAATTGATTTTGTTATACTAATTCGATAATCGTCATTGTCATCAACCCATTATTATCCCACTGCTGGGCACGGGTCTCCTCTCAGAATGAGATGGATAAGGCCATAGTCCATCGCGCTCGCCTAGTGCGTATTGGTGGAAGATTTTTAAAATAAATCTCTCAGGTATATATTCCTTACACGGTAAGCAAGTGATAAATATATTCTATTTTTTTATTCTATTAGTTATTTCTAATTCGACATTACTATAATTTTACTACGAACAAACTATAGAAACAGAGAAATTAATATTCAGTATTTAGATTACTGGTTTGACACATTGTATCTTGCTAACCTGGAGGTTTTGGGTTGGTTCTATGGTCAGGTAAAGAAATGTAAAATGGAGTAGAGCTATTTTAGCTTGGTTTTTTACCTCTGAAGCTACGTAGTCAACGAGTTCTTTCTCAGTTATGTTGGAGCCCGGTTGCCTCACAACAAACGCTGTGGGTTCCTCGCCGTACTGCACCGGCTTACCGACCACACCTGCTTCGCGTACATCTGGGTGTAATAGCAGTATCGTCTCCAGCTCTAGCGGAGCTATCTGTAATGGTACAATATTTTTTTAGTTAACGACGGACTTTATAGAGGCGATCATCTTAGCCTTGTGGCAAAGCACCTGTGATCGACTTCAAGTAGAACTCTTAGAGTTGGGAATAGATGTCAATGGGCGGTAGTGAGTTACCATCAGTTGGACTGCATTCTCGTTTGCTATTTCAATTTTATACAAAACAAAAATATTACAATTCAAATCCAATATTTTTTCCTTTATTGTATTGGCCGTATTTTGATCTGAAGGGGTTTTCAGTGTAAAGATATATCAGTCGTTGAAACTTATAAATACAGTAACGTTACCATGAGTTTTTACGTTTTGACAAATATGACTGTTTTGGTATTTGTTTACGCATTGGCCCATACAATTTCCAAGTTCTGTCACAATTCGCTAAGGGTGCTGATTGGAAATTGTATGGGCAAATACGTAAACAAATACCAAAACAGTCATATTTGTCAAAACGTAAAAATTCATGGTAAGGGTAACCCACCAGGTTTTTCTATATCAAGTAGATGTCTGTTATTTTTGTATTATTGCAGTACTAGTATGTAACCATAAAACATGTTTGTTTACAAATTATATCAAATGATTCATTTTAAACATATAATAACCTTATATCCGTCGTACGAAATCATTTCCTTCAGTCTGTCGACGATGTAGAAATATTTATCGTCATCGTAGTAGCCGAGATCTCCCGTTTTAAAGAACCCTTCCGGATCTAAATAAGTCGAGGGGTCGACTCCAATATAGCCCTTCATAAGGACCGGTCCGGTTATACGAATCTCTCCATGTTTATTGGGACCTAGAGTTTTGTTCGTTTCCGGATCTGATATCTGAAAACGTTCATATAATACCGAACTATTTATTATTAAAAATTACGCAGTAAATTAAAATGATCAGTTGCCATAGGTAGGATGGTGGTGAGCTATTTAGAGACATCATCACAAGTTAAATCATCATCATCATCATCAACCCATTATCGTCCCACTGCTGGGCACGGGTCTCCTCTCAAATTGAGCAGTTAAATAAAAAAGGGCAAAATTTAAAAATAATTATATTTTTTTTTATAAAAAAATATTTTTGAAGGAACATATCTTAAAGCAGCACCCTAAGTTTCATTAATTTGAAGCTGCATGTATATAGAAAAGATAAATATTATAGAAATGTAAAAATATACCTACACACAATTAATAACTTTATTTTATTGTTAATTGAGTAACTATACGTAATAATATCTCAATTGTATTCCATTATATTGTAGGTACAATTTAAACTATGGACTGAAACATAAACATTACGTAAACGAAACTTACCAAGTGGTTGGTATGGTTTAAATTGGTGCTACATCGAGCTTAAATAAATTCATGTAATGATATCTCGTTAATCTTAAGTAAACTTTACCTTCAAAGTTATACCCGGCGAAGCCATGCCAACGCTCCCCGACTTGGAGCCTTTAGTGCCCCAATTTTCCGAAGTTAACTCACCACATTCAGTCATGCCGTATCCTTGTAAGACATCTTGTAGCTTAGGAAGCCTATAATATTAAGATAGTGCTTAGTTATACATATAAGTTCAAAATTCATACGTAATTTTTGGGGGTTCCGTGCCGTTCCAAAGGGTAAATACGGAACCATATTACTAAGCCTCCGCTGTCTGTCCATCTGTCCGTCTGTCTCTCACAGGGCTCTGTCTCTTGAACGATAGTAATTAGACACTTGAAATTTTTAGTATAACTGTGGGCGCTATAACAACAAATAGCAAAAAAAGCTAAGCTAAAAGCTGAGTATATGAGAGGGTCTCCATAGAAGAAAAATGTTCAGCACTTTTCACAATTTTCACAATGCATTTGCTTCTATAGTTCCTATGACAAATACTCGTACATTAAATTAAATTTAATAAATAAAAATTGGTGGTACGAAACCATCCGTGTGATTCGGCTCGCAATTGGCCAATTATTATTTTGTAAAGTTACCACGTTACAGTAATTGACAAGATATTTATGAGGCTGATTCGACTAATTATGATATTCTTAGAAACGCTTACTCCATTTTCGGCAGACGTTAATGGCAAATTAGCTACGTTACACGTGTATCTATACCTATTATAACGTTAACTTAATACATTCCCGTAACATCTTAAGCGCAATTCTAAGATATAAAAATATGTAACTTACTCTATATTGTTATTACTGAAGCTACTTTCACTCCGCAGATGTTCATTTTGAATAAAAGAAAGTCTGTAAACTTGGCCAGGCCTTTTTAGGCCTATAAATTTTATATACAAATAGTTTTCTATTTGTATGTCAAATTTCATTATAATTAGTTCAAGGATAACTTGAAAATTTAATAGTCAAATTGAGTTACTTTTGCATTTATAACATTGGTAGATAAGAATAGTATAAAAAAAAATTAGTAGGTACATATCTACATCATCCATTAATGTCATTTAATGTTATACGTATACCATAACATACATATGCCAGGAAATAGAACAATAGTGGAATCAAGATTTACTCGTAGGGTTGATACAGGACATCTGCCCCGAGGCACTGCCCACGGTTTTACATCTTTATCCCTCGGGAAACTTTTGTTTTTTCCGGGATAAAACATAGCTTTTACCAGTTTAAGTATCCCCAAGTACAAAATCAAGGACATTCTATCGAGAACCGTCCATGATACAAGAACCAGTGACAAGACTCTGTAGGTATTTTATATTTTATAACCGCTTTTAGTTTAAGAGTGATTTAAATTTATATACGAACCTTGGTTTATATATTAACTAAAGTATATTTCTTAATAGTTATAGTTTCTTTTAAATTTTTGTTCCCATGACTGTGAAGATATTTATATTTGTAAAAGTAGAGTTGAAAATCAATGAACAACAATCAGAATATATAAAACGCCGGTCTAAAAGTTTCGAATACCACTCACATTTGCCTCAATCTCTGTACAATCTTGCTATGTAGTGGCGAAGAGCGGGAGTAAATTATTTTGAGAGAATCCAGGTTATACTTGTGTATATTCTCTGCTTTGGACATGTAGCCGACATGAGATGGAACAAGCATAGCTATGTTGACCTGAAAGAAAATATGACTATTAAAATAATACTAAATGTCTTTGCGTTCAACATGGATAAGTAATTCAATGGTATCGTCATGGCTGTGTGTTACTCAGTAGTGGGATAGCTTACTACTGTCCCACTGCTGGGCAAGCTCTAAAGCTCTCCTTCATAGAAGGAGAGATTTAGACCACAATCTATCATGCTGGGCAAGTGTACTTTGATAGACTTCACATGTAATTGAGAAATCATTTTTAAAAGGTGTGCGGGTTTCCTCAGGGTGTTCAACTTCAACGTTAAAGCCAGTGATAAATAATTAATGTTAATAATATTTTTTACACCCTTGCTACACACCTTTTAATTTATATAGTTTATATAGTATTTCATATATTTTTCAAATCCAATCCAAATTACAATAAAAATAAGTGGTGAAATTAAAGCATTACTTATTGCGCAAAATTTTGAGCGAAGTTTATATGCCTACACTCTCATAAGTCCGACACGATTAATAATACAACACGTCCAGCCTGGCTAGCTTTCCTCTAATACGGCAATTTTCTTAGCGCTGCTGTGTTTGACATACTGGGAATAATCAATGTTCGTATAGGGGCTAGTTCGCCTTTCATCGTGACGCACTGCCGCTGTTAGTCATCTGATGGGCTGTCAGCTCGGTGTTACATTTTGTGTCAGGGGCCAAGATACGTGTAACATGGATAGTATATTTTGTTTTCTACTCATATAATAAAATTGGTAACTTTGAATGTTTGTATATTGAAAATATTTGCAAAATATGAATAACTGTAAAGTAGTCGATTCAAATTTATGTAAATATGTTTTCGGTTTTTCTGTAACAAAGATGTATCATCGATGCACGGGTTTTAGCTCTTTTTAGACTTAAGCGTCTAAGCGACTTAAGCCTTTTTCGTATTTCTGATAGTATTATATAAATAACACTAAAGTATGGTTTTTGAGTGAAGAAATCGTGTTTATAATATTTATTAACTCACTTGACAGTCCTGAATGCATCGTAGCACTGCATCTTGTGTAAGATTATTTACATAAACAACTTTTCTTCCAGCTGACAGAAATTTGTAAGTCATAAATGTATCATAATTGTGATACCATTCTCCGAAAACGAAAACAGTTTTCAAGGCTTCGTCTTTGAATCTAGAAAATAAATAAACTATCAAACAAGCAAACAAAAAAATTATAAATAAAAAAAAACATATAACGAATAAAGAAACAAAAAAATATAAATAAAACGCGATATATGTCTACCAATTAAGAAATATGACCATCACTGTTTTTAGCGTTTATGTTAGTCACAAAGAAAAAAATATGAATAGGTATAAATAAATATTTAAATACTTGTTTATAATGTCAAAAACCGTATGACTAAAACGTTTGTTGGATGACCTGCATATGTGAGTAATTTGAAGAGACATGTAGAGAATGTAGAGAAAATGTAGAGTTCCTTACTAATAACTGAAACGCGTAGCGTAGAATTATGTGAAGGTACACGTGTAGCTATTAAATAAACTCTAATTTGAGGTGTAGATTTGTAACTTACTCATCCCATAAACTGTTTAGAATACAATTTAAATGCGTGAGACACACTCCTTTTGGCATCCCCGTCGTTCCAGATGAATAGAGTATGAAAGCAGTATCATTTGCCCCGTCAACCTTCGCCGGCTCAAATCTGTTTACATCAACTTCTTTTGAAATCAAAGATTTAACCGAAATCGCTGTGGCTGGAGCATCGTCAAGTGTAATATACGTTTTGATACATTCAAAACTGTTTAGTACATCGCTATTCGTTTCCCAAAAAAGTTTTGAACAAATGAAGTACTTTGGTCGTGTTATCGACAATTTATGCCTTAATGCGGCTGGAAGGAATAATTTATGTTAAACCTGGACGATAAAAGAATTGAACGGGAGTACGTCAAACGATATTAAGTGTTCGTACCTCTGCCGCCATTCAAATCGTACGGCGTGTATGTCGCCCCAGTGAATACGATTGCGAGGACCGTCGGCACAAAAGTATTGCGTTTTTCTGATCCGACCGCCACAATGTCTCCTCTCTTGACGCCCATGTTCATAAGTGAAGTGGCGAGATTGACAGCGTGTTGGGTGAGCTCCTTGTATGTTAACTTCTCTTTTGTATCACCATTTTCCTGTATAATAGAAGATATTGTTAAAAAAATATAAAAAATATTATTATCTAGTTAGGCTTATGAATGCAGTATCTTCTGAATATGGTTATTAAAGTCATGAGTATCTAAACTATTAAGCATTAGAGATACTCATGAATTTTATTAAATAGAAAGATCTACCTGAAAGTGATTACGCGATTTTTAACCTTGAATTAAAAAGGCAAATTGGTACAATTATGATAACTATGCTGAATCGAGAGCTATTTTATTGTGCAAGTGTCTGCTTTGTCATAAATATAATTAATTTAATGCGAGCCGTTTATATAAATGAATTTACAATGAATGTTTCGCAATCACAATTAAATGTTTGTTAATATAAATTTCCTTACCACTGCAATTTCATTGTTCATCTTCCGGAATTGGTCCAGCATGTATTTACCAAAATTTAAATGTGCCGGTATCTGCACATTTTGACAACCGTAAATATAAAGCTCGTTTGTTAACATTTTCTGTTATTTAATTAGTGAATGTTGTTGTATAACAATAAAGTAACAAACACTGTTACCGTGTTTGTCAGTCTAGCACTTCTCTCAAATAACCGCGACTTGATAACTCGGTTACGTTATAACCCTTCTTTTATAGTAAGTATCTACACGCTATTTAAAGGAACAAATTATTGTTATCTTCATTACCAGTACTACAAAAGGCCTGTGACTTTGTTCGAGCGCACATTGTACTTTATGAAATATAACCATTAACCATATTAATAAAAACAATACAAACAAAAAGGTAAAATTCATGATTTTATATAAACAGTAGAGAAATCATAGACGTTTCGACATATTTATCAATTTTTTCGATATTTTTTAAAGAAAACAATTAAATTAGTGCATTAATAGCAACAAAACAAATGTCTTTAGTTTTGTTAAACAGCAAGTTTTCAATGTAAGAATATGAAAAGGGCAAATATACATACAAGGTACGGTAGTTAAAAAGGAGGGCTGGAAAAATATGGGGAAGGATCTTATAGGTTATAAAGGCAAAACAAATTTAACTCTAGGATCGGTGACAACTGACCCTAACTACGTCATGATTTTTAGATTGAATATAAATACGAGTATTTTTAAGGTCACCTGTTTAAAATATTGTTACTTTTCTTTAATAACAATTATTTGTAAATGCTTGTTTTCCTTTTTTATTTAGTTGCAATGTGATTTTCTGATATGCTTGTAGAAATATACATACAGACATTATTGTGTCATTATAATTAGTAGTCTGGTACGGTTTCACTATGATGAAATCCTTTTTACTGCTCGACAAACAACAATCGCGATAAGGAATAATAGCCATAAAGAGATTTTCCATAGCAGCTTGAAAAATAGGGCAAATAGATTGATGTGTTTTGACACATTGTTTTGTAAATACTCTTATTTGTTGCATCACTAACGTTTGGTTTGGACGGCCACCTCAGTGGTATTTTTTCTTGAGTATTGCTTATGTACGATAACCAGCTGGATACCTGGTCAGAAATAATTATAGCTTTTTGTGAGTACACTATTTACATCCTTTATAAAGTACTATAGAGCAGAATCGCATTGTGCACTAGTATGCGTAATGTTTCACGAAATAAGTAAGTAAAAGTAATGAAACTAAATTAAATTTAAATTCACAACAATTAATAAATGAAAGTATTTCAAATGAATGAAAGAAGGTAGTTGTATTGACATTCAAAAAGTGCTCTGTAAAGAACCTATTTTGAATAAAAAATTGATTTGATTTGAATGAAGGTGTAACGAATGCATTAATAAGTGAATTAAGCCTTCTCTACTTTGTACATAATATATTTGTAGTATCTTTATTATACGAGTATAAACTAGCTTGGCACAAAATATGTATTACTGTGCCTGCCTTTCATCATCATCAACAACCCATTATCGTCCCACTGCTGGGCACGGGTCTCCTCTCATAGTCATAGTCCACCGCGCTGGCCAAGTGCGTATTGGTAGACTTCACATATCTTTGGGTTTTTTTTTTATAAATCTCTCAGGTACGCAGGTTCCTTCTCCGTTTAAGCAAGTAATAATTAGTTACTAATACGTACATAATTTTGGGAAATCAGAGGTTCGTGCCTGGGATTTGAACCTCGAACACCTCGATAGAGAGGCCGAGTTTCTTAATCACTATCCCTGCTTATACTTTTCTGCCTTTAACGCCTGGAATATTCAATACATATCTAATAGCGTAATAAAAGAAATATACCTACCTATACGGGTAGAACTTGAAATCTGGGCAATAATTGAAAAGAAAAAAGGTCAAAGTTTCTCTCCATATTACACCTTTGCCGAAAACGATTCGGGGACCGCTCATAGCGCCTTCGCACAAAGACGCATTTGTGATGTAAAATGTATGATGTTTACTCTTTCGGCTTTTACGTTTCATGTGATTGGAAGTTCACCAGAGCAAAACTCGTATACGTTAAATTACTAAGTAACATATCGATTTGGTCGGGACAATAAAGGCCAATGCACCAAGATTGTTCTTCGTTACATATTAATCGAAACGGTGGTTCTTACCTCTATTCAGGTTCCCAGCGATACACGAGTACGGTGCGAGCGGAACAAGGGATAAACTCTATAATTTAGTTCCAAATGAGTGGTAATGAATTCCGTACAGTTCCGATCTGAAAATTTTATTGGCACTGGGCTTCAATAAGTGACCCAGTTATTGGAAATGCGACGGACTTCTGAATTATATCGCCTATTTCTAAACCGTAACAGGTAATGGATTGGTGATTTTAACGTGTACTGGGAAATTCAATATTTATTAGTATGTTCACAATCCCACAATGGATTGAGCATATTGGGTTAGCTTAAAAATTAAGTATTCAGTTGATATAATAACTATTACTAGTATACTAGCTGTATCAGAAGCATAGATTAGTAAAGATTACTCACTCCTAACAAGAAAATGTAACCAGTTTTGACAATTGAAAAATGTTTTGCCACGTCTCCGTGCTAAAATTTCCTTAAAATATTAGAAATAATTATTTATTCAGTATGAAAATTACGCAGTATTAGTTATTTATTCGTAAATTTTCTCTAAAAATGTTTTATTTGTCAAGAATTAAAAAAAAGAACTTACAAATAAGCCTTTTGTGGCTTCATTAAATTTCAAGGCGGCGAAGTATCTTTACTAATCTATGATCAGAAGCTTCAAATAACAAAAGAATATGCAGGAAGATACTATTATAACTACTAGGAAGATACTATTATTAACTCTAAGGCTTAGAAAAGAGTAAGGCGAATTTTCTGATAAGTCGATTAATATCTGCTTCCATATCCTTTTTCGTACATCGTTTAATATTTCATCACGTCGTCACTATACTAATACCTCCCATATGTATCTGACGTAGCAACAATTAGAAGCGGCGAGATAGAAGCGTTTCTTGGAAGTATCATGTATAGGTCGGCTTTTACTTCCTTGGGACTAAAGCTTCACATGCTTTTTAGAAATAACAAAGTAGTTTAGAGTGTAATTTACATTTCTACACTCCAAGTTATTAAGATACTTAGTGAAAGCATGCATATTTTATACATATGCTTTTCGTAGGTATGTTACTAAAAAAGTAATAAATTTCGTTATAAAACTGCTAAGGCGTTCTATAAAAACATTGTACTATTAGATATAAAACCTACGGACAGTTAAAACATAATATTTTTGGGCATTCCTTAAACTTTATTTATCAATTATTTAATTTAATTTTAAAACATTTAAGGTGGTAGAACCCTTCGTGGTTCGACTCCGGCGGCACCACCGCCACACCTATATCTGCCTAATAACAGCAGTGTTAGGCGCTGCTGTGTTCCGGTTTGAAGGCTGTGGTAAGGGAGACAGACTTTTCCGAGGCGTTCCAGCTTAGTCCTCAGGGGTAGCGGCGCAGCTGTGGCCGACCTCAGGTGGGAATATCTAATCCTATCTGGGGTTGATTATAGATGTCCATGGGCGGCAGTAGCCACTTACCATCAGGTGGACTGCATGCTCGTCTGCTACTCCTAAATTATAAAAAAACACTGTAAATATTTGGTAACTCTTTGGTGTAAAGATGAAATGATTTGTAAATTATAGTATTTTTACAGTTTATTGCATAAATAGAAAATGTTTAATTGTTTCTGTGGTAACTAGGCATAAGGCCTACATACATAAATTATGTTTGCTATCTCTATTAAAATGTAAATGAATTACATTATCAGTGAAATAATTGTAGATACATTAATTTAGTTCACTTAAAATAAATTTTATTTACTCGTACGTTTTCACTTCAGTAACCTAATTTTCTGATATATTACTCACACCAAAACATGCTCTTTGCTCGCATAATTTGCTTTATTGGTTACTTTGAGTGTATTTGGGTATAGTTTGTGTATATTTTGAGAGTATCTTGCTTTCTGCCACTGAAACCATAAGGTTCTATAAGAACATACATTATTTCTCATTACGTCATATTTACATAAAAAAAGATTTTTTTACAGGAAATTCGAGGTTCGAATCTCAGACACGTATTTCCAATTCTGAGCGTATTAGAAATTCATCATCATCATCAACCCATTACTATCCCACTGCTAGGCACGGGTCTCCTCTCATAATGAGAAGGATTAGGCTATAGTCCACCACGCTGCCCAAGTGCGAATTGGTAGACATATATTCACATATCTTTGAAAACTTTTTTTTAAGAATTCTCAGGTATGCAGGTTTTCTCACGATGTTTAACTTCACCGTTGAAGCAAGAGATAATTAACTTCTAATACGCACATAACCTTGAAAAATCAGAGTTGCGTGCCTGGGATTTGAACCTCGGACCTGTCGATCACGTGGCCGCGTTTCTTAACCACTAGGCTATCACTGTTTAGAAATTAATTATCACTATATGGATTTTACGAATTTACATTTGGCTACCACCTTAAATTACATAGTGACTCTCTGAGAGTAGAGTCCCAGCAGTGGGATATGATGGGTTGATTACAAACCTTTGTGGTCCGGTATGTTGTGTTCTAACATAGGCCTCATGGTAGCAACGTACTTGTGGTGAGCCACAAACCCACAGGTAAGGTCAGTCATAAGGTTGTATATTTATGTATATCGGTTTTGTTATACAGATTAATAAAGTAGGAATCGTATTACAAGGTATGGTATAGCTTTATAAAGAAAACAAAAATAATAATAAGAACACAAAATTCATCGATTTATTTGAAAAGTTATTATATATCCATTATTTATGTCGGTAACATTGTTAAAAGTTGTATTTTTCTCTATACAAAATCTTTTCTGCTGAAAAATTTTTAACAATCTGAGTGAAACTTTTGATTGGTCAGTAGCATTTCAATTAAAAGTTACTTACCATACAATGAACTATTAGTTTGTTGACTCGAGTTTATCCTAGATTTCGCCATAGTTTCCGCTGTCTCATATGGATTCAAAAGTAGTTATTTGTTTCTTAACTTGACACAGATGCATTATGAAGATTATTCTGGAATTCTATTCAACAATACATAGGTTCAGTAACTTTAGATTAAATATATTTGTACGTTTCACAAGTTTGTGGAATAAAATAAATTTATATGTACTCGTAGTATTAGCTTATACATATTTTTTTGCGCAATGTACACTTATAGTCCACTACATTTTTTTTCACCGCGACGAGTCAAAGTTGAAAGAAAAATAATAAAAAAATTAAAATCTAAAAATATCCCTATTTTTTTCATGGTTCCTTTACATCTTTTAACCAATTTACATTTCAATATGAAAGACCAACTATCTGATAGTATTTTACAGAAAAAATAAACTCTGCATCACCAAATTTGTACACACAGTTAACGAAAGAAGATGAAGAGGGCTGAATTTCTCAAAAAATCTAAAACAATTGATAGTGCAAAAACGGTGACACTTTTACTAAGGTATTTTTTTTCCCCAGAGAGGTCAGACCCTCACCTATGTTCTCCCCAAGTTTGTCGTGGTACTTACGGGACACCCTGTATATAAAATTTTCGTGTCACAATGTTAGTTACCGTACTCCTCCGAAACGGCTTTACCGATTTTCATGAAATTATATATCCATATTCAGTAGGTCTGAGAATTGGCTACTATCTATTTTTCATACCCCTAAGTGATAAGGGTTGTTCACCCTTAAGTTTTTTTTATTTATATGGCAACACAAAGTTTGCTGGGTTAGCTAATACATTAAATAATATTGAAAGTTTGAATAGATGAAGACTGATTTCATTATTTTACTTGGTCACATATTTCAGTATTACGTAGTTCCGAAAACCGTGGAGAGAGAGGCCTTATTTGATTTTGCGGAAATAAAATATAACTATACTTGAAATAACATTCACGGAAAAGCAGATATAAGCAGAAGTGTTATATCGTACGTGAAAATCATATATGATTAAATCACATTTTTTTTTATAACATAGGACTAGCAGACGAGTATGCAGTCCACCTGATGGTAAGTGGCAGTGGTGCCGCCGGAGTCGAACCACAAATGTGGAATTCACTTCCACCAAACATAAGAGAGTCTAAGAACTCTTAAGAAGAATCAACTTTTAAAAAGAGAGTAAAAGACTACTACTTCTCCTTAGGAAAATTAGTATTAATCAAATCATTATATATTTTTTATTGTTATATTTGTATTATAATAATATGTTTTACACCGTTTTCTTTATGTAACTATATCTTTATATGTACGTTTATTTATATGTTAAGTATCATTCCATGCGTTATTCGATATTATATGTATGTAATGTATGATTAAATATATAATAACATATCTTTATTCAGTCTCGTGCACGCATATCCACCATTTGTTAACCCATCTCCTTTTATAGGTCTGCTGGAAGATATTTCGTTAGGAATAAGCAGTACCTTTGCACAACATTTTATTTATAAGTCTTTTATATGAATTGTCTATGTGTGCATAAATAAATAAAATAAATAAATGGTTCTACCACCTTCATATACTTCACATACAATTACAATCGCATAAAATTTACCAATATTGTGAAGAGTGTCATCACAGACAAAAGTAAGTGAGATTGGTTAGAATAAATAAAACATTTATTTTTAAGCATTGTTTTATTTTACACATTCATTTGGCATTTCCCTTCAATAGCAGGTTATTACAAAATTAACTATTTGCCTATTGACTAACTTCTCTAACATATACAGCGTATTAAAAGTTTACAAACTTAGTTTAAGGTAAGGAAGTACAAAAGTAAAATCATACATTCGCTATTCATTGTAAATTGATTAGACGTTACCTCAATTCGAAAGAACTTTACATTGATTTCTAAATGTTTTTGTGGGAATAACATTTTTTAAATGTGGTTATTATTTTAATAAATGATTATTCCCAAAGAAGTAAAATTTTGGTTCATTGTTGAAAATGGAACATTGATCTAGATTTATTTTATTTCTTTTGTGATTTCTGACAAAATATTAGTAGTTCTGCATTTTAACCGATATCACAGTAAGTGATCTATAAATACCGTACATTTTAGAGAAAAGACTGGTTCTTTAATGAACTATTTATTTAACATGGTTTATAGAAGTTGTATTTGCTCGCGGTAAAAAGTTACTTACTCATTATATAAAAGCAGAGATGCAAAAATGAAAAATTTGAAAATAAGGAATGCTCTCCAATATTCAGTTCCTACTTTAACATTAATTTCTACAATAGTAATAATCCTAAATAATATAAAAATATATTGTACTGTAAAAACATAGTTCTACTTAAGCACAGATCGTTCCATTTACATATATTGATTAAAAATTATAAATAACGTGTAATTAAATTAAAATTAGAAACTTTTATTAAATCTACTATAGATTAAAAATCTAAACAGCCATTCATTCACAAAATCGATGTACATAGTAAAAAAGTAACTACTCTATCAACACGTGTAATTTAGTTTTGCGTAAGACTACTTTAACTTAATCAATACGGTAAAAAATAATATACATATAACTGTTTAGTACAAAAGTAAAATCATACATTCACTATTCATTGTAAATTATTGTAAAACCTAAGTTTTTAGGTACACATAGTTTTGTATTACGGCAATGAACAACTCATATGTTCGTTTGAACACTTTAAAGCAGAGCATAATAATATAAAACACTGTTGTTAGACCAGTGGAACTCCCGTTAGAACAGTGGAACTATGTAGTAAAACAACAAAAATACATATATACACAACTTTACAATAAAAAAACCATAACAAACCTTGCGTGACGGACAAACTTAATAATAATTATTATTTCTCTGAAAGTACACGAAAATGATAATATTATGTCCTAATTGTATAGTTACTCAGTGTTCATACTTACGATTTGCTCAAATCAAATCTAAACTACACGGCCTTTCAAATCCTGTATCATTTATAAGTCAGTGAGCAAGCGAGGCATGCGCTTTTCAAAGCTGACGTGAGTTTCAATAGGTAATAACACCCGTGAATAACTTTATAATACCTACGTCATCATCTTTATACGTATTATTAATGTTGAGCAAATAATATTAAACACGTAAACTACTTATTCTACATAATTTCGCTCATTATCTATACTTAAAATGTAGGTAAATACTACCTATCTACTAACTAGGGCACGGCAAATGTAACTAGATGACATATTAGGAGGTATCTATGTAAAAAATTAGATATAAGTGCCTAAGTAAGCGAATTATCTGTGGTAAATAAGGACATGACTGTATGTATTACATTCCATTGGGATGTATATAACATAAAATGTAATTTATAGGAATAGACACTTGACATAAAAATATTCGTTTTGCTGTTACATCACCCAGACTAATATTTGTTGCTTTATTTGATTTTAAAATACTTATACGGCGCACATACTCGTACCTAAGCGTGGATTTCTCTGGACTCGTATGGCGTGACTTGCATCGCCGTATTTCTTTGTTTTAAAACGATTGTGGAATTCAGTTATTTCCATAAAATATTTTTTCTATGATATCATTTGGTAATTTTGTTTCCACAACATATTTGCACGGAGAGTTTGTTCGTTTATTCGAATAACGCATGCCTCATTATTATATCATTAGAATAAATAGTAAAGTAAAAATTGATTTCTCACATGAACTTTTATAAATTATATCTGTTTTCAATTACATAGTCAACTAATATAATATATTGGATTGACGGAATGCATAAATATGAGCGAGGAATTAATTGTGTACTTTTGATCTTAAAGAAATAATATAATTTTCGTTGTGTGGACCTTTAAAATAACAATATGATTAACTGTATAACTTAACAAAAATGTTTTTTTAGTATATTTTTTTATTGATTAACAATTATTGTCTGTTGTCCAGCTTAAAAAACTTATCGATGCTATAAACAGTAGTGTTGTTAGTGAGGAACAAGGTTTGAATACATTTACAGTAAAATGATATAGCAATATAAAAATGAATGTGTTGTGTAACTTGAAGGTAATTGCCGAACTTTCTTCCGCGTCAAAATCTGAAAACATAAAATAAATTAAATTAACATTATGTAGGGTAATTGAAAAATATCTACGAGCATACCTCCCGCGGCTCCGTTCCCATATGTGATCTACATAAGTTAAAAGTAAGTCTTTACTTGGAGTTTTTAAAGTAATGATTTTTTTCAGATTAGGTCAAACTTATTGTGGTTGGTTTCAAAGGTATTATATTCTTCTACTATAGTATTTATATTCTTCTTCAGAAATTATTATGTTTTAATTATATCTACGAACTAGGTACAACCACCCAACAAATATATCGCGAAATTGAAAATTAAAATGCTAAACGTAAAAATATTCTGATCCTAGTTTAAACTTATTATAACAACACAAAAACGATGTAGTAACAATTATATTTTTAATACTGTTTTGCCATAGAGTAAGTTAATAATTTTTAAATATCTCAATTAAAATACATGTATGGGACAAGCGAGAGTAACGGAGAATTAAATAGTTTGAATGACACAACTGTGATTTTTATGTACAATATAACTCTCGACAGAAAAAAAAGTGTTTCTATATAAAATTAAAAAGAAAAATCGGCGCGCCCGCATCGGCCTTTTGTGTTTTGCCTATCCATTGTACTATATGTTTTTTATGAAAATACATAAACGGTCATACTATAAAGAGATATAGGTATGGTCCCTTTTAACTGTTTCTGCGTGTATTCATGCGTGTATTGAATTATACGTTACCAAAATCTCTTATTTGTTCACCATATGCTACTCCTTGGAAATTGGAGCTCACGGCGTCACTTGTTCGGACGATTTGAAGTTGACCTGCTTGATAAAAGATAAAATCATTAAATACTGTACTTACATAATTTATTTCACAACCAAGAGATTTGAGTAGTATACGTTTGTTTATGCGACTGCCGTGACTTAATGAAGTGTTTTTTTATATTTTTATTATTATTCATTCATTTATCAATTCATTCATTTCAATAACGCCTAAATTGCGCATATGAGACTTTTAAAGGTAAATCGATAAAAATTACGTCTCAATTATTATTGAATATGGTTTCTGAAAAATAAACTACCTTAAATATTTTAACATTAATGCTGGAACTGATAATAATGTTTATGATGCAAGTGACTCTAAGCTTCTAAAGGCTTACATTTTATGAGAACGATAAGTTTAACATTTATGGCCCTATGAGGCTTCCTAGAGCAAGGAGCCGCGGGCATAAGCGTTTTCCTACAGATAGTAAAACACAAACTAAATAGGTACCTTTCTTTCGTATTGTTTGATTGTCTAACATAGATTTTTGAGTAGTCGTAAACGCTGACGGAGGGGCAGGTATCTCTGAAAATAAGCAATGTTTAACATGCGTATTATTAAAATGTAAACGTAACAAAACTCTCTTAAAGCCAAATAAGTCCTGCATTAAAGCCTGCGAATACAATTCATTAAATAGTATTTTTAATTTCATTATTTTTTATAGGCAATTAGACATTATTTTTAGAAAACGGTAATATTTTTAGAATTCATATACATACCTCTATACCTAGATGAACTAATTATTATCAATTATTTCATTAAAATAGTATGGATATAGTGTAGAATCAGAAACAAGATGAGCTCTATACTTAAAAATACTGAAATTGATGGCATGTAACAGTGAATAGACACTTATATTCGTAAAGTGGATCAATTATAACATTACACTTAAGTGTAAGTTACTTTAGTAGAACTCTCATTGATTCGCAACAGAGGCACTGTGTTCTAAAAACTTTATTTAAGTGTAAATCTAAATACTCTAGACCTAGAGTGGTGGCGACTTTTAAAAATAGCTGAACAATTTATAGTAATATTTACACGACCTGGTTGTAGAAGCATCAATTATCGGAATTGCCCCTTGAATTGCCACTCGGCTTCACTAGCAAAAGTCGATGTTAATGAATATATTTTTCAATCAATTTTTTTTGATTACTTACGTCACTGTTTTTATTCTGTTTACTTTCGTATAAACCTTGCAGTTGACCTAATAAGTTACTGCAGCTCATGAACTCATAAACACGATATAATACTTTCAACTGGCATATAGTTATCACCAGATGTCAATTGCACATGTGTAATTGTGTAATTTAGGACTAAAATGTTGGAATGAGGACAAAAATTATGATTGATACTTACCTATGAAAAAGTCCGTAAACCTTTTAAAACAGTTATTATAGTGGGATTAATTTCAGGTAGTGTGTAAATAATATCTGAGACCATCGTCCACGTTCAACGTCCAAAGACAAATGGTATTCAGCTCGATTAACCTGACATATTGTTTTCGGTGCGCTGATGGCACAGAGTCATGTCACAATTTTAGAGTAATGATAAAATCTAAGGAAGGCACTTGATCTTATATACAGTAAGGCCAGTTTAAAAAAAAACAATCAATGAGATTTTTGGTATACTGGTAGGCAAGACATAAGACAGATCGATTGTTAATAACGGGCATAAAATGGCATGGTACTCGTTTTTTCCAGGGTTCGCTTCCCGGGCCAAAGTCTATACCTTCTATATTTATTACGATTACAGTTATTGTTTGTAAATAAATAACTTATAATATTTACCATCAAGTTTAATAATTCCATCTGTTTCTCCGAGAGAATTCTTGGCAATGCACTTGTAGAAGCCGAAGTCCTCCTTGGTGATATTGCGTATCTTGAGCATCATAAATTTATTGTAGCCGCTGTCCACCGGAATAGCCTCGTACTTGCCACCTACAATTTCCATTTCTACTTAAATATCAAACCTGTTTATTTGCTTTTATGTTATTGTGGAAAGACACTTTTCATATTTGTTTGTAAGAAGTACAGTGACAGTTTTTTCTGTGACAACTCCATATAGGACAGGTTCTACCTGAAACTGATTACAGTACCCTTACCATGAGTTTTTACGTTTTGACAAATATGACTGTTTTGGTATTTGTTAACGTATTTGCCCATACAATTTCCAATCAGCGCCCCTAGCGGATTGTATCAGAACTATAGTGTCAGTAACGTAACATTTAAATGTCTAAATTGAAAACATGGCGCTTAATGTTTTGTCTCTCTTTTTGCGAACATGTGAGGAAGACAAAAAGGTCATCGTCACTTGAGCACTTACTTATTGTTACGTTTACTCAGTGGTGCGCTTTCGTTACTCATTCTACTGAAGAAAACGGAACAGAATAATGATTGAGTAAACGTAACGTAAAAATGGTAAGGGTACAGGTTCAGTGTCACTCCTAAGCAGCATCCACCAAAACTTAGAATTGCTACATCCTAGAATGCGTGTGGTCGAGTCCACTTGATTTTACCAAATTACAGGTCGACACGATTGGTATTAATTTTCTCCTTTACTTGATTTTGTGTTAAGTGAGTGGAACAACTAAATAATGTTTATCTCCAACTAATTTATCCGTGACTTCATTTGCTTGGATAACATTAATTAAGCCTGTTTGTTATGTCTAAGTATGTAAACAAAGAGCATGTACTCATTACTGGAAAATAATTGTCAAAATATAAAACAATAACGGTAGCCCTGTTTGACACCGCGTTAAATATTTTGGTAACAATTGTTCTAATTTCGATTTTGTATCTGGATTATAAAATTATCATTTCGAATCTGACCCATTCATAATATATCATTGTCAGAATCGTATCTTACTTGAATCGTAAAAACCTTTATTCTCGAGTCATTAGCAAAAAGTTCTGTCTATGATTAATGTTATTAAATCCCTACACAAAACTTGAACATGAATTTATTATTTGCGTTCCCTTGTACTGCGAGTAAAAGTTTTCCATTAGTCAATAATGCCTACATCATAAGGAGGAAATACGAATTCCTCATGATGATTTGCAAGTTTGTTCTCCTTTCGTACAAAAACATTTTTGGCAGTAAATTAATTTTTAGAACGAAACTTCAGCTTTTGTGTCATTTCAGAAGGGAATGTGTTTTTCTTCATGTTTAGTGGTTTTTGAAGCCTGTGGACATTTATTAGTCCTACCTGACGCTCATCACAGATGCTTACCGTCTTCTCTGAAAAAAAAATGGCAGTCCAAGCACACACACACTATCTTATTCGGCAATGAATAAGTTAGATTGTGCTAAAGCCGTCTGTTCTTAAAATTCTAGAGTATGTTCGTACGCTCAACAGTTAATCTTCATTTATTAATACTCGTTATTATATAACAATGATTTTTCAACCAAGAATAATTTCAAATGTAAATATAACAGTAAAAAACATTCAATACGAGTAAACGCGATTGCTATTCGAACGTATTCCATACAAATTATAATACTACCACGAACCATAGCATAGCAATAACTGGCTTTTTGAATTATTTATCAATCTCGTTCCAGACAATGTGAAAGTACAGGCATTTCATTTTAAAACTGTTCTCTATTCGCGCACGAATAGACACATTTGTTACTTTCCAATGCCTCCATAGTCCCGATACAAGGAAACTATTTTCATTATCAAGTCATAAATCAATGATAGAATCGTACAATTCCACACTAGACAGCTACACATGTTATTTAAGCGAGTTTGATTAATGTGTTTGAGTTGAATATTCTGTGTTTGCTTTATTACTGTCATTACACAAGGTTTGTGTATATTTTATTAAAGATAATAGAATCGTAACTTTTGATATACAGGACCGTCAATTACTTTACTTTAAATAAATGCAACTTAAGGAAGACAAGTATGATGTTTTTATAAAAATATGATTTACAATTATTGTTTGATATATTTAGTTTATGTGCGGACATTGTTTTTAGGATCCGTGTTGTTTAATCTAATTACTTTATTAATATTGGTTATATGGCATTATGGTTTAGTTTCATCTAATTTATTCATATTTATCAAATTAATTTTGCGACTGTATATGGTACAGTTCAACATGAAATGAATGAATAAAAGTTAATTTGTTAAAAATTTTACATGTTATACGTAACATTGCTTTTACACAGGGAAAATAAAAATCGAGACAAGAAGGATTTGACCTTATTTATATTTAAAAAAACAAGAATCATAATGTGGCTCCTAAACCTTACTTGTACCGATCGTTACACTACTGTTATACATATTTAATTAACCTGTTATGATGCGTACATAATAAAAAGTATAATGCGTATGAGAAAAACATAGTGAATTGAAAAAGTGTGTTGTTAATCTCACCAGAAATAATCATATCTCCTCTGTCCGTGGTCCAATAATTGATTGAGGACGGGTAGGCCTCCGTGTGGCACTCGAGCGTGACGTCCTGCCCGATGTATGCGCCTTCCAGCTGATTAGGTATCGACAGCATTGGCGGAACTGTTTGGGTACAAATTCAATATCATTTGGTAAATGGATAAGTATCGAACGAAACTACGTAATATGAATGTTATACATAATCTTACAATCTATAATTTTATACTCTCTACTTTTAACATTTTAAAGTAGCATGCAGTTCTCAGGATGGTAAATAACTGCCGCTTATGTATCTATAATCAACCGATAAGTTTAGAACCCCACCTGAGGTCGGCCACAGATGCGCTGCTACCCCTGAGGAATAAGTTAGAATGATTCATAATTTGTGTCTCTCCCCCACACCCTTCAAATCAGAACACGGCGATTATTGATGGTAACTGTTGTTATAAGACACATATGTGTGTTGTGGGGGTACCTTATTCGGGACATGAAGAGTTCTAACGCGTTTAAAACTGTCACTCTCAGTCTATACTGTTTAGTTTGGTTAAAACTAGAATACTTAATATTATTGTTTGTGTTGTGTTTAAGCAGTGATAGCCTAGTGGTTAAGAAACTCGGCCTCTCGATCGAAGGGTCTGAGGTTCAAATCTCAGGCACACGCACCTATGACTTTTCAAAGCTATGTGCGTATTAGAAATTAATTATCACTTGCTAAACGATGAAAGAAAACATCGTGAGGAAACCTACATACCTGAGAGATTTATAAAAAAAAAATCTCAAAGGTATGTGAAGTCTACCAATACGCACTTGGCCAACGCGGTGGTCTATGGCCTAATCCTTTTTATTATGAGAGGAGACCCGTGCCCAGCAGTGGGACAGTAATGGGTTGTTCATGAATTACGTTTATTCCATTTATTCCCCTAACATGCACATAATATTACATCACAATAAACTACATATAAAAATGTGACCAGTGAAAACGTGATGTAACCTAACGCTGTAACATTATTTTTTAAAAGGAAACACTTTTCATAAACTGGACATTGAGTTAGTTATTCATTATCTTGACAAATAAAGAGTAAAAGAAATGAAAAATCTCTTTTTTATCTCGAAAAAGGTCTCGAAACGGAACTGTTGGACAATTATGACCGAATGTCTGTTCTGAATTGCACGATTTTTCAGCTCTTCGTTAATAAATCTGTTCGGTATTTTGTGGAGCCACGATTTAAATCAAAAAGCCCTAATAGAATTTGAATTTTATAATTGATCTGTGGAATTAACAGTATAGGTACTAAGTATCATTTATACTGGGGCCTGTAAATAAATTGCACTACACGGGCAATAGAATACATTTACATGCAAATCAACAACATTTTATTTAGTTCCTCCACATTAAAATTTTAATGTAGGATTTTCAGTAAATCCTAAACCACTTAATGTATCAGGCAATTTATACTTATAGATCATGATGTGGTCAGATACATACCTCCAAGACAGCACTAGCTACCTAAGTATATTATCTTCGTGGCTCTGTGTGGTACTTGGACGTGGTGACAAGCTACCTTATTTTTATATAACTAGTAGGTACAATACAAATCAAATGTTGTGTTCTAGTTTAAAAGGTGTCATAAGGCACATATATTTCACCAGACGTGTTTCATCCTAACAGGTATCAGGGACAACAACGCATATGTGGCCGTGAGCACAAAATCTATCTTAACTAGATAAAAAAACGTATGACGCAAGATTATTATCTAAGTTAGTGAAGTGTATAAATTCTCCGTAGTTTTACGATTGTCGACCATGGCCATAATAATATGAAAGCCGATTACGTAGGAATATATCACAATACCGTGAAATTTCATATTATGCAACCGATCTAGCAAAATGGGAGTCGGGACTCTGTTACGTGATCGTGGAGTGGATTCTTGTTTTTATAAGGCTATATTATTATGTGTATGATGTTCAAAATGATTTTATGTTAATAATTCGGAATCTTGTGTTAAGAGAATAATTTTGAAGGCTATTCGTTGTATATATTTTTTGTCTGAAGAGCTGCTTTTTTATCTAGAAACATTTCATGTGTAATACATATAGTTTTACTTTAAAAAATAGACCTGTAACAACTTACTTTTGTATATGAAAATCTTAATGACAATGATGCCATAATAATTATAATTATCTGTATTTAGTAAATTTTTGGGTTACAATATATAGGATACGCATATTGGTACTAACCAGCTTCTTAGCTTTCCTAGTTAGTTATTAAGTCGGTTATGCGACCGTGCTTAGTTTTTCCATGTCACTTACCTTCAATCGGTAGTACAGTTCATATCAATCAAGATAATCCTAGATAATACTCACATTGGACCATGAGCATGATCCGTTTGCTAATAGACGGTGGCACTCCATTCGAAGCTATACACAAGTAGGCGCCCATATGAAGCCTCGACACCTTTGTAATGGTGAGGGTTTCGCCGTCCACTACGCTGACTGACAACAAAGTAACAATTACATATTAGTGATGTAGCTTTAATGTTCAAGAAGTATCGATCGCCTATTATTTATAATCTATCCATCCAATATTCTTTCTACAAGTGATCGACATTTCATAATGTCTGCATATTAGCAATTGTCAAATTTTGATCTCCGGTAACTAAATTGGATATATTAATTATTAATAACCAATCGTAAGTTGAAACGAAGAACACACTTATTCATGGTTTACCTGTGAATTTTTGGAAGAATTAGCAATTTTTTTTTTCCGGTATTTTTAAAATAAACCTGGATAGGCAAAAAGATATTCAACATTACATGCTGCGTCAAGTAACGCATCATATTATTAGCTTATTTAATTATTCGCAATATACAATAATTTATTTTTAATTTGAAAAATTGGTATTTTTTGTATCTTGAAGATTTATACATATTATTATTATAAAGTGAAACAGGATAAATAATTTTATTGCTGCCAAAGCCTAACATTTCGAAAAAATAATGTTTCTGAATGTGCGAGGTAAGTTATTCTTATGATACTGAATTTATTAGCTCTAGCCTTTTGTAACGCTCATACAATATATTTTAACGAGCAGTAAATCTATATTATTACAGGTATTTACAAAGAATTCTGAGATTGTCTACACGGCGGCACACGAGTATAACCATGTATAATTATGTTTACAAACATTTTTTTCTCTTTTTTATTATATAGAGAGTAGCAGACGACCTTGCAGTCCACTTGATGATATGTGGCTACTGCTGCCCATAGACATCTGTAATCAACCCCACATAGGATCAGATATTCCTACCTGGGGTCGGCCACAGTTGCGCCGCTACCCTCGAGGACTAAGCTAAGAGGAGGAACGCCTCGGATAAGTATGTCTCCCTTACCACACCCTTCAAACCAGAACTGTTGTGTTCTGTTCTGCTCTTTGTCACTGCTGTTGTTAGGCAGAAATAGGTGTGGCGGTTGTGCGGCCGGAGTCGAACCACAAAGGGTTCTATCACCTTCTTTATTATAAACTAGCTGACCCGGCAAACTTTGTACCGCCTCAATATCTATTTCATATAAAATATAGCCTATGTTATTCGTAAATAATGTAGCTTTCAAATGGTGAAAGAATTTTTAAAATCGGTCCAGTAGTTTTTGAGCCTATTAATTACAACCAAACAAACAAAGTTTTCTTCTTTATAATATTAGTGTAGGTAAAATGTTTATGTTACACATAACATACTTAGAAAAGATGTAAAAAAATCATTTAATTTTAGTTGTCACAACCTGGGCCACTCGATGCCGTAACAAATAGTAATAATCCTATAATTTGAATGCGTATGTGTATATATTTTACCGAAAATAGACCCTGAATATTTCTGTGAAAATTTGTATCATATTTTAAAAGTACTATATAATCTTGAATCACAACAAAGCAAGAGAGTACCTATATTGAATTAATGTAGACACAATAATCCCATTGCTATTCTTCCCTTTGCCTTAAGTTCAAAGCATTACAACGAAAATAAAATTCTCAGAGAAAATTATTTTCTGATATCCTTTTATTAGAAATATTATTTATTAAGTCTCATATTAGTCTCCCACGTACAGTTCAAGGTTCGATTACTGTTGAGGTGTACACCTTTATGTAGGTACCAGCACGTTGAAAATACACACCTATATATATTTTTTATAATATAAGAGTAGCAGACGAGCATGCAGTCCACCTGATGGTAAGTGGCTACTGCCGCCCACGGACATCCGTGAATAACCCTAAATAAGTTTAGATATTTATACTTGGCCACAGATGCGCCGCTTCTCCTCAGGACTAAGCTGGAACGCCTCGGAAAAGTATGTCTCCCTTACCACACCCTTATAAAACATACATACGTTATATAAAGCAACGTGATGTTATATATTGTGAATGTTTTCCCAATTAAAATTTTTTAGCATTTGTGTCAATTTCAATAAAGTGTCAACGTAGGCTTTTTGAAGAGTTTCAGTTATTTAGAATCTAGATTTAAAATAGATTGGTTAATTTAATAAACAGTAATTGGAATCAACATAGAGTTTATTTACCTATATTGTGATTAGTTTACAGATTCTTCTGCTTTTTCCATTGGAATAAATGAGTTTCTTTGTAGTTGGATAACCTAGTATTAAGAAATTCGGTCTCTCAATCTGTAGGTAAAAAATTCGAATCTCATTCACGCACCTCTTATAAACTGAATGTTTAGTAGAAAATAATATAATCACTTGCTTTAATAGTAAAGGAAAACACCGTGAAGAAACTTGCTATAAATTTCACTTTACAAATAGGTAGGTTTGAAGGTGGTAGAACCCTTTGTGATACGACTCCGGCGGCACCACCGCCACACCTATTTCTATCTAATAACAGCAGTGTTAGGCGCTGCTGTGTTCCGGTTTGAAGGGTGTGGTAAGGGAGACACGACTTTTCTGAGGCGTTCCAGCTTAGTCCTCAGGGGTAGCGGCGTATCTGTGGCCGACCTTAGATGGGAATATCTAATCCTATCTGGGGTTGATTACAGATGTCTATGGGCGGTAGTAGCCACTTACCATCAGGTGAACTGTATGCTCGTCTGCTACTCCTATATTATAAAAAAAAAGGTTTGAAAGGCGTGTGAAGACTACCTAACTGCATTTGTTGTGGTAGACAGTGCGCGAAACCCCTCTAATTTTGAGATGGTAGTAACGTGAGTCAATGAGTCAATGTTAGATATATGATACCTACCTGATTCGCCATTATAGTTAAAGTCTCCGCCGTCCTCGCGTCTCCACATGACGTAAGGCTCGGGGTAGCCTGACGCGCGACACACCAAGGTCACGTCGGAACCCTCCCGTACCACCAAGTCCGTAGACGTCATGTTGTCTATGATTGACGGTGGCACTAATGAAAATAAAAATAACGCTTTATTTCTTCATACGTCTAAACCAGTGTTTCTCAAAGTGGTCTGTGGGCTCTGGAGGCTTACAATGGAGCGGTGATCGGTCTAAACGTTGAAGGGCGTTGAAGCGATTTCGGGGTTATAGCTGATTTGTGATTAGCTTTTCGTGACTAATATTCAGAGGACCTCATTCCCCGACCTAAGAGCGAAAATGGAGCCCTAGGAATTAATTGGTTCTAAAAGTGGGCGATAAACGAATTAAGTTTGAGGTCCTCAGGTCTAAACCATTAGTTTGGGCTAGACGCTATATTTAAGTCAATTTGTTCGCCCTTTAACCGCAATAAAAGAGTTTCACCAAACTCTTTCCACTCGAAACTATTTACAAAATAGTTTGAAAGTAAATTTTTATTGTAGTTGACCACTGTAATTTTGTTGGACCCTATCTATTTATCTCAAGTATTTAAAGAAAACTACAACTGTTGTTGGTATTTCGTAACCAAGAGCATATTGTGAAGAATTATAATTTTGTTCGGTGTACAGTTTTTGGGTATAAATACTCGGAGCTTACAATATTACTAAATTTGAAAAAAAAACATGTTTATAGATTCTTTTAACACTAAACGATACGCTTACCCCTTTTTAATTGCCATTTCCACACTAATAATTTTCTATATTTTGTACTAGCTGTACCTAGCCTGCGCGCGTTGGTACGCCACGCAGTAAATTTGAAGGAATGAAATTATACAAATCTTCTCGAAAATTGGTCGTAACAACTCATGCCTACCTTACCATGTTACCTACGTGCGCTCATGCACAACAACTGTACTGAAGATCATCACATGATAATTTAAAATATATAAAGATTATATAAAGGACATACAGACAAACATTCATATTTATTGAAGATACTCACCAACAACTTGCAGGTATCCCTTCCTGAAGCGCATGGGGTCCGTATTGACCTGGCACATGTACCAACCGCGGTCCACCTCCTCTACGTTCTTTATATGCAGGTACCACGAACGATGGTCGTTGTACGACAGACTGATACGTGAGTTCCGCGTTATTATATTATGGTGGATACTCAATATGGTTTGCGTGTCCATTCGTACCCAAGCCACCTGGAAACAAGCATATATAATGTAGCTAAAGAGAAAATGCTTTTAACACAATCATTGTCACGTCTCGACGGTGTATATTTTTTATTCATGGCTCTCTCAGCGGAATTTCATCAAATAATATAAAAGCGAAATAAAATAATCTTATATTAGATGTATAATTTTTTATGTGTAATCCGCTTAGAAAAGTACATCTCAACAGTAAATTACGCTATTTTACTCGAATATTCTGAGCAGAGAGTAATAATTACTGCTTGAACTAAATTTTGTTAGTAAAAAAGTTAATTTGCAATCCTTATTAAAATTAGAGATACTCAAATTGTCCAATTAAGTTAATGTAGTAAGTAGTAGTATAGTACTACGAGTAGTTTTTGCCTTATGCTAAAATTGCTAAGTGTTGCTGTGGTCCAGTTTGAAGGGTGTTGTAAAGGAGGGGTATTAACATGCTACATGGGTTCTAGCTTAGTCTTCAGAAGTTCGCATCTGTGATCGGCTTTAAGTAGCGTGGAGCACCCCGTATCCTTTATGAAGTTAATTACTAATGTCTATGGGCAACATTGATCATTTACCATTAAGTGGACCGCACTCTCGTTAGTTACTTAAATGTTGTACAAAACTTAATAAAGCATAGTTAATTTTTGCTTACCTTAAATCCTCTTAAGTTATCCACAACACAGGCCAGGAGAGCGTCCCTGCCGACGGTGACTGTGACATTTAGTATCGGTTCTGCAAATCTCGGGTACATCGATTCTGGAATAAGTGAGACGTTAGACACCGCTCAGCAAGGACGGCAAACATGTTTACTCCGAATAAAAGTTTTTATAGAATAACTTGATGAGATGGCTGAACAAGATCAGTGGTTCTCAAACTTTGTTGCGGTTATAGAATTATCGTATCTTTTACCCAAGTTTCAAAGATTCAATATTATTCCCACAGCTGAGTTGTACATCTATGATTCGGTCTTTAATCTTACTACATTCATTAGCAAATATTACTAAAATCAATCTATTCTCTATAAATGACATAAACATTCATAATTTTATTTTTATACAACCGTTTACATTTGAATTACTGTTTACATTATAATATATAACACGTTAACTAATGAAATAAAGTATTTGGGGGTAATTTTTCTGGGGGCTAATTAGTTTAGTCAGAAGTCAAATTTGTATCGTTTACTATAAAAAAAGCCACTGCCATTTCCATATATTTGTGAAAAACAAAATGAACATTGTGCGTCTAGTTTTGTCAGTTTGAGTGCCACTGGAGCAGTCAGACCGAGCGGGGACATGACGATCGGTAGGTGCCGGCGTGTCTGCCGTCGTCCCGCGTCCCACCCGAGGGGTGCCTGATTTATGTCCGGCCCACCAACGACAAATAGCGGTTTGTCGCAGTATCACTCTTTCGCCGGTAAAATAATGTATCACAACCCAATGCTTTAACTCTATACACACCGCAAAAAGCTAGCGCCCGAATATGTTTCGGGGATTTTGTGACGCGTTTCAAGCAAATACTTGTACACTTTGTAATCTTATTACGGTACAAAAAGTTGTAAACTTCACGTTATTTATTTTTATAAGCTTGTTTGTTTCTAGTTTAATATTGTTTGGTTCTTAAATATAAATGTTTTAAGTACTAATTGGATGTAACTTACTTTTAACTATTGAGTGATAATTAGTTGGACTTATTGAAAAGAATTTTCGATCGCGCCATTTGTCCGTTCACAGGCTTTAATAAGTGTAGTTATAATAGTTGATGGCCAATTACAGGTAAATTATGTATCACCATACGAGTAACGGTATAGTTACTTAAACCTATAAAAGTAATGAACTCTTTATTACCCCTGTGATATATAAGGCCTCGAAATATCCATTAATTATTGAATGTTCATTAATAGCCTTTTGGAGTTTACTCCTTAAGAAACGATTTGAGTTATAAGGCCCGGTACGGAAATTTTATGAGGAGTAAAATCAAGTGTAACACGAAAAGTTGAGGCGTAACGGAAACCAAAATATGAATCAAGAGTGCTTTTATTAATTTAAAATACAGTAAGTTCAAATCCCATATGAAAGTAATTATTACAATAAAAATAATTAGCAATATATAAAACATTAAAACGTCATTAACTAATTTGTTTACATTTTTGCATAAATTAAGTTATAGGTTTGATCATTTATAAACACTGTGAAAAATATGAACATTGGCGCCATAATATGATTAACAATCTTTTATGAACGTTTTTAAAGAAGAGTAACATATAAAATCAGTAAGCAATTGAATAAGATATAATATTAGCAAAATAAGTTTTTAACATAAAGAGGCTTTTGTAGTTACTGATATATTAATTTAACTTATAAAAATGGATGCATTATTGATCAGCACCATCTATCAACGATAAACGGGCAAAATCAAAACAGTATTATTTAATATTTATTACAGAATTATTGCTAATGAATTATGTTAAAAATAAGTTATATAAAATTAGCAATACGTTTTAAATGAATTCTAGAATTATAAAACATTCAGAAACAATCGAAATTACATATAATAACATGTTTATTGAGTCTCATATAAATTTCATCCGTAAATTGCAACAAGGATATTTTATAGATGGCAAAGAAATTATAATTATTAAGTTTTAAGTTATAAAACGTTTAACATTGTTTTAAATATAAATAATTATATTATATTAAAATTTACTTTAATATAAACAATTATATTAAGTTACCATTATAATATTTGGAACCAAAATACATAGATTGATAAACTTGCAAACTTACAATTTATAAAACTTGCCACTAGATGGCGCTATTTTATATTATTTTGTAACATACTTTATGTAATACGCATTATTGAAGTAATATAAATAATCCGAATAATTACAGATATTATGTTTGTTTCTCTTATCATTTTAGCAGATGCGTTCATTTACCTACCCTTTTTTCTATTCGATATATATCATAATTATCATTCGTAAGGAGTAAACTCCAATCGTGCGTCGTAGCTGACACACACACACTTTTTTATTTGTAATCCAAGGAGAATGTGACAGTTTAGAAGGTGTATCAATATTAATATGTAGGGAGATCAAATTTAAAAATAACGAATACCTTCAAGACATCTAGTAATAAGCAAAATATTTATAAAAGTCTCAATCATAGGCCTCAATGTTAAAGTTTTAAACCCACACGAAAGGTAGCTCAAAAGGTTATGTAAATACTTAGGGATACCCTATTAAGGTTGAAATACTGTCTGCCCAACCGTGGGCGTTTATGGGTAATTGGGGCACAATTAGCAATCGATGTTAATTAACCTACATCGCATCTGAATGAGGATAAGATACCTACACCTGTATATACATAGCTATTATAAGTGTACTTTAAAAATAATGCTGATTAATAAACTAAACTTAAATCGGCTTATAAAAGGGCTTAAGTTTTTTTGCACATATATTTATTATCTGAGAAAGATGGGAATGGAAAAAGATTTCGGATTTTTTTCTCTGAGATGGTAAATATAAAAGTTGGATAAATAAATTTAGCAATAAGATGATCACCCGATAGTTGCGTCATGTATGCGTTTGTATGGTTTTTAAAATAAGTAATATATTTTTTATTATCTTATTTCAACATGGCAATATAAATACTTGTTACATTTACAGCTGAATGCATTTAACCAGACAATACACACTACAGTGTTAATAGTAGGACAGTTTACAACTTGAACTCTGTGTACTACATTTCTCAACAGTAGGTGAATGGTCATTGCTGAATGGCTCATGCAACTACGATAACAAAAGGATTTACACTGTGGTGCCACTTAACCGTCACGTAACGAAGTGCCTGCCAGCCTGAAACCCAACATCATGTGTAATAACGTTGCACACATTCCAACGTTTCAGTTCCCAACTTATCTCTGCAGAATCTAACAAACCACTAAACCAATCTGCCTAGTTCTGTTTCGGCTTTTCACAAACTGTTTTCGCCACCCGCTTTTGTATTCTGGGCTTGCAATTACATTTATTTGAATGCAAAAACTCTCAAATTACATACGTTCAAATAATTGGGAAAAAGGAACGGTATCTGTATTGATTAATTGCAATATGAAAATATGCAATTTAATCACAGACGGAATTTATTTACGATTCTGCTTTTTACGTAGTATTATTAACTTCGGTGGTGTGTCGTGGTTTAACTATTACGACTAACGGTGAACTTATTTTATGATTATGATAATGTAGTCTAATTTAGCAAGTGAGGTGCTCCAAGTGAGATTCCCGTTTAGGACCATAAATATAAGTGTTGTGGCGCGCCACTACAACGCAACGCGCCGCTGACCGTTTGCGTTGCAGTGCAAAGGGTACAAAGCGTGTTCATCCGAAGCCATTTCAAGTAAATGCCGGAATACACGGCATGTTATACGACGCATATTTTTGCGTTTTGATGGGCAGGCGTCAAGGATTTTGGCGGTGTGGAAAAGCTCTTATTCGTGTCGGTCTCGGACCAAGGCACCTAGAAACTTAGAATATCCTCTTTCCTGGCAAATTTAGCACACTTTCAAAATTTCTATAGAGAATTTATAGTCATTTAAATTTCCACATGAGGTTTCACTGAAAGTAAGTGACTTCACTTTTAATGATGCACATTACTTACTTTTATATTACTTATAATGGAATCTAACTGAGCTCTAACTGAGCAGTAAAGAAGAATGAATAAAAAATTTCCGCATGAATGCTCTTCTTCTATTTTTTGATATATAAGTAAGTGCAATATTCCTGTATTTCATTCCATTGTCTATTTTCATGGAGATGGAAGTCCATTATATTAAACTAGATGTGCCTTTAACACATTTTCACGCGTCTGTTCGACGTACTCGTACAAATAGCCGATTGTTCAACGAACAAACACGTACGAAATAAAGTTATGAACGATAGTCCATTCAGTGTTTTCAGAATTTGCACAAAAACTCATTCTATTTCGACACCAATATATTCTAGCTAACATCAAAAGCGAGCGAAAGCTTTTTATATAAAAATATATCGGCTATTGCACGTTTGAACGGAGATATGCATTTGTTGTTAAATAATTGTTTTAAAAGCAGCGGAACGTAAGTATATTAATAAGACTAGTCTTAATTCTTGATTAAACGGTAAAGGAAAACATCGTTAACCTGCACACTTGAGAGATTTTATAAAAAAAAACCTCAAAGGTGTGTGGAATCTACCAAAACGCACTTGGTCAGCGCGGTGGGCTATGGTCTAATCCTTCTCATTCTAAAAGGAGATTCGTGTCCAGCAGTGGGACAGTAATGGGTTGATGATGATGATGAGTCATAATTCTTATTTTGTGGTCTAGAAATGCAACTATAAGTATACTATTTACTTCCGTTTGATTAGTAGTATTGACGACAGTTACTTTACGTATAGGTATAGCAAAATGAAATGGTACTATTTTTTAATATTGAACTTACCATCTGCGACTTCAATAGGGGCTACAGAGACTACATTTTGTCCACTTGGTAGTTCTCGACCTGTAAATAAAAAATAATCCATGATTAAGTAATTATTTTTAGTATAATATATTCGGTATTTTATAACTATCTGTAAATTAATTAATTAAACAAAGAAAATCATAAAATATATTTAATTAAATGTATACTTCCAAGTATTATCTTTAAATCGCTGCAATTTCAACTAGATGGCGTTGTTTATCATGTTTTAGTTTATCAGCATAATATTTAAATTATATTTTATACTAGCTGACCCGGCAAACGTTGTGTTGCCATATAAATAAAAAAATGTTGAAGGTGAACAATCCTTATTACTTAGGGGTATGAAAAATAGATAGTAGCCGATTTTCAGATCTACTGAATATGCATATAAAATTTGGTGAAAATCGGTAAAGCCGTTTCGGAGGAGTACGGTAGCTAACATTGCGACACGAGAATTTTATATATAAGATACTTAATCCGTCAAATACTTTATTAAAAAAAGCTAAAATTTTACAAGATCCTAAATAATGTTTACATACATTAGGTCTTTTAAAGCTAACTTAAATGATGTCGATCCTGTTCGTAACTTTCTTAACTTACATAACTCCGTAACAAAAAATCCCACCGTCGCTAAAGAAAATATAATTTCAAAATTGTTAATATTGTTAAAAACTTGTAGATTTTTTGTAAAGTTTCTCTACATTACAATTTTAGTAAATGTCCAATTATACTATATTAGGGTACCTACATTTATGAAATATTTTAGTATTAAAAATATTTTTTTCTTCTATTTACTATATGCATACGTATTATTTATTCCAACAGTGTAAGCAATACTAGTTTATTGGTACACGGGAAAGAAGAATAAAATAAATAGTTTCAATTTCACTTCGCACATAAATTCTGGTCTCGCTGCATCTATGATCGTCTATCCTAAGTCAATATTGTCAGGAATAACACATCGATCAGAGGCGTCAGCCACATTCTATCTTAGTCTCAGTGATACCACAGTGTTAGGAATTTTGCTTCTGATGCTGCGACTATGATTTTTCGATGATATAAGAATATTGTAAATTATTTATTACTTACTTAAGAAATCATTAGGAAATGTACATGAAAGATTTGCTAGTTGGACTTTGGCATAAACTCTTCTTATTCTAAGAGAAGTATTTTGTTAAACACGTAGCAAAATAGTTTTTACTCATTACGGTAGTGTTAGTCGTTTAGCTAGTGTCTCAACATAGAACATAACTATGTTCTAAATTTGTTAGGAATATAAAATAGACGTTAAGTTTTATAAAACATATGTTTCTTAACTATGTGCAAAATGTGATTCTAGAATAAATATGTAACTCTTTGTTCATTGCAAATTAAAAGAAAATAGTTAATAAAATATGTGGAAATTAAACAAACATCCTCTTCGCGGCCATTTACCTAAACTTGGAGGAGTTCCGTAATATAGAGGCATCTACGTCGGTTTAAGAACTGCTAAAGGAAACCAGAAATCCGAACAGGTGCAAAGTTAAGACCACTTAGGTACTTCGCAAGAAACATAATTTTCCCCACATAAATTTGAGGTTATTAAGCATAATTTCCATATTGTTATTTGATAGTTTCCAGTGGAAGCTTCGCATCTATTACCGAAGTTGGAGAATTATCGAAACTTGGATTGCCGTAATTATGGAACTGCGCCTGGCCCCTAGTTTAACACAACCACTTCTTGAACTGTAACCGATCATTATCATTTTAAAACAGTATTTGTAATGAAATATTTTTAATAGCACACGATTATAATATCCAGTCATATTATACAGATTATATATAAATGACTGGATATTATTATTTATCTGGTTTTATACCAAACTTTATAATTATAGTAGTGATAGCCTAATGGTTAAGAAACTTGGCCTCTCGATCGAGGGGTCCGAGGTTTAACCCCCAGGCCTATGGCCTAATCCTTCTCACTCTGAGAGGAGACCCGTGCCCAGCAGTGTGACAGTTATGGGTTGATGATGATGATACCAAACTTAGAATTTGCTATAAAATAGGATTTTCACATATATTACGTTATAGTCTGACTAAATATTCATTGGTTTGAATCACACGTTAGTATACGGGGTGTATGTGAATAGGCCCTACCTGAGGACGATCACAGATTCTCAGAGGAATAAATTAAAACGACGCCACATTAAGTTGCAATAATGCCAAAACTCAGCCGCACAAACACTGCTCATGTAAGTCCTATTTTAGACCACAGACACCACTAAGGATTAAGTTTGTAGAATAATTGCTTGTGATATTACAACGAATGTAAAAGTAAGTTGATTTATTTATTGTTTAATGTTAAGAAGAACGATTATGCACCAATTACACTTATTAACAATTACATTATAAATACATTTCTATAGATAGATGGAAATAAATTATATAACTTCACAATATCGATGTTAATTATAAAAAAAATGTCAATGATGATAAGAGATAAGTTATGAAAATACAATTAAGTATTAAATGTTACTTACTTATTCTAATGTGTATGAAATTAATAATAATCGCTTCATAAAGACATATGCAGGGAATTATTTAAAAAACGCGTTATACATGTGAAAAATTGAAATCAAGTGTAGTAATTACAGGATCAATTATCTTTATTGATATACGAACGGCTATGTACAATTTTATAATAGTGTAAGCAATAATGTCGTGTAAAATTTTACAACGTCGTTAAAAGTTTCACTGTTTAATTGCTTACCGCGTGCCGCAGTACACCACTGCGGGTATAAAGTGTTTTATGACAATGCATGTTGTAATAAGTGTTGACTTAAACATATACCTACGACACGGTGTCGTGGCACGTTGTGTCGTGTACATTACGAAGTCGGGTCGCGGAAGACTCTGACGTGTATTGTACAATATCACGACGTCAAAATTGGCGATGTCATCCTCTTTCTTCTTCTTACTATGATTTAGCTCTTGTAAGATGGATTTTGTAGATTTCAACGACACGACATCGCATCCTTCACTACGCTACAACGTGACACGATATGTCGTATCGTGTCCCGTGTCGTGTCGTTTTTCCTTTACTGAATTATGTCGTACCATAACTTTAGAATATACATTTAGTCATCAAGCTATTTCGTCGTGAATCAAATAACTATATTAAGAAACAACTTTAAATCACGCTGCTTTATTTCCTAGTGTGTAAAGAATTTGATTAGACTAACTATTATTTACGAGCAATGCTCTTTGATCCAATAAATCATGAAGATAATAATGTAAGTATTGAAGGTAATTGTCGCTTATCACATATTTTATTTACGTACAAGAAATAACAATAAATTCCGATCGAATGAAGTTATCTCTGCGTACCTACTAATTTTCGAGAGCGATAGGTATGCAGTGGTAAATATAGGCACGAACTCATTTTAATTTCCCTTTTACAATTTTTTTATAATATAAGAGCAGCAGACGAGCATGCAGTCCACCCGATGGTAAGTGGCTACTGCCGCCCATGGACATCTGTAATCAACCCGAGATAGGGTTAGATACTTGAGGTCGGTCACAGATGCGCCGCTACCCCTGAGGACTAAGCTGGAACGCCTCGGAAAAGTCTGTCTCCCTTACCACATCCTTCGAACCAGAACACAGCAGCGCCCAACACTGCTGTTATTAAGTAGAAATAGGTGTGGCGGTGGTGCCGCCGGAGTCTACCTTCGGAGCCGACCTTCGAATCTCATTATATAACGACTATACGCGATTACCGATTTATTTAGTAATAAATCTATTATTAGCTTGTATTAGTCGTTTAATACATATGTATGTATTAAAACTGCCGACTAATACAAGCAAATTATAAATAAGTGCAAATCCAGTTGCAAATGTCAATTAAAAGTTAAATACAAAATAACTAATCTAATTCAACGTCAGTTAAGAATGAAAGTAGTTATTCGGTTGGTTTAAATGTATTCCAATTTTATAAAAGCTCTCTATGCATGTAATGTGTATTATTTTATCTCTGGGGAATGATACAGTAATTATTAGTACAAAGTTGAATAGGTCATTTGAAATTTATTTCGCACCTAATGTAATCTATTAATAATAGTTTATTACAACCTCTTATTTTAATACAAATACGTAAGCAGGTATTGAAATAACATGTATGAAAAACAATATCAAAGAATATACAACATAGGTGATATATCTATATCTATTCGAATATCTATTTTAAATGTTATTTAAATGTAGGTATAATCCGCGCCAAACTGCTAGTCTGCTCCGAATATAGAAACGAGTCGCGTCGCAACAGCGAATTGCAGCTATTAGCGGGACGAAGACAGCGCGGGACCCCCCCGGCATCCGTCCGCTGCCCGCTCACGCCCACGGGTACATACCTGCGCGCAACAACTTCAGAGCAGACTAGAAGTTTGTTTGCCTGTACACAGTTTAATAATGACTTTATAATGTGTACCTAAGATGATAATGGTTAATTACGATTAAGCTTTTCTGTAGTTATCGCGTAATCTCAATACTATATATATAAATATTCATATCCTTTTTGCTTTTGTTTCAATGCTAATTTCATGTAGTGGGTGGCAATAGTGAACGGTTGTTATAAGTTGGTACCAACTTTTAAACGCCCGTTAGTAAGTAATGATTTATCTTATCCAATTTTGCCTATCAAAGTCCTGAATAATTACTGTTTAACAATTTGAAACATTTCTAATTTTAGGGCGTAAAAATTAGTCACAGTTCAACAGCGATTATTTGTTACTTACAGGCGCGAATCGCTACTTTGAATAACTCTTAGAATCACCGAGAATATATGCACTATCATTCTTATAATAAATATACTACTGCGATAATAACAGCAATACTGACAAGGTCTTAGATCGTATTCTTATTAACTTCATTTCATTGCGTACATATCTATACATTTTAAGTCAAGTCCAATGTAAGATAACAAAGATCATTCGCAATTCCAAAACAAATTCAGTCTTTATGACCGAAAATGGAATCGATTGAAATACTTTTGAATATAGCTTCGAGGATAGTCATCCATCTTCGAATATTGGATGTGCATTTATGATATTGAGGTACGGAGCTAGTAACGACAAAAACTTTAAAAAGAAATATGAAAAACTCTACAGTAAAATTTTGCCAACAAATAAATTCATGAAGCAATTCGGCAGTGTTGCCAATTCTATTTTTCTGGCATGCTTGTACAAGTATATAATAGACATTTTGGCAAATGCAAATCCTATATGTATAGGTAACAATATGTACAGTTTAATGTATTAAAGCGTTACATATGTAATATTTAACATTACAATAAAATATACATATAAATTAGCTTATTTTGCACATTCCTCACCTATTCGCAAAGATTTTATCTTGTAGTTTACGTTTTAATTAAATCCTATGATAAATAAATTACACAACTTAAAATAATTCATAAAACTATTATGAAGTTTTCTTTTTGGAATTGAATTGTTTCTGAAATATGCTAGAATATATTGATGTTTAATTGCTATCGCATAACAGCGTACGTTGCGCTTGATTCATACAGTTACATAATATTCCGCGAATAAATATTTTAATCGGTAGGACTCATTTTCTTAATAGAGTCGATTAAAAAGTCCTTGGAATCCAAAAGACATGCAATAGGTACTATGGGGAAGGAATATATAATTTGCTTCTTGCTATTGCTATTGCTAAGTATGTTTTATGTTACATACATATACATATTACATCGTAAGCATTTTTGAAAATAAGCCCATTACACTGTCTCAGCGTTTCATTTGCCTATTACCCGTTACGTCTCCAACGCATTAACTAGGATTGGTTTTTGCTGGCTCGGAGAAGCATATGCCATTAAAACCACCGTTGACAGGCCCTCTTCGCGGCATCGACAGGATTGTTCCATTATCGCTGAGCAGATGAATAATTGACATTCACGAGTATACCCTTGGATGCGGCAGTGCCGTTTAAAACTGTCTGCGCCTTAGGTTATATTGATATGAGCTTATAATGTAACGGCATAAAAATAGACTGCCATAAGTTTGTGTATTAATAACAAATGTACTGCAACGCTCGCTTGTTTTATAAATATGCAAGCATATTACAAGATTAAAATTAGTTAGAAAATTATTTTTTAAAAACTCTCTTATGATAAATAATGAATGAAACGTGTATATCTTCGTCATGTATGGAAGTAGTTTCCATCGCACATAATTACATGATGAAATAAAGTAATGCTATGAGTGCGTGGGTGTATGCATAGGAGAGATAATTAAACTTGTTAAGGAAATTAATGTACTTGTTTTGTAAATAACGATGACACACATTATCAGAATTTTATGACTCAACTTTTAACCTTATTATCAACAGATTTATGTGATGGTTAAAATAATTTCGTAGTTAATATAATAAGCTATGTATTACGGACGACAACGGCCTAAGAATTTAAATGTAAATGTTGATTAATGTAACTTGTGTATGTAATTAAGACTATGTAAATAAGACATTTTATTGCAATAGATATAAGTCCTACGTAATAAGAATAGATATGTAAGAGTAGGATAGCAATAGAGTGTAAGCATAGAATTGTAAGAGTAAGACAGGCTATGTTAGAAAGGGACGGCAATAGGACGCGGTTGCTGACTGAGCCTGCGCCTGTTGCGGTACCCAAAATAAGTACTTAAGCTCGCCTTTTTGTATGGAAAAGTGTGTACGCCTCGGAATAAAAACAAGAAGAAAAGAACTGAAGATTCAAGTTGGAGTTTTATTTGAAAACCCATAATCTACATTGGTCCTTCGAGAAGCCGGATTTAAAGAAGACTCAAGATGAATACGCCGATCGCAATGAACACAAGGGGTCGTGTTCGCTCCGAATCGGGGTACAGCGAGTCAGAAGCAGCCCCGGGCGCTAAGGGTGCGCCAGGGCCATCGCTACACCGAATTTATGAAGATTCTCCGCAGTCGCCGTCGACGGTCGCAGGAAATTCCCAAGAAAAAAGGATGGAGCACTCTCCGCCAGAAGGGGCGAGAGAGACAGCACCAGCGACGTCAACGCGGACGTCCGTCATGGGGCCACCTGCACGACCAGCTAGCACGCCACCAAGGCGTGAAACTTCATCGCCGGTGCGGAGACCTACATCGCCGGTGCGGAGACCTACGTCGCCGGCACACACCGCTCGCAGTAACACTTCAAAGCGAAGCATCGACGCACGTATGAAGATGGCACAATACGAAGCGGAGAAAGAACTCGCGGCTATAGAAGAGAAGCGGCTACTTATGAAAGAAAAGCTAATCAAATCGAGATTAGCCGCCGAAATGACTGCAATCGAAGCCGAATCTGAATATGCGGCGAGCTCATGCAACGAAAGGGTACAAGACTGGGTGGATAGAAGCATGGAACAACCAACGGCGACGAAATACAGGGAAGAACCGGAAGAGGTTCGCCCTCCCGTTAGTAAGCAACGGGGGGAGAACGCGAAATTCCAAGGCATTCAACGGCTAGCCGACACCTTAGAAAAACTAGTCGCCTCAAGACCGTTGCCTCGCCAAACAGCGGAACTACCTATATTCACGGGAGCCGTCGCCGAGTGGCTACCGTATAAGGCCGCCATGGAAGAATCTACAAGACTCTTTAAGTTCTCTCCAACGGAAAATCTCCTTCGACTGCGAAACAGCCTGCGAGGGGAAGCGAGAGAAACCGTGCTGTCACAGCTATTCACCGCATCTAACCCAGATATCATCATGCGCACATTAGAGATGAAATATGGAAGACCGGAATTCATAATAGATCGGGCCATGGAAGAGCTCAAAAAGATCCCGAAATTAGGGAGCGCGAGCACCGATCTGTATGAGTTCGCGGTGAAGATTCAAAATATTGTCTATACGATAAAAAGTATAGATAGAAGAGGCTACCTACGAAACCCGCTACTCGTTCGAGACGTAATGGACAAACTGAGTCCTCATCTCATAAGCAAATGGGCGGAGTACGCAGCCAATAACGAAGCACGCATCATGGAAGATAATGAAATGATAGTACTCTCCGAGTTTTTAATGGCCGAAGCGGACCTTATGATAAGGTACACCCACACAACGAAGCGAAGCGTTCCGGTACCCGTCAGAAGAGAAGTAGCACCAAAGCGGGTTGCTACCAAGGGCGTATACACTGCGGGGGAAAGTCAACCGGAAGAAAGAAAATGCTTCATGTGTCCAACTGGGGGACACTACACTACTGAGTGCGATAAACTCAAAGCACTCGACGTCAACGAGCGATGGAAGTGGGCAAAGGACAACAAGATGTGCTTCAAATGCATGAAAAGGAAGCACAGCAGGTTCACATGCAAAGCCAAGGCCTGCGGAGTCCACGGATGTACCTACCAACATCACGCGCTACTGCATAAAGAAAAAGTAACGGAGTCTACGACTACAGTGAGCACTCCGGACGACGGCAGGGAAGACGAAGCAGCCGCGCTAGTAATGAGCGTCACGACAAGGAGGTCGCCTATTACATCAGTACTGCTCAAAACCTGCGAGGTGAAACTCAGCGGTCCACGGGGGGAGGTAAATACGTACGCCCTCCTAGACGAAGGGTCTACTGTGACGCTAATAGACGAAGAATTAGCGAAGCAACTCACTAACGGCGGACCGAATCGACCTCTGAACATAAGGGGTATTAACGATCAGAGAAGGATCGACAGCGAAGCGGTCAAGGTTCGTGTCAAAGGGGTACACGAACAAGAAGCCTACTTAGTGACAGCCCGCACAGTAAAAGGACTACAGCTACATCACCAACGCGTACCGCACAACTTAGAACGGTACAAGCACCTGCGAGTTGTACAAGATAGCATCAGTAAGGGAGAAGCTCGACCTCGCATATTGATAGGTGCCGACAACTGGCATCTAATAATATCGCGACAGCTGCGCGCCGGCAAGAGAAATGAACCCGCCGCGTCGAGAACGAAGTTGGGATGGGTACTGCACGGGTCGGTACCCAGGAAATCGATTTATCAAGACCAGGCGGCCGTACTTCACATCTGCGCGAGCGACGTCCAACTACAGAAGCTCGTCGAGTCACATTTCGACGTGGACTCGCTTGGCGTATCGACTAAAGAAAAAATTAATAAGCATGAGAAGAGAGCCAACGACATTTTCGAAGCGACCGCCACAAGAAAGGACGGCCACTTCGAAGTGGGTCTGCCCTGGAAGATAGATAACCCCACGTTCCCAGATAGCTACGAGTCTGCCCTTAAGAGACTACACACGCTCGAGAAGAGGATGACTAAGGAGCCGGCGTTTAAAAAGGAATACGCGGCTCAGATCGCTAACCTTATACAAAAGGGTTACGCGGTGCAATGCGACGGCAGCGAAAGGGATAGCAACGTAAAATGGTTCCTGCCGCACTTCGCCGTCACCAATCACAACAAGCCGGGAAAAGTTAGAATGGTCTTCGACGCGGCGGCTAAGGTGAAGGGAGTCTGTCTCAATGACTTCCTACTAGAAGGACCCGACCTACTAGCTTCACTCACAAGAATATTGTTCGGGTTCAGAGAAAAGAGAATCGCCGTCACAGCGGACATCGAAGAAATGTTCCTTAGGGTTAAAATCAGACCCGAGGACCAACCGGCACAGATGTTTTTATGGAGGGACAAGCCTACGGACCCTCCGAGAAGATTTAAAATGGTCTCCATGATATTCGGAGCCAGCAGTTCGCCATACCTCGCTCACAGCGTAAGAAACCGCAACGCCGTCGACTATGAAAGTAAATACCCAGAGGCGGCCACGGCGGTCAAGGAGCGACACTACATGGACGATTACCTAGACAGTTTCCCATCTGAAGAGGAGGCTATTAAAATGGTGAACGAAGTTACCTACATCCATCAACAAGCGGACTTCAACTTAAGAAGATGGAACTCAAATAGCAAGAGAGTTTTAGCTAGCATACCCGAAGATAAGAAGTCTGAAAGCGCGAATGTAAAGTTAGCAGCACACCAGAAGGAAAAGACATTGGGGCTGCGCTGGGACCCGAGCTCCGACACCCTCACCTTCAACACTGACATCAAGAGGGTTCCCGATGAGGTCAGACTGCGGTTGAGAGCACCGACTAAACGCGAAACCCTAAGCGCGGTTATGTCGGTGTACGACCCACTGGGGCTTATCAGTCAATATACGATCGTCGGCAAGATGATATTACAACGCTTGTGGCTCAAGAAGGTTGATTGGGACCAGGAATTGCCATCTGAAGACGCTAACCTATTCGACGAGTGGATAAGGCGACTCCCAGATGTCTCAGCACTAGCAATACCGCGGTGCTATAGCTACAACGTAACGCCGGAAACTCACATCGAGTTACACGTGTTTGTCGACGCAAGCGAGCAAGCCTACGCTACGGTGGCCTACTGGAGGATCGCACACGGCGATCACATAGAAACAATACAAGTAATGGCCAAGGCGAAGGTGGCTCCACTGAAGTTACTAACCATTCCGAGACTGGAGCTCCAAGCTGCGTTAATCGGGGCACGAATGGCTAACACTATAGTCAGGGAGCACAGCTGTTGGAAACCCAAACGAGTCATATACTGGAGTGACTCCCGCACCGTCCTTCAGTGGATAAGAAACGAGACGAAAAAATACACGCCGTTCGTCTCACATCGCCTAGCTGAGATCGCCGAGCTCACACATACAGAGGATTGGCGATGGGTGCCTACAACACTCAACGTAGCCGACGATGCGACCAGGCTTCAAACCGACGGGATCGACAGCCGGGACCGGTGGTTCACGGGACCGCAATTCCTACGAGCCACAGAAGAGCACTGGCCTACGGAGAACGGGGAAGGTGAAGAGACCGGGGAGACGTGTTACACCGTCTCAGAAGAGGACTCGGACCGCAACGACTCATTACCCGACATTAGAAGGTTCTCCAGTTACCTGAAGCTTATAAGGGCGACGGCACTTACTCAGCTATTCGTCGAGAAGCTTCGATCTAGAGACAAGACTCTACACTTAGAAGTGTCACACTTAGAAGCGGCCGAACGACGGTGGTTTCAACGCGCGCAGCGGGACTCCTTCCAACGACACAGCAAATTTAAAAGGCTCGACGCAGTATTGAACGACGGGCTAATAACCGCAAGAGGCCGTATAGGTGCGCTCTATTCTACAACGCACTCTAATGAGCCGGTAATACTCGACGGGCAGCATCCCTTTACTCACCTGCTTGTCGAGCATTATCATCGCCGGGCGGGACACGCGAATAACGAACGAGTCGTCAACGAGCTCCGTCAACGATTCATCATACTGCGCTTGAGGCCTACAGTCAAGAAAGTAGCACGAGCGTGTCAATACTGTCGCGTGTACAAGGCGACTCCGACGACACCACCGAAAGGAGACCTACCTAAAGTGAGGTTGGACTCGGGGCACCGCGCCTTCACCTATTGTGGCGTGGACTATTTCGGGCCCCTAACGGTGACTATCGGACGAAGACACGAAAAGAGGTGGTGTGCACTATTTACCTGTCTCACCACAAGGGCCATTCATTTAGAGATCGTCCAGTCGCTCTCTACGGACTCAGCTGTTATGGCGCTGCGAAGGATGGCCGCCAGAAGGGGTTGGCCGCGCGTCATATACTCCGACAACGCCACTAACTTTAGAGGGGCCGACGTCGAACTGAGAAATACATACGGAGCATGGATCGCAGCACTACGGGACTACGGTCTGCAGTACAACACCGACTGGCGTTTCATACCGCCGGGGGCGCCACACATGGGAGGAGCCTGGGAGCGCTTAGTGCGTTCAGTAAAAACCGCACTAAGCACCACGCTCAAAGAAAAGTCGCCAAAAGAAGAGGTACTGCAGACGTTAATCACCGAGGCCGAGTACAGCGTGAACGCGCGACCGCTCACGCACGTCTCCGTGGACCCCGAGGACGAGGAAGCACTAACGCCGAATCACTTCCTCATCGGCTCATCGACGGGGCTACCGCGGACGGGGCCATGCACCGAGGCGGACCGCAGCACGTGGAGAAGGGCGCAGGCACTGGCGGACCAGTTCTGGCAGCGATGGCTGCGAGAGTACCTGCCTACGCTCATTCCGCGGGGGCCGTCCAACGCACAGGCGTCACAACTGCGGGAAGGCGATCTCGTAATTGTGGTCGACTACGCCTTACCCCGCAATACCTGGCCGAGAGGAGTCGTCGAGCGAGTTCACCCGGGACCTGATGGCATCGTCCGGTCTGCAGACGTCCGCACAAAGGGAGGTGTGTTCCAGAGGCCAGCGACGAAGCTTGCCGTCCTTCAGATGGAGGAGGCTTCGAAGAATCTACGCCGGGGGGAGAATATTACGGACGACAACGGCCTAAGAATTTAAATGTAAATGTTGATTAATGTAACTTGTGTATGTAATTAAGACTATGTAAATAAGACATTTTATTGCAATAGATATAAGTCCTACGTAATAAGAATAGATATGTAAGAGTAGGATAGCAATAGAGTGTAAGCATAGAATTGTAAGAGTAAGACAGGCTATGTTAGAAAGGGACGGCAATAGGACGCGGTTGCTGACTGAGCCTGCGCCTGTGGCGGTACCCAAAATAAGTACTTAAGCTCGCCTTTTTGTATGGAAAAGTGTGTACGCCTCGGAATAAAAACAAGAAGAAAAGAACTGAAGATTCAAGTTGGAGTTTTATTTGAAAACCCATAATCTACACTATGTTTATAATATATTTTATTAACTTTATACGTCATAAGTCATTTCCTCATCTTCAGTATTTATGGCTCTGCGACGATTAGTCAGTGAATGAGTTTCATTATGTTTGTATATAATACGTGTAATATGTTTCAGGTACCTTTATGTAGCTTAAAGGCAAACAAAGACTAAAATATAGCCTAAAGAATTACTAAATTTAAAATTTCATTCTCGCTGACGCTAGAAAATGTGAAATAATTAGAGCGCTACCAAAACTATTATGAAGAAACTTTTGAAACTTTCTGTTGCGGAGACGTGAAACATTTCAGGAAATTTACTTTGGTATTCAGTTAAATAATTACTTACTACACTATTATACGAATTCTTTGCAATAAACGCTTACGTTTTATTATGGGGAACGTATGTGGAATATGTGGTCACTATACCGTAATATAAAACACGTTTGAAAATGATTGCTATATTTTATAAAACTGAATCAAGGCTGGAATTGTTTTATTATAAGTTGTTTGAGGGGATTTTGTAATGGTAGGCCGTTGCAGAATTTATGTTGCCCTATTACGTTATAAAATTAAACGCATTTTACACTTATAATTCCACACTAGAACTCCCTGTACAATTAGTGCAATTGACATGCACAAATATTCACAAATACCAGATTAAAATAGAAATTCTTAATTTAGAAGTTTATTTACCGAGGTTGAACCCGGTACTTTGTGTGTGACCTGTGTAGACCGATAAGGCGACCATTTTACCATATTGGCCCTTGTACATGGGTACCTATACAGGTTATCGTTATAATATAAACGTACATTAGTTCATAGGTTTTCCTAATAAAGTTCTGAAGAAGTGAGCTGGATTTCATGAAAAATAAAACAGTAAGAAGGAAGTTATTCGCGTATTAACGCCACTCAAAAACTGTTTCAAAAGACTATTTTCTTTTAATTTGAACAGAAAACACTATAATAAAACCCATCTATTATTACTCGCTTAGTAAATACACCTATGAACAAGAAACCAGAAAATATAGTATTTTATTTTTATAAGATCAAGATAAAATTATATTATATTATTATTGTACCATCGAAACTAAATAAGTTAGTAGTTTCATGGTTCACAGAAGGGGCGGCTCACTCCAACCCTGTTGACACGGGGTCATTCCGAAAGTAAACATGGCGATTTCAGCCCTATTGCCAACTTTACCATAAGTGGATTGGATTCCGATAAAGCCGAGGCTCCCTAACACTACAGTAGTTGAGCTTTACAACATATTTTGCCACCCGTCTATACATGTTTGCGAACACAAGATGACTTCATCTTAGCTAGCTAGCGAAGGACACTATAAAACATTTATGTTTAGCTAATCTTAATACTTATCTCTACCACAGTGAGCGGTTTAAAGCTAGTATTAAAAAGTTCTACTATACGGATGGATTGTGTTTTAATGTCCTAGATCTAGATCTAACCTAATTTTAGATGTGTGGGCTCCTCGTTATAAGTATACTAATCACCTATAGCAAGGGAATACACAACATAAGAAAATTAATGCAAAAAGAATTTTCTATCATGGTCGGCGATGACGAGGCGTTTTGTCTGATATTGTAAATGTCTATAAACGAAGGTGACTTTCCGTGACTTTCCGTGAGGTAGCCCGCATTCGTTATTTTTGTTTTTTTTTTATATAAAAGAAAATACCTAAGCCGATTGAAACAATACAATCTAGAAAGAGTGTATCAACAGCCCTTGACCAAGGGGACAGTGTCGCCGATATGTCTGCTTGTACGCATTGATCCATTTCACAGACTAGTTTTCCCATAATAAGTAACTGTTAACCTACTTACTTGTAGGAAAACGGAGTCTTAGTGAAAATTAAGTGAAGTAGCAGAGATAACTATGGTATATAATAAATATAGTTAAAAAAAAAAACAAAACAAAAAACACGCTTTTATGATAAAATCAAGCGTGGGGTGCTCCATTTATTAGTTTTCGAAAAGCACGCCACACTTTTTCCACAATTATACTATTTACTGTTCCTTAAATGATTCCTAGATTTTTTAAGAGGTCATTATAGATATGTTGATAAACTTGTTGCAATCTAGTAACTTGCGATGAACTTTCTCTAAGGCGCTTAAACAATCTCGCCTCGAATATCGTTAATCCTAAGGATGTTGATAAGGACAATGGTACAAAATTATTAAAATCGTGTAGTGTCATCGGTTCTTGATAATTTTTCAATTTTTTGAATTAAACTGAACGTTCAAATTGGATAAAATCGGGTTCAAAGATTCCGTTACTCAGTTACGTACATACATACACCCCAAGCTAATAAAAGCGTGCTAAAAATGACATTTTACCTATGGGACACTAAAATATTGTTCCGTTATTATACGAGTTGGTAAGACGCAGAGGTTTATTAGTTAGTTATTGGTTTCTGGGTCTTAGATTTTTTAATATTTATTTTGGGTCCATGTCAACGAAATACTAGGAATTCTAATCTGATTTTAACAGCATGTAAATGATAGGTACTTAGGTATGTAATGGTAGGTATAAATACTTAGTCAGTAATGTTTAATAAAATGTCGTAATATAACCATAATAAAAATCTTTTCGTTTATCTATTAAGTTTTTATGACTGAAGTAAGTGGAATTTAATAAGGCGTTCATTGAGTATTTTGAGATCTTGGAGTAAGGTGACACCCATGAAATTCCGGATCCCGGCATAAAACCTAACTCCACGTGTCGTAAAATCTAAGACTTTGCAAACCCGTACCATCACTGCTCCGTATTTATTATTAAGCAGATTCAACCCCACTTTGAATTTTATATGTTTGGGATAAAAATTATAATCACCTTGGTTATATGATAGAGGTATTATTGTATCGCGTTTTATTTATATAAATATATTAAACTTTATAAATATTTAACAAGAACTATACAGATCTAAATAAATGTGTCTAATAATCATCAAACATTTCTGATTTTAATATCTAACCATAATTTAGTAAAACGAAATTCGAAATCACGAATTCGAGATCACCATAACATTTTTTTCTACTAAATTGACGGTATAAATTTTTCAATAAAAATTTCAAACAATTGACAAAAATATTTTACGTTTTCAAATTAATCGAAAGCATTTTTTACTAAACTGTTATTTAAGCACTATATTTCTGTAATAATAAAAAAATATATAGTGAAAAAAACAAGTGAGCTTTGATCTATATATTTAACCGCCTTGAAGGAAGCCATTAAATGACTTAAACGGCTGGCAGTTCTGTCAGCCGTTTAATAGCTGTCATGGAATAATTTACGCGGAACAACCCGACGTGCGCATTTAAGACACGAAATCGTAGAAAAAGTGCAAAGAAATATCGTTTCATTCGTAAATGATCTAAAAACTACATTTTTTTAATATTTTTCAAACCCGAAAATAGATGACAGTGACAATTGTCAAAAGGTTACATTTTCTTGTTAGGAGCGAGTAATCTTTACTAATCTATGATTACCATCAACATTAATTAGATGCAATATTACATACTAGTACTGTAACTGCTGTATTCGTCAATAACTCGATATGCACTTAAGACTCAATTATGTAAACCTTTGACATAACCGTTCCTTTCAGTTAATTGCTAATTGTAGTAGATTCAAACACAGCTTAGAAAGCTTTTTTGCAAGATAATCGCCGTCTCGGAAGTACACTTACATTCCACCGGGGAATATTGCCATCGGTGTAGCAGAGTTAATTATACCGTGGAGATACCAAGCACGTATTGCACGAGAATATACGTAAATATTAAATGTATCTTCATACGCTTATCGTAATTACAATATAATAAGTAGTGCCAGAGTCGACATGTTTTGGATGATGTGGTTAAAATACGATAACGTAGGTAGCCTGATAGTAATATGCATATCTAGACATAAAGCTAAGGCCATATGGAATAGAAATAATAATTCACCAAGTACAAGCCGAACTCGCACATGGAGGCTTCCGTACCACCAAATATTCAATGTTTTTTACTTATTTTTATTCATTTTATTATTTTCAATAATATAATTATATCAGACAACAATAGATGTCGTTGGGGATACGTAAATTTTCAATAATACTTAGTTATATGATACAAAAATAGATGGCGTTGGTGTGATAATAAATGATACGTAAACAACAAAATATGTTTTATAGTTCTTATATGTATTTATTATAATACCAGTTATAGTAGTAAACGGATTGTAAAAATTTCAACCGTTTCCCTAGTACCGTTTTACAGTTACATCGAAAAATGCCGAAAAATACCGGTTTGTTGTATGGAGGCCTCCTTTAATATTCAGCTTTATTTTATTATTAAAGTATTTGTTGTTAAAGCGGCCACCGTTATGCATCCTCTGTAAAAAGTTCATGTGTCTGTCTATTACGGTTCCGGAGATATAGCCCTGTGACAGACGGACAGACAGCGAAGTCTTAGTAATAGGGTTCCGTTTTTACCCTTTGGGTACGGAACCCTAAAAAGTAAAATAGGTATATATATTCCATCTTAGCGACCACCACCACTGATGTGTTACTACGTTCGAGGACTAAGAAGGAACGCCTTATATGAGTATTACCTTATCAAACCATTCAAACTAGCACCACTGCTGATATTAACCACAAATGCTGCTGCATTTCGTAGAGGAGAGATATAGGATCATGGATGCTAGTTTGTAATCGAATCTAGAACGGAAAGTTGTAATTCTACAATGTATCACAGTATCATAATATTATTCAAGATCAGTCACAGTTGCGTTTTCTCTCTAGGGTATACGGAGACTTTGAATGCAGTCAGTTTTCGCCTTGGGCATTTTGCTACGTGATAATTAAAATACAAAGTTATACCATGCATGAAAGAATTTTCATAATTACTTTTTGATTAAAAGTAGAACATTTCGTGGTACGCCTGCGGCATCACTACCGTCGTATATATTTCTGTCCAAGCATTAAGTATACTGAATCCGTAGCATAAATAAAAATCTATAAGTATTATTCTATTTGACCAAACGTGGACTTTTTATAAACAAAATTAAAGTCTTCTAAAAGGTCAATTAATTTTTAATTAAAAAAATAATTGTAACAATTCCATCACTATGTGAATATTAAAATTGTTATTCAATTTTATATGAACATGCTTATTTAAGGCTTGTATTTTACGCGACTTTAATAAATTTCCTCCTAGTACGTATCCGTAACATGGCCGCAAAATGATTATTTTTTGAGCGACGTATATTAAATCCCTCGCTGCGCTCTGGATTTTACTTTAGAATCGTTTGCTTTTCGCAGGATTGTATTCTAGAATCATTTACTTTACCTACTTTGGATTCAAAATAGCGCCTTTGCCCAAAAATATCACGTTGCTCTCTTGTGTATAATCTACTATTTTAAGTTGGTAAGTAGGAATAATTTTATCGTAGCGTAAATTAACTTTCTGAAGCGGGCAAATGAAAACATTACTTAGGAGCTTATATGGAGCAATGTGTTTTTATTCCAACGAATAAACGTAGGATGTAATAAGCTGTAAAATATTACTTAACATTATTTAAGCGGTAGAGTGTAGCGAAAAATCCTAAATCTACGAATATAAATTAATTTTGTACTCAATTTATTCAAGTACCTAAATTAAATGCTTTCTAGTTTACTAATTTAAGTTACCTAGACCTATTTAGGGGTGAAGTAAAATTAAATTACGGGAGATAATTTAAATAATTTAAAGACACTCTTCTATTACGGCGAAGTGATTTATGAAAAAAGTTTTTGTACCTTAAAACCAATTTGGGAGAACTTTTTTGTTTTACGTGATGCGGGCAACGAACAATTTAGGGAGGTGCTTGTTGTTGAACTTGTTCACAATAATGTACTACAACTGCCATTATTAAGAGTTAATATTCAAAATTAACACGGAAGAAGGCTGTTGGAAATGCAAAGTTTTTAATAAACAGCTATATTTAAGTTTTTATTTCACAATAACTTTTGTTTGCATAACTTATCCGGCTGAGTTGATTAAGAAACCTTTCTTTAATGCAAAGGCGTGTAGCAACTGTCTATTTTGGTAACAAAATGTTTTCTTATAATATTAACTTTTGTCATAAAATACAAATTATTTACAAACGTACCTAACACAATTGCAATTAATCGTATGAATCAATCTTCCGTGTTTAAGGAATAAAACCATCAACTTTATCTAATGTGGTAAAAATATATAATAGTGGTTCATTATAATAGTAGGTATATTAGTCTAGTCTATTAGTATTAATTGGAATCGTTTCCTCTCTATTTTCTCTCTGTGACTGAGTCACTCAAAGGCAAAACCTAGTCTGGTAAAAACTCAATACCAAGATCAAAAGACCAGAAAATAGAACGCTTATTTATAATGGCTTTTCTTTTTCAAACATTAATCTGTTTGACGATTGTAATAAGCCGACAATGTAGTTTGGATAAACAATATAGTTTGAATATTCGCGAGTTGTGAAACATATTTAATTTTTATTTTATTCTATGGTTGGTTACGATAACGAGCATAAATAAATACCGCCACACTTATTTTTGCCGTATAACAATAGTATTCAGCGCTACCGTGTTCTGATTTGAAGAGTGTGGTACGGCAGAGACACTAAACGAGGCGTTCTAATATATTCTTCAGGAATAGCAAATGTTTCTATTGCCAATCATAGTACGGCCGACGGTAGTACTGTTATCCATTCAGGGATTGATTTATAAAAATCCATAAGCGGTAAGCCTCTTTAACATGAGGTCGACTGTATGCTGATATTGCTACTTCTGGTATAATAAAAAGAACTCTCCCTATTAAATATTCCGAGATGACACATCATGATTAACACATTCATAAAATGAATGTTCCAATCTAATACATTTTGAACCAATTTTTTCTACTATTCTCAATGAGTGAACAACGTGTGCACTTAATATTGTATCTCCAAGGAGAGTATGCAATAATATGGGTCGATACTAACCTCCGAGGTAATTGGAAGTCTTGTCTACACGATGTCAGATATGTCCCAAACCTCGATTAAATCTGTACCTTAAAGGACAATCTTGCTACAAATAATGGAGTTTGTCAGTTTTTTCTCTTCTAAATAAGCCCCAATATCTACCTTGTTATAAATGTTTCATTTTTAATTATTTATTGTTTATTAGTGTTGTTCTCAAAATATTTAACGAGGATGAATATAATCTATAACTCATAAGGGGCTTTTGAAAAGATAATTCGTTTTATTGTAGAGAGTATCCAAATGAATATCATGAATACCAATATGACGTGTCCTGATATTTATGGTTATGCAACTAAACTAAGTAACTAAAGCTCTTAGAATACTTAGTTACATCAACCTAAGTAAGGATGTTAGGTAATTTGGGTTTCACGCAACTTAATAAAAATATTTATTCTCACCAGTATTTTACCGTTATTGTATACACTATTTTACATTAAATTTTTTAATGTGAATCAAGTTTAACATTAACTCAGTTATTTTTCTTATTGATATAAATTGTTATCCCCGGTAATTAGTTACTTATAAACAATAATGATAAAACTAACAATCTGTACAGCGCCCTAGAGACAGAAAAATCTGTAGCGAAGTTATAAGGAAAACTACACTCCACTGTACTCTTAACTACCCCTAATATGATTTACAACGTGCTTATATGCAGTTAATGTAGTGTTGGTGGAACTTTGTACGTGCCTTCAAGTTGCATGCTATAATTTGAGGTGCATCTTATCTAACATTAATTTGTGAAAGTAACTTTTGCAATTTTCTCTCTATGAAACTAAAGTGCTCTGCTAATGTTATTTTGGAACGTTTTGTTCTAATTTCGCTAAAGTGATAACATAATTGTTTAAAGTTTCGCTGTAGATGAAAATATAGGTAACTGAGAAATCGGTGCGTTTGTTTTGATCATTTTACATTTTAATATAATATGCAGCGCTTTATTTTTTTGTAAGTCTGTTTATTTATATTCAATATAAACAATACCCTTCATAGTGTTCTTACAACTTGTATTGATTGGTGGTTTTATAACTTTACTTAACATCACTTCAATGCGAATTTTTTTTTTTTTTATTTTGCGATCGAGAACTTTAATTATACACAGCATTTACATGTATTTAGATGGTCACCGTCATCAATGGTTCGGCACGCCTCTACAATGTAGGTTTGAAAGTCATACAATTTCAATTGGCCAATTCCCGATATTAGACCGATTCCTTCTAAAATGTTGGTGAAGTTTTTTTTAACTGCTGACAACTAAGTTAATACGTACTAAAATCCGTTTATAAAGAAAACTCCAGAAAAACACCTGAAGTAGATCACGCAGTGGTCATCACAGATGCGTCACTACCCCACGTGGGCTCCTACTCCCACTCTGCGAACCAGATTGATTCAACAAAAATTGACTATTAAAGGCAGAAATACAAAATTCACTTTTTATCGGCAAAAGAATAGACGTAAAAAATGTAAAATCCCACCGAATTTTCTATTAAGAAATAAAATAAAAAAGGAGAATAAAATCTGTAAAATTATCATTCAATTTATTTAAGTGGGTTGTTATTTCTTTGTTTTATTCCAAGAACATATCGCCGTATTACAATCAGTCCAGTTGAGGTCTTCACCACGGGTTGGACAACATGTAGTTAAACGAAAAATACGAGTACAAATAAAGTTATATTAATACGGCTACTGAGCGATGAATATTTTATTTTATATCGGATAGCGCGACATGTAATGACCAAAGTACAGAATAAAGTAAATGTATAAAATATGGGTTGATTTGAAGCCCAATTTAGTTGAGTGTATATTTTAATGTCATGAATTTAGCAAATGGGATTGCAAACTGCTTTATATCAAATGCTCCCTGCCGCCTATGGACATTTGTAAACACCTGTAGGATAATAATCTTAAGATTTGAAACCACCACATAATTAGTCTGGAGAGTTATCACCGCCACAACTTTTTGTAGCGTCAGTCAGCTGACTAACATGTGAGGCGACCTTAGTCCGTAGGAGTGGCAACGCATATATTATTATATATTATAGGTAGAACCCCTGTTTTACATATATGCAGTCGGTATATAAAAAAAATAGGACAACATCAGGGGCGATGCTGTTCCTGAGGACTAAGTTAGAGCACATATACAAATATAGTTGTTGTATGCCGCGGTGACAGACATTTTGTATTCGAACGGCATAGTGTTTTTTATAATACAGAGTTAGCAAAAAAGCATGCAATCCACATAACGATAATTACCTACTACCGCCGATGGACATCTATAATCACCCCTGATTAAAATCCAGAATCCTGAATCCTGAATAAGACAAAAACCCCACCTGAGGTCCGTCATAGGTGCGTTGTCTCTTGAGGACTAAGTATGAACGCCTCGGAAACAACACTCCTTAAACCGAAAAACAGCGCTAAACCCTGTTAGTAGGCAGAAATGAGTTTGGTAGTACCTTCAGAGATGCACCACGAAAGATTTTCCACCTTAGAACTTTTCATAAGTATGACACATTGCTAACATTACATATGAAAGAAGTTATTACTCAGCGTTATTTTATTTAGTGCAATAATAGAATACATCCATAACTGTCTCTGCCGGGATGCCTGCGGATATCCGCGGATGAGTCACGGATTGGTCGACCCCTGTCCGTTTTGTTTGTGATTCTTCCCCTTGTTAACTGAATTACGTTATAGAAATACGAGAGCTTCTTATCTCAAACCCTCTGAATAAATCTTGTTTTTGAACAATCTTATTCGCAGCGTAGTATTCGTTAAGACTCTTCGCCTTAATTTTAGACCGTCTTCATTTTATTTCCAAAATGTTTATTAAATTCCATTTTGCAGCCGCTAATTAAATAACCGGAACTTTCTTGAATATCCTCTTTGAAGTGAAAATACCAGGCTTTAGTAAGAACGAATGAAATACCTAGAAATAACAGCCCTCTGTTAAGAATATAATGTTTTTGTATATTGCTATTTTGTATTAAAACTCAAAGGAGAAACAGAAATGTTGTAACGTTGTGAAAAGTTAATTTATTAAATTGCATTCGTTGTTTATTAGGTATATTATATTTCACTTAGAAATTGTTAAACGCTGTATATTTTAACGAAAAGGCCATTAAGTTTAAATAATAGAAAATTATATTTTTCTTTGTTTTTTAACACACTTATTAATTTTAGACGGATTAAAAATTGTGATGATGTGTTTTTGAAATAAATCACTAAGCGCATATTATTTTTTATGTATTATCAACACTAAATATATCCAAGAAAATAAGTAATTCCATTTAGTACCTAAGTATAAAAAAAACATCTAAAGATTCCCTTTAATTTATAGAATATGAAACTTATGTCTATAAAATAAAATTACTTTCAAACATTTTCATCAATTAACTAGCCACTTAAAACTACTTAAATGAGTTCCAGATCGAAGATGTCCAATCGATTTTTTTTCCAATCAATACAAACTTGGAGAAGTTGCAAACAAACTCAATAAAAATGCTAATTGCATTCTCTACTCACCTGTCGTAGTGCAGCAGATGGTGAGTAATGCTATCCATATCGCACAGTATAAATGTATAAAAAGAGTCATTTTGATTTAGTCATACAAAAGTGTTGTCAATCGGGTGATGGAAGTTCACCTCTGTTGTTGTACGCGAACGCATGGAGCGAGAGGCGGCGCGGCGTCGGGCAAGCGTGCCATCGCGGGGCGGCCTCCGAAAGCACTGCCGCGGGGCGCCACTCCGCCGCGCTAACTACCCCGGCCAGATAAACAAGGGCGAGAAAACCGGGAACAGGCAGACAAACCGTCTCGCTAGCCTTTATAGCCGGCACCGAATAATAGCTTAATAAAATAAGACAAAAGACGAATAACCAACGAGCAATCCGCCGCTCGAGACGGCTCGCTGTCAAATATGCATAATCCGAACAATAAACGAATGCTGGAATTCGTTAAGTGAATAGCCTTGTTCATTTTGCTGGCCCTACAGTAACTTTTACACAGCTATCGTCGATTTCATAAAGTTGTATTTTGACCGATTTTTATTTTTGAATATTCATTAACAAGTTCACTTTATTTAAATACAATCGCACTACCATTTGTGTTAGCCATTTTTCCCAACTTACTGTAGTTGTAAAACTACGCAAGTTAAATGAATTGAATGCTAATCAACATATTTAATTAAAACTCAAAAAAACTTAACATTCGATAGAGTATTTGACAGATTTACGAGTAAAAAGTTCTTACATTTTTGTAATTATTTTTCCGAAAAAGTTAATAAGAAAGTTCGTGCAGAATCTTTGTCCATTTCCCTTAGTAAGGAATTAGCCAAAAATTCGCAAGAACTTGAAAGTCCCTCTATCTGGTTGTCCTGGAGAAGCAAACTTTTGATTAGATTGGATGGATTCAATTTTGTTTATCTCAATCGAATGGCGGTAAAAGTAATCTGGTTTTAGTTACCTGACTTACACAGTATACAAGATACAATTTCGTTACATAACAAAAGTTTGTTCATGGATTTAATATCAATAATGTAACTGCCTAGGTAGGTTTTTGTGACTTTTTTGAAGGTCGTATAAATTCGTAATTCGAGTGCTGATACAGTTTACTATACTATTGTATTCGCATCGAATTTATTACAATTTAATCCCCAATAATTACCACGCATCTGTGATCGACTTCAGAGAGAACTTTAATTCTATTCTACCCATATGGTTTTGGCAACATCGGTCAATGTGATGCAGTGACCCCTGAATAACAGATAGAGGGCCGCTTGTTAGTTCCATTACGAAATAAATAGAGAATTATTAAAAAAAAAAAAAACAAAAAGCCGTTCACTTAAAAAGTTATATTTTTAAGCAGACGGTCTTTCGTTTTTTTGTGTCACTCACACAATTTAGATGAATCCGACGATATATGTAAAAATCCGACAAACCGTTTGGGCGTTCCAAAGAATAAGAGATTCATACTTATCTCATACTCATACATTCATATTACATACGTTCAAAAAACTGTTCTGTAAAAACATGTATTCTATGTTATGTGTATAACGGGTTTGTGGGCGGATTATGTTACGTTATTGCCATATCATACAACATCCTCAATGAATCCGACACCCGAGGCTCCCGAGACTTGAGTGCGACCACAGCAATAATGCTCTTCTTAAGTGTAACTGTTCCCTTACAGTATGCCCGAGAGCTCTTATCGCCGAGAAAACATGAAGGCTGATAGCCTCAGCAAAAGTATTTCAGAGTATTTTGCTCCCTGAGCAATACATTTGTACACCCCATTGTTATTGCGACATTTAGCGATGGAGAGGACAATAGGAGTTTAATTCAATTACTTTCGATTAGTACCAGCTATTTTCTTTTGTTTTATATGTACCTATTTTGTTCAAATAGAAGAAGCCAACGAGCATGGAGTAAGCCTGATGGTAAGGTGCCATTGCCGCCTGCTGTGTCGTTCAGGTCGGACACAGTTGCATTTTTTTTTATAATATAGATGTAGCAGACGAGCATGCAGTCCACCTTATGGTAAGTGGCTACTGCCGCCCATAGACATTTGTAATCAACCCCAGATAGGATTAGATATTCCTACCTGAGGTCGGCCACAGATGCGCCGCTACCCCTGAGGACTAAGCTGGAACGTCTCGAAAAAGTCTGTCTCCCTTACCACACCCTTCAATACGGAACACAGCAGCGCCTAACACTGCTGTTGTAAGGCAGAAATAGGAAACCCCTAAGGATAAAATTGGAATCCCTCGGATAAGTATGTTTTTCTTACCTCACCTTTAAAACCAGAACACAGCAGCGCTTAACAGTGTTACTATAAGGCAGAGATAGGTGTGGCGATGGAGCATCCGAAGTTAAACCACAAACCACCGACAAACCTTCCCAGAACTGAGATTTTTAGCAACATTTTCGTATTAAGATAGTTTTTGCAATCCGGGTCAGATCATTGATAACAGAGAAGTTCGTTGTACATGAAAATTTATTAACTATTTGCTATTCAGCTTTTTTGTCTGGGGTCTACTTTGATCAAGTAATGGGCTGAAGCGAGCCGTCGAGTCTCCGTCGCCGCCGCGTAGTCGCGACGTTCCCGCAGTTTATTGACCCTGAAATGTAGGATAACGACGTTTGTTACGACCGCTTCTCGTACTCGTAACGTCGTTATGTGTCACAATGGATGGGTTTAAAATAATTACCCTATTATTATTTCACTGTGATCGGGGATAAAAAAGCACCTACTTATATTACTTTGACTGGCTTGGCAATTTTATTTTATGGACATTGGACTTCGTCAACGCTGAGGGAAGCCTGGAGAATACTATAACGGTGTTATATTGCGCATTGGTGAGGGTGCGGGTTAGTGGCCAACCCATATGAAGAATGTTGTTAAACGGTTCACGAAGTCTCCGACGATATTTTACGACAGTTATCCTAGAGGCTAGATACTAGAATAACAACTGATACTGACAGTTTCACTTGCCCCTCTAAGCACGGTGGCGCACATGATTTTTTTTGCCATTAACGGTAATTTTTGCCTTTATGAGTATTTTTTGCCATTAACGGTAATTTTTGCCATTATGAGTATTTTTTGCCAATAATGGTTACCGGCCTCATATCCAAACCCATCCAATGTTGCTACACTTTGTAGATCAGTTCAGATCTATATAAGCCGCAGGGCTATACGCGCTTCAATATGCGGGGGTGCAGGAGCATAATAATTCCGTCATCGTAGGTCACATCATGCAAAAAGTCATCATGCTCAAAGCAAAAAAGTCCAAAGAATTCTTTGATGCTTCATTTTCTTTTTACCCGTTAAGGCTTTCATCTGGACAAACAGTTCGCCTGATGGAAAATTGTTACTATGTTTTATGGTCATTCTTTATGAAACCAAAACTAAATTGTACATTTTAAAGGTTAAAGTTAGAGTTAAGACTTAAAGAATGACATAATAATAAGAAAAAACAGTTAAGTGATACATTAATTATAGTTTCTAATAGAAAACTTTTTGTAATTTTTTTAATGTATCATTAAGAGAAGCATTGTGTGTATTGCTTCAGTATTTTTTGACGAGTTTAAGTTTGTATGTATAGCAGAAAAAATATTACTCCGACTTTTCATAAGATCAGTTAGCAATTATTCTTGATACAAATGTGGTCAACACGAGTATTATGTCTTCATGTATCTGGTATATCGATACTCAAGATACGCATCTACATCGCTACATTATACAATTCAGCTGCATTGGTTAAGTCTTATTTGGGTCAAACCACGAATAGACAAGCACACATACAAAAACATAACTACACACATAATACTAACAAAGTTCTTCTAATAATCATGCGTAGGTATATGACAAAGTTGAGCTAAATTCGGAATCAAAACAAAATTATTTTCCCTGAATATCTTCTATTTTTTTTTATAATATAAGAGTAGCAGACGAGCATGCAGTCCACCTGATGGTAAGTGGCTACTGCCACCCATGGACATCTGTAATAAACCCCAGATAGGATTAGATATTCCTACCTGAGGTCGGCCACAGATGCGCCGCTACCCGTGAGGACTAAGCTGGAATGCCTCGGAAAAGTCTTTCACAGCAGCACCTAACACTGCAGTTATTAGGTAGAAATTGGTGTGGCGGTGGTGCCGCCGGAGTCGAACCACAAAGGGTTCTACCACCAGTTCTACCACCACTAATTAATTCGATTTTGTGAACCTAATTTTCATACCAGTTATTTCGGGCCTTTATCAAGGATTCGTGTCACGTTTAAATCATTTGTTTGATTTGTCAAAATACAATTTGCACAATGTATATTCTATTGGTTCATTTACGTAAATGTTGTGTAATTGGACGGAAATAGAAATTGTATATTTGGACGTTTGAAAGATAATAAGGTAAAGTAACCAAAGTAAGGTTACTAAATGGGTATTAGTAGGTTTGTATTAAGGATCCATCGCCAAAATCTAATGGATGTGATAACTTTTCACCCTTTTTTCCTATTTCTGTAATGTATAGCGAAATTTCACTATTACTAAATGATTACGGGGCTTCTGAAAATAATTCAAATAGGGTAGGAATATAACTCATCCTAAAACCGAACACAAACGCGTTGCTTCCTTTGAGAGGAAAATATTGTATCAATCTTACTGCATCTATTTTAACGAGAGCTTGCCCTATTCCTTACCCGGAACCCTCGCAGATGTCTTAAAACATGAAAATCATTATGAAAATGAATTGTTACGATGCCGTTAAATTAGCATTTTCACGAATGATAAGAAATTAAATTATATTTCCTAAGTCACTTCTGTAAATAACTTTAATCAGAATCATAGGACGTGATAAAATTGTATTTAAATGTATCAAAAAGTACTCGTATATTTATTCCATATTGACCACGAGTGAACCGACACAAAGGAGATAACTTGTAAATATTATTTCCTACTAGCCAATCTTCAGGATGTGCACAGAATAAATAAATTTACTCGCTGAAGAATAAAGTTACTCATATACACACTGCAACTGAAACTGTATTTCTTTTACCACAATTCATCATTGAACAATTATTGTCCCTGTATTCATCATGCGTCCTCCTCTCAGAAGAAGAATAGTACTTTTTCTGATCTTAGATTAGGCAAAACATTGGAAAACTTTTACTTTTCTTGATATTAAATAGTCATTCGCGTATATAATGTTGCACACATGAATCGATTGATCGTAGACTAACGCGTTTAATCGACTCTACCTATATATAGACATTTATATAATCGATTGATGCCATTGATCGACATAAATGGATTAATGTGGTAGCTGTGGTGTGGTAGGTCTGGGCTGTTACAAGGATGCCGGTCGATAAAATTACCACGACAATTGATCGAAGATTTAACTATCATCGATCGATGATTGAGTTTACTACGGTAGACGACGTTTTACCACTAACAACGTTGACCAATCCCTTTCATCATCGCTCGTCGATTTGTGGTTGAATGATCGATTTTACTAGTGATCGACGATCGATCGATTGAAGTGGCACCCTTACTGATCCAAATTAAAAAAGGAATTCTACTTAAGGACGATCACAAAACCGTTGCTGCTCTTAAGGTCTAAGTCAGATGACATCGTGTTAGTATATCAGTCTTACTGTTCCCTTAATACCGAGACAAAGTTTACTACCACAGTTAGAAATAAGTGCATTGGAGCCACCACAGTCGATTGACAAAGAGTGCAACTTTTAAATAAGGACTTTCTTAATGACTTTATTAAATAAGTTTAATGATATAATTAATGTATCCACTCGGCCGTAGTTCAATCTGCTTGGAGAAATCTCGCAGAAACTTCCAGCTCTGTATGAAAGTTGGTAAATCAGCAAGAAAATGCAGATTGAAGGAAAGCTATTTCCAACAAAACGGTCCGCATCGGCTCAGAAATTGGTTCGTCTTCTCGCTCCAATGCCTGAAGAAAGTTGCTACGCCAAAACCTATTTTTATTATTTCATTCCTCTTCTCATGTTGTTGCAGTTGGTTTTAATATGTTTTGGAATGCAGCACTGATATTCCAGTCAATTTGGTTTATCTTTTAATAAAATGGAAATAGTGCAAATCTTTGCAGCGCTAAATTATATTTCCCTACTTACTAAAATGTTCAAATTCTAGTTTGTTTAATAGGATTGAACTCTCTAAGTATTGAATGAAATACCCATTGAAATCTACTTTCTTAAAACTGTCCATTTTATTTAACAGGTGTATCATGAATATTAAATGCTGAGAAAATAAAGATTCATTAAAAATATATAGCATGGCATATTTATTTAATGCCCCGTCTGTTGAAAAGAAATGTATTTAAAATTTATATTGCCGGCATGTTTATATAGAACAACACGAAAAATAAAATTGTCCTAAGTCAATTTCACCGTTTCCTTTAGAACAGATGAAAATCTTATCCTTCCGTCTTTATTATTTCCCAAGTCCGTCCGCAATATTATGCGAGACGGCAGATGGATCAGAAAACATAAATCTGACGTCTAAACATGTTTGCGCTGAAGATGCTTACATTAAGTGCGTTTTTGGCTGTATCTATGTTTATGCCTATATAAGGTATGAATTTAAAATTACCGAAGTTACTTTTTTAGTTTAATATAATAATGCAGCATTTTGCAGCAGTATTGAGCAGGGTACATAGCCAGGGCTAGTCTAAATTGTAACTACAGATTTAATCACCGCTAAGCGCAGTCGGGAATCTGATGGGTGACCACCAGTGGCAAAGTCTTATACGCACTGCCGTGCTTTGGAAGGTATGTTAACTTAGGCCAAGTTAGGTTGTCATTATTCCTGTAGTTAAACACAGTTGAAAGCTTCATTGTTGATTTAAAACTAATCGAAAATAGTTGGTCACTAACCGTATGATACTATTCCCACTCCAATAGTGGAACTTAAGGACATAGAATACAGGTACGCGCTAAAGCTACATTTGACTAGCAAAGACACGCACGAACATTCTTCATCACTTAATGCTTGTCGTATACAGTTTAAATTGTTTGAACAGCCAGATGAGCCAATCCAAACACTTTAAGGATTTATTAGCTTTCGCGCTTATCACGGCGTATGTCTCACTCAGTGGGCTTTCGTGAAATTGTCCGCATACCGTCCTCGAGTCGTGCATAGTTCACCGCGCTTCTGCCGGCGGCGTCGAATCGTAGCAATCCTAGCGTAGATGTTTGAAAAATATTCCCCCGTTTCTACGATTCCTCTATTTCATGGATCACCTACGCTCGCTTAAAAATATAGCGGTCGACGAAAAGGCTAGCCGAGGTATCAATCTCGACAGCTTAAATATTCTGCTGTAGACATATGTAGATGAAGTAGTAAATGGACTCGACGATGTTTTTCCCAAGGATTTTGTATACTATTAGTAATGGTTTGAAGTAAGCTGCACTTTGATTAACTGTACGTGAATTAGCTGGGGCAAGGGCATTCCATACAGACACATGTGTTCACAAATCACATGAGATCTATATAATTTTTTTTATAACATCGTAGTAGCACACAAGCGTGTAGTCGACCTGATGGTAATTGGCTGCTGCCGCCCAAGGATATCTGTAATATCCCCCCACTAACCCCCTAACCCCAGATAGGATTAGATATTCCTGAGATCGGCTGCAGATGCGCCGCTACCCTTGAGGACTTAGCTAGAATACCTTAGGGAGAATGAGTATGTCTCCCCTTACCACAAAATTCAAACCAGTACACAAAAAAGTGTGGCGGTAGTATCGGAGTCGAACCACAAAAGCTTCTTTCACCTTCAAAGTGCAATGTAAAACACGCGTGCATTGCATTGAGACTTTATTTGCTGCTCTCTATTGTAGTAGATCTCATTTAAGTGCTTCATCCTTTTATCAAATTCGAAAGCATCGCTCGCCCCATCCACGCAACACTGAGTAGTAACATTCTGAATTCATGAATGTTTTATTGCGGAGGCGACGCGGAGTTGGCGAGAAAAATGCGACGCAATTCATTCACGCTCATCACGGACACTAACTGCGTGTTCTGTGTTGTTTGGATTTAGTGCGAAAAATGCGAGCTCCCGCGGTCTAATGCAATCTTTAAGTCATTGATTTACTGCGTTCGAGAAAATTGCACTCGCTCACAACTTGACTCCGATACATTTCAGTTATTTATCACGTTACGTGATCTACGTAATTGCTGTTTTAAAGTATTGCGCTTGTCATAAGACCGAGAAGCCATAGCATAAACAAATAAAGAATTGCGCGTAATTCTCTGCCCTTTTCGGCGTGCTAAAAATAATAACACTAATTTTATTGTAACGACGTAATTTATAATTTTGATATTATCTGAATTCATAGGTCTATTTTTTGCGTTATCTTTTTATTTTTATTACTGGCCCTATGTTAAATACTGGCACTTGTAAAAACATTATAAAAGAAAAACAAGTGCAGTCGGAAGTACAGTTGTTTTATCTATTTGCGACGAAAACTGTCGCGTCTCTTGAGTAGGTGTTTTAATTTTTAAAACTGCAATTTTGATAAGGTTTTGCAATTGTAGATTTTGTAGATTTCAATTATACCACAGTAAATAGAGTGTCTATATTATATATCGAGTCTATGTCCTTTCAATAACTTGCTAAAGTATATTTTATTCACTACGTTTATAATTAGAATTCCAGTTACTATAATTGTTATCAAGTAATCATTATAATATTGCAGTACTTAATTATATTATCAATAACAGATACAAATACTTCATATTATCCTCAACAAGCAATTATCTTCCATTTCGCAGAATTTGTAATGGTTTTATTCCATTATCAGTGTGGCGCATGTAAATACAAAATAACAAGTATTTCGTGTAGGCATGGAATCATAAATAAATTAAGTAAATTGCCCGCAGATTTATAAACAAGTTAACGGGAGCAAGTAAGTACCTCTCATATTTTGTTTTCGATTTTACTTCTAAAAAGCTCCCTGGGCCGTAGTTAAGTCGAATGTTAAGATCTTATTTAAGGAAAATCTTGTATCTTCCTTCTCGAGGTAATTCAATTCTTAAAACCTTTTTACCTTGCTGATCCTATTATATTAATATCCAACTAAGAAATCGTAACTCCGAAATTACTTGGCTTTTAAAAGGCGAGAAGTGTCTTTAGTGTATAATGAATTTGGCGTTTAATTTTCTTTTGCTGAATCTATTGCAATATAATAAGTCTCTAGAATTCTATATACTATGTAATTGGGCGATGAGACTATCAAATTTCATATTCATATTACTGAGAACAAATATTCTTTGAGACATTTACTTCCCTACATTAAATACGTAATATCGTACCATTTCTGTTAGCATGATGCTAACAATATCAGTTATTGTTCATGTTAGCGGGTTAGCAGAAAACATTCAAGAAAATGAGAATGGAACTGTTAGTGGTTTAAAGTTAATATCGAGTGCATAATTGAATAAACCAAAAAGTATATTATGTTTCAAGTATGTTATTTGTGTTGTATAAAATTAATTCATATTATGCTAATCTAGAATTGTTACTAGTAAAATTGGACTCTACTTTATTAAAAAAGACTTACACTATCTATACACGCTATTCTTATCTATCTATACACGCATATATAAGTATAGATATCTCACCGCCTTATACTTAAAGGAAGCCATGAAATGGCTTAAATGGCTGACAATGTGTCAGCCGTTTAATGGCTGTCATGGTGTAATTTATGCGGAACAATGCTGACATGTGATGCAAAAACAAAAAATCGAAGAAAAAGTGCGGAGAAATATCGTAAATGATCTAAAAACTACATTTTTAACATTTTTAACTGGTTACATTTTATTGTTAGGAGTGAGTTATCTTTACTAATCTATGTATACACGTGTTATTTATAATCCCAAGCTTAAACAAAACCTAATGAAAATGACTAAAAACCATGAATTATTTCATTCTTTCAAATAATACATTTTAGACGCTACAAGTACCTATTCTTTGTCGTTCGTTTTAGTCAGTTATCAAAGAAACAGCTACCTTTTTCATTTTGTTTAAACTTTTAACAATTAGCGATTTTAGCGATTTACAAATAGGGTAGGGTATTTTTTTTTTTTATAATATAAGAGTAGCAGACGAGCATGCAGTCCACCTGATGATAAGTGGCTACTGCCGCCCATGGACATCTGTAATCAACCCCAGATAGGATTAGATATTCCTACCTGAGGTCGGCCACAGATGCGCCGCTACCCCTGAGGACTAAGCTGGAATGCCTCAGAAAAGTTTTCTCCCTTACCACACGCTTCAAACCGGAACACAGCAGCACCTAACACTGCAGTTATTAGGTAGAAATAGGTGTGGCGGAGTCGAACCACAAAGGGTTCTACCACCTTCAAAATAATTTCTGGTTTCAAATAAAAATATATGCATTTTATGCATAGCGACTATCGAACGACAATTTTGTTTTAATTGTTACTATGAACAACCGCTCCACATACCGAAAAAATACCATTTAGTAATAAATATTTCTAAACCAATAAGGTATTAGATTATATTATTGCAACTCATATAATTATCACAACCCCACAGACCCATATTAAAACATTAACAAAATTAAATAAAGTATTTATCAAGTACCGATAAATTTAACACACAAAGTTGTACGGTCATCTCGATTCCGATCACACATAGAGCTTGTTTGTTCCTGAAAGCGAGTGTGGACAAGTGGTGCAAGTTAAATGAAGGATTGTAGGGGCTTGGCCTGCCTTGGCTGTCGGCCAGTCGATTTAAATGTAACATTTACAGAAAACACTGAAGCGAGTAATTGTATTAAGCAGCGATGGCTGTGTGGTGCTGGGATTTTAAAACGATTCGCCAAATTCGGCAAAATTTAGATTATTTATTGACTGATGACTGATATAATGTTTAACGATATTGCCGATGCTTCGGACGACAATCGCATACCGTGATATAAGTAAGTTTAATACTCTCAGACATTTCCTGTTTATTTAGCTGTTGTTATTAAACTGTATATCCTCTAATTTATTCTGCAGATATTTGCGGAATGTGCTCGTGACTCTCATATTATAAAACAACATCGGCATTTAAATATACTCGTAAATGGTTGCAGTCAAATAATACTATATTTTTTTTAGTTAATATTAAAAAGTAATCTAATCAGCGGAAAGGCGGTAAAAAGATTTATGTTGTACTCTACTATTTAAAAATAAAAATAAACCCAAACATTAACGTAAACGTTCGCACTCATACTTATAAATCATGTTATAATTAGGAACAAAGAACGCGTTAACCTGCGTTTAATAATAAGTTTCATAAAAGCTTAAAGAAAACTTAGTAAGAAAAAATCGCTTGCGTCATTCTTTAACCGTAAATGGCTACTAAAAATAGCCATACTCGTACACAAAGTCGATGGGATTATTATAAACCAGTGGTATTCAAACTTTAAGTAACTGATATTGTTTTAATTTTTTAGGTTGCGGTATGAGGTACACGCGTCAGTCAAAAACTAAGGAGCAGTTACAAGAGCGTTACAAGAAATGAAGTATTTTATTATTTGTCTATGCGCTACACATAGCATAGCTTTTTTAAATTATTTCAGTATAGTTTTTTTACGAATACGTCAATGCATAATTATCATAAATTTTCAAATATTTAAGCTCGTTAATTACGTACTTAACGAAAATTCGATTCAGAAACTATTATTGCCATGGAGGTTTGAGCTATATTTTGGCTGTTTTAGTAGCCTCGCTATATTTGTAATACATTTTGGATAATTAGTTGGATAATTATTTGAGTTAGATAATTATTAATTGTTTTGGATAATTAACTCCAAAGAAAAAATAATCATACATTTTCAATGATTTTGTTATCCGAGTATATAAACCGTTTCACTGTCATTTTCAGAACTAGTTTGTACACTGGATCAGGTGAACTGCACTAATACGTTTGGAAGACTGCAAGTTGAGAACCACTGGCGAGCAAGGAGAGTAGCGATAGCGCCCTGGGATTACATTAACTTTCGAACGCGTCAAGATCGTTGGTTGTTAAACTTTATTGAACGCTTAAATTATTTTAACGCCATTATGTAAACAGCATTAATAATTTTCTTTACAAGCCAAATTGTTCCTATACCGAAAGGTTTGAAAACTTTGCTCATAATATAAAATTGTACAAATATTTTACGATCCCACAAGACGTTCTATAGGAAAACTTTGGATTTTGTTCACTCTATTAGTCAAATCGTATTATACTATTAATACAAGCGCAATATTGTCTCATCGAATTAACCTGCTTCGGAGATTGTGATGTAAGTCGTATATGGAGCATGAAGAACGTAGGAATGATTTGGTATTTTAGTATGGTTACAAAACGAAATCCAATCTCTGTAAAATAACAAAGGTTACCTTTGACAGCTTTCATTAGAATGCGCTGGCTATATCCATATATTATAATCGATGGGGTACACCGATTTACAAAGGAAGCTAAATATGACAAAGTTACTAAATGATTACAGGCCGCCTTCAGGACATCTGGTCGGATGACTTCAAGACAGCTGGAAATGTTAAATTCAAAGAAGGGCAACAGCTGGAAAGCTCAGGTCAGTAGATGACTCTTATTGTGCTACAAAAACTATATAGTAAATACGAGTAATATAGGTATTTGTTTAACTTATTGCTAAAAATATAGTGTTGACCAATAATACGAATTAAATAAAAACACCATAAGGATCTCTAAAATATATCATAAAATAACAATTGGTATAAATGTACCTATTAACTTATTTATTACCCAAACATCACGGGAACATAATAGTTATAAACAAATATTTGTTCAGCACTTAGTCAATACTATTCTCGCGCCGATACATAAAATTTGCACACAAATCTGTTGGTTTAATGTATATTAACTGGATTTGGAGCACCCATACACACACGATCTAATTTAATTGCACAACTAGTATAGCTGTCGGTGTTAGGGTTGCAAATAACTGCTACCGACCGTAATTAGTATAAAATTATGGCACCTCCAATCACGGAGGTGCATTCGCGGCAATGAAGTGCTCAGCTTTAACTTTAAACACCCGGGTTATTTGTAATCTTGATGACTGAACATATAATTTTTAGGGTTCCGTACCCAAAGGGTAAAAACGGAACCCTATTACTATGACTCCGCTGTCTGTCCGTCGGTCCGTTTGTCCATCTGGCCGTCTTTCCGTCTGTCCATCTGTCACAGGGCTCTATCTCCTGAATAGATAGACACTTGAAATTTTACTGAGTATGTTGAAAGGTGATCGCTATAACAACAAATACTAAAAATAAAAAAAAGTTTAAAATAAATGTGGTACGCCATACAAGAAATCGCTATGTAACCGTAATAGTAGACAGTCCAAATTTTCACAATGTATTTACTTCAGTGGCTGCTATAATAACAAATACTAAAAATAGAAAAAATATGAAAATGTAGGTGGTACGGAACCCTCCGTGTGCGAGTTCGACTTGCACTTGGCAAATTATTTTAAAGTGCGGTTGATAGCGTGACGTAGACGGAATGAGGGCGTAATTTTACGCAATTGCAACTAAACGTAATGTTTTAAAGCCGTCGGATTTTTTGTTTATATATTTATTTGTTGCTTATCAATATAAAATCTGTGTAATGTTCGATAAACTGAAAATAAATATATATATTTTTAGGCTCGCCAATACTTTTTTGTACTCTGTAACCAGACGCCAAAACGCAGAACATAATAAATAAATGAAACATTTAAGTAATTTGACCGGGAACCGAACGCAGAACCAAGAAGGGAAATATTTTACGTACATGGTTGTTAAAAGGTTAAACATTTTGTTATTGTACTATATTATGTTAATATGGCGTGTTCATGACAAGTTAGAAGTTTATATATAAGTAATTCTTATATTAAGCACGCAACTAATCCACCTTATTTTAAGCAGTGTAATTAAATATACTCGTACCGTCTAAAAGGTAAAACATATAATTTTAAACAGGTTTGCGCGCTATCTTTCAACGAAGTTGGTCAAAGGTCAAAAGGCGACAAGTAGGTGTCTGTATAATAAAGATTAAATCCAGACTTGGCTCTTGAAAAGGGCACTGACAATTGAAAGCGTTACAAAGCTTAATGAAAATTATAGTAGGCATACGTAACCAAAGCGGAAGTTGAGATAATCCTAATAGACTGCCACCGCTTCAATACGGGCGACGCCGGCCAACACTAAAAGTCTTTTTGAATAACGAAGGGGTGCTTTTATGAGGAGGGGATATGAAAAGAAAACCATTTTTTTTAAATGACGGGCAAGGGGGCTATCTTGAATATGCACAGACTGTCGCATCGTTCAACATCATTAGACCGAAGAAATAAGAGCGTGGGCTTGAATAACTCCTTTTATCCCACGGACAAATTCAAATTTTACAAGTCTTTCAAATTACGGTTAATATTAAAGTTAAGTAATTTTTGTATCAAATGGACTATTCAAACGCATTTTGCAGTTCCACTTATTCATTTTCCTTACATCAATTTACGGGAAAACTATTTAATAATTGTAGAGCTTTAATCTAAAGTTTCCAGTTGAAGCTCGTTTGAAAGCTCGCAGACGGGAATGAGGTAATCTAAGCTACGAATACAATTCGTTTGATATCAAAGTAGGCGTACAGATAAAGGCAACCATTCAAATAAAGTAGTGAGCAATAAAATCAAGTGAGCCGCTGCCGCTGCCCGGATATCTGACACGGAACTAATTCCCACTATATTTTAATCCGGCAAAATACAAAGGAGCCCAATTTGCATAAACCTCGACTGTTTGTTTCATGCGAGAACTGTATCCGTTTTACTGTGGACTATTTTGTACTCAATTTATCTGTACGCGCGAAGCGAGTGGAACGATTGTAAACATCCTATGCTGAAATTTTTATAACATTTTTTATACAATAGAAGTAGGAAACGGGTACATCACTCCTATTCTAATCCTAACGACAAGTGGTCATTACAAGTACATATCGAAGACATTACAGTAGAGACCCTTGAACACAACGTTGGATTTTAAATACTAATGAAAACAATAATTAAAACCAACTTTTTTTCTTTTGTCTTTTTAAAATAAAATATTTCGATATGTGTTATATAATAAAGAAAAGACGACATGCACAGAATGCATTATTTGTGTTATATTTTTGTTGAAGAGGGTTTCATGCATAAAATCTCGCTCATATGCAAGCAAGGTTGCAAGTTTCTGCTCTCCAGTCTCCTTTAAAGTTAAAAATCTTAGCAGTAACCATGCATTATCTCTCTTGTCGGCACTTAGTGTGCTTGTTATAACAGTTTCATGCACGTGAGTAATCCCAAGGCGTTTGTGAATATCCACATTACTTTATTCTGAAAACTTGGATGAAACTCGAACGTAAACTTTTTGGGTATTCGTTTAGTTATATCACTCACTAGTTCTGAAATATCTTTGAAAGCACGCCGTATTCTCGGGATTTATCTCAAAGTTTTAAGAGCACTGAATTAATCATTGTATCTTAATTTATTTTCAGTTTTGTTTTTCGGCATGAGGGAATTCGTGTGTGTGGAATGCGCGAAGAGATTAAAATTTGCCTTTAAGAAGTGGCCTATTAACAATAATGAATACTACACTGCTCTGACCCGAATAATTACGGGTCCTTCCTCGTTTTTTTGGTTTATTCTTTGGTCAGACAGAAAGTGAAGTGATAAGTTTTGCTTTCTATTCTAGGTATCATTATTTGTATATATGCCTTCTATATAATGCCTATGGTATATGTTCAGAAGCTCTGTGTCTTCTCCCAATGTACCCGAAGTCTGAAGTCAAAGACGTATAGAATGTCTTTCCAGGGACTGCGCAAAAGGACTACTAGTCAACTAATTAAGTAGGTTGTACACCACAGGTTGTAGGTGACATGAAGAAGATGACAGAAAATCGCTGGATTTGTTCGGCTCAGTATCGATCGGAGTTGCCCAGTTTAAGGGTACCTGAGTGAACTAAATAACGTTCATGAATGGTAATGATCAAAACAAATAAATACTCTACATAAATACAATACGGTAGTATCGAAATGAAAATATGAATTCTTTCATCTTACATCGTACGATATTGTAATAAAAACATTAAAAGGATATATCAAAATACGATTACAACTTGAGGAAAAATCTCGTAAGCACTTTTGTTATTTCATGTTTGCATGTCACGGAAAAACTGAACTGAAATTAGAAATTGTAGCAGGATTTTCACGGAAATCTGGATATGTTTACGTAAAAACATATTTTGATCAATTAGAATAATTTCTATTCAATTTAGTTTTTATGTTTTTGTCATTCAAATAACAAAGGGGCTCGCTGACCACTGGGCATTTGTAACGAAATTCAAACATGCTGGCTTTGTTGCCACTGAGGACTAAATTGGACCACTTCGTATATATCTAATTGTAAATCCAAAATCATAACTGTTATACCAAAATTAGATATCGTAAACACTTACACTGTTGTTGTAAGGCATAAAAAGTGGTGACGATAGTTTCATTAGAGAAGGAAAAAATTGTTGGCAGAATAGGTTGAAATAAATAAATAAAATATAAGACAATAACAAAATAAAGACCCGTTTTTTCTACAGGCATTGAACGTGCGAGACACAGCAGAGCAGATAAAATTATATTTTCTTAAATTATATGTCAAAGATATTACATAGTAGCAGACGAGCATGCAGTCCACCGGATGGTAACTGCGCCCATTGACATCTGTAATCGATTTCAGATAGGATTAGATATTCCTACCTGAAAAGTATGTCTCTCTTACCACACCCTTCAAACCAGAACACAGCAGCGCTTACCACTGCTGTTATAGGGCAGAAATAGGTGTGGCGGTGGTGCCACGAGAGTCGAACCACAAAGGGTTCTACCACCTTCACCAATAAGCACAATGCGGACACAAAACACATTGTTACATACAACAGCTCACGAAACAAAAGACCATATCCATACAACGATGTTTCAGCTTTCGGTACCATTATTTAACACTAACTAGCTGTCAGAAGAAAGTGTTCGTGCCGCAGTATTCACATACTTCTATAACGTTATTATGCAACAACTGGTGCATAGTAAACTTATTTTCCGCTGAAACAATAGACTATTATGCTGGCGGTTGAGCTGACTCCATCGCTTAGATATAAATGAAGTAGTTGGCTCGGTTTTGTACTAAGTTTTAAACTGTACTGTGCTGTACTGTAGCCTACACTATCGATTTCATAAAGAGTTCTTAATTTCCTGTAGACTTAAAATTAATTATGCATTTACAAGCATATGCCCGTACATAAATGAGGAAGTAGGTTCGAAACTACATGCTTACATATATACTGTGAGCATATTATAATACAACATAATAGGTACATAACACATTCGTTTTTTGTTACTGAACTAATATATAAAATGCGGTAATAATCAGATTCTAATAAAAGTATTCAGTATTACTTAAAAGTACATGTTCGAGCAACGTTAGAACAAAAATTAAGTATTTTTCAAATTAATAGCAAACAAATTTTAAAATTATATATCGTAAAATTGCGCATATTAATTCAAGAGTAACATTGCTCTAATATCGTAGTTTCAAATTATACGGCAAAGAAGAATTTAATATTCTTTTTACTCCTTACTAATGGTAGTAGGGTAAAAGGAATTTTAAATCTATGTAATTTTATTAATTTGAAAATGGACGTACGCGGTTGCACGATTCCACGCTAAAATTAATTTTATATTAAACTTAAGAGATTATCTCATAATGAAACCACGTTCGTCATAGTTGCAGTTTAAGTGTTACTTCCTTATTAAGATGTAACGTGTAAATTAGACTATTAACATTGTCGACTGTCGACTATCATTGTGTACAATATTTTTTGTATTATTTTTAAACTTCTCCCACAGCGGTACTTCGCCATTCACACATATCCCAATTTATTATTTTTACAGGAGCTACAATAATGAAAAAATATTTTAATTTCCTATTATCTCAGATATTGATATACATATTATATATTTGGCTCAAAATGTTTCATTGTACTTACATGAGTTGAATTATCAGAAATTTTACATACACAAATCCAAAATTTATTATTTGAGAATGATCATTGTTTAAATCATTAATAGTAAATTAATTATTATGGATATAAATAATCATATAATTAAACAAATGTGAAATATTTATACGGTCCGTTGAACTCATTTTTAAGCTTTATGAGAAACTCAGAATGACCCGCTGCGTATCTGATTAATTACATCGATATTTCATTTATGTAACAAGAGTTACAGAAACTTTATTTTTTTGTAAAAAAAAATACTATCGGTTCAAATTATTATTCTTAAAATTTGTTGAATAACAAAGTAGGAAATGTGGGAGAACAAAATAAATTAGAATTTTAATTTTTCGGACATCGTTAAAATACGTTCGTGTGTAATTCTGCCTACCGTTTGTTTTTACTAGGTTAATAATTAAAACATCTTGTTTATTAATGTACTCGTATGTATTTCAATTTATTAATTCAATTTATCTAATAAGTCTAAAAGTTTTTATTTTGGAACAAAGAAATGTTTTTAAATATTTATCGAACGTATCACCCAGAAATATAATTCAGCCATAAATTAATGTATTTACCAATCATTAAGTATGTAATTCTTATGAGAGAAGTTAAAGTTCTTGTGGAATATTAATAAAATCCACACCAGAATTTTAAACACGAGAATATCCATATAACTATTGTGTATTTATAATTAAAATGTAATCAGCACTAAAAATAATCAAGTGTATTAAAGAAAACGTAGAAGACAATAGGATAGATAATAAGACTAGACAATAGCATAGACCTTATGAATAAACTCTGCATTGTGTTGATTTTTAATTGAAGATTGCGAGTGGTAAACATTCAAAACAATTACGATGAAAACCATTTTACCAAACGTTTATTATTCCAATATTTGCACGTGAAAACGAAATTTAATTTGCACATATTTGCGCACGCCTAACATTAATTCAGGGAATAATCTACGTATAAATCACGCATTAAGAATACACTGCTTTTTCGCACATTAGCCACCTACTGTTACATGAGCTTTCTTTAGCAATTCGTGAAAAAATGTGTTTCCGATCGTTTCGCTCAATAAAAAAGCGATTTCTTTAATCTGCTTGCCTGAGAGGCAAAGGAATTGAGCATAATGTTTTACCCCAAACGGTTTTGGATTTTACAGTTATTTTTTAAGATATTCTGCTTGAGGATATCTATGAAATATCCACAAATTATAGCAACACTTTGTTTGATATAATGATTAAATCCTTAAAATGTTATTGTTTAATATTGACGTTACAATCTTATATCTCTGAGATCAAGATATTACACGTATTAAAAAAGTAATAAGACTTTACGCTGTCTTTTATGAAAAATTAAATGTCAACTTACCGTAACATGAAAAAAATGTAAATTTTATTTAAACAAGAACAAAATATTTATACATTTGTAAGATCTTTTTCGTTATGATCCTTTAACTAATTACTATATTGATGTAGAATTTAATTTTCTACACCTACAACTTCAAAAGTTATGAGTTTTAACTCATTAGGGTAATTACCTTGTAATCTACGCTAATTATACGGATTGCAGTGACTGTAAGTACTAACAAAATTTAGAGTGAACGCAAATTGTGTAACGCGTCTGCCTCCTGCCGTCTACCTATAGGATAATTAGTATCGCTACCTCGCGGCGTCTCATTTATCGTGCTCCGCAGGGAGATGGGTCAGCCAGCAGTAAATCTACCAACCTGAGCGCTCCTGTCTTTGTAAACTTGAAAATCTAATTACATTTACAGCTCTGCTTAAGTTCGTCTTCCTTGCTGATTTGCATTTTCTCTTGATTTTTGTTCTCCTCCAACTCACGATAAAACTTTGTTTTTATTTTTAACTTCGCCGGGATTTTACGGATTCCATTATTGAGTGGCTTCCTTGCCCTTTTTGTGTGCGACCTCCATAAAACGGTGGTGTGCACACGAGGGGAGGTGCGTGGAAGGTGAATGTTTGCCGAACCGCCGGTTTATCTGCTCGAACAGGCTCAATAAAGACCGTCTCAATGTTGTAAAGGCGTTCCGAATGCTTATTTGCATTCAAGAAGGCTCCCAGGCCGGGCAAGCAAGTGTACAGGAACGGCTCCGAAACGCTAGCAGTCGGGTTCAGAGCGCTAGACGAAGAGCTCCCTTGATAGTGATTAGACGATGCTAATACCATTTACTTTCTAACTTCCCTGACTCACCGACCGTTACGTGAACATTCGCTATTTATTTTAGGGTACTTTAAAATCATCTCTGTGCGGTCGATTTAACTTTACCACTTACACTGGTATTACCTTGACTTTTGTAATTATGTCTCGACAGTTTTAAATAAAGGGGAAGGATTTAGTTTAGAGTCGAGGTTAAGGATTATGTATGAAAATGTGGTTTTATTGTATGGTTATTATAGGTTTTAGAACGTATTTTATTTTTTTCTATCTAACTCTACAAGTTATTTTAGCAATAATTAAGTACGATAAAAGATAAAAGATAGATAGTTGTTTTATTCACGGGTAAAATAAAAATAAAGTTATAATTAAAAAAAATAAGGACCTCAAATCAAAGCTTTAGATGTGGCCCAAGGGAGATTGAGGTTTACATTATTGAGCTATTGTTGCTGTTTATTAAATTAGCTATAAATCTCAATATGGCGGAAGATGCCGCCAGCTAAACCTAGAGTTAGGGTTGATATACCTATATATATATATATATATATATATATATAGGCCTCGTAACTCCTTTCAGCATTTTTCGCTAATCCTTATAGTTTGGGATTTAGCCCTGAAGGCCTATTTAAAATTCACCCTGTATATATATTCATGCTAACACATTTAGTTTCAAATACGACGAAACGGCTTTGTAAACTTTATTTCTTCGACCAAAATAAAAGACAACTTTTTCTTGTCAGCATTTTGGGCTACAGTTTCCTGATTTAAGCCGGCAAAATTCAAATGCAATTTTGTTGCGTCTCGACGTCACCAGGCTTACTGCAAATTAAAAGAGCAACTGTATACTAAGCGGGGAAGTTCTGCGTTGTGGGCGAGCGTCGGTACAATTTGACTTTGCCGCATTACTTGTGAATCTGCTGTTAAGAGTTTACTTCGCAGGTTCAGTCCTGTCCACAATCAAACTAGTGTCTTTGCGACACTACTCTTAGGTTGATTTAAAACAGTTACCGTAGAGCTAAGCGTTGAAACTGTGTGAAGGATCGCAACTGTAACTTTGTTGCATAATCGAACAACATCTAACATCACTATATAACATGTTAGTGTTTTTTATTCTTAAAAACATAAAGTATAAACTTTAATCACGGAAGGATGCTTCGATGTTTCACGAATTTAAATGCAATTTTGTTGTCTTTCAACGTTACCGGCTTAGTGCAAATTAAAACCGAAGCAGCTTAGCTCCAAGTTGTACATTGTGGACGAGCAGAGTGTGGCAAAGCCGCATTACAAGTGAACTTGTACTTATGTGTTCATTTCGCACTTAGGTGTTGTGAAACAATGTGTGGAACATAACAGCCAGTAGGTGACTGTAGCCAAATCATTTTGTGAACAAACTGTGATTTTATAAAGTTGAACTGAAAATAAGCGGGATTTGTGTCATGTATACTGTAGGTACTTTAGTTTCATCAACTTGTAGCTCGGATATCATCTCAGAATAATAATGTTATACAGAATTGGTCTCTTCTGCTGATAAGAAGAGATAATTCCATAGTCATGTCATAATGCTGGCTGTGTGTGGATAAAAGTATGAAATTTCAGTGTTACTTAATAATATTGCAAAATGTTGATAAAATGGAAATTATGCATTTGCTTATTTTTTTACCACATGTATGGGAACCTTCTATTTACGTATTTAGATAGGAATATACATCAATGTTAGTGTAGAGAAATTATGGATTTAGCTATCTAGCGCGAGCGAAAAATACAACTTGATTGAAATTCCTGCTAAACCTAATTCTAGTAGCGTTGTTTGTGTTAACTAATAACATCTTAATGTTGACTTTATCGAATTGATTGTGTACCGAGATCGAAAAAACAAATAAATATTGTAAAATCCGAACTTAATTATCTGAGAACGATTCAAAGCTTCGTGAATTTAAATTAAGTTTGGCTGTTGGAAGTCACCACGGCTCAATCCAAATAAGCTTAGCTTAAGTGAGGAAATTGTACATTTTGAACAACTGACTAGTTGTAAGCCTCTAGATAAGTCTAATAAATCCAATACTGTTCCAAATACTTAAATACATATATTTATATACAGCAGGTACACCCCAATGGTAATCCAAAAATCGTTTTACAAGACAGTTGTGGAATCAACGAATTTGTCGAATTATAATAACCAATATTTCCTTATAGTCCAATGTTTTTTACCTTGCAATTCGACAAATGAAAAAAAAGTACCTAATCTATTCAATCATATATTGCCGTATATTTAGGAATAGTTAACTGATGCTGAATTCTAACGTATAGGTACACGACAATCCTTTGCTCAACAAACCATTTCTTTTATGCAAATTGTTTTGATGTTCAATTTCTCAGTAGGAAAAAATATAAATAAAAACACTTACCCGAAATTGGATTCAATTGAGTAATCCATTATTACAAGATTAAATAAAAACCAAGTCCTTAGTTTAAGTGAGAAAGTTGTGTATTTCGGAAGAAGCGTAGTAATTCAGCAGTATTACGAGTAGTGGACCTGCAATAAGTGTTCGCCTCGCACATTATGGCATTGTGTCCCAAGTTGCCTCATAAAACAAACTGATTTTGCTAGTGTCTTGTTACTGGTAGAGAGATAAAGTATCATTATATTCAACGCATTATGAGTTCAGAGCAATAAAAAAATAAGACAAAAATTGTCAAACGATAATTAAGCTACTTATGAGAAATTACTGGGTCTACTATTCGAAATGTTATAACGTAAAACCTAATATATGGTATATGGTAAATAAAATAAAAATAACTATAATTTAGGTACCTATGTCTTATTACATTCAATCACTATACAATATGACAATCGGACTAATTCCATTACCTACTTTTAAATTATGCCATTTTATTGTCTGTATTACAACTACTAGCCCTGAGTTAAATATTTACTTCGTTCATACTATGTCCCAAGATACCTCGTAAAAACAACCTGATTCCCACTTCAGTGTTTTGTTACTTTAAAATGATCACTCCACTTTATGCCCGCTTGTAACAAAGAGATGAAGCATCATTATATTGTTCAGTGAGCCACGGAATAACAGATTGGAGCAATTAACGTTAGAAGTGCTAAAGGGCGTTATAATAATTATAAGCATTCATAATTACGTTGAGACTTCGTAAACGTACTTAGGGATATCGTGTTGTTTAGCTTATTTTTGGTAACGATAAATATAAACATATTAAAGTTAGTACATTGATCATGAAGCTTACGTCACGATGTTTTTCATATGCGGTTTTGCTCATACCTACTTTATTCAAAACTACACTGGTTTTGCAACGTAGTGACGAGCACTTATCTTCAACCTCATTGGTATGGAACTAGTTTTATATTATTTACTCACAATCGTTTAGTATAGTTATGCCGCTTTAAATTTTTCTCCACATCCCTAAGGTTGACTGAGAGAAAATGCTATTTAGCATTAAGTCCGCCTTTTGCACCACATTGTTTTTAACATGGTCAATAAAGAGTAAATAAAATAAATCGTTAACTATATTTAATTATTATATTACAGACATTTCCGAGGCGTTCCCGCTTAGTCCTCAGGGGTAGCGGCGCATCTGTGGCCGACCTCAGGTGGGAATATCTAATCCTATCTAGGGTTGATTACAGATGTCCATGGGCGGCAGTAGCCACTTACCATCAGGTGGACTGTATGCTCGTCTACTACTCCTATATTATAAAAAAGAAATACTGCCACGATGTACACATATTCATATTTTAAATCAAATTAACAAGTAATATATCATTTTGAACTTTAAATAAAGTATTAAAATATATCCTTTAATCAGCCTCTTACAATATCTATAAAATTATACATTTGCATTTATAAAAAGAATTTTTCTTCGTTCAAATTTTCCAAACTCGATCCGCAGGAAATAATAATAAAGGTCAAATTAACTAATTTATTTTCCCTTTATAAAAATCAAATCCTATCAACGTCTTTTCTCTTTGACCTTGCCTTTTTCTATTAAAATTTCGTTTCCTTTTGGTGTGTGGGTGATTTTTGTCTGAATTAAAGGAAAACTGAATATTAAAAATATCGTCTGCCAATAACAACGCATAGTCCGATTAACATGGTGCAACGAAGAGAGGAAAAGTTTCTTGAAACTTTTATAAGTACGCTGACTTTAAGCGCATGACAAAAGGAAATCTTAAATACACTTTGCTGGGAATATTATTTCAATATTATATGTATTTAAGGTACTAAGCATAGGGACAGATAAGCGAATGTGAAGTGATTACTCAAGTTTATATTTATAATAACCGTAACAAATATTATCGTTATAATGTGGTTGCTACGAAAACAGTCCGATAAATCTCCTTGTATTTGAGTACATCGGCCTTTTATTGTTTGTTTATTTGATCTTAACACACTTAAATAAACGAAGTAAATAAGTACAAATATGCGAGGTCATATTCAAAATAAATGTTACATCTGGTCTATAAAAATAAAATATACTCGTATATTTAACGCTGGTAAGAATTGCCTACCTTTCGATAATCATATTCTTAATAATATTATATTGAAGCCCATAATCGTAATATTCTTACAATAAAATAATTTTTGAAATATTTTGTTATTGCAAAAATATTTACTAAAATTTTATAAAATTATTATACTTCATTTACTTAAACCTTATAAAATTATAATTACCTTCTTCTTTAATAAATTGCTTATTTTTTTACTGTAAAAATTACATTCGGAATACATTCTCAAAATATTTAAGGTCGTAAAAGATATTTCGATGACATAAATAAAATGATAGCAGTTGTAGTGTCGATTTTAATGAAACGATAAAATTTATTTTGTGTGTCCAGTTTGATACGCTGGCCAACTCCAATGAAATGGAATCGTTGGATTTATAGCATTGAACTTATTCGATTTTTGTAAAAGTAGAAAGATAATAATATTTATTTGATTTAACGGCTGCCCTTTTGTAAAATGCATCATATTCGACGGATAAACCATTTTAATATTTATAAATAAGGATAAAGGCTATAAAAATGTCATAGGGCTTTAGTAGCCCCGTCAAAAACGAAGTTTCTAAGTTTTATTACAATAATGATAATAAGAGACAATTTAATTCACGTATAACTTGAAACAAAAAAATAGTATTGAGATTAACAGGCAGCGCACGATGCTTGTCTGGTCGAATTTCAATACTTACGCGCACACACATACATGAACACAAATACACTGCAATGTAATAGAAAAGATAGAGAGAGAAAGTTGCGAAACATCCAATTCATACCGCAAGCCGCTTTAAGAAACTTCGTTGTAAAATGTATTGGGGGTACATTATAGAAAATATTCTAATCATCCTTTGAATTTAAATAATCTATCCTTACTTATACAACAAAAAGGTAAGGCAAATAAAATAGATGGAGCGAGGAGTTTCCGTTGTTTGCTCAGTCTCCCTGATCATTGCTTAGTTGGCTTGGCAGTGATTGCAGCAATTATTCACCTCGCCGCCTCCCCTTTGCAGGCGTAGTCCCGGCCTCTGTCACTCCTCTAACGGCTTCACTTAATCCCGACACCGCCGTAAACAAACCTTTACCCTCAATATTAACAATCTAAAAAACCGTCCCTAAATAATGTTTTCTAAATGAAAGTCGACAAAACGTCCAGAAAAGAAATGACCCCACTAAGTTTGTGTCTCATCAGCCAAATGCTTTTCGGCCGAGTACAAAAGGAAAATGAATACCAATCCATAAAGTGTAATAGCGATTTCCAACAAAGTGAACGTCGTACCTAACAAGGCAACAAAGTTTGTGAAAGAGGAAACAAAGCCACCTCGCGGTACTAACGAATATGCTCTAGGATGTTAATAACTTTTCTTTGTCATTCTTGTTCCGAATATTTAAAGTAGGTATACAGTTACCAATTGTTCGAGGAGCGCTACGTACTTGTAAAATTATCTCGACTGGCAAGACGCGTTAGCCTATTCATTGTCTACATAATTATTCTTAACTTTGAAATTTAATTAACAATTGAGCATTTTTATTTGAAGAAAGATTATATAATAAAAACAAAAGCCTGTATAAATTGGGTGACTGAATGACTTGGATACGTTTTTTAATATAAATAAATATAAAATCATTTTTGTCCAAAATTTAATATACCTTTCCTATTATCTGTAATCATAACACTGATAAGCATATTTTTTATTTCAAATAAAAATGCTATTTACTAAGTAATAGCCAATAAGAATGTTCGAGACGGAATCCGTAGAAATAAGTATGTGTACTTCAGCAACCGCAGTAACCGATCTGTTAAGAATAACGGCATGGACTCGAGTGGCCATTACAGGTATTTTATCATGCCATCTATATCTTACTTGAATTTCATTGCAATAGTCGATCACATTGTATACGTAGCTTCAGTTATCTTGTTATATGAAAAATGGCACCAGACCCATTGGTTATATTTCACTACTTCTACTTGTAACTGCATATTTTGCAATCAAATATTACTTTTGGTATCTTCAATCTGTAATTACATAGAGTTACAAGGTTTAATGAACTCTTTAAACCAACATACATTTTTAAGTATTATTTAAGTAATAAATATGTTTGTAGATTTCATAATAGGTATATTTATGTTCCATACTATTATTCATTTTAAGTATTGCTTATTTGTTACGGATCACTGTTCGGTCACATTTTGAAAATTATTAACGTTTCTTTTAGAATTTCTAGATCATGTTATGTAAATAGCATTGTAATTTTTAAAACTCAAAGCCTAGGTATAAAAAGAAATAAACACATAATCGTGAAATGTTGTTCCTTGCACATCATCAACCCATTACTGTCCCCACTGCTGGGCACGGGTGAATCTCCTCTCAGGATGAGAAGGATTAGGCCATAGTCCACCGCGCTGGCCAAGTGCGTATTGGTAGACTTCACATACCTTTAAGATTTTTTATAAATCTCTCAGGTATGCAGGTTTCCTCACGATGTTTTCCTTCACCGTTTAAGCAAGTGATAATTAATTTCTAATACGCACATAAATTTGAAAATCAGAGGTGCGTGCCTGGGATTTGAACCTCGGACCCTCGATCGAGAGGCCGCGTTTCTTAACCACTAGGCTATCACTGCTGCTTGCCCTTGCACATTGGCATTGAATATACAATTGTACAATGTACATGCATGCTCCAGAGTCAACGTCCGCAGAATGGGCAATCTGTTGTAATAGCTTCAATTCGAGTTCCTATTATAAGTATTTTAATGTGGAATTTATACCACATTTGCTTCAGGTTCGTGTATTGTAAAATTAATTGAATTACTTTTCAATTCTGAATTATCCGAAATGGTTTTTAACGATTTTGTTTGTTATTGAAGTAAGACAATATTTTGTATTTAATTAATTAATTGCAATTGTCCATGCAAGCTTAAATGTAGTGCAGGTTCAAATTAACAGAATGGAATAATGTATATTATAATTTAAATGAATTCGATTCTAATAACTTTTTCAGCTGAATATGTAATAAGCAAAATATGTTCAGACCGAAATAGACCATCTAAATGTTATAGTGTATATGAAATATCAATTTTTATTGAGAAATATATAGTCTTCATTAGGATTAAATTTGGTAGTTTGGGTCCAAAAATTGAAATGTCTACGCAACTAGAAAGTATAACGAATGTGACCAGTAGTGCGAAAGAATTTCATATCAACAATTTTTCCGAAAAAGTAAAGTCAGGAGAAACCGATACGGTTTTCGCAAATATAATTGTTTCACTACTTTGCGAAAAATAAAACAAACCCTGAGTTTGTGAACTGGTAACTCTGAAATCTAATTTTCTTGACATTGATTCTAATTGCGGGCGTGAGCTTATTAAAACTGTATTTGATATGTTTGGTTCTATTAGTCGGCGGTCATTTTATAATGTTATTATTGCTGTTTATATGGTAATGATATAATTTAATTTATAACTTTATGTTTGAGTGTCATTATATGAAATGAAAAGCCTATTTGATTGTGGTAGAACCCTATGTGGTTCGACTCCGGCGGCGCCATTGCCATTTCTGCCTATTAACAGTAGGTAGTGTTAAGCGCTGCTGTGACCGACATCATGAATATCTAATCCTATTTATCTTTGGGGTTGAGGTGGACTGCATGCTCGTCAGTTACTCCAATATTATAAAAGAAAAGCCTAAACACGCCACAAATGACACAAAGCTCAATATATATTCATCTTTAACTTTAACAATATATTTAAAAGTACGAGTACGACTGGTAAATATCGCTTAATATTACATGAACAAGTTAATTAGCTAGCGTTACCGAAATTTGTTTGAAATAGTTTGAAACATTGTAAAATTTTCAAGCTAGAAATTTAATTAAACTGTTATATTTACAAAATATGGTTCTTACTTTTTATGCACGAAATTGAAGTATTTACGGTGTTTAGCCTTCATTATATACCCTAGATTACGTGATTATTTTTTTATTATTACAGTTTATACAACTAAAATATATATTTTTTAAATTAGGTGTGACCTATTTCACAAAACAATGAAGTCTAAATTATTTACTGCAGGTCTATACTTTCAACCTTAAAATAAACAGAATTTATTTCTTTGTATCCTATAATGAAAGATAATATCTATATGTATAAAACTCAAAGGTGACTGACTGACATAGTGATCTATCAACGCACAGCCCAAACCACTGGACGGATCGGGCTGAAATTTGGCATGCAGTTAGATGTTATGACGTAGGCATCCGCTAAGAAACGAGTTTGATCAATTCTACCCCCAAGGGGATAAAATAGCGGATGAAAATATTACTTCGTAACGCGAGCGAAGCCGCGGGCAAAAGCTCGTATAACATAATTATCTAAATAACTAGAACGTAGATAAACTAAATAGCGATATAACATTGAGCAGTGACCGTAACTAGTGTGTTAAATTACTATTAGCTTTGAACAAGTAATTACTGGTAGGTGAGAGCGTTTGCGGCCAATTTGTTGTTTCAAAACATTCACTATTTACACAAACTGTCTACAATACATTTTAAATCCAGAAAAGAGAAACATACGACCATTAAGACATATAAATTTACCATAGATGTAAACAGGGCTACGGAGCGGACGCTGTTAAGATTTTCATACAAATACGTACATCACGCTTCAAATTGACACATCTTCGATTGAATTGATTGGAGTATGAAATATTACAGAACAAATTATTATCGTGACAATGCTACTTTTCCTCTTCATGTATTATCTATTACTACCTATATGAAATGTTTTTTTAATCTCTAGTTTTTTTTCTTTAATTGAGAATTACTCTCTGATATTTTATAAAGATGATCTGTTAAGTTGTTTGAAGATCTTTAATGTAATTTCAGTTTTGCATGCATCACTAGTATGCATGCAAAAATGCATGTATCACTAGTATCTACTAGTGCCAGAACGTTGTGTTTCGACCGACACCTAATTCCTTTGGGACGAGATCACACATTTGAAAGATTTGGAACTTTGTAAGGTTTCATTGTGAATGCACTACCAAACCCATTTATAGCAGCACTGACTACACTGTTACTGTTTTATTCAAACTCCGCAAAAACTGACGTTTGTTATCAACTCCACATACGATTAAAATTCTACTTGAGATCGGCTATAGAAGCATTGCTAGTCTTGAGGACTAAGTTCAAACGTCTCGGAAAAGTATGCCTCCTTTACCACGCCCTTCCCACAGGAACCATCAGCGCAACACTGCCGTTATTAGGCAGAAATAATTGATAAAACGTATGTAAAATGTTAATTAAAACATACAGGACTATTTTTACGTTTGAATTCAAATTGTAAAAAAAATTAAATGAAGTAAATCTGTTCTAAATTAAACCATAATTATATATTATCCATTTTTTATTTACTCTAAAGATCATCAATAAAGAATTGATTGACTAACAAAACAGGGGAAGGCACTGTTCTGTCTGTATAATTATTTAATACTTACATTCGTAACAAATGTTTAAAAAAATGTCGAAAATCTGATGATATTTTTAACTGCAACTGTCTGTTGTGGGATGACTATGTGAAGTTATATGAAGAATGACATATTATTGGTATCGTATCTCCTAAGCCAGAATATTTTGGAGCGAGCGACTAAAAGCTACGAGAGAAATAGAAATACTAAAACGGGCCAAGACTCAGTTTTATATTTAGTATACTAATATTAATATTCATAGACTATGATTTGTAAAGAGATTATTTATTTAAGGATTATATTATCCTTTCTATTTGCTGTTTTATTACCGACGAGATTAATATGGTCTATATATTTAAGTCTCTTTGTTTAGTAAATCTTGCCAACCAATAGTAGGATAAGTCACAATAAGTATGTGGATATATCCACTATTTGTATTATATAATACTACAGTACGTAATTTAGAAAACGTATACGAAAGAGGGTACAAAGAGTAAGATATATTGTATGGACGATTGATAAATTGAAAGGTAATAATGATATAAATATGTATTGTATACAAACCTAATACTACATTTTAGTAGTAGCTACAGTACCTAAACAATGGAGGACCATCATGAAGTATCTTAGTTAAACCGAACTTCAAGATTACTTCTACGTAACTTAAATTTAACGCTTAAAACTCGGACAAAAATGTACAAAGTTATCCTGAATTTTGCTATGCACTTATACAAAACGCGACTCGATTACTTTTTTGTCCAACGGGGTCACAGCGTGCATTATTTTTATTTCCAATCCCAAAAACTTGTTAAGCTGTTCAGAGCTCTAATCGTAAAGTTTGAAGCGCTTCCAGTTGCCTGTGTCGATGTAAGCAGGTGAGCTCGCGGGAATCGCTATTTCGCGCACGTTCGACATCCGATAAAAGTTTCCGCCACAATCACCTAAGAGCTCAGCTGTCAGGGAATAACCGTATATCGGTTTTGTTTCCACTGTGTCCCTGAGCTCTAAGTTCCTCGCATTATAATAAATATTATGTCTACAGGCCAAATATCAAATACTCATAATATATTTCTTATTTCGTCTCAACCCAGTTAATAGAAGATTGAGTTGATTTCACAGTATTGTAACTTTTAGAAGTAAATATTATCTAAATAGATAGTCAATAGAATTTAACATAGTCATTAAGTCATTAATGGCCTTCTGTTGTTCACATGTCTTATACGACGAGAACGACAATTATTTAGATCACACCTATTTCTACCTTATAACAGCCGTGTTAAACGCTGATGTGTTCTGGTTTGAAGGGTGTGGTGAGGGAGATATACTTTTCCGAGGCGTTCCAGCTTAGTCCTCAGGGGTAGCGGCGCATCTGTGGCCGACCTCAGTAGGAATATCTAATCCTATCTGGGGTTGATTACAGATGTCCATGGGCGGCAGAAGCCATTTACCATTTAAGATGGACTGCATGCTCGTGTGCTACTCCTATATTATATAAAAAAAAGTGTGTGTGTGTCAGCTACGACGCACGATTGGAGTTTACTCCTTACGAATGATAATTATGATATATATCGAATAGAAAAAAGGGTAGGTAAATGAACGCATCTGCTAAAATGATAAGAGAAACAAACATATATCTGTAATTATTCGGATTATTTATATTACTTCAATAATGCGTATTACATAAAGTATGTTACAAAATAATATAAAATAGCGCCATCTAGTGGCAAGTTTTATAAATTGTAAGTTTGCAAGTTTATCAATCTATATATTTTGGTTCCAAATATTATAATGGTAACTTAATATAATTGTTTATATTAAAGTAAATTTTAATATAATATAATTATTTATATTTAAAACAATGTTAAACGTTTTATAACTTAAAACTTAATAATTATAATTTCTTTGCCATCTATAAAATATACTTGTTGCAATTTACGGATGAAATTTATATGAGACTCAATAAACATGTTATTATATGTAATTTGGATTGTTTCTGAATGTTTTATAATTCTAGAATTCATTTAAAACGTATTGCTAATTTTATATAACTTATTTTGAACTTAATTCATTAGCAATAATTCTGTAATAAATATTAAATAATACTGTTTTGATTTTGCCCGTTTATCGTTGATAGATGGTGCTGATCAATAATGCATCCATTTTTATAAGTTAAATTAATATATCAGTAACTTAAAAAAGCCTCTTTATTTTAAAAACTTATTATGCTAATATTATATCTTATTCAATTGCTTACTGATTTTATATGTTACTCTTCTTTAAAAACGTTCATAAAAGATTGTTAATCATATTATGGCGCCAATGTTCATATTTTTCACAGTGTTTATAAATGATCAAACCTATAACTTAATTTATGCAAAAATGTAAACAAATTAGTTAATGACGTTTTAATGTTTTATATATTGCTAATTATTTTTATTGTAATAATTACTTTCATATGGGATTTGAACTTACTGTATTTTAAATTAATAAAAGCACTCTTGATTCATATTTTGGTTTCCGTTACGCCTCAACTTTTCGTGTTACACTTGATTTTACTCCTCATAAAATTTCCGTACCGGGCCTTATAACTCAAATCGTTTCTTAAGGAGTAAACTCCAAAAACATACTTACCATGTTGGCCAATTAGTGTTGTATATTAAATATTAACTTATATGCTATTATTTATTAATAGCAGCATTTTGATGCTGTTTTAGATGACATATCTTCTAGTGTGATTGTTGGATAGCTTGAGTGTTGGAAAAAATATCCTGCAAACTTTATATTTACTTAACCGTGATATCAATTACTGAATGATAATATTTGTCTGTAAAAAAAAAACCCACCAAAATTCATTCATTTTTGAACTCTTAAAGTTCAAAAATGAATACCTAATTAAACGTTCTATAATATTTTTCTTTTACAATTTTGACCCATAAGCAACACCGATGGTTTGTATACGTGGTATTCGGCTTCTATAATGCCTCGAGCTCTCGTATGGGACAACTCATTGTAAAACCACATCACGGAGAGCTTAAGCAAGTGTTAAAAGCTTATCTAAACTTTGGTCTATGTTACGATGAACTAGTGAAACTCGGTTACACAAAAACAACACTTTATAGCGTCGATGCGAACTATTTATAGCGCCGTTGAGTGGAAATTTGGGTGGTTTCAGTATAATCTCTATAGGTAATGAGGTTGTAGAACCCGTAAGGATCTGGGAGCTCCCACTGCCACACCGCATTGAAGGTGGTAGAACCCTTTGTGGTTCGACTCTGGCGGCACCACCGCCACACCTATTTCTACTTAATAACAGCAGTGTTAGGCGCTGCTGTGTTCCGGTTTGAAGGGTGTGGTAAGGGAGACATACTTTTTCGAGGCGTTCCAGCTTAGTCCTCAGGGGTAGCGGCGCATCTGTGGCCGACCTCAGGTGGGAATATCTAATCCTATCTGGGGTTGATTACAGATGTCCATGGGCGGCATAGCTACTTACCATCAGGTGGACTGTATGCTCGTCTGCTACTCCTATATTATAAAAAAAAGAACCCGTACGGATCTGGGAGCTCCCACCGCCACACTTATTTATATCTTGAAGCATTTCTGCGTTTCTGTAATCGCATTTAGGCAAAACCCCAGTCATAAATGGAGATGGTTACATATATGAATGTGTGGACATGTTACTTCTTATGAAAAATTGTACTGCCACCCATAAAACATTGGAAAATACTGATATTTGCAGGAGGTTGGCCGATTAACACATATCTGTTACCCTTTAAGTCTGAATCTTCATTATTTAGAATGTTTGTTAGTGAGGCTTCTTAATTGTTGATGTTAAGTATTAGTTTTATGTTATGTAAGAGACTTATATGTTTTATAATAATACTAATCGTCTTTTTCTTTTATCCGTATTATCTGGCAAACCGAGTAATGAATAACTTCTACCCAGAATCTATGTTATATTTATTTTGAGCAAACCTAGATTATATCACATATTATTAAACTTATTTCTTATATTTTGTGTATAGTTGGTCCTGAAATGTATATTTAGCTTTAAGGGTATCCAATTTATTCTGGACACGTATAAGATCTGTTCGACTAAGGGCGGTGATTGACAAGAGGTGAGCGATCTTCACAAGCGAACTTGGGTCTTAACAAATCGAATAAATGTAATCTATGTAATGCTGTTGAATGTAGTTTTCACCTACACTTTGCTGGTCGTAAGGTTCCTTAGAAATAGGTGTCTCATCGTAGATATGTGCGTTTGGCTGTTGGTATTGGCAATTGCAGTAGATAGTAGTAGTTAAAAAGATTTTCTGCGTATTTTTTGGAATAATAAAAGAGTCTATAGTCTTCTCCAACCACTTGCCTGTAAGACAGGGAGGACTTCGTATACGAAATTACTGTATATTGAATACTAGCTGACACGGAAAACTTTGTACCGTCTCAAAATCTATTTATCAAATATATTTCATATAAAATATAGCCTATGTTACTCGTGGATAATGTAGCTTTCGAATGGTGAAAGAATTTTTAAAATCGGTCCAGTAGTTTTTGAGCCTATTCATTACAATGAAACAAAAAAACAAAGTTTTCCTCTTTATAATATTAGTATTGAATATAAAAATGAATGCACTCTGCCTACACGTCTACAACTCTACAAGAACCTATATTGTGTATAAGCATTCAGTTTATTACTTAAATGATATTTAATATACCGCACAAAACCATATGTTGTTTGCCAGCAATATTAGTTTATTCTGCGTAACAATCTTAATTTCGATTGTGGGATATATTTTTACAAATAATAGGTATGTTATTGACGTTTCATTTTTGCGAAAAATCTGTTAGTTAGGTATCTTGACCGTATTCCTTTTTTTAAAACAAAACATCGCATTTTACAACAAATCAACTTAGCCATAATTTTATTTATGTTTAAATAATTGAATCTACACGTAACTTGTTCGTAGTTAAATTCGAATCTTCAATGCACAGTGTTCAGTTTAAAAAGAAATTGACTTTTCATTCAGTCGATACCCTGCAGTACTTGTTTCCGTTGGAATGCATTCGGTCAATAAATTGTCTGATTAAAATGTTTTTCGCAGAGTGCGATTGGAATGAATCAAGCCATCCCAAATAGGAGCCCTGATCGAAATCAGTTGTAAATGCCTCAATGCCTTTGGCAAGAGATAAGTGGTTTGTGGATCGCGTTCGTGGTGATACAAAGGAACCGCATGTACCTATTAAGTAGAAGACCTTACCATACAATTCAAACAAGTGATGAAATAAACCCAGTCTTAAAGTCCTATAAAAGATACCATTCAATTTTACAGGATTTTAATCTAATAAATATTATAGTTAAAAAACTAAAAGCCACGCTAAAATCGTACAAGGAAAATCGTTAATCTTGGTTCCTGACGATCGTAATGAGGTTAATGGGATAAAATTATTTAAATCATGTATTGTCATCAGTTCTTGATAATTGTTAATTTTTTTTAAATAAATCGGACCATTAAAAATGGGTAAAAGTCGAGTTCAAAGATTCCGTTACATACATACATACAGGTCAAGCTAATAAAAGCGTGGTGATATGAATACTGAGTTGTAGAGCCCTTTTACTTTTACTCGACCGCCTTTTTACTTTGATTCGCGTCTAAGTCCCATGAGCTCATCCTACTCGTATAGTTTTGTGACTTAAGTAAAAAAAAAGATTCGAGCTTTTTTAAAAGTGCTTAAAAAACTCTCTCTCTTCCTTTTCCTTCAATCCTATCTGTGTTTGATTATAAATGGACAACTGCTAATGATCAGAAGGATTGCACGATCGTTTACTACTTGACATAACAAGTTACAATAACAAAATACTGTTATAGGTTACTACAGCGGACACCGATATGTAGACTCTAATGGTGGAGTTAAAAACTGCAATTGATGGATTTGCATTCCGAATTGAATTTATAGGACGTAAACAAGTTACAGTGAGCAAATCTATTTACGAGCAATGGTCATAAAATTTAATGGGTGGGTAATATTGAACTAATAAATATTACTACTGCTAATCGTATTTTTATAATCGTAAATATTTATGTTACAGTATTTACATAATACAGTAAGTAAAGATGTCCAGTACCCTTACCAGGAGTTTTCACGTTTCGACAAATATGACTGTTTTGGTATTTGTTTACGTATTTGCCCATACAATTTCCAATCAGCGCCCCTAACGGATTGTATCAGAACTATAGTGTCAGTATCGTGACATTAAATGTCTAAATGTCAATGTGGCGCTTTATGTTTTGTCTCTCTTTTTGCGAACATGTGAGGCTGACAAATAGACTTGAGCACTTACTTATTGTTGCGTTTACTCAGTCTACTAAGCAAACGGAACAGAATAATGGACAGAATAAACGTAACGTAAAATTGTGGGATGTTTTGAAAACTCATGGTAAGGGTACTGTTAGTTTGAGGATTTGCCTTTCAAATCTGGGGATCCGAGGTTCGAATCCCAGATATGCTACTAAGTTTATAATGTTATATGTGAATTAGAAATTAATTATGACTTCATTTAATGGCGAAGGAAAACACACAAGTAGCCTACGAGCTTGAGAATTCTTAAAAAAAATCTCATAGGTGTGTCAAGTCTACCAACTCGTAGTCATTACCCTTACCATGAGTTTTTACGTTTCGATAAGTATGACTGTTTTGGTATTTGTTTACGTATTGGCCCATACAATTTCCAAGTTCTGATATAATCCGCTAGGGGCGCTGATTGGAAATTGTATGGGCAAATACGTAAACAAATACCAAAACAGTCATATTTGTCAAAACGTTTAGAAGGTGGTAGAACCCTTTGTGGTTCGACTCCGGCGGCACCACCGGCACACTTATTTCTACCTAATAACAGCAGTGTTAGGCGCTGCTGCGTTCCGTTTTGAAGGGTGTAGTAAGGGAGACATACTTTTCCGAGGCGTTCCAGCTTAGTCCTCAGGGGTAGATAGCGGCGCATCTACCTTTTGTAGCGGCGGGTTGATTACAGATGTCCATGGGCGGCAGTAGCCACTTACCTTCGGGTGGATTGCATGCTTGTCTGCTACTCCTATATTATAAAAAAAAAACGTAAAAACTCATGGTAAGGGCGATAACCTAAACTTCTCTCACTCTTAAGGAGATCCGTGTCCAGTAGTGAAACTGTGATGGTTTAACTACGCTATACTTTTAAAATAAATCATGGATTGTTTCTGTTTAGTTTTTCGCTGTGGATAAGAGATTACACTAACAATCTCTCGGCTAAGCTCTTCACTAAAATACTTTTGTTTTGTCACGCTGTTGTCCAAGTAAAATACTAAAATCCAGTTGAGCGAAGTCTGCGTGCCAAAACTTTTATTGTATAAAACAATACGCCAAATAAGTGCAGTATGGAACTTTTGTGGAACAAACTTACATAGTCAACATTTTTTATGAGAAGTAGTAAATGAGGAAGCAGCCCACCTGACGCTAAGTGGTCACTACTGCCTTTGATACCTGTAACCATACATTAGTAAAGATTCTCTCTCACTCACTCCTAGCAAGTTTCGAGAATTGAAATTGTCACTGTCATCTATTTTCATGATTGAAAAATATTAAAAAAATGTAGTTTTTAGATCAATTACGAAAGTAAGGATATTTCTCTGCACTTTTTCTTCGATTTCGTGTCTTATGATTGCTGACGACACTACGATATAATGGCTGACAATTTTGACAGCCATTAAATGACTGACAAAATTGTCAGCCTTTTAAGACATTTAATGGCTTCCTTCAATTACAAGGCGGTGAGATATCTATACTTATCCATGTAGACCAGTATGTGTACCTGTCAGGTATCAACAGTTTTTTTTTATAACATTGGAGTAGCAGACAATCCACCTGGTGGTAAGTGGATACTGCCGCCCATGGACATATAAGATCAATCACCTCCTTCAAACTAGAACACAGCAGCGCCTAACATCGTTGTTACTAGGCAAAAATAGGTGTTGCGGTGGTACCGCTGGAGTCGAAACACAGAGGGTTCTACCACCTTTTAAACTTCCCTTTCAATTTCCACTTTTTCTGTATGTCGGCACTGTTACAAAGTTAGGTCTTTTGATTGCTATTTCAATAAGGCACGGTCATTTAGCTAATGGGTGCGCTGTGAAGTAAATAACTTGAACAAAGTCTGCGTCAGTGAGATTCATGCAACCTTTGATACTTCCCGAAGACTCGTGGCCGCGTTTAAAAAACTAAAAAAGACTGCCTCGCCCTCAGTATTTGTGGAAATTTAAGTAGCTATTTTAATACTTTTTATTATTGGTTTGGCGATATTTTAAAGTTACTAAATTAAACACATTACGTCACCTTGATTTACTATTTATACGCTATAACATAACTTCTTTCGTACTATCATTTATGTTTTTCTATTTTTCCAGGTGAATGTAACGTCCCGTAGGCTCGCATTAAATTAAGTGCTCTGGACAGGTACTATAGACACACATATATGCGTACACCACAGAGTTCACTTCAATTGCTTACGAATAAAATCTTAATAATAAAATTATGTATGTGATTTAAATTATCTAAACAAAAAATGAAATGTTGAAAATCCGTTCGAATTCGTGTTCAATTGCGAAACACGAATAAACGTCGGAAATAACATTTATAATTTGCACAAGACCTGTGAACTGTTTGGTATTCAGCTCACGTTCGCCCTCTGAGATAAGTTTCAACCACAATTACCTGACCGTTCAGGCGTCAGGAAATATATTGGCACCTTCTGCAAACCCGCCGCGCCGCCTCCGGGCGTTCCGCTGCCGACCCCCGCTAATCTTATATTTACGATCTTTCGCTTTGATTGCCTCTACCGAAACAAAAATAACAAATTTAAAATATTGAAGGGTCAGTGCCTATCTAGATAGCATAACCCCTTAAACAAATAAAACAAAAAACCACCCTTTTAGTCTTGAATTAATAATATTTATCTTAAAACGAGGCTAGCGCGTGATTAATCGTTATTTATTTTTCGACGAACACCAAAAGTTCTTTCTCAAAAACTTCGTGATTATTGTTGAAATACACAATGAAATCAAAGGACAACTTTTAAAAGGTCCCTAATGGACAAGAGGCCATCGATCAAATGACAAAGAAACTTTTCTCAATACAAAACAATTGATTGGTTTGAAATTTTCGCAAAGCGTACTTTTTCCTTTATTTGACTATGTCATTCATTTTATAAAAGAAATCCACTTCAATAGATTCGTTGCGGAATCGTATTATTCTTCATGACTTTGAAATATATCAATTTAGGGCGAATATTAGGTATTTTAAGCTTTAGAAAAAAACGGATTTCTTTTGAGATAAAGAGATCATATAATTAATATCGAGGAAACGGAAGTGCGAACATAAAAGACGGTCCAATTATTTATTATTCGCATCACATCTTAATCTTATCTTCTTATTTGTCTTTTCTCGTTGCGTTAATATGCAAACGTGTCGGGGCGAACTGGATCTAATAAAGGCTTCGCATTCATAGGGCGTGAAGAAAATCAAAGGGAGGCTAAGTGCCTCGGAAGAATATTAGAAGAATCACAACTGGGTTGTTTTGGTGAGCCGCAATATTCGGTGCCCCTCAATTTCGGGATGGAATACTTCGGTCGGCTTTCATTCGATCGCAATCTCTATGCTTAACAGCTTGCGATTCTGATCTTCGTTTAGCGAAATGACCGCAGTCACCCCAGTTCCTGTGACGCTTATTCCTTACACGTTCACTCCCCAAAGTTTTTATGGACGCAGCGAACGGTTGCCCTTCTATTAAGATTTTTTGTCCACATAAATCTTTTTGATCCGGCTGTTCATAGTTACCTGATACAGAAAGAAGAGAAAATACACCTGTCCTCTACTAAACATAGTTTACATACAGTATTTACTTTTTTATTGGACTAATTTTGATATTAATATAAAAGAACTTATACCAATTTTATATTGTAATCTGCTTTTATATTCATATTCATATTCATATTCATATTCATATTCATTTATTTGCTGTTAAATGTGGTACAATCTGGGTTGGTAGGAATATTAATAATTTTCTCACACTTAGCTTCAGGGAAGCATGCAAAATTTTAAAAATACATTATAATTATATTAATATTAATATTGATTACATTACATTTTATTATACAATCTGGGTTATAACATTTACTTCATGATAACATGATATATTTCTATTCAATCTGACAATATTAAAGATTTACATTAAATTAAACAGTAAGTATATAATACATTACACTACGATCAGTTTTGGCATTTCATATGCAACTTTACATTTTACTGTTATGTATAAATGTTCATAGAAGTTAAAATATTGACAGTTTTATTATTATCGCGAGACATCAGACCGTAAATCCCACGGTACTTTCCATTTTGTGTTACAAACAGTAGTCCATTTTTCTTTTGGGAAAATTTGTTAGATATATAACTTTTATATTTGATTTTTTAAAGCAAAGTTCAAAAATACTATATTGAACTTTCCTAGTAAAATCAAATACTGTGTTACATACATAGATATATCACTACGTGTTTATTAGTAGTATATCTATGGTTACATAAATAAAAAGAAAATTTTAATATATAAATAGTGCCGAAATATCAAATAATCTTGCTGCTAATAATATCATATAGATTAGACTTTTGAAAGATATGAGTGATATATTTATTGTTATACGTTAGTGTAATTAACTCCTGTTAAGTTCTGTTAAACAATCTTTCTAATATTTTGACTATTATAGACCGACATTCGATCACTTCTTATTACCTACTAGAAATAAATCGTTCTTTGAATGGTAAAAATAGGATAAATTGATTTTAATGTGTTTTTAAATATTTATTTCAAATGAATTTTAATATCCTAATGTTGTAAAGTTGGTTGCAGTGGCAATAGTCATTAATATCCATTAATTTCTTTGAAAGAAAGATAAAGGATCATAATCCTAAAATTTGATATTCAAAGAACTAAAAAGAACGAATCAATAGAAATCCTCAGACTTAAATAATAATAAGAAAGTACCCATGCAGTGTGGTAAGACGAAGCTCAGGTCAGTCAATGTGCAAACTCCGAGTAAATCTTCTTAGAGAATTGTAGCGTTGGAATTCTATGAACGAAGGCGTCGGTAAATGTACACGGCGAAACTTGCCGTTACAAAGAATAATTCAATACCACACAATAACTGAAAATTTTACGCTATTCTTCTGATCGAAATAATAGTGTGGGGGAGTTTAAGTGTTTGAAAACTTGTGTTTTGGAGTTATTCAGAATACAAAAGTATTTAAGTATTTAAATATTATTCGCTTATTTTTTAAGTACTTTATTATCTATTGAAACGTGTTTTATATTTTAAAAACGTGTAATGATATGAATTATATTAGTGACTGCAGTAGATAAACATTTTTATGGATGCGATACTGTTCATTTCCTAGGCTTATACCTTAAGGGATTATTCCCTTAGTCTCCTGCACTGCACAAATATAACATTTTCGAAATAAATATTTTAATCCCGACGTTCTCTGTAAGGTGTACTAGACAAACATACTCGTAATATAGAAAAGTAGTATACATACAGCAATATATTGTAATTACACATCTGACATATGAATATTTCAAGACACAATATAAAAAGTAAAATTATTTACACCGCCCAAAAACACCATATGTCGATAAACCCATGAATCAGGCTTATTTTTACTAATACAGAAATAATTCGTGAAACAAAAAGAATGAGGGGTCAAAAGCAGATGGTTCGCTTTTATAAAAATGTTGGAGGGTTGTGAAATATGACACACTGTTATTTCTTCGCACACCCGGTCAAGAGTTATTGCATTCCATTATACGCTTTCTCTATCTAAAGGAAGCCATTTTCACTAAAGGAGAACTAAACTGTCTAAATTTTATTCCTCTTATCATTTTATCGCTTGCAAGGAAATTCTTTGTTTCCGAGATTATGTAGGGGCGAAATACGTTACAATGATTTATTAGAAAGGAAATTGACTTTGATATAAATAACACCTACTCATAAATACCAAGTTGTGCTTTGGAAGCCGATGTTTTGTTGGGAATGGTTTTTGTACGAAAATAGGATGGATCATCATTTTTCATAATTCTTTCTAATATAAGTAAGGTAGGTATACTTACTTTGTCTCTGTAGTTCCGGGACTAGAATAGGGCTACGGTATCCTCTGCCTGTCGTAAGAAGCGACTAAAAGGAGGCTTCCGGGGTTGTGGGCGGCAATAGTGAGAGCTCGAACCGCCCAGTAAGCGACCCCGGGAAGGACGGCGGTATGTGTGGTCACATACCATCGTGAACACCAGATGGTGTGGGAGGAGCGAAAACTGCTCTCCCAGAGCAGAGCCCGATCGGGGCATCGCGCTTGGAGGACTCCGGTTGCGTTCCGTCGGAGATCGCCGAATTCTCCAGCAAGGTTGAGGACGGCCACTTTTGGGGTTTACTGCGGTAAAAATCCCACATAACCCGGCGTCGCTCCCACGTCGTTGGGTACCTTTTGAAGGTTTCTCCCTCGTTAAGAAAAAAAAGGTATACTTACTTATAAAACGGTCATTTTCTATGCATTATCTAAGTAATAATGTGAGTAAGACAGAAATCGGTGTAATGGTAGTGCCGCGGCAGTCACCGCTACAAGAAGTTTCAATATCCCTGCCGTTTGATAAAATAATAATTAAATGAGTTAAAAATAGTAGTACTTAGTAAACGAGGTAATCATAGCAAGACTAAAAAACTAACCTTTCAAATTTATACGTATAAAAGTGATCTATCTAGAGATGTTGATCTTTTCCTACAAAGTGTAACATGAATAAAAACTGCAACGTATTACAGGATACATATCAACTGCTAATCTCGGCCACAATGGCTTTGAGGCTGCCCTACTGGCCATTCCTTTCAGCATGTCGCTGCGTAAGAGATTGACAATAGAGTCACTGGCGTGGAAGGGAACACCTTATCTTTACTACATTGTCCCATGTCACATGAAACCAAGTGCCTCAGGCTACGAACGAATATTACATTCATAATGAACACCAAGCAGCATATTAAATGAGTGTAAACCATGTGGGCTTAATCTCCCATCTATATTAATCTAAGCTTCTATACGTAGTAACGTCATGTTTTTGGAGTTAGGTTAGTAGCTAGATTTTTTAACACTGAAGTAGAAAGAGCTTTTTAACCGACTTCAAAAAGGAGGTGGTTATCAATTCGGCCGGTATCTTTTTTTTTTTATGTATGTACACGAATTACTCCACCGTTATTAGACACGCTGTTTACATCGTTATCCAACGAAATATATTGAGCGCCGACTTCAGAAATATGTACTAAACCAACATTAATTTCAATTATTTTTAACTTTTTAGTGACATAGAAGTCGGTTGTATTTTTTGTTAAATTTTTTTTTGTACCAACTGATGATGATTTGAAGGTGGTAGAACCCTTTGTGGCTCGACTCCGGCGGTACCACCGCCACACTTATTTCTACCTAATAACAGCAGTGTTAGACGCTGCTGTGTTCCGGTTTGAAGGGTATGGTAAGGGAGACAGACTTTTCCAAGGCGTTCCAGCTTAGTCCTCAGGGGTAGCGGCGCATCTGTGGCCGACCTCAGGTAGGAATATCTAATCCTATCTAGGGTTTATTACAGATGTCCATGGGCGGCAGTAGCCACTTACCATCAGGTGGACTGTATGTTCGTGTGCTACTCCTATATTATAAAAAATATATAAAAAACTGATGATACGTAGGCATTGCAGCCCATGGACATTTGTAACCAGGTCCATATAGAGCGGTGGTCTGCCTGAAGCCAATCACAGTTATAGCTCCTGTAGACTAAGATGTTCACCTCATTTACAAGTTAGCCAGCATCTCCGTTGAAATTTAAGAATTACGTCAAAGTAGAAAAAGTTATGGCTGTGGTAACACTCCGGCCGACCCACTGACTGATTCCAACATCTTGAAGTGTTATTTAATTTTTTGATCATACTGAAATCTCATATTCATGCGGATTAATATTGAAACAATTGTTAAAAATTCTAAATGAAAAATATTAACACATCTCCTATTATAGAATGACTGAAATAATGTTTTCAATTATGACTCATCTATAATTTCATATTTTTGGTAATTTTTGATATTCATTTTTTATGATGCACAATTTGTTGAAAATGACTCACCCACTAAATAATCGATAATGTTGGATGTACATAAATATACTGTTGCTAATAGATAGAGACTTCTTTTTGATGTTTCACGTTGTTACACATCAGTGGATATCGTAAGCGAACCCGCGGGAAATTGCCCATAACCGAGTAGGCACTGTATATAAATAAATTGTTACTTCTTATATCATTTGTACGTATAAAGTGATACTGGATCCACTATTATTAGTATATGTTTTTTGTCATTCCAAAATATTCTTGTAAAAATGTTATTTTCCATGAAAACATTGCAATAATAAAGTGCAGTTCGTGAATATTTATACCTAAACAAGCTAGAATATAGGTGTTACGTGAAGGTGCTACATTGAAAGTCCTTATTTAATAACATCCTTTATTAATAAACAAACTATCCTATTTAACTATTCCCTACCAAATATCAACCTTTATCTACCCAGACACGTAAATTAGGCAATGATTATATAAAGAAATTGTCATATATCGATTTATTGTAGAAAAGCATTTTATAAGTCTACATACTAGGTACGTCTTTGAAACTGAAACACGAATGTATTTCTGTCTAATTATTTAACACGCATTTTTATAACGATTACATGAGTATGATATATTCATACGTTACGTTTAAAGAGACCAAGGGCGGTACACTAACGATACTTTCCTTTATTTTCCAGCTAAACGGAGTTCGGCAGTCGTTATGCTGTCAAATTAGACTAACTCGTCCTTCTGTTATTGTTACAGGAAAAAGTGCTATTTCTTTGATGGCGTGACCTGAAAGTTTTGGTGCTATGGTATCAACGTACTAGCTCATTTCTTTTTGTGTGCGTCTTGACTTGAATTCCGATATTTCCGTGTAATTAAAACTGTCACTGTAAATTACTAGCACCTTAATAATTATAGACACGACAACTTGTAATTACGTAGCCAATCCAAATTTTAAAGAGTATTTAATGCTTTACTTTATATATGAATATTTAGGTACTTCTTAAATAAAAATGTACGAAACAAGAAAAGTAAAAAATAATGTTGCGTTGTAATAAGTCTAATAGCAGCGAAAAGTGTTATGAAGAAAATCGAGCTGCGAGAAACGACGGCCGTAAGTCGGCACTGAACACAAATGCGAAACAAAACTTGTATTTCATAAAAGATTTTTAAAATGGAATACCTACAATATTTCAGCCTTCAAATCTCAATAAATCGTCTAGGCGTGGTAACGAGCTCACTGCGGCGTAGTCTCTGCGGATACGTATTTTATTGGATTCACTGAAACGTTTTTCAGGTCCAAAGGATTATTTACGAGCGTCTGCGCTCCCGCTGCAGAAATGCAGATGGACACAAGTATCACCTGGCTCTACTCGAAAATATTCCACCAGACTTATGCCCACTTATTTATTTGGATCTTTTTCAATTTGCGCTAAAGGAAGGAATGTTTCGGATTTACAAATTCAGTCAGAGTTCTCGGTGGTAGAATAATTAAACAGAGATAGCTGTGCTCTAAGCTACTTTTAATGATATTTTTTCTATCATATTTATATATTTTTGTGAAGTAGAAAAACAAGTAAGATTTGACTTAGTTTTCAAATATGCTATATCATGTAGGCACATATTTCCGACTTTATGGAGAAACTAGTTTTAGCCCGCGGCTTCGCCCGCGTTTAAAAGAAAATAATATAACATATAATCGATTATGATATGAAAATAATCGATTTTTTTGATCCAAAAGATCGATTCTCCGATTAATCGATCTTAGATCGGCATCCTTAGTTCCCGTGGGATTTCCGGGATAAAACTATCATATGTCCTTTCTCGGGTCTCAGACTATCTTTGTACAAATATTTATTAAAATCGGTTCAGTGGTTTAGGCGTGAAGAAGAGACAACCAGACAGACAGAGTTACTTTCGGACTTATAATATTAGTAAGGATATTAGTAAGGACTAGTAAGGATTGAGTGGAATAGAGTGGAGAAGTGTGTAAGTAGTCACAAAACATCATATGAACTTCATGTTTGATTATAATATATTCTGATTGTATTCTTTAAAAATATTGATATATATATATTTTTTATAATTTAAGAGTAGCAGACGAGCGAGAGAGTAGAGACGATATATTTAATACATTTATCATACTAACAGAAATGTGCCAAATAAATAACTGTATTAAGTAGTAAATACAATTAGGAAGCAATCTAATGCTAGTTACTCGCAGTTGTATTTAGGTATCTATTGTCCGTCTCCTGGTATTAAAGTACAGTCACAGGTGCTACACGTGATTAATTGGTCTCGAGAGGCGGCAGTTACGGCCAAACTATTTATTTATAGTACATCACGTAAGGCCCCGCTACGGAGGCAGGCTTCTCGTTTTAAATCCGCCGGGGATACAAGCTTTCGATGTGTTTTCTTCTATTTTTCTCAGAGAAAACCTTAAACCTGATGGGATTTTTATTATTACGGACATGGGCAAGTGCAACATGGGTGTGTGTAATCTAATGTTACAAGTTCCTATCCAGTACCCGACTTCCGACTCATTGATAAATCTATACTCACGTAGTTAATATTCACAATAATTAAGAATTAAGATTTCTATTTTTTTTTTGTATAGTTAAATATCAAGTAATATCATAATTTATGTCTGAAACTATAAATACAGTCGACGGCCAGTAATCTGTCTGGACATTAATTTCGCAAATGTTACGTTTTAAAAGACAAATATAAGTTTGGATCATATTATTTTGACGTTTATTAAAATTGCCGTCCTATAAATAACCATCTTAAAATAATAACTAAGTCCTACTTTAACTTGTCCACAGACTCCCTTGACTCAGAATTGCAACCCCTGAAGACTAAGTTGGTACGTGTCATCTAAGTTTATCTAGCTTAGCATATCATCTATATGCAAATATTGCTGTTATATGGGCTAAACATACGTTAGTACTTCTGAGAACTGAATTTGAACGCCCCATTTAAGGTCTCTTCCTTACTAAGCTCTTCAAACCAGAATAGAGCAGTACATACTTTTGTGGCTATAAGATGTAGCGGTAGTGCCTACAACGGCAAGCCACACAAGGTAGATAATTTAAAATTTATTGTAGGTATTTTAAATATCAAGTTTATAAAGGATTCGATTCGCAGGTATATAAGCTGCCTATCGTACTGCAAATGGTCTCCTTTATGTGATAGGATTTGGGTCGCGATCCACAAAGCCGCTCTACTACGAGTTTGCTGGGTTTTCTGCTCAGATTTCTTTTGACTTCCCTTTTTTCGACTCCACTTAATGCTACGATGCTTTATATGCCAAATTAAAATGTTCGTTTAAATTTGGAACTGCTTATAAACTCGATGCCATTTTTTTTCACAACAAAAGAAAAGAAAACAATCTTTTTACAGTGCAAAAATCACTATATTTTTATTGAGATGAGTGTCTGAACTCGTTTTAGGTTTTTCATCTACTAAAACAAGCAATCTCCGCCGCCCTTGAATATCAGTAACTTATTCGAAATAGAACAGACCATTGTGTAACACTTCCATTCCTAAAAAATAAGTTGAAATGCCTCATAACAAAGTAAATTATGCGTAACATTCTACAAATAAAATAAAATTAGGATAAAAATAGCGCCGTGTTGGATCAAATTTACTTACAACGCCTACTTTTCTTTGGCTTAACAAGTAATTCTTATTAGGTTACATGGTCTTGTTAATTTTGTCCTCAATTTAGTTTAATATTTTTTTTTTTTTATAATATAAGAGTAGCAGACGAGCATGCAGTCCACCTGATGGTAAGTGGCTACTGCCGCCCATGGACATCTGTAATAAACCCCAGATAGGATTAGATATTCCTACCTGAGGTCGGCCACAGATGCGCCGCTACCCCTGAGGACTAAGCTGGAATGCCTCGGAAAAGTCTTTCTCCCTTACCACACCCTTCAAACCGGAACACAGCAGCACCTAACACTGCAGTTATTAGGTAGAAATAGGTGTGGCGGTGGTGCCGCCGGAGTCGAACCACAAAGGGTTCTACCACCTTCAAATAATAATCGTTTTACTCGTAAATAGAAGTTTGCTTGGAAGAAAATGTACTTTGTAAATATGGATAATTACTTATAAGATAAATAGGTATAAAAGAGATCTTATAAGTACTCGTAATAAGTAAAAATATATAAAGCTTTCAAAAAATCAAAACCCCATTCAAATTGGATCAGTAGTTTTTGAGAAAGTCGCACACATACAAGCTTATATACACACATAGCTCTTTTTTGTCAATTAAAAACAATACAGATAAATCAATATACTCTTTTCAATACCCCATGTACGAGTATGTTGTATACATATCTATATTGATTGATATTGATCAAGTTAAAATTACCTACTTAAACAGTAGGTTATAAATATTAATAGTTTAGCTGTAAGTATTAGCTGTATATTATATTAAATTTTAAAGTTGTTTCACATAATGTAACACATCTAATGTTATTGATATTTAAATACGGTGCGCTCTGTATTCGCAGTCACCGCTGGCTCCTCGCGATAAGTATAGGTTTATCCAACTGCCGCTTGTTTTATATTCGGCATTCCAAGGCTCGCTGGCTTAATACTGTCTGGGGCTTTTGTTCCAATTTCTCGTCTATAACGATTACAAAGTTAGGATAAATTATGGCAAAAAACTGCGTGTAAAAATGGGTGTAATGTAAAAATAATTCTTGGTAGCTTTTATTATTACTATTATTATTGGTAGCTTTTATTATAAACCAAGTCAACGTTTACCGTCTAATTTATAATGAATCTACAATCCTTCGTTGAATCACTATTTTTATTTCGCAAAATCCCTACATAAATTTCTTACGTAAAGTTAAATTTCCTACTTATAGTGGCAGTTACAAAAATATATATCGTTTTAACAAAATGTAAGCACAAAGCTCCTGAATCTTTGTCTTGTTCATAATGTCCAATCCTAATCACAGAGAAATGCAAAATAGCTACAAATTAGTTTAGTAATGTGGTAAATGTTTTGCTTGCATTTAGCTTTACATTTAGGAGTAGTACAGGTGGTGGTGATTAATTGTGGCGGGTGCGAGCCACCCTATTTACAGCTTTAGAGCGGCAATGCCCGACAAGAATAAGCCACAAGGGGTATCGTTGATTTCTGATGTTTACTTTATAGTTTTGGTTTTGAGGTTGTAACATCCTTGACTAAAAATAGACGTGACCCTTTATCCGATCCTGGACAAAGGTTTATTTGTTACTGAGAGACAATTAAAAGCTAAGCAATTTATAAAGATTCAAAGCAATTTAAAATTAATTTTCGTTTTAAAATAGTTCGTCCACAAAAACTACAATTTTGCTTAAGTAGATTTACATTATAAGGTAAGTTATGCTGATTTATACATGCAAACATATTCCAATAATTTAATTGATTTTGATAGTAGTAAAATGTATTTAATTTACATTACAAAAAATATTAAATATTTTGTACATACAAGTGTTTCTACATTTACTTTCAAAACCAGTGTACTTTGTGCCTTCATATTTATAGCTTTGGAACGCCACTGTCCTGGCAAGAATAAGCCACAAAGGGTGTCGTTGATTTCTTTGCACAATATTTACCTTGTACCTTGTTTAAAGGCACTAACATTTGTAGACAGGAATAAAAATCAACGTTTCATATAGTTATTTCTACGGAGTATTTTTTAGAATTATAAGCGAAGTGTGATATGAATTTTAATTACCTTGATAACGATTAATTTCTTAATATTTTGTTTGTTCTTTCAGATTTGAAAATGGTGTAGATACTGCGTACAAGTTTTTGTAATAAATGGGATCGAACGCCCCGACAAGACTAAGCCATGAGACTTAGTGATGTCTGATGTTAAATTTATGTATTTGTTCTTGTGTATATAACTGTTAAACATTAATCCAGAGATAGATTATCACTATAAAAAGACGGCATGTCTTTTATATTTGTTTTCATGTCGTCCAATTACTTAAATTAGGTTTCATAAGAACTATGGCATAAAAAGATTATTTCCATCTGATTCATAGTCCGCACTAGCTTATTGATAAAAACATATTAATTTTAAAATACAGCATCTGAAAATAATAATTTAAAATTTATCATTTGATTCCTGAGATCTAAATTTAATCAAACTCCATGGCAGGATTTAATCCAGCAATGAATATAAGGTTTACCTATATTTATTTTAGAAACATTTTGTACCGTTTTCACAGGTGGAAGAGTACAGATGGTGGTCGTGATTAATAGCAGAAAGTGTGAGAGCTGAACTATTTATAGCGCACCAGGCGCCACTGCCCGCGCAAGAATAAACCACAGGGATGCCACATTGATTTTACTGATTTTATTATGGAGCCCTTTATTTATGTGAAGGCGTAAATGTATGAAGAATTAATGTTTCAGGTATAAATACATTTTAATATGTTCTGTATATTGTTAGAGCTTTTGTATATAAGGGGCAGCCTGCGCAGCGTCAATCGTCAGATGTAGTCGTGAGCTGTCGTCGATGGTTGTTAACTACAGCCAGCAATGATCGTTGAAGGTACCCAGCGGACGTCGCCGTCCGTTGCCGCCTGTCGATAGCGGTTGTCGGCGACCGTTGGTAGCGGGCAGCGTAGCGGGCTGTTATTCGTATTTGTATGCTATTCTTATATATAAAATTCTCGTGTTACAATGTTAGTTACCGTACTCCTCCGAAACGACTTTACCGATTTTCACCAAATTTTATATGCATATTCAGTAGGTCTGAGAATCGGCTACTATCTATTTTTAATACCCCTAAGTGATAAGGATTGTTCACCCTTCATATTTTTTATTTATATGGCAACACAACGTTTCAACACTATATGTCGGTATTTTTACATATAGCTTGTTGCTTAGGTAAATGATAATTAGCTCGTAGTACGCCGTAGCACCGTTTTCGCTTCGTAGCGCTTATAGTCTGGATATATAAGAAGTTGACGTAGTGTCCATTGCTTGATCGATCAATAGAAGTTCTTTTATAAAAAACGTTAATGCATCTGATGATACTTTTCGATACTAGATATGTTATTAAGGTCGGTTCATATGTACTCGTAAGTCAGCAGTGTAAAGGCTACGTTACGAAATATTTAAGAAATCCAAATTAAAGTCTTGTACAGCTTAAGAATCGGAGTAGGTTTTTATTATTCACATTATCGTGATTGTCTATGCATGCTTTTAACCGTGTAATTTAATCAAATGAATGAATATTATTGAGCTTAAGATATGGTCTATTTTACTGATGAAATACCAAAATGTTAAGTTCGAAGCTCTATTTGGTTACTTCATCTATGTAATATGCAAAATACCACCGCATATTTTCGGTATCCTATGGGTACCTATAATACGGGTGGGCAATTATGCAACTCAGCAAAACATCCGTGAAATACGAGTTCCTTTATTTCGATCCCCTTTAATTCTAGTGGATTACTAGGTGAAGCAACTGCCGGACATTTAGATGGAAGAACCCTATTTATGGCTGGCACTAAAACCCAGGTTGTGGCAATAAGCTTATCGTTAATGTAGCAAAGCTAAAAATACTTGTAGTGTACCGATATTTGTACATTGTTTCAACTATTCCCAAGTTTCTGAGCGCGTATCGATTCAAAGTTATTTATACGCCTTTAAGAAAGTTTGCCTGAGGCGTTTGATTCTTTTTATGTCAAACAACGTGTTTATAGAGTGAACAGAGATATTGTATTTTATACAAACGCCGATTCGTGTGCAAATACAAACACGTGAAGAGTTTGAGTTTATTCGAAGTTGAATATCGTTGGACTTTTAAAACCGATCATATTTATTGTGTATTTTTATTCTCGAGTATGTAAGCAACCATAGTCATGAAGTTTTTTGTTTGATATTATATAAATACCATATAATATGTATTCGCATAATTATTTTGCTTGACTTTTTACGATTTTTTTTATGAATAATATTTAAGGACGTAAATCGTATAACTTGATTTACAATTGAGTTCCTATTTACATTAGCTTTCAATTTCGTACACATTTATCTTCTTCAAGCAACCATTTTCCATTAAAATTTCCAACTTTATGTGCAGTAATTAGAACTTTAACTTCCCTTATTAAGTTCCAATTTGATTATCTCAGCGGTACTGCAATTTTCTCTTCGGCTGAAGTCTTCATAAATTAGATATAGATATAATAAGAGAAAATTAAAAAATATTTACTTCATTTAAGACGTCGTTTTAGTTAATAAATATGGCAATAGTCGTCAACCTATACAGGACCATTGCTAGGTACGGTTCTCCTCTTATATTGAGGAAGGTTTGAACTATAATTTAGGGCCCTGGCTAAGTGTGGATTAATAGATTTCACACAATTTTGAGTGTTTTAAACCGCACTCTGGTTTCCACTCTCCTGGAATTGTTGTCTTTCATCGGTAAAGCCAAGTGATAATTTATAATATCGATAATTGAATTTTTTTTATTGCAACAAAGTTTTCTATATCTACTTTACAATATTCATAAAAAAAACATTGAAAAGAGGAATACAAATAAATAAATCACTTTAATGTGAACAGCACAGTTATCGACCGGACTTTGTTTTCTCAGCTTGCGGTCAGATGACAAGAAAGTTAATGTATTTTCTGAAATACCGCAAATCGTCTGCTCAAGTTATTCTTGTGTAACTTTGTTCCGTTCAAGTTAAATGTGTCCACGGGGCAAATATTCAATTCTCGAAAATACGAAAACCGTAAGTGACGTCTGTTTTCTATTGAGTTTTAAAGTTTTAAAAGCAACAGACTGTTGTAACTCCATGGCGGACAAAAGACTACCATTTGAAAGAAATGAGTTCAGAGCTCGGCCCACGATTATTCCTTCATTGGCTTCGGAGGCTGTTTTCTTTGGGCGTTAGTACTCTTATATAAACGAGAACTCCACCTTTTACAATGACGAAGGAATGAATAAAAAGTTTGTTATTCTTTTTCGTCTGATTTTATTTATTTTTGTTTGTAGGTATTCTTTATATAACCTCCTTGTAAAGGTTCGTTACGATTCACGATTCACGTGATGTTATATGGTCATAACAAAAATGTGACGTTATATTTATGTATAGTAAACATCATTGTCTAACATATCATTGTATAACATACTTTATTCAAGTAATAGAATAGAAACTTGCATTTCATTCTTAAATCTCATTTTCAGCAAAACTTATATTTCTTTTATTTAATACCTACATTTCATTTCATTATATTACTGTTATAGTACTTCTTTTTATTCTTATTGAAGTAAATTCAATATTTTAATTAAATTTGTACCGGACACTCATATTCATACAAATGAAAAGAACTAAACATCCTTTGACCTTTTTGCACGTAACATACTCCTCTACTTTTTATTCCAAGAGAGTGCAGATGCCAGATTTCATTTACAGTATTTTAAAAGTGTAATTGAATTGAATCGGGGTTAAAATTAACTCATATCTGCACAGAACCACATACTTTTAAGGCGCTTTTACAGTTACAGTGGAAGAAATTTATGTTAATTGAGTAACAACGGTTAGAATATAGAGCATGCTCACAGAAATGAATTTGTTTATATTAGAGTAATAAATTTTTAGAGTAGTAATGTAGAGTAAATATTTCTTTTATTACAAAATATTTTTATAACCGTTTTATAGGAAAGTCGTAAGACTATAGGAAATTAATTTTAGATTTACATCAACTCTATAATAAGAGTAAGTATACTCTTTGTATATTTATAGAACTACACGCAATATTTTCGAGATAAAAATAAATATTGTTAAAAAATTACACTCGAAATAAATTCAGCAATTTCCAATGTGGCTTATTAGCTTAGTGGCTGAAAAAATGTAGATTTAAAAGTATTTTTTTTATTTTTGTAATGTGCAAGTAATCTTAAAAATTTAAAATCACTTGTACATAAGTAAGTACTTTTTCTTATTTTATATTAAGGTTTACATCCAACACCAGTTATTAAAATTTATTAAATTACAATGTTTTTTACCAAAGTTTGATTTGACTCTTCCCGCCTACTAGAAATTTTGACCTTTGTTAGACTAGAATTTGAAACATTGATTAGATTATTAATAATAGGCTTTAATTTATATATACCATCACAATTTTAGTTGTTTTTTTTTAAGCTAGTTTCCTACTTACCGTACTTAACATTAAGGTCAGCGCGACTTATTCATGATAAAAATAAGTTTATTACGTAAATGTTTATCAGAATCAAGCCCAGAGGTTCCACGAAGAAGCAGGGGCAAACTCCGACGTAGTCACGCCGATTGGGTTTCGCCAATCGATCGTTTTGGATAACTTACTCCTCTCATACCCTCAGAATTTTATAAGGGGACCTGCAGTGTAATAACAATAGAAATAATAATAGAAAGAAAAGCACGGCTTAAAACACTTTTGACTTTTCATTGGTAAACAAAGTTTGTATGCACAGATGCGAGAATCCAATAAAAGTAGGGGAATGGAAAGAAGCCCTGAAGGGGACGGATTTCCCCAAAGTATTAAGAGTAAACTAAAGTCGTGGAAAATAAAATTCATCACTATTGCCATTTTCAAATGTTACAGCATTTTGGGCACTGACCATATTAGAACGCTGTACTTTAAAATCGCTATAAACGCCATGATCCGTATTTACTATTTAAGTTAGAAAATACCTTTTAACACTTATTTTGTAAATAACATGATAGCCTGATATCTCATATCAGGCTAAAACTAGAGATCAAGCGAGTCTAGTTCCATACAACCCTCATTTATATTTTCAAAAGATTAGTTCAACAAACTCTTATTGCATTTTGTAGTGCTCGCTCTGTATACATTTGTAGTCTATTAGACGGTTGGCAACGGTATAGACATAAAGGAGCTCTTAACATGTAATAAATGTTTCCTAGCTACAATAAAGTGCGAGAACTGCAGCGCGGTGCTTGCTGCGGTCTCGTCGCCTTCAATGCTTCGCCGAAATTATAATAATAGTATATTCAAATTACGGTACTTTTTGCGAATACTGTTTATAGTGCATTCAAAATGTGTCTAGAGTTACTATTTTTGTGCGGAAAGCCGTAGTACTGATGATCTAAAAGGATTATCATAGAATTCAAAGAGCTTTGAAATCTAAACCGCAGGCGGACTTACACTCTACACAGTCTAAACATTTTATACATATTTAATATTTGATAAGAAATTATGAGTATCTTTTGTAGGTATAAATTAAATTAAGTTATTTTCTTCTTTTGTCGCCGAGCTAACTGGCAGTTGCAAGAGCTGTACATGTAATATCATATTGGAAATCCTTGGCAATGGATCAACCCTGTCACAACTGACAACATCATGGGATTATGAGAGCTCAACAGCGCCTTCACAAATTATGAATCTCGTATAGTCAAACTGTTCATAATGCATGTCGAGTTCTGCTAAACTTACCTTATAAAATCATTAGTGTCATATTTTACGAAATTATTAATATCAAGGCAAAGCCAAACTCCTACAAGAAGGAATAGTAACGTCTTTCCTTATTTAACAAGATACAGGAAAAATGATCCAGATTTTCTACCCGTATGATAACTCGATCCGATTTATATTTGGATTTCGTACAGACAGTGTCCATTTCACTCCACATGGACTGTCATTTGTGTTCATAAAAAATATGTTTGTTTCCTTGCGTAGATAAATAGAATTAGTTAGCGAAACACAAAACAAACACCAACTGTCTCTAGATGTCTACATACATATAAAGATTACATTACGACTGTTGTTATCGCAGCCGCAAGCAATTTGAATCTATTACTCGTACGTACTATGTAAATTTAATACTAGTGTCTTCCCTAATCTTTGAACACTTGGACTGAATTCACACAAGTTTTTTGGAACTACATTATGAGACAGTGTTCAAAAACAGCTTATCGTGAACACACGCTATTCCTACAACTACATTATGCAAAGCCAACGACACGGCGTGTCTTGAAAGTTATGTTTTTGACACGGTGATGGCTGGCACAGGTAGGCACTTACCTAATGTACAATGTGGGCACAGCGCCTCTGTTCACGGGTAATGTTTTTTGGGTAATTTAACGCCTTTCATTAAACTATATAGTACTAGCTGACCCGGCAAACTATGTACCGCCTCAAAATCTATTAATCAAATATATTTCATATAAAATATAGCCTATGTTACTCGTGGATAATGTAGCTTTCGAATGGAGAAAGAATTTTTAAAATCGGTCCTGTAGTTTTTGAGCCTATTCATTATAACTAAACAAACAAACAAAGTTTTCCTCTTTATAATATTATAATAATAATAATGTAGATTTACACGATTCCCGCTGCGAAGAGCATCATACACCAATCATTAATCTATCATTTACAATTACTTGGATTGTTCCAAGGATTACTGATATATTATTATTACTCACTTAAATAATATTTATTAAATTCTTAAAAATATGTAAAAAGAGTATACTTTCTTTCTTTAAATACAGTGCATAATGTCATTAGAAAAACATTTTAAATATATATATTTTTCCTCAATTAAAAAGTTAGATTTAAACATAGTTTTTATTCTAATCCTACCTCACCTATATTCTTCCAAAATTAAAAAGTCTGATTTTATACATATAGTTTTTACTCTAGTCCTACTTCACTAGAAAGAACAATATTTATGTCTTTTCAACGGCAATCGAGCATTGGATCGATTGTTAGCGCAATCCAGTAAACCGGCCGTAACATCTATCTTTTCGAGTCGCGAAAGTAGAAAATAGAAAGGTAATTGGTAATCCAGCCGATGGATCGCTCATATCATTTATACCGAACAACTACATTTTTAGACGGTTTTTTGTTGGATTAAAATAAAAAGAAATTTGACAGAACCAATGGTTGAATAAATGGAATATAAAAAAGTAATGCTGAAAATAAATAATACTGGTAGTTGTAAACATTATTGACGAAACGATGGTATAATTATGTTTACGGTAAAATTAAATCATACTTTTATTGCAACCAAATATGCTCGACGTAGAAGCCTGTTTTTTAAAGTTATATAACAATAACACCTTTTTAAAAGTTGAAACAATCAGAAATTAGCCGGTATTTCCATTAAGTAATAAAAAGTTAATAAAACATTATTTGGAATATAATATCAGTATAATGTGATAAACAAGACTCGATTGAAATCGATATATCTACTACGTCACATTAAACCTGACAAGCGTATTTCATGTCAAACTGGTATGATCGTATCTTTGGAACAATATTTTTTATACGACATTAGGAAAGCGATGGAATCACCGCAGCTGACGGCGTAAAATGCCGCGAGGTGAGTCACTTCATTCAAACTTTTGCCAATTTAAAGGAAAACTTTTGTTTACACACAAAAGTTGATGTCAAGACCTTTTTGTTTGGAAAGGCACGGTGTAATTGCGGTTAATAATATTCTTGTTTGAAGTCCGAAGTTCGAATAGCCATGGACGTTAATTTTACTCAATTCTAGAAAAGAAGTATTTGAATAATTACAGAGGCGTACAAATTCGATGATTCAAATTACTGGCGACCACTGACTAAAAAATATAATTAAGTGTTCTTAAAAGAGACTTGGAATCAGTCTGGCAGTTTGGGCATTAATATCAGAAAGAAGCTCTGGCCCTCGGATTAAATAAATGAAGTGACTAATAATTAATTGGACTTTCACCCTATTTTCCGTTCGGCGACAATTAATTTCCGGTGCCGACGAGAAAAGAAACCCTTATCACAACCGTTTCGCACTCTTCGTTTGGATTGAAGTGACAATTATGCTATGTTTCTCGTTGATACAAAAATATTTTTGCGTCACAGCACATATATATATATATGTATTTGTACTGGTGGAAATATAGCTTCTAAAATACATGTAAATTTCATGTGTAAAGTTTATAACATCCAACAAGGTTGAGACCCAATAATATCCTTGCATTGCAAAATACGATTACATTGAAAGAACTTAATTTTTTTAATGTCGTTCTTTTTTTAAGTGAAAGTTGTAGACTATGTTGTATATCTAAAGATATTAGGTATCTCACAATATAAAATAAAAGATACAGATATATCTTGAGAAAGGTTGAGATCAATCGTTTATAGGTTAATTAGAAAAGAATTTACACACCATCTTGAGGTAATCTTACGGCGCATTACCAAAGCGTATATTTTAAAATTACACTTGTATACAACATATAGAATATCAAAGTAATTTTACACAACGTTTACACTTTAACGTATCTAAATAAGGTTTATTTAGCTATTCGGGGCTAATGTGTGTCGCGCGTTAACGTCAGGGCAGACGCAATAACGTGTGATTTATACACCGCAATTGAACAGTAAGAGTGGCCAAAACGTGATGCAGTGTCGATGCAGACGTGAAATGGCTTATATTGATATCTGGAATTACACCACATATTCACGACCTAAATTTTACAGCTATAATGCTATATTTTAATATATAATGTTTTTTATCCATTAGCCATGTAACTGGGTCGAAATATCGGCAAAAGAAATTAAAAAACGCGTGTTGTGAGTGCCCGTTACATATTAAAATGTCTGAGTTCTATGATAATATTGGTCTTAAATAATTTATTGCATATATCAAGTGTTTTTTTATAATATTAGAGTAGCCAACGAGCAGGCAGTCCATCTGATGGTAAGTGGCTACTGCCACTCATGGACATCTGTAATCAATTCCAAATAATATTAGATACTACCCGAGGTGCGCTACCCCTGAGGACTAATGACTCGAAAAAGTATATCTACTTTACCACACCCTTCTAACCACAAGACAGCAGCTTCGAACCACTGAGAGTTCTACCACCTTTAAAATGACGCATTATTAACCTCCTACTATTTGTATCGTCAGGACAAGGACAATACTAAGGTATAAACCATTACCGATTACCATTTTCATAATAAAACTTTAAATTCAACTTCGTTTTCCAAAGATTAGAATAAACATTTTTATAAGTAAGCTTTTTTTATTTTTCTTAGTAGGTAAGTTTGGATTTTTATACTTACTCGAATTAATCTGTCGGTTATCGTTTTGTAGTTATTTCTACGTTAAATACCTTAAAAAACACCTACATATTATTATTACTTTTATTAAGAGAATGCACATAAAGTGGAACTATTTTCATCAAACGACCATAATGGCCTCAAGGAAAATCCTAGGAAGCATAATGTTCCATAACAATATCAGTAGCCGAGTGCAGGATAAAATATGTATAAGGTAACGCTTACTTCATTATAGTGAAATTCTACTACAGCGACTACAACATTTTAAACCGACATCAACTTATATTGAAGTTATATTTTTTACGCGTTTGAAGAAAATACATCAAAATGTATATTTAACGTAGGACGTGTGAGCCTATGTAACACATATTTTTAGCGTATAACATAGTTCCGCGCGCGATGTAACACATAATTCATAAATGGCGGTGACTATTTACCACCGCATTAACTGAATGCTCGTTCGTTACTTTATTTAAATGAAACGTAGAGAACAATCTACCTATTTATTATTTAAAAAGTTTTAGTGTCGATCACCCTTTTGTGGCTTAGCTCGAAAGCTAGTTTAGTAAAGTTTATTTTTACGAGCGCCTTTTTTTCGCCGGACAATAGCCATTCACTCTATAGAATTTTACAATAATTTAAGTGTTAAGTATTTATAAGAATCACTCAAATTTAAACTTTGTAATGTTGACATTTTTGTTACATTCTTCATTTTTATAGGATTTGTGTATACTGGCATTACTTAACATATCTTCGGTCTACACATAAAATTACAATTGCCTCATTCCATATACATTGTATATATATAGATACATGAGGCACTGACTCATCCAATCCTTGTTCCTTGTAGAGATGAAAACAAACAATTTATCATGAGAGTAGCGGTCAAGCTACGACGACGGCGTTAGCAGTATAGTAAAAACATGAAGTCGCTCCAAATAACAACTTCATAGTGTGAGTCATTTGTGCTTAAACAAAGCGTCAAGTGCAGAGTTGCTGCTAGCAATAACCAAGATCATTTTTCATGCGGTTCATTCGGGCGGTCGAGAAAAGCGATATAATAAATCATTGTTGCCAACATCACGAGCTTATTATTTAGTCCGGTCGGTTTTATCCGTGTATGTTATAAAATCATACGTCTTTGTCGAGAAGTCATTAGCAGTAATTACTTTAATTAATTCGTTTGTACGGCTCCAAATCTTGTGATGACTCAGTAGTACGATTAATTCTGAGGCATAGGTAGCAACTCAGGTGTAATTACGAACGCACATTTTGTAAGAATTACCTGCTTACTCTTGGATAATAAAGTCCTTATTACGTTAACTATAGTAAATAAATGTTTAAATAAACTGGTCGTAGGAAAATAATGGTTCGTTAATCTTACATGAGTCCTTTACCTATCGAATGTAAGTTTGATTCGTGACCTTAAAGGCATAAAATTAAGACATACCTAACGAGGAAATTAAAAATATATTGAACACAAAAGCAAATATCGTCTTGGACATGCTAGTTCGTACATATACGAGTATGAAGCGAGGCTTACTGCAAAGTTCCTAACAGTTACATTTGCACTAGTTTGTACCGGCCTGAAGAGTGAAACCAACATTACATGTATTCGCTTACATGAACACTCTCAATCCTCAGGGATTGTAACGCGTATGAACGGCTCCACGATGGAGTTTCACACTATGTGGGGTTATTAAGTAACATAATATCAGATTGACTCATTATAGCTACTATGTTACAGTAGTATCAAGGTTTAAAATGTTTTATCTGTTTTCAAATAGGGCTATCTATAGGGCAGATGTTTTTGTAACCTTGCAAAAATGCATAGATAACGCCAGTTTATTTTAAATCACAGACAAACAAAAACCTCAATCTGCCTTTAGAGCTTGTACACAAAACTGCGATGCGTCGTCGCATCGTAAAAAATTGCGAGCTCCCTCAACGCATTGCAAGAACTTGCGAATTGATTCGCATCGCGTATTCCTGCGATGTTTCGTCACAGTTGATGTTGTTGTTGGTCACCCTGGGAGACGCTATGTCGCACGATATCGCATCGCAGCAATTCGTGTCGCAATTTTCGGCGTTGCAAATTCGCATCGCGTCGCATCGCAGTTTTGTGTACGAGCCTTTGATAAACTTATGACTTTAATAAAATAAAAATAAATAATCTAATCACTTATCGTTCTTACCTTAAATACATTAACGTTACATACATCGTAAATGTATTTTGTAACACAGTTCGGTAATTACAGCTCAGTGGAGATGTTTAGAAGAGGCATTACGCCGTCACGTGGGTAAAACCGCAAGCGAAGCTCGTTTTAAATTGCTTTTACGGTTGCAGGATTGCAAGTAATATATGACAGTAAAAATATGAGTAACTTTTTGCTGAATATTTAGAAGGTTAATAGCGGTGTTGCATTGGTTTTAACTGCGCTAGTAAAATAAAGTAACTGTTACGTAAAGGTATCTCTGCCATTTTTTAAATAAAATAAAAGTCACTTCCGCGAATTATAAAATAAAAGTCTGTCTGTTTTTAATAATATATCTATTTATTTATTTTATCTACTTGCAATTGTACTGTGTGATGCTATTTTACTGAATAAAGTATTTTCTTTTTTTTTTTAATTTCAATTGTTGCCTACCAAAAATCGAAATTTGTACATTAAATTTTGAAGGTGGTAGAACCCTTTGTGGTTCGACTCCGGCGGCACTACCGCCACACCTAATTCTACCTAATAACTGCAGTGTGAGGTGCTGCTGTGTTCCGGTTTGAAGGGTGTGGTAAGGGAAACAGGCTTTTCCGAGGCGTTTCAGCTTAGTCCTCAGGGGTAGCAGCGCATCTGTGGCCGACCTCAGGTAGGAATATCTAATCCTATCTGGGGTTGATTACAGATGTCCATGGGAGGTATTAGCTACTTACCATCAGGTGGACTGTATGCTCGTCTGCTACTCCTATATTATAAAAAAAAAAAAATAGAAAAGTAGTCTAACCACCGTCTAATACAGACGCTTGACTAATTTTGAGAAAGTTCATTTACACTCTTCAAAGAATAACTTCATATACTTACCAACTTGTATAGTAAGCAAACCTTTATACACGTTTTTAAAATCACAACACACTCCAAAAATATATCACCCCTTAACTAACTTGGCATTTGTACGTTCATTGTGTCCAAAAAGTACAAAGCGTAACGCCAAATCAGTATTCCCGTGCTAATTTTCGGTGTTCCGGTTTTCTAAAAAACACAATCTGTTTTTCCCCCATTTGTCCTTTCCGGTTTACCTCTTTTAAATAGTTGGTTCCGGGAGATTTACAGCCACCGTATTGTTTCTACACATGAGTGTGCTTAACTTACGTGTTTTGTTTAAGTGTTGGAAGATATATTGATCTGAATCGACATGATATACTCATTGGATTCCGATATATGTAAGTACACCTGACAGTCGACATCAATCTACGCCTGTCCCACTGTTGGGAAGGAACCTCCACACTGAGTGAGACGGGTTTAAGCTATAAAGACTATCATGACGCCGAAGTACGGATTGGTAGACTTACCACGAGATTCAGTTTTTTTTTTTGCTTTTTAAGACTGTCACTCATATAGGTTTTTATACGATATTTTCCTTAAACGATAAATGGGTGAAAATGATTTTTTAATGAGCAATTAATAAGAAATTACAGGCAAAGTATGCACCTTGGATAGAGAGGCCGAATTTCAAACCATAGATCACTACACTAAAGTACGTATATAAATGCAATACAAAGTATTATTATTCAAATATTGAAGTGCAAGCGGTACGAAATAGGCAATATCTTCTGGCCCCTCTTTACATAAAATATTGAATGTTAGTCTGTGTTTCTATGAGAATACTTGCAGTAGTCGTCTGTCTGGAGTTTTATATGCCTTGTTTATTTTCCATTACTGCCCACGGAACTCAGCTCAGACCTTATCGTAGCTATTAAAACAAGTATTAAACAACTCATTCAGTATAGTAGGTTAAAGATGCGATTAATTAACATATTTCTTATAGAGGTTCTACCAGAAGTTGAACTCACATACTTTGTCACTCCTGAGACTGAAATGCCCTATAGTAAACCAGGTGGCATTTTCACCGAAACACGAAAATTTGTTTAACGATAGAAAATAAATCGGCATGGCGATGGTATCACCGGTGGAAGCTCACTGCTTCAAGTATTGAAACATTGATCCGAGACTCAACTATTAAGATAAAACTCATCATCATGCCCATTTTTAGTTATTGCTTGTAGCTAATTTGTTAGAAATCATTTTACTTTTTTTTTATTTTTAATCTTTTTCATCACGTCTCTTTAAATCACGTATTTAAAATATTTACAACCCCATCTCTGAATTCCAGTTACATCCCACATTCAGTTATTTGTTATAAAATATTAGATTGTCTATTAATAGTTCCATTAAGTACAAATGTATAAATCTAAGACAACCTTTACCAAGTATGAAACGGTACAAAGGGCATATGATGTGAGAGAAAGAAAACATAGTAAACACTAAAAGCCAATCTAATATGCCTGCAGGAAACAACACAATAAGTAAATAACTTACGTAATACACCAAGAAATGCTTGAACAATAAATAGTATTTGGTACTGAATGAAAAAACCTGATTAGAAGAGGAATAGTCTGAACTGAAGACATTCTTTCTTCAGTTATTTAATGTTTAAATGAAGTGGTTATTTTCAAAGAATACTACGGTAATAAGTGATTACATTACTTAAGTTTTACAGGCATTACTCAATTTTTATGAAAACCTTTTATAAGTAACGAGCTTTTGCCCGCGGCTTCGCTCGCGTTACAAAGTAATATTTTCATCCCCTATTTTATCCCCTTGGGGGTAGCATTGATCAAAATCCTTTTTTAGCGGATGCCTACGTCATAACATCTACCTGCATGCCAAATTTCAGCCCGATCTGTCCAGTGATTTGGGCTGTGCGTTTATAGATCACTATGTCAGTCAGTCACTTTTGAGTTATATATATTTAGACAAGCGAGCATATAGTCCATTATATGGTAAGTGGTCAGTACAGCACATTAACTTATAACCAGCTATAAAACAGGGGGAAAATGTGGAATGATCTTCCTCCTGAGGTATTCCCTTAGGACTATAATATGGGGTTCTTCAAGAGCGATGTAAAAAGAGCTCTCCTTCAAAACCGGCGATACATTGGCGACTCCTTTGGGATTGCAAATGTCCATAGGCGACGGTGACTGCTTTCCATCAGGTAGCCCGTCTGCCTTATCGTTAGGTAACATATAAAAAAAAGCTAAAAAATGCATTGCTTCTCTTTAGGACAATGGTAGCCTCATATGCAAGTTAGCTGGCTGCCGAAACATAAGAACTGCTTTTTTTATAATATAAGAGTAGCAGAGGAGCATGCAGTCCACCGTGGTACGTGGCTACTGCCGCCCATGGACATCTGTAATCAACCCCAGATAGGATTAGATATTCCTACCTGAAGTCGGCCACAGATTTTTATTTACGCCTCGGAAAAGTCTGCCTCCCTTACCACACCCTTCAAACCAGAACACAGCAGCGCCTAACACTGGTGTTATTAGGAGAAATAGGTGTGGCGGTGGTGCCACTGGCGTCGAACCACAAAGGGTTCTACCACCTTCGATCTTCCCGCTAGAATACCGACTTTAAAACCACTTAACTGCATACTATATCATATATGATTTTAGACTAAAATTATCGCGGAATTGAGACATTTTATTATGTAACGGGTACTCACGATATGCGTTTTTTATTGCCGATATTTCGACCCAGTTGCATGGATCGTGGTCACGGCGAAACTGAGGTGGAGGGGAGAAACCGTTGACAAGTACTAGTGGTAGATTAATCTATCTACCCTACGTCTAGTTCGTTTTTCTTTTCTAGGTTTCATATCACGACACACAACACTGACAATATCCTTACGCACCGTACTTTGCACTATTTGTGACTTGCATAAACTAACCACTGGATTCCACGTTTGGGCTAACTTAAAACCATCTTCTCTATTGAAGTTCCTAGGATGTTTCTTGATCTCTATTGCTTCTCTTACTAAACGAGGAAAGTAATGACGCTCAGTGGAGATCACCTGAGGTTTGTGCAATTCAATCCAGTGGTTACAACCTGAACTGAGGATGTGTTCGGCTACCGCAGATTTCTTAGGGTCATTATTTTTGACTGCGCTGATATGTTCCTTAATGCGTTGTGATATGGCTCGTTTTGTCTGCCCAATATACGAGCTACCACAACTACAGTCAACCTTATAGACCCCTGGGCACTGGTATGGAATAGTATCCTTGGGGGAACGAAGATAGGCCGCGAGCTTTTTAAAAGGCGTAAATATACTTTTTATGTTATATTTTCGATCTAAAATCCTCCCTATCTTATCCGTGACACCTTTCACATACGGGAAATATGCAGAATGCCTTTCTACTACGCTGGTGGTGTTATGATTCCGTTCAGTTCGTTTGGCTATAGTTGCGTGGCCATTGAGACGCAGGACCTTTTCCAAGTGTTCCAACTCCTGCGCCAAATGATCATTGTCATTCTGCGCCAAATGATTCACACCACCACCCCAGACACTTAGCTTCGGTTGCAAAGTCCCTCACGAACCGGGCCTATGAATTATGTGACAATGATCATTTGGCGCAGGAGTTGGAACACCTGGAAAAGGTCCTGCGTCTCAATGGCCACGCAACTATAGCCAAACGAACTGAACGGAATCATAACACCACCAGCGTAGTAGAAAGGCATTCTGCATATTTCCCGTATGTGAAAGGTGTCACGGATAAGATAGGGAGGATTTTAGATCGAAAATATAACATAAAAAGTATATTTACGCCTTTTAAAAAGCTCGCGGCCTATCTTCGTTCCCCCAAGGATACTATTCCATACCAGTGCCCAGGGGTCTATAAGGTTGACTGTAGTTGTGGTAGCTCGTATATTGGGCAGACAAAACGAGCCATATCACAACGCATTAAGGAACATATCAGCGCAGTCAAAAATAATGACCCTAAGAAATCTGCGGTAGCCGAACACATCCTCAGTTCAGGTTGTAACCACTGGATTGAATTGCACAAACCTCAGGTGATCTCCACTGAGCGTCATTACTTTCCTCGTTTAGTAAGAGAAGCAATAGAGATCAAGAAACATCCTAGGAACTTCAATAGAGAAGATGGTTTTAAGTTAGCCCAAACGTGGAATCCAGTGGTTAGTTTATGCAAGTCACAAATAGTGCAAAGTACGGTGCGTAAGGATATTGTCAGTGTTGTGTGTCGTGATATGAAACCTAGAAAAGAAAAACGAACTAGACGTAGGGTAGATAGATTAATCTACCACTAGTACTTGTCAACGGTTTCTCCCCTCCACCTCAGTTTCGCCGTGACCACGATCCATGCAACTGGGTCGAAATATCGGCAATAAAAAACGCATATCGTGAGTACCCGTTACATAATAAAATACTATATCATACTGAAAGCCAAACTAAAGATAAGGAAACCGTAAATAGTAATTTATACAATATATTCAATTCGCGGTTGAGACCATTGATCCCACTTTGCGGGAAGCTTTGGAGTTCCCTAACAGTATTAATAAACTTTGCAACTTCATTAGATAGATTAACTGAACTCATATATTAGGACATCAAACTGAAGTATTGGGATAACCTCATTGAGTTAATGGCCGCTATAGATGGCGTTTGGGACGCTTATAGCTCAGTGATGCTAGAACGTCGAAAAATATTTGTCAGGTAAGCACGTATAGTTTTGCTTCTGTATTGCAATGTATTCTATTTTTTAACCGACTTCAAAAAGGAGGCTTGGTTTAGTCCATATTTCTGAAGTCGGCGCTCATATTAGACGCGCTGTTTACATCGTTATCCAACGAAATATATTGAGCGCCGACGTCAGAAATATGTACTAAACCAACATTTATTTCAATTATTTTTTACTTTGTAGTGACATAGAAGTCGGTTGTATTTTTTTGTTAAATTTTTTTTTAATGTCTAGCCAGGTACTCTAGTAACTTTGGGACGAATTTTACTTCCTGTATAATCCTGTATTTTTGTCGTTTATTGTTCTGTAATGGTTAACACAAACCGATAGATCTCCTAAAAACAATTTAAACATATAGAATATAGAGAAACTGGCAATAATATTGTTTAAAGTAGAATTAGTGACCGTTAATCAGATTTTTTTCATTATTCAAGGCAGTTTCCTCATTTTCACAGATATTATTGTTCCTGTGCAATTTATTCCATGTTTACCTCAGTATGAGCAGTATGTTTTTTCCGACAAATAACTTAAAACAAAAACATTTAAACAACTGTAGGTAACGGTTACTGTTTTAAAACTTAATTGGAGGCTATTAATCACAAATAATCTAATAACCAGAGGGAAAATTCTGATTTTCGTATATATTATTAGCTCCAAAATGTAACGTTATGTTCCAAAGTGTATTTTTTCAGAGTCTATCGGGTCTAATCCTTTGGGTTGACCACTAACCCTCATATATTCCGTTGTGATAAAGGAAGAAGAAATTCATCATACCATTTTATTATCTAACAGATGAGCGACCTTGTAGATCTCTTTACACCATTTTTGTTTCAAAGTAATAGGTTTGTAGATAAGTAATGAACGTAATTTCATTTAATATTAATCTAACGTCTTCTAAACAGGCAATAAGCAAGTGGGCAAAATTTAGGTAATTAAGTAAGTAAGCGTTTACTTGTATGGATATGTGTTTTACAAATCAATGTCCACTGTACTAAACATAGTAAAACTCATTGTATTACGCATTTATACTGACCTTTTTAATTAGGTTTTGTTTTACCCTTTATCAAAAAACCTTCAGTTTAATGCATACGTGATGTATTTGAAATTTGTTTTAATTTTGATTTTTTATAACAGTGTTTTTAGCTAATATTGTCTGTGGATGTTGTACCTGAGCCACGTGACACAAGGCTCTACGAATAGGCCTCAATCTCTACCATGTTATTTTATTTCATGAGACAGAGTCGACCCCATTTGTCTTTGTTCTCCGTTTCCTATATTTTTGCACGCAAACTCCATTATCTAATTTAGCTTTGGATGAATGCCAAGTCGGTATTGTTACTTTCTAGAAGAGAGCTTTATTTTTTATATACAACAAACATTAGAACACATTCGTTTCAATTACGCGAGTTTTAGGGAGTATTTCTCTTGAACATTTCGTATCGTTATCATGCACTGATAGCCTACTGGTTCAAACTCGGCCTCTCAATTGAGGCGTCTGAGGATCGAATCCCAAACACTCATCACTGATTGTTCCAAGAATTTGCGTATTCATTTTTTTTTTATAATATAGGAGTAGCAGACGAGCATGCAGTCCACCTGACGGTAAGTGGCTACTCCCGCCCATGGACATCTGTAACCCCAGATAAGATTAGATATTCCTACCTGAGGTCGGCCACAGATGCGCCGCTACTCCTGTACTATACTAGTAAAAACGCCTCAGAAAAGTCTGTCTCCCTTACCACACCCTTCAAACCGAAACACTGCTGCGCCTAACACTGCTGTTATTAGGTAGAAATAGGTGTGGAGGTGGTGCCACCAGAGTCAACCACAAAGGATTCAAGTAAATTCATTAAATATCACTTACGATAACGGCGAAGGAAAATATTGTAAGAAAACCAACATGACTGAGTTTTCAAAAGGGTGTGAAGTCTTACCAAATCGCAATTGGCCAGCGCAGTCGACTATAGCCTAAATCCCTTTCACTTTGAGTGAAGGCCTGTGCCCAGCGGTGGGACAATGGGTTAACGAATACGTATCACTGTGTTGAATAGGAATCGATAGACAAATGATGTTACAGTGTAGAAACGTCATCCTGTCTGTACTTTGAAGCCATGATATGTCACTGTCTAGTTCAGTGCTCTAAATCGTCGTCCAGGGGACTGTTACGATGCTCACTATATCAGTCTCAATTTGCTTGCCTATTTACCTATCAATTTAAATAAATGTACCATTACCCAGATCTAATTATAATAAATTCTCACATTATTCAGAGTGAATCATAATCTTAATTATTAAATACTACTCAAAGATATTAAACAACCTGATGTATATTTTTGTTCTTCTTCAGTACACCTGATGGTAAGTGGCCAATGCCTCCCATGGACAGATATCGTTACTGATGTACTCAACCCCAGAGTGCAATAGATTCCTATCTGAGGTCGGCCACAGTCTCCCTTACCACATCTTATAAACCAGAACAACAGTGTTTAAAACTACTGTTATTTGGTAGAATTAAGTGTGGCGGACGGTGGTGCCGCAGGAGTTGAACCACAAAGAATTCTACCACCCAAATTGCATTGCATTGCACTTAAGATAGTTAACTTAAAAAAAACTTAAGTATACATAATCAGGATATTCACAACGCATTAGAGTACCGAAATTAAGCTTGAATAAGTTAATGAGTTCGCAAAGTGAGTGATCTCAACTTTATTTTATCGTAAGACTCACAAACTGACTTTAATTCCAATCTGCATGCCGATCGAGTTACAGTGCTTAGTTCACTTCAGTTGCATGGCCAATTAACAAGCATTCGAACCCATGCTAATAATTAAACTTAACTTGATTAAACTTAATCCATTGTGTACATTAATCGGTGATTATAGCCCTACGTTTTAAAGTTTTCAATGGCGGGTGAAGCCTATCTATTTATACTTAGCGACGCGGCCGTCTACCACTTAAACCCTTCCTCTGAAAAAGAGTTGTATCCAGCAGTGGGACAATAATATATTGACGCAAGAAAACTGTATTTTTTTTAATTATTTGTACCATTAACGAGTAGAGTATCTTTTCTTTAACGCAGCTGGCGGAAAGACTTGAATTGTGGAAATTATCACGTAAATAAAAAATGTTATGTCGCATCTTTATGACTTTATCTTCCTTTTTCTCATTCATCATCATCATCATCATCAACAACCCATTACTGTCCCACTACTGGGCACGTGTCTCATAATGAGAAGGATTAGGCCATAGTCCACCGTGCTGGCCAAGTATTGGTAGACTTCACAAACCTTTGAGATTTTTCTTTTTTAAATCTCTCAGGTATGCAAGTTTCCTCACGATGTTTTTCTTCACCGTTTAGCAAGTGATAATTAATTTCTAATAGGCACATAACTTTGAAAAATCAGAGGTGCGTGCCTGGGATTTGAACCTCGGACCCCTCGATTGAGAAGCCAAGTTTCTTAACCACTAGGCTATCACTGCTTTCTTCCTTCTTTCTCATTATATCTTTCTATTATAAACGAGTGTGCATACAGTAGTATCGAGCACACAAGCACCATGCGCGGCCGTTAGTACATATAACAAACTACTTTTAATTCCAATCTGCATGCCGATCGAGTTACAACGTTCACTTCAGTTGCATGGTCAAATAACGATCCGATCTCCCGCGGTAGTGATTAAACTTAACGGAAATCCATTCTGTACATTTACCTTTTGGATCACTACAAATCTGTCTGTCAGATGGCCACTAACTACAGATTCTGTGATTCGTTGCCTACCTGTTGTGAATAAAGAGAGTAATAAAACTTTATCCAATTCCATTTCACTATTTGGACTTTTTACATATTATTTTTTGTTGTTTTTAATCAAATAAAATAAAGGGACTTTTCACACAAAGGGTTTTATGTCGTATTTATTAATGTTTTTGTGTGAAAGCTAGTTCTATATGGATATGGATGTATAAAATCTACATACAACAAGAAAAAAAAAAACAATTTAAGCTAATGGAGAAATTTTATGGTGATAGAACCTCCTGTGGTTCGACTAAGGGGTCACCACCGCCACACCTATTCCTTTCTAATAATAGTATAGTGAAGCACCGATGTGTGCTGGGGCATAACAATTTAGTCTTCAGGGGTAGCAACGCATTTGTAGCCGACCTCAAGTAGGACTCTATTGTTATCTGAAGTTGATTACAAAACAAAGATGTCTATGGGTGGCAGTGACCACCTACCATCAGATGGTCTATACTCATTTACTACTTTATTATAGAAAAACTTAAAACATTTTATAGTATTTAACTCCCGTCGAGTTAACATAAACGTCTTAATAACCAAAGAAAATGTCTTACAAAGTTGTTTCAAATAACACAACAGTAGCAAGACACATTTGTACGTTGAACGAATAAGCAATATCGAACGGCGTTAAGCCAGTGGGATTTGTCATAAATTATAATATAACGAAATAGCCACTTTTGTGTGGAGTGTATTACAGTCACGCACCGCTACGCTCGGTTCTGCCACAATTACCGAATACGCACGTATTACGCGCGTACATACGTTACGCAGTAAAACAGGCTTGTTAATTGTTTATAGGTTGTACGTTCAACGCAAATATGTACAAATATGTCTGTGTTAAAAAGGTCCACAGTAAAGTCACCAAACTCTCGATTATTGCTTTTTCCGTTTATCATTTAATTGGATCGTCAAAGTTACTCATCTTTACGGTTCTGTAAAGTAATAGTATAACGGAATCTATATACTTAATTGTCTGTCTGGCCGTCTATACATCTATACGTATGTTGTAGACATTATAAATGGACTTAAGAACATAAGAAAATGAACTATTTTTAGAAAGATATTCATATTATTATAATGTGCCATAATCACAAGTTTCGAAATTCTTTTTTATTTATGTCAGATATTTGTGTCAGATATTTGTGTTCCCTATTTCTACCTAATAACAGCAGTGTTAAGCGCTGCTGTGTTCCGGTTTGAAGGGTGTGGTAAGGGAGACAGACTTTTCCGAGGCGTTCCAGCTTAGTCCTCAGGGGTAGCGGCGCATCTGTGGCCGATCTCTACCATGTTATTTTATTTCATGAGACAGAGTCGACCCCATTTGTCTTTGTTCTCCGTTTCCTATATTTTTGCACGCAAACTCCATTATCTAATTTAGCTTTGGATGAATGCCAAGTCGGTATTGTTACTTTCTAGAAGAGAGCTTTATTTTTTATATACAACAAACATTAGAACACATTCGTTTCAATTACGCGAGTTTCAGGGAGTATTTCTCTTGAACATTTCGTATCGTTATCATGCACTGATAGCCTACTGGTTCAAACTCGGCCTCTCAATTGAGGCGTCTGAGGATCGAATCCCAAACACTCATCACTGATTGTTCCAAGAATTTGCGTATTAATTTTTTTTTATAATATAGGAGTAGCAGACGAGCATGCAGTCCACCTGACGGTAAGTGGCTACTGCCGCCCATGAACATCTGTAACCCCAGATAAGATTAGATATTCCTACCTGAGGACGGCCACAGATGCGCCGCTACTCCTGTACTATACTAGTAAAATCGCCTCAGAAAAGTTGGTCTCCCTTAACACACCCTTCAAACCGGAACACTGCTGCGCCTAACACTGCTGTTATTAAGTAGAAATAGGTGTGGAGGTGGTGCCACCAGAGTCAACCACAAAGGGTTCAAGTAAGTTCATTAAATATCACTTACGATAACGGCGAAGGAAAATATTGTAAGAAAACCAACATGACTGGGTTTTCAAAAGTGTGTGAAGTCTTACCAAATCGCAATTGGCCAGCGCAGTCGACTATAGCCTAAATCCCTTTCACTTTGAGTGAAGGCCTGTGCCCAGCGGTGGGACAATGGATTAACTAATACGTATCACTGTGTTGAATAGGAATCGATAGACAAATGATGTTACAGTGTAGAAACGTCATCCTGTCTGTACTTTGAAGCCATGATATGTCACTGTCTAGTTCAGTGCTCTAAATCGTCGTCCAGGGGACTGTTACGATGCTCACTATATCAGTCTCAATTTGCTTGCCTATTTACCTATAAATTTAAATACATGTTCCATTATCCAGATCTAATTATAATAAATTCTCACATTATTCAGAGTGAATCATAATGTTAATTATTAAATACTACTCAAAGATATTAAATAACCTCATGCAAATTTTTGTTCTTCTTCAGTACACCTGATGGTAAGTGGCCAATGCCTCCCATGGACAGACATCGTTACTGATGTAATCAAACCCAGAGTGCATTAGATTCCTATCTGAGGTCGGCCACAGTCTCCCTTACCACATCTTATAAACCAGAACAGCAGTGTTTAAAACTGCTGTTATTTGGTAGAATTAAGTGTGGCGGACGGTGGTGCCGCAGGAGTTGAACCACAAAGAATCCTACCACCAAAATAGCATTGCATTGCATTTAAGATAGTTAACTTAAAAAAACTTAAGTATCCATAATCAGGACATTCACAATGCGTTAGAGTACCGAAATTAAGCTTGAATAAGTTAATGAGTTCGCAAAGTGAGTGATCTCAACATTATTTTATCGTAAGACTCACAAACTGACTTTAATTCCAATCTGCATGCCGATCGAGTTACAGTGCTTAGTTCACTTCAGTTGCATGGCCAATTAACAAGCATTCGATCCCATGGTAATAATTAAACTTAAGTTGATTAAACTTAATCCATTGTGTACATTAATCGGTGATTATAGCCCTACGTTTTAAAGTTTTCAATGGCGGGTGAAGCCTATCTATTCATACTTAGCGACGCGGCCGTCTACCACTAACCTTCCTCTGAAAAGAGAGCTGTATCCAGCAGTGGGACAATAATATATTGACGCAAGAAAACTGTAATTTTTTTTTAAATTATTTGTACCATTAACGAGTAGAGTATCTTTTCTTTAACGCAGCTGGCGGAAAGACTTGAATTGTGGAAATTATCACGTAAATAAAAAATGTTATGTCGCATCTTTATGACTTTATCTTCCTTTTTCTCATTAATCATCATCAACAACCCATTACTGTCCCACTACTGGGCACGTGTCTCCTCTCATAATGAGAAGGATTAGGCCATAGTCCACCGTGCTGGCCAAGTGCGTATTGGTAGACTTCACACACCTTTGAGATTTTTCTTTTTATAAATCTCTCAGGTATGCAAGTTTCCTCACGATGTTTTCCTTCACCATTTAGCAAGTGATAATTAATTTCTAATACGCACATAACTTTGAAAAATCAGAGGTGCGTGCCTGGGATTTGAACCTCGGACCCCTCGATTGAGAAGCCGAGTTGCTTAACCACTAGGCTATCACTGCTTTCTTCCTTCTTTCTCATTATCTCTTTCTATTATAAACGAGTGTGCATATAGTAGTATCGAGCACACAAGCATCATGCGCGGCCGTTAGTACATATAACAAACTACTTTTAATTCCAATCTGCATGCCGATCGAGTTACAACGTTCACTTCAGTTGCATGGTCAAATAACGATCCGATCTCCCGCGGTAGTGATTAAACTTAACGGAAATCCATTCTGTACATTTACCTTTTGGATCACTACAAATCTGTCTGTCAGATGGCCACTAACTACAGATTCTGTGATTCGTTGCCTACCTGTTGTGAATAAAGAGAGTAATAAAACTTTATACAATTCCATTTCACTATTTGGACTTTTTACATATTATTTTTTGTTGTTTTTAATCAAATAAAATAAAGGGACTTTTCACACAAAGGGTTTTATGTCGTATTTATTAATGTTTTTGTGTTAAAGCTAGCTCTATATGGAAATGGATGTATAAAATCTACATACACCAAGGAAAAAAAAACAATTTATGCTACTGGAGAAATTTTATGGTGGTAGAACCTCCTGTGGTTTGACTAAGGGGTCACCACCGCCACACCTATTCCTGTCCAATAACAGTAGAGTCAAGCACTGATATGTGGGGCATAATAATGTAGTTTTCAGGGGTAGCAACGCATTTGTGGCCGACCTCAAGTAGGACTCTATTGTTATCTGAAGTTGATTACAAAACAAAGATGTCTATGGGTGGCAGTGACCACCTACCATCAGATGGTCTATACTCATTTACTACTTTATTATAGAAAAACTTAAAACATTTTATAGTATTTAACTCCCTGCCCGTGTGTAACTGCCCATCGAGTTAACATAAACGTCTTAATAACCAAAGAAAATGTCTTACAAAGTTGTTTCAAATAACACAACAGTAGCAAGACACATTTGTACGTTGAACGAATAAGCAATATCGAACGGCGTTAAGCCAGTGGGATTTGTCATAAATTATAATATAACGAAATAGCCACTTTTGTGTGGAGTGTATTACAGTCACGCACCGCTACGCTCGGTTCTGCCACAATTACCGAATACGCACGTATTACGCGCGTACATACGTTACGCAGTAAAACAGGCTTGTTAATTGTTTATAGGTTGTACGTTCAACGCAAATATGTACAAATATGTCTGTGTTAAAAAGGTCCACAGTAAAGTCACTAAACTCTCGATTATTGCTTTTTCCGTGTATCATTTAATTGGATCGTCAAATTTACTCATCTTTACGGTTCTGTAGATAGTAAAACAGAATCTATTTAATTAATTGTGTCTGTCTGACCGTCTATCAATCTGTGCATGTGATAGACAATCTACATAGACTTAAGAACACATAATAAAATGAGGTATTTTCAGAAAGATATTCATCTTATTATTAAAATGTGACATAATCACAAGTTTCGATTTTTTATTTATGTCAGAATATTCTGAAAAATACGCCAGTCCTAAAAATACTACCTATTCTTATATTAACTTAATTTTTAAAATATATGCAGTATATACCTACCTAAAATTCAGGAGCTACTAAACAAAAATCTGTGAAAATAAAAAAATAAGTGTTTAATTTGACACAATAGCTGAAAGAAGCCTAATCTAATCCCTAGAGTCGCTAAAACAGTTTAAATTCAGATCTGTACCCAGATCAAGTCTGTAGAGTTCGTCTGCACGTTCAGATGTCATCTCCCTCGGCAGTGATTCAAGTTAATGGTAATCTATTCTACGTTCACTCTTTATTTCCTAATATTTCATTCAGAACTGTATACGATTCTCACCGTCAAGTTTCCCAGTCAAAGGCATTTTCGTGTTCCTCATTTTTTTTAATTGTGTAAATCATTTAGTACAATAGGTCAATAACGATATAGTCGAATTAAATGGTAGCATTTACTTTTACTTGGTATGGTAGCACTTTACAGGTGTTACACATGTCAAAACTTAGTTAAAATGTTAATAATAAATAAATAAATAAACGCTTTCTACACTCACAACCCACACTAGGATTCCCTGTGCCGTGGGTGCCATGGACACACACATAGACAAATACACAAATACCCAGACCCAGAAAAAGATCATTTTGATATCTGTCCGACCGGGAATTGAACCCGGGACGCTTTGCGCGTCAGACCGGTATGGTGATCGCTCCGCTACGCGGGTCGTTAGAATTAACTATAAAAGTATTAAAGGTAAATGACATTAAGACTAAGACGGATGAAATAATGTCAAAATTAGCAATCAACAATAATAATATTAAAGTCATTATATAATAATAATAGGAATAATGCTTAAATTGAATGATGCCCATCGTTTTGCCATCGGTCAGTTTTACTGAATACCTGCTTTTTTGCTGTTTATGATAGACTGCTGCTAGCTAGCTGTCTATCATAAGAATTACTCCAGGAATAAAAAAAGGCAAGAGCATATTGCATCACACTGTTTATGATGTGTTGGTGCATATTTAAAAAATATGTTTATTTTTATTTAAGCTTGGGACTATCTCGTATTATCATTCAATTTCTTTATTTATTCAAATAAATAATAGGATGTTTATAGATGCGGATTTTATATTTATCTTTTATATTTAAATATTTCTATTTTTCATTGAGTCCGTTGAGCTTACGACGTAATCTTGTATCTACCTTTTAAACTTACATGTTATGAATGTTATCACTTTACGCGTTATATTAATCAATGAATTTATAAATTTTAATTTGTTTATTGATAAAATAGTGTTATTTTATAAACATACTTTAGTACCCAATTGGCTTAAAATTTAAATCTAGGTTGAACCCCAGTAAAGTTCAGCTCACGTCCGAACGCCACAACGTCCCGATCTCCCGAGGCAGTGATTAAACTTCATGGTAATCTGTTCCACTTTCGCCTTTTAATTTCCTTTACTTAGTCTTTCATGTCCAACTTTAGATGCTATGGTGAGGCTCACATTACACGACGATAGTATTTGGCATTCATTACAACAAAAGTGTTTTTAGTTAAATACAACCAACCTTAATAGTCATAGAACAAAAATTAATTCCGTCACATTTTCACTTCATTCAATTTAATATGTCAATATAATCACGTAATTCAATATAATATGTCGTACTTAGTTAATACCATAAAACGAAAAGATTATGTATAAAGGCTATATAGTTGACATTCTCAAGATTTTATACAAGAATCAAAGTAGAAAATTTTAGTCTAAAAATATGTAGGGTTCGATTGTAAAAATTTAATGTCCTTTCACGGGCATGTACGTAAAATTTAATACTCTTTTATATGAATATAAATCCACGTGAAAAGTAAAATATTAAGAGCCTGTTTAGTTACTAGTTCCTTTATAATGCGACTTGACTCATGAAAATTATTTCATAACATATTTACACACATTTTTCACAAAATCATACAGTAACCCCTTGTTTGCCCATAATAATATTATGCTTCCACCGGTCTGCCACAAGCTATCTTTTTGTTTTTGTCTCTTATTTAGTACAGTTTAAAATCACCAAAGGCCACAACGCGCCCATCTCCCGCGGTAATCACAAAGTTAATTTAATCTCTTTCAATTTCGCCTTTTAATTTTCTTGGCTTAATCTATACCTGTTAATTCTATGAAAATACATTTTAGGAAAGTAATTTTTGTTTGAGAAAATAAAATATAAGAAAAACATTCTAATTAACTGTGATCATGTTATTGTTTTGATAATAATGATGTATGATTAATTATTTCTCGTAATAAAGCATCTATTTCTATTAATTTATTTCTACATAACATATAAGATAATAGATATAAGATAATTTATTTCTATATAAGCACATAGAAACGTCTATGGTATTATTTGTACTTCACATCATTCCGTAACTAGCGCAATAAGACTAAAACAGAAAAGCGGCTTAACATGTATAATCCTAAGATTAAACTGAAGTACATAGACCGGGCTACGCTATCCTAATTTAATTTACCTTAAAAGGGATACATAGATAAATACGTATAGTTCCGAGTAGCTCAAAGTAAGATGTTTTAATTAAGTCTAAGGCCTCGCGATAAATAACTGGCGTGGCGGGCAGTCGGGACGGCACTAATTGCTAGTATATTTAATCCGGGAAAATACTACGAGCCGTGATTTCCATAAGCTTCAATTGTTTGTGTCCGTCCCCGTACCTGGATGCGATTTAGTTGCGGCCTTGCCCATTCTTGTTTACCTTAAAGCGACCGGTGCTGAATGACTAAGTTGGCATTAGGCTAGCTCATTATTTACTTTACATTTGAATGAACTGCAAAGCGCCAATTGCGCGTACAATCGGATCATACTATTAATTATGTAAATCGATACTTATATCAAGTATCGAATAGCTAATCAATCGAATACATAGTGGTTTTTAATCCCACGTGTGTTTCAGTGTACGCTGGTATTCCTTTTAAAAATCCTTTTTGAATTTATATTTTTCGTACTGGTTTAATACTATTTAAATAGAGTTTGTTTATGTTACACGGTTTACCCTCTGCTTTACCTTACGCTCTGAATGAAAATGTGTTTTTTTACTTTATTATGAAAAACGTTATTTTTCACAGTACACATTCTGATAACTTTCTGATATATTTACTTCTAAGTGAGAATTCACTATAAATTTATAACCTACTAGCTGACCCGACAAACTTTGTAACTCAAATTCTATTTATCAAATATATTTCATATAAAATATAACCTATGTTACTCTTGGATAATGTAGCTTTCGAATGGTGAAATAATTTTTAAAATCGGTTCAGTAATTTTTGAGCATATTCATTACAATCCAACAAACAAACAAACAAAGTTTTCCTCTTTATAATATTAGTATAGATTATTTATATTACAATATGAATTTATAATAGAATATGGTTTAAAAAGGGCAAACTCGTATTTCACTACACTTTATTTCTAGACGTAACGATGCTATATTTTAGTGCGCCAACTTATTCAACATTTTAATACACCCAACTCATTTACGGTACAACTTATGTAACAGGAAAAAACAACAGTGCGCTTCTTTATTTAAAAGAAGCTGATTGTGTACTCTACTCACGGCGCCGGCTCGTTTGTGAAGGTAACAATGTTGAGTGGAAAAGAGTTAAAAGGCCGCTTCCCCGCAGAACTCAAGTGCGCGGGGCTCGGTTACGTATCATTAACTTTGTTTTATTTTCACACAAAATCTCACCACATCAATTACTTACGTTTTTAAATAGGCCGACGCCACAACTTTATAACGAGTCACCGCAAATAAGAGGGGTGAATTAAAATTGCTTAAAATTTGGTAAAAGTTGTTCCTATATAGGTTCATACTGGTTAAGTAGCACAAGCATTGATAGCATTGATAATGTTTGAAACTCGGCGTCTCGATCAACGGGCCCGAGGTTCGCACCCAGGCACGCACATCTGATTTTCAAGGTTATGTGCGTTTTATAAATTAATTGTCACTTGTTTTATCGGTGAAGGAAAACATCGTGAGGAAACCTGCATACCTGAGAGATCTTTAAAAAAATGTAGTCAGTATGTGAAGTCTACCAATACGCACATGGACAGCGCGATGGACTATGGCCTGATCCTTCTCATTCTGAGAAAAGACCCGTGGCCAGTAATATGTTGACGACGACTGGTTAAGTAATGGGGATATAAAACTGGTTTAATTCGCTTTTAAGGGGATAAATCGCGGTCAGTTAGGGGTGGTCTTATGTAATCGAAGCTTACGGCTAAATCAAAACCTCTCTCTTTGTTTAATCTGTAATATTTTAAAAGTTAATTAGTATTATGAAAATTCATTTCTCTTTTGTCCTATTTGTAATTAAATGTATTTTAAATTACGTCCTGTCAATAATCTGTTTTGTGTCCAATTTTTACATTCATTAGTTACTTATTCTACTATTAATGTTATTACTACGGTCAAAGGTGGTAGAACCCTTTGTGGTTCAACTCCGGCGGCACCACCGCCACACCTATTTCTACCTAATAACAGCAGTGTTAGGCGCTGCTGTGTTCCGGTTTGAAGGGTGTGGTAAGGGAGACAGACTTTTCCGAGGCGTTCCAGCTTAGTCCTCAGGGGTAGCGGCGCATCTGTGGCCGACCTCAGGTAGGAATATCTAATCCTATCTGGGGTTGATTACAGATGTCCATGGGCGGCAGTAGCCACATCAGGTGGACTGCATGCTCGTCTGCTATTCTTATATTATAAAAAAAAAAAAAAAATAGAGAACATCACCTGATGTTCTCTATGTATACGATATAGCAAAAAAAATATTAAGTGGTCATTTTCATCTTTTGGCATATCGGCATACCCACCCTTAATTTATAGGATAGGAGGCCTAACTAAAGTCAATCACATAATTTTTGTTGATTTTGAGGCGTGAATTTGCTACTACAGGACGGGTTGCCTCAATTATACATAAATTATTGTAAGGTGTGCCAGCGGGTTGGATCACAAAAGGTCTATTATAAGGTCTGTAATTTTATTACTATAAATGCTAATATTTTTTAGTTATATTTTCTAGCTTTCTAGCTGAACTAAATCCCCAAAATTTATAACAAATATGATATTAACAAAATAAATAATAGTTAAAAAAACTTAAAAAACACGCCTTTATTGCTAATCGAACTAAAAACTACAAAAGAATGTTTATTTCAATTCATTCATAAAGTACTATTATAAAAACGCGATATCGTTAAAATCCAAGCTTCGTATTAACGACGAAAACAATTGCGTTACTTAATGCCCCGCCGCTACAGAGACCAATTTTCAAGTAAACGCCGGAATACACGGCGTGTTGTACGCATACTTCAGTGTTGCGATGAGCGGTGGTTTAGCGTCGCTAATATCGGCGGTGCGGCACCGCTACGTTTTTATGTGCCGATTCGTACACTGTTTTTTTTTTGCTTTTATGTGTGTCAGCCCTTACTGACAATTTTATAAAGTGGACAGCACAGCTGATTGCCACTTTATTTCCATTAAAATGTTCACGTGGTTGTCTTTCGCGTAAATTTTATAATGTCCACAGTTTTATCGAAAAACAGATATTTTTCGCGAGAATCTGTTTTCAACAACAATTCTCTGAGAGCATTAACAAAACGCAGAGCACTTTATGTTGTTTCATAGATTGTTCAGAAACGATGGGTACTGTGTTGTATTTATAAATAACTTTTAATAATTTAACTATATATTAATGTACATTTATTAAATTATATAAAAAATATTACGACATATATTATTATTACGCTATACATGTGACATTTTGTTAATTTAGTTAAGCTGTAAACATACCGACTCGATATAATCGTGTTCCGATTAATTAATACTCTAATGAAGACAATTTAATTTGATTAAGCTTCTCAGCGAATATCATTATTAGTCGATATTTTGTACATTACAAAATGCTTGATCTTCTAAGGTAATATATGACATTAAAGATTCGGTTGTACCGTACATCATTATGTGATAATATTGAAATATCATTATTGTATTTAAATGATTTGGTAGGTTATAAAAGTGCATATTTTATAAGATGTAATACAATAAATGAAATGTAAATTACCGGTAGCTTAGGATAGTTCACGCTATTGCTGAACAGGTGTTTCTTCTGTAAACATTGAGAGGTTTAAAACAAACTCACCCACGCTACCAAAATGGGGATTTATCGGGATACCAGCCCGACTGGTGCTCACAACATGCATGTTTGTAACCAGATCTATGGAACAACGTGTTGTTAACATCAAAGTACATTCCTCTGTATGTATATTACATCTGAGGTATCTCATGCAATTTATCGTGTATTAGAACGGGGCCAAATGGTATACAAATCTCGACTGATTAAACATCTGTCATTGACATGTGATATTGTATTCCCATATATAAACTAAACTGTTAAAATTATTTTAATGTATATTTAGCATTAGGAATATCAAGGAGTCTGGTTTATTTTAACATCGGTTATAAATTTGAAAAATGTTGAGTGTATGATAATTTATTCATGTTTATGATTCTATATAAATCATATTGCTCATGTACCTGTTTCTACGAAGATACCATTTGGAAATGATTGAAGAGCAGTTGAAACAGTCTGACTAGAGAAGAAATCTTTCATATAGTTACAATTTCTAAATTCTAATAAATATTTCTAGACAAATATATCTATTTAATATGAAGATATGATATTTAGTTACTCGTTCTTATAACAATTACTTTCGATTTGAAGGTTAGTATTGAGATCGCTTTTCGTTTTCCTTAAATCAACACTGTGGGAGGATCCAAGCTTACATAATTCAAAATATAATATAGAATAATATCACAGACCTTTATTTTTTTTGTACCGGTTTATGAATAATATACTTACGAGTATATATGTAGAGATGTAGAAAAAGCAACAAAAGGGAGACAATGTTGATAGTATTGTGTGAGTGGTAGGAACACTTTTAGGCTGGAACTAATGAAAATTTAGCGAAACTTTCGTAACGGAAATGTTTGCTATGAACGTATATTTTTTGTACGTATCGTATTCAATTATGGATTAACTAATTTATTCAGAGTACTTGAACAAACATTGTAATATTAAACAAGAAATCACTCCATTAAATAGTTTTGAACCCTAATTTGAAAGGTAACAAAGTATTTAAATACAATTATTTCACCACAATGAATATTAGTACTTTATCATTTACTTTACCGTGTTTTCCTTGCTTGTTTTTAACATACATCATCTATCTTTTATCATTCTGCCAGGTCTCCATTAGGCACATAATTACGCCACTAAGGCGCTACGAAACATAAGAACATAGTGCGTAGGCCTCGATCTCTAAGTTATTTTATTTCATGTTCAGAGACAGAGTCGACCCCATTTGTCTTTGTTCTCCGATTCCTATATTTTTGCACGCAAACTCCATTATCTAATTTAGCTTTGGATGAATGCCAAGCCGGTATTTTTTCATTCTTTTTTTGTAGAAAAGAAGTTGTTTATTTTGTTTATGTACTTTTACAAATGTTTAAGATTTACTTTTCGTGCCTGCGTCAGGCCATATTTATATTTTGAAAATATACTTAAATGTGAGTTCATAATATTTTTCTGATTGAGTGGGTCGGTAAAACCAAAAGTAATTTTGTCTCCATGTCAGTCTAATAAGTACATTACAAATAGATCAGTAGACTTTTATACACGCAAGAAAATATTTAATGTATCGGTCCTTTATTGTTACAATTTCGTAAGTAGGTACAAAGGTGAATCACAAGAAATGTTACCGTTAAAGTCACCCAACAGCTATGTATCTTAGTAAACAGACGGCAAGATACACCCCTAAGAAGCTGTTCCAACGAATGGGCAATATCAACCGGCTTTACACGACTGGGATTCGTCATAAATTATAATACAACAAAATAGCCACTTTTGTTTGGAGTGTATTACAGTCACGCGCGGCGCTGCGCTGTTCCCCGCAATTACTGGATACGCACATTACGCGTGTACATGCGTTACGCAGTTAAGCGCGCTTGTTTAATTGTTTATAGGCGGTACTACGAGTTGTTTCAGGCATGATTACGATGCGCGTATGACGCGTATGATGTGATTGTTTTAAGTTAAGTCGTCTTTATTTTGTTAATTTCATATTTGGTATGATGATTTGGCAAGATTATAATTATTTACTTAAAGATGTTAAAGTATGACGGAATATTCAAATGTATAGTAATAACGTTTTAGAGGTATTTATAATGAAATTTTAAATGTGAAAAGGGTTTTTTGGATTTCAACTATGACGGCACTATGCGGTGGCCATACCGATGAAGTGCGATCATCATTTGGGTCGATTATGCAAAAGCTTCCGGGTTCAATCTCGGCGAGCCACACATCCAAACACTTAATTTGGTTTTCTGTTCTCATAATAGTGTAGGGCTAAGAGTGTAAACAGATTTACACGAATGGTATTTGTCACAAATTGTACGATACAGCAAAACAGCCACTTTTTTTGGAGTGTATTACAGTCACGCGCGGCGCTGCGCTGTTCCCCGCAATTACTGGATACGCACATTACGCGTGTACATGCGTTACGCAGTTAAGCGCGCTTGTTTAATTGTTTATAGGCGGTACTACGAGTTGTTTCAGGCATGATTACGATGCGCGTATGACGCGTATGATGTGATTGTTTTAAGTTAAGTCGTCTTTATTTTGTTAATTTCATATTTGTTATGATGATTCTGCAAGATCATAATTGTTTACTTAAAAAGTATGATAAAATATTCTATTAATGACGTTTCAGAGGTAATAATAATGAAATTTTAAATGCGATAGGGTTCTTCGGGCTTCAACTATGGCGGCACTATGCGGTGGACGTACCGGAGAGGTGCGATCGTCATTTCCGTCTGTTATGCAGAGGGATCCGAGTTCAATCTCGGCAAGCCAGATATCCAAAAACTTAAGTTGGTTTTCTGTTCTGATAATAGTGTGGGGTTAAGAGTATAAATAGATTTGCACGAATGTGATTTGTCACAAGTTGTACGATATAGCAAAAGAGCCACTTTTGTTTGGAGTGTTTTGTGTGGAGTACAATTATCTATGAGAGAATGAATAGTTATGAACCGCTGTAAAATTCACCCAACGCTTTTTACTCTGAATTGAAATAAACATTCTTTTGTAGTTTTTAGTTCGATTAGCAATAAAGGCGTGTTTTTTAAGTTTTTTTAACTATTATTTATTTTGTTAATATCATATTTGTTATAAATTTTGGGGATTTAGTTCAGCTAGAAAGCTAGAAAATATAACTAAAAAATATTAGCATTTATAGTAATAAAATTACAGACCTTATAATAGACCTTTTGTGATCCAACCCGCTGGCACACCTTACAATAATTTATGTATAATTGAGGCAACCCGTCCTGTAGTAGCAAATTCACGCCTCAAAATCAACAAAAATTATGTGATTGACTTTAGTTAGGCCTCCTATCCTATAAATTAAGGGTGGGTATGCCGATATGCCAAAAGATGAAAATGACCACTTAATATTTTTTTTGCTATATCGTATACATAGAGAACATCACCTGATGTCAATCACATAATTTTTGTTGATTTTGAGGCGTGAATTTGCTACTACAGGACGGGTTGCCTCAATTATACATAAATTATTGTAAGGTGTGCCAGCGGGTTGGATCACAAAAGGTCTATTATAAGGTCTGTAATTTTATTACTATAAATGCTAATATTTTTTAGTTATATTTTCTAGCTTTCTAGCTGAACTAAATCCCCAAAATTTATAACAAATATGATATTAACAAAATAAATAATAGTTAAAAAAACTTAAAAAACACGCCTTTATTGCTAATCGAACTAAAAACTACAAAAGAATGTTTATTTCAATTCAGAGTAAAAAGCGTTGGGTGAATTTTACAGCGGTTCATAACTATTCATTCTCTCATAGATAATTGTACTCCACACAAAACACTCCAAACAAAAGTGGCTCTTTTGCTATATCGTACAACTTGTGACAAATCACATTCGTGCAAATCTATTTATACTCTTAACCCCACACTATTATCAGAACAGAAAACCAACTTAAGTTTTTGGATATCTGGCTTGCCGAGATTGAACTCGGATCCCTCTGCATAACAGACGGAAATGACGATCGCACCTCTCCGGTACGTCCACCGCATAGTGCCGCCATAGTTGAAGCCCGAAGAACCCTATCGCATTTAAAATTTCATTATTATTACCTCTGAAACGTCATTAATAGAATATTTTATCATACTTTTTAAGTAAACAATTATGATCTTGCAGAATCATCATAACAAATATGAAATTAACAAAATAAAGACGACTTAACTTAAAACAATCACATCATACGCGTCATACGCGCATCGTAATCATGCCTGAAACAACTCGTAGTACCGCCTATAAACAATTAAACAAGCGCGCTTAACTGCGTAACGCATGTACACGCGTAATGTGCGTATCCAGTAATTGCGGGGAACAGCGCAGCGCCGCGCGTGACTGTAATACACTCCAAAAAAAGTGGCTGTTTTGCTGTATCGTACAATTTGTGACAAATACCATTCGTGTAAATCTGTTTACACTCTTAGCACTACACTATTATGAGAACAGAAAACCAAATTAAGTGTTTGGATGTGTGGCTCGCCGAGATTGAACCCGGAAGCTTTTGCATAATCGACCCAAATGATGATCGCACTTCATCGGTATGGCCACCGCATAGTGCCGTCATAGTTGAAATCCAAAAAAACCCTTTTCACATTTAAAATTTCATTATAAATACCTCTAAAACGTTATTACTATACATTTGAATATTCCGTCATACTTTAACATCTTTAAGTAAATAATTATAATCTTGCCAAATCATCATACCAAATATGAAATTAACAAAATAAAGACGACTTAACTTAAAACAATCACATCATACGCGTCATACGCGCATCGTAATCATGCCTGAAACAACTCGTAGTACCGCCTATAAACAATTAAACAAGCGCGCTTAACTGCGTAACGCATGTACACGCGTAATGTGCGTATCCAGTAATTGCGGGGAACAGCGCAGCGCCGCGCGTGACTGTAATACACTCCAAACAAAAGTGGCTATTTTGTTGTATTATAATTTATGACGAATCCCAGTCGTGTAAAGCCGGTTGATATTGCCCATTCGTTGGAACAGCTTCTTAGGGGTGTATCTTGCCGTCTGTTTACTAAGATACATAGCTGTTGGGTGACTTTAACGGTAACATTTCTTGTGATTCACCTTTGTACCTACTTACGAAATTGTAACAATAAAGGACCGATACATTAAATATTTTCTTGCGTGTATAAAAGTCTACTGATCTATTTGTAATGTACTTATTAGACTGACATGGAGACAAAATTACTTTTGGTTTTACCGACCCACTCAATCAGAAAAATATTATGAACTCACATTTAAGTATATTTTCAAAATATAAATATGGCCTGACGCAGGCACGAAAAGTAAATCTTAAACATTTGTAAAAGTACATAAACAAAATAAACAACTTCTTTTCTACAAAAAAAGAATGAAAAAATACCGGCTTGGCATTCATCCAAAGCTAAATTAGATAATGGAGTTTGCGTGCAAAAATATAGGAATCGGAGAACAAAGACAAATGGGGTCGACTCTGTCTCTGAACATGAAATAAAATAACTTAGAGATCGAGGCCTACGCACTATGTTCTTATGTTTCGTAGCGCCTTAGTGGCGTAATTATGTGCCTAATGGAGACCTGGCAGAATGATAAAAGATAGATGATGTATGTTAAAAACAAGCAAGGAAAACACGGTAAAGTAAATGATAAAGTACTAATATTCATTGTGGTGAAATAATTGTATTTAAATACTTTGTTACCTTTCAAATTAGGGTTCAAAACTATTTAATGGAGTGATTTCTTGTTTAATATTACAATGTTTGTTCAAGTACTCTGAATAAATTAGTTAATCCATAATTGAATACGATACGTACAAAAAATATACGTTCATAGCAAACATTTCCGTTACGAAAGTTTCGCTAAATTTTCATTAGTTCCAGCCTAAAAGTGTTCCTACCACTCACACAATACTATCAACATTGTCTCCCTTTTGTTGCTTTTTCTACATCTCTACATATATACTCGTAAGTATATTATTCATAAACCGGTACAAAAAAAATAAAGGTCTGTGATATTATTCTATATTATATTTTGAATTATGTAAGCTTGGATCCTCCCACAGAGTGTTGATTTAAGGAAAACGAAAAGCGATCTCAATACTAACCTTCAAATCGAAAGTAATTGTTATAAGAACGAGTAACTAAATATCATATCTTCATATTAAATAGATATATTTGTCTAGAAATATTTATTAGAATTTAGAAATTGTAACTATATGAAAGATTTCTGCTCTAGTTAGACTGTTTCAACTGTTCTTAAATCATTTCCAAATGGTATCTTCGTAAAAACAGGTACATGAGCAATATGATTTATATAGCATCATAAACATTAATAAATTATCATAAACTCAACATTTTTCAAATTGATAACTGATGTTAAAATAATACTAGATTCCTTGATATTCCTAATGCTAAATATAAATTACACTATGGCATTAAAATAATTCTAGCTGTTTAGTTGTTGTTTAGCTAATCTATTGGAATACAATATCACATGTCAATGACAGATGTTTAATCAGTCGAGATTTGTATACCATTTGGCCCTGTTCTAAGATACACGATAAATTGCATGAGATACCTCAGATGTAATATACATACAGAGGAATGTACTTTGATTTTAACAACACGTTGTTCCATAGATCTGGTTACAAACATGCAAGTTGTGAGCACCAGTCGGGCTGGTATCCCGATAAATCCCCATTTTGGTAGCGTGGGTGAGTTTGTTTTAAACCTCTCAATGTTTACAGAAGAAACACCTGTCCAGCAATAGCGTGAACTATCCTAAGCTAACGGTAATTTACATTTCATTTATTGTATTACATCTTATAAAATATGCACATTTATAACCTACCGAATCATTTAAATAAAATAATGATATTTCAATATTATCACATAATAACGTACAGGTACAACCAAATCTTTAATGTCATATATTACCTTAGAAGATCAAGCATTTTGTAATGTACAAAATATCGACTAATAATGATATTCGCTGAGAAGCTTAATCAAATTAAATTGTCTTCATTAGAGTATTAATTAATCGGAACACGATTATATCGAGTCGGTTTGTTTACAGCTTAACTAAATTAACAAAATGTCACATATATAGCGTAATAATAATATATGTCGTAATATTTTTATATAATTTAATAAATGTACATTAATATATAGTTAAATTATTAAAAGTTACTTATAAATACAACACAGTAACCATCGTTTCTGAACAAACTATGAAAAAACATAAAGTGCTCTGCATTTTGTTAATGCTCTCAGAGAATTGTTGTTGAAAACAGATTCTCGCGAAAAATATCTGTTTTTCAATAAAACTGTGGACATTATAAAATTTACGCGAAAGACAACCACGTGAACATTTTAATGGAAATAAAGTGGCAATCAGCTGTGCTGTCCACTTTATAAAATTGTCAGTAAGGGCTGACACACAAAAACCAAAAAAATACAGTGTAGGAATCGGCACATAAAAACGTAGCGGTGCCGCACCGCCGAAATTTGCGATGCTAAAACGCCGCTCATCGCAACACTGAAGTTTGCGTTGTACACGCCGTGTATTCCGGCGTTTACTTGAAAAATGGTCTCTGTAGCGGCGGCACATTTAGTAAGGCAATGCAACGCAACGCATGTTCAATGTTTAGCGGTACGTTGCGTTGCGGTACCGCACCGCTTTCATATATGTCAGCCCTAAATATATTGTAGATTTGAGATAAGTGGTGTGCCTCTCTAGTCCTTCAAAATACGAATTGGTAGACTTTTGAGAACTTTATAAAACACAGCCGTGTAGGTTTCATCGTAATGTTTTTTACCGTTAAAGCAAACGACAATTAATTTTCAATACGCATATTACTTCAAAACATTTGCGAGAGAGATGCGAAACTCGAAGCCCTAGATTAAGAGGACAAATTTCAAACCTATCTAATAAAATAAGTTGTCGTAAAAAATATTTTTGAAATACTTTCTATATATCACACCAGTACAATTTTGTACAAAAATAATTTTACTAATAAGATCAGTTGGCTTATGTAGGTGAAACGATTTTGATCCTAACTTGCTGGAACTTGGACTAAACTTTGCTACTTGGACGCTGAATTCAGCGAATCACGAAAGTTGAGTTTTTTGTGGAATTGGCTACTATATTTGCGATACGACGTAAGTTTACGTTCTATATTTAATTTAAAGATATTTGCACGGGCTGTATATTTATTTGTGTATATTTAACTGTATATTTATTTTGGTAAATATATTTTTTTGTAATTTAAAGAAAGTGACCACTGTCGACAATGAATATATAGGTAATAGGATAGGATATATATAGGTAAAATTGAAATATACAGAAAAGTTACATAATGTATGTTAGGTCTACGCAAGTTTTTTAAAATGATGTTCAAGTTTAAACTGCCAGCGACGTACGGCAACAGTCGGCAACGGTCGCTGGCGACAGCTCGCGACAGGCTTCTACCGCGGCGGATTGTCGGACAACAAACGGCGACGGTAAAGCGGCATTCGCCAACGCAGGCCCTCATATATTCTCCCCTGCTCTGAGAAACGCCTCGGCTAACGCCTAATATTCCACCTTATCACATGAATTAACATGACAGTACAAATATGCCTATTATAATTAATATCAGAGGTCGTTGCAACATATATTGTTTTAATAGCTTATATGTTCATAGTATAGAGCGGTAATGGAACGTTGTAAATTTTTCACCGAACAGGGCGACGGAGCGCGCTGTTCGCTGCAAAACATTTTTTCCATTTAGCCCATTGGGAATATGGATTCGATTTTGTACATTCAATATTATAGTGTACACTATACGGCCATCGTTATACGATTCGAGTGCCCACAGAGCATCAAACAAAATTTATTTTATAACAAAAGTTTAATTTAAAATTGTGGTGAAACGTTGTAAAACTCGTCAACGAGTCCCGAAACAAAATTAAAACAAAGAGAAGTTGGTTTCCTGATCGCTTTATTATTCAAACACATTTTGTTCCTCTTCACTTATGCCCACATTACAAACCAAACCGCTCGGTTTATTTACCAGTAGACGCTTAAATTCTAATTCGTAATAAAGTAACTTTAATGATTTTAAAGGTACCTCGAACTTTTTGCAATGGCTTTCGGTAGACGGTAATTTTTATATCAATAATAAAATATATAGTAATCGGTTATATACTACACATAAATTTAACTCTTTTAATATTTATTTTGAAAATGAGTTTTACATGTGCTATATATTGTTTCATGTATAAAAGCTTATGTAGCCTTACCATAATAGAATATATACTCAGTTTGTACCACTCTTAACAGAATGTGTAATGTAATATTAACCCAAACTTGCAATATATGTATGTAAAGAGTTCGCGGCGAAAAAATGTTTGTTAAACGTAATATGAAAGGTAACGAATGTGACTAAGGAGCTTTATTTATCTAAGTATATTTTTATTCGTCAAGCGGCATTGCGACACTGAGCCAAATAACCTGACGCCGTTGGCTGAAATAAGGCGCTTTCTAATTTACATTCTGTATACAAATTGCGCAAATGTGAGCATGAAAATAAAATTCTCATCGTTTGTGTTTTCTTGCGGGGTGGTCTTTTCTCGCATTATGTAAATTTTTATTATGAATTCTGTCAAATTAGTTTATATACACTTTATTCAGGCTCCTCATAGATTTCAATGACTTGCCTTTTTTATTGAGATATAAATTTTTCGCTTTGCGCCAATTCATACAAATTAACCGTTAATTATTCGTTTTATTGCGGTGTATATGAATAGTACACAGGAGCAGTATGCTAGATATAATATATTTTTTCTTATTCATATATCTTTAGTTATTCAAACATTTCTGTGTCACTATACATAAGTAAATAACCATTAAAAGTAGAATAAATTAGGTACACTGTTATTGGGTATACAATAGTAGATCATTCCACGGCTTCATTTCATTAAAAGGTAAATTTCAAAGTGTGACAAAAATTCGCATCTTGCATCGGTATTGTATCTCTTTTCCCCATGTTATTAATCCAGAATGAATTCTTGATCACGAGCCGTCATTATCATTTAGCGGTTAATAAATGTGAGGGCAAACGTCGAAGGTAACTCACAAGGGGGATCAAAAATCGCAGTCATAATCGTAAAAAGTTTAAGAGTAACGCGCGCGCTCTGAATTCCAAAGGATCTTGTCATTACTGAAAGAGGTCGGTGACTTGCAATAAAGAACAGTATTGTTTGATATTACAAGTGCATGTAACTTTAAACAAGGATGTTTTTATATCATACTCATACTCATCATACTGTTTGTGTGGTAAGGGAGATAGACTTTTCCGAGGCGTTCCAGCTTAGTCCTCAGGGGTAGCGGCGCATCTGTGGCCGACCTCAGGTAGGAATATCTAATCCTATCTGGGGTTGATTACAGATGTCCATGGGCGGCAGTAGCCACTTACCATCAGGTGGACTGCATGGTCGTCTGCTACTCTTATATTATAAAAAAAGTACTCCTAACACTAACTACGAGGCGTGTGTACATAACTCTTCCTATATTTGTCTTAAAAGATCTGACCAATAGATTTTTTAAATCTTTAATATTATAACTTATTAATTGTTTTAGTCTTCTTGTAATAGTATTCAAGATTGCCTAAATATTTATGTTTAATAACATTTTACAAAAGTTACGTCAAAATTGTGAAATACCTTTTAAAATAACCTTCTGTACCAAAATAGTTCCAATCAAGTGAAGTGATACAGTGACTCAGCTTTGCACAAGATTTCTGGGAAAACCCCTAGTCATTCGGATAGAGAGGCATCAAGAGGCATCAAAATACTACTCTATGAATATTTAATAGAAACAAAAGATAACTTCCAGTATTGGAAGTGCACCTCAGTACCATTTATCTTTATCAACCCACTGCTGAGCTTGGGCCACTGCGATACACCGAATTCCTTCATTCCTCCACTTCCAATAACTTAAGTAAGAGCTGCAGGCATATCAGTTAATTCACTACGATTTCTTTCGTCATAAAATAATCACAAATAATTAACAGGACAAGTGAACACAACCTATGTACCTAATTGGCAATTGCTACCGGGATTCGATCCGGGATTAAAATTCTAAGCACTACTTGGCTACGTATGGACATTAATTATTTATTTATCAAACTTAAAATAATCTAAATCATAACCATCCACCTATATCTGTTGCCCTCTCCAATTACACCTTTTAAGATCTAACAAAGCTTTAGTGTTTTTAGAGGGTTTTCTTAGAACACACGTTCTAACAAAACCCACTAAAAACACTAAAGCTAATAATAACAATAATATTTTATTGTCCAATAAAATTGTACATACAGACTTATGTATTACAGTTATCAGATAGTGCAGTATACAGATAATGATGACATTAATACTAAAATAACATAAATATAGTAAACTCTGGTACCCATTGTAAGATTTAACTTGTGTTATGGGTATCCGGAGTGTTATAAAAAAATTATATATCCGATCGATCTCTGTATCTGAGATGTAAAGAATATCATAAGCCAGCAGACTATATTATCTAACAAAATTAATAAAAAAACTTAATATAAAATAATTAATATAAATATACCTACTATTTAAGAAAAAGCTACTTAAAAAAACCCCGATATAAATAAACCATGGTACTTTACTATAGAACTCTGTTCGTCTTTAGTTACCCAACTAAAGTTATCTCATACATACAAAAGCCCGAGCTACACTGATGGAGGTAGCACTTCGGGCTCCACATTACCTGCTTGGTGCACAACATGTGAAAACGCCTGCATAAGCACTTTGCTACGTACCACAAACTTTCCACGAACACTATCCGATACTCATAAATATTCAGAGACGTCTAGTCGGTGTGTTTTGTTTAATACCCGAGAATAAGATTGCTGAATAAAGCTGGAATGAGGGGAGAAAAACCTTGTGAGGGCAGTATTCGAGTATTCGATCGAGGTTTCCTATCACTAACTATAACTTTTCCAATTTTTTGAGTATTAATATTTTTAAATTGCATTTATTGCTCCCCTTGATGTAATTGGATGTATTAGAAGCGTTTGCGGTAGATTCCAGAGACACCACCGCCACACTTTTTTGCATATATGCAGTGTTCAACGCTGCTCCGTTCCGTTTTAAAGGGGTATTTATCAGAGGCGTTCCGGCTTAGTCCTCAAAGGCAGCAACGCCTCTGTAGCCGATCTCAGGTAGGACCTAGTTGGTTCAACTACAACAGGTCTACCCCCCGTATCCAACGGTTTTCCACTGTATCTTATTCAGATCATATAGCAAAAGCGATCTATAATCATTTTGCCTAGACAGTCGCAATGTGATAACCTCTTCTCTCTCTCTCTCGAATTTATCATACACAATTAATTAGTACCGAAGATTGTAAAATAAACAATTAAACATACATGTGAAATTGTGAACAATTTATTAGCCTAAACAAAGATTTACTAAGAATTTTATCATATTTATTACGTAGAAGGTAAATGAAAACTCAATTGAATTTAAATACGTTTTGACGGCAATGACTAATTGGTAATCCTATACTTCGTTTTAATGGGTAACAATATAATTACTTAATGGCGCATATAATTTTTGTTTCTTGGAAAGCAGCGTAGGAGATTTATTTTCCAGTTTATTTACAGTAATTTAATCCATTTACAATTTTACCAAACGAAAATCAGCATTAATATTATTACAGATCTTATAAAGTGTATGAAAAAAAACTTTAACTTCAACAAATCATACAATGAATGAAAATAATCAAAAAGAAAAGAACAAAATACAATAAAATTAAAAATATTAAATAAATCACACTTCTTATTTGATGCAGTCATTATTATTAATGTGTGAATTTTCTAGATTGTTTTGTTGTTTTTATTTCTTTGCTGTATGCTGTTTAAAAGTATAAAAAAAACACACAAATCCTCTGCAACATTACATAGATTAGCGACGCTCACTTTGACCGTCCAATCGTTTGGTTCAAATGCTTTTCCTAATCTTTCTGACGGAATACTAAATTCACTTCTAAATCGAATGCATTTTATTTTTACAGAGACCAGGAGGCTTACCACCATCTTTAAAAAAACATGATGGTTCAGGAAAGTTTTATTTCAATATTGCATCAAAATTTTTTTGTCTCGTACCACGATCGTCTTAAAACAGTTTTGTTTTTTATCCAAAATGAAACGGGACATCGAAACTAGTGTCATCTCTTTCGCACTACGGTCTTGATTGTGGTACGAAAATTCAATTTATGATTAAAATAATATTGTTTTAAGAGATCTCCAGTGCTCTCCGCGTCATAATATTTTCTTTTTATATCTTTTATATTATTATGGTCAAACTCACAAATAAAACTCTTAAGTCACATTAGCGTGTTAAATATTAGGTATGAACAATAAACACCATAATTATCACCATATTCGTTGTATAATCAAAGATGTGTATTATACTATCAAGAATTGAGTAAATAATCTATGTAATAGTAATTTTATTATCTAGATTGTTTATTTTGGCTATCAACTTATCAGTCTAAAATACAGACTTAATTTCCAGCAAGTTTCACTACACAACTTCACAACTGAAGATAATTTATGGCATTAATTATCTCGATATAAAACCTGGAGGTGAGGAAAAGAACTGCGCTACAAGCTGTTTCATTAACATGAACAATATTAAGGAAACTTTAGTGGAAGAGCGTAAATATTTTATACTGATAAATAATGCAAGAATGAATAGGCGTCTTCTAGGCGCGCTCCGTCTGCGGTTGCATCATCACTTTACGTCAGGTGAGATTGTGGTCAGAACGGGCTTATTTATAGTGGGAACATGGTTAATACGGTTAGGCCTTACCTAAGAATGGACTGCTGTTTGGTTCTTATATACATATATGAGGCGTTTCAATTCGAGTCTCAAGTGAAGCAACACATCTAAGATCCATTTCAAGTAGGACCTCTTAGGTTGATTCCGATGAATAAAAGGTACTCTATTGTGGCAACCTCCCGCTTCCCGTCAAGAGATGGCGCCACGAGTATTCTGAATCACGCTATCGAAGTTTTCTAAATACCCTGCATATATACAAGTTCCGAACTGAAAATGTTGGAGCACGGCCGCTCCCCGGGCATGATCACCTAGCCCGGCGGGAGATCTCCCTTTGCCAAACTATTAAAGGTACTCTTTTTCGAGAAACGAAAATCAAAGATCACCATAGAATATCTCACATGAAGGCTAAAGCTTTAGGATAGTATTGCATTTCTTGCGTTCCGCTATCCTATTTGGTCATATGTGCCGTAGTGTTGAAAAACAATCAGGTAGACTCAGGTACAATATTATTTGCTATATGCCGCTTAAAATGAATTGCTAAATCTTAATTCATGCGACCTGGCTATTGCCTAATACGATTAATTGAGCTACGAAACAACTAAAGGTTTGTTAACTACCCAAAAGTCTGCTGAGTAGAGCTTCATATTTTTCATCTAAGATAAAAACCGCGATCGACCTCAAATTTTCTTTAAACCAAAAATGCGCCGATGATACATCATCACAAAGTTATTAGCGCTTATATCAGACATCGCTAAACATTAACGTGCAGACACGTAATCCAACATATAAGTAAGCTGTAAGCGCGGATAGGAAATGCTACGCGATGTCTTAATCTCACGGTGTCGAGAACATGTGACGATATTATTTTTCTCGGGATCATATCGGGTGATTAATAACGTATTCCTTCTGCCGTTGCTTCGTCTTATTTGATATCATTTATGCCTCCCACATACGCAACAAGTTTCGTGAGAGTTAATGGATTAATTGATAGCTCGTTTGCTCGCCGCATCTTATTTTTCGTTTCGCGAATGTATTTTCCGGGAATTCCGGGACTTGTATTACGTGAATGGAAGAGAATGGACATTTTTCATCTTTGTAGGTACTCAGTGCTAATGAAAAGTAAATAATACCTTTCGAAATCGCGAATACAACAAATTAAACGTAACGTAAACTACAAAAAGTTTTACCCAATATACATATGAGTGTATTGTTAATGTTTAATATTTTCAATAAAACATCTTTGTTACTTTAATACAATTTGTTAAGTTTAGTCTTCGTCGATACTCTGAAGGTGGTAGAACCCTTTGTGGCTCGACTCCGGCGGCACCACCGCCACACCTACTCGTATTTCTACCTAATAACAGTAGTATTAGGCGCTGCTATGTTACGGTTTAAAGGGTGTGGTAAGGGAGACAGACTTTTCCGAGACGTTCCAGCTTAGTCCTCAGGGGTAGCGGCGCATTCAGGTAGGAATATCTAATCCTATCTGGGGTTTACAGATGTCCATGGGCGGCAGTAGGCACTTACCAACAGGTGGACTGCATGCTCGTCTGCTACTTCTATATTATAAAAAAAAAACTAATGCAATTTATATCATCCTACTTTAATGAGAAACAATTGAAAAAATGTAATTATAGCAGCATAATCAATGGAAGAACAATTTGAGTAAGCATAATCGACCCTAATTCTATACATGTATACTACATATAAAAAGTATAAATATTCTAATATCACCTAAGGTTGTGTGACACAGTGGATAGTGATATACATGTATAATAAACTATTTTATAAAAAGGCGAACCCCGTCCAATAGCTTGCGACTTATCGAAATCATATTTCAGGAACGTGAGGACGATGAAGCTTATCCTTTTCTAACGCATCTTAGAAGCCTCGTTTACATATGCTGATATTTCTTATAAAATACATTCAGGCCTATTGTTTGAAAAAAACATAAATAGACGTGATTAGACCCAAGAAGAAATGCAAAATCTTTTAATATAACAGCAGCACGCAAGTCCACTCATCTGATATAATCCGCTAGGGGCGCTGATTGGAAATTGTATGGGCAAATACGTAAACAAATACCAAAACAGTCATATTTGTCAAAACGTAAAAAGTCCTGGTAAGGGTACTATAGTACATACGTTGCCCCTCCTGAGGACCTACATGGCCTCATATGTAAGTCTGGCGGCATCCACATTGTTTCGCTGAAATGCAAAACTACTTTACGCTATAATCTGGTGGGGGGCGGTGGTATCTCCCCAGTCGAACTACACTTGCTACCACCTTTCAAACCACTTGATGATAATTTCAGTATATCTTACCCTTACGTGCAATGTGGCATATATTTTGAAAGTAAAAATTTAAAAAGTATTTTTCTATGTAGTAAAATACAACAATAAATGAATGTCACTGTTATAAGAAAATAGGCTGTATTAGTTTTTAGAATATATTAATCCTGATTTCTTTATACAGCGTCTTTAATTAAAATATTATCACACAAATAATTACAAAGGTCAGTCTTACGTTTTGTAGTTCATTTGTAAATGATATAATTACCGACTATTTGTAAATACCAATTTCAACAGATATGCAAATAAGTTGTGCCATATTAAGATATAGATACTCGTGGCCACAAGACAGCAAAGGAGCTTTCCAAGCACTCATACCTTGCGAAAAGCTCACTTTCAACAACCATGTAATCTCGAGAGCTCCTAACATAAAAGGGATCAATGAAGACGTATCAGAAACTATCAACTTGCCAGGGTACTTGACGAGTGTAAACGAAGCACCAACCCTTTTCTAAGGCATTGTCTATATCATATTGTCAGGAGCACGCGGCGACAAAAGATATTCGTTGAAATATAACTTTACTCGTGTAATATTTCTCCGTGACTTTTGCTTTAAAAATAAATATCGAAGAAAACTTTGAAAAATTCTCGAAAGCATCACAAAATAAAGCCAAGAAAAATATAGTGTCTCAAACTTTACACGAAATTTTGAAATTTGAGTCGTTATAATAAAAATGTACTCTTTGGATAAGTTTTAGGTTCGTGATACATTATTATTAACAAGAACATGAGTAAACCTATTTTATTCGTACTCGTGTGCAAGTAAACATGCTAAGAAAATATTTCACAGTATTTTATATGTCACAGTGTGTACAAAAGTGTCAATATAACTCGATTAAAATATAAGAATACTCGTAATATATAATTTGATTAAATAAGCATATTATAGATAAGCTTTCAGATATTATAGTCACTTACATACTTTACATACATATATGCTTACAAACGTAGGTGTTTAAGATAGAAACATAAAAATTATGTGATTAAAAAAACCTAAATATTTAAGATCAGCCTCTGCTCTCTCATTCCTAATCAAGCTTCCACCCCTGTACTATCGACTTTTGAAATTGAACTTCCATGATATTTAATTCTCATCTTCTGATTCATTAGACTGAAACAAAAACTAAATATTACGTTAAGAGAAGGAATACTTTTCTTTTAGGATACCTACTACGGATATAAAACCTGAAACTTAATAAGGGCTAAATTAAAAACGAAACAAACGTTTTTTGAGTTATAACCTAAAGTTCGAAAAACAAACGTTTAAAAAAAGGGTTTAATTAAATAACCGATATAAAATTATGTGTTCCTAGAACAATGTAGGTACCCATACATTGAATGAAAACATGGTCAAAATCGGTGTCCTAAGACGTCTCCCTAAATCAGACTTAGACTAAGTGACGTCAGAGTTCATAATACCAATTATTCATTTCAGGGAGATTTTCCAGTAAGAGCGTATGAAATGATAGAATGTGGCATGTGTGCAGGTTGGACACGCGTGCGTGTGTAATCATGCGCGAAAAGAACAATAACAATAGCACCCTTAATGTCTATTTTATAAAACATAGAAGGTGGTAGAACCCCTTGTGGTTCGACTCCGGCGGCACCACCGCCACACCTATTTCTACTTAATAACAGCAGTGTTAGGCGCTTCTGTGTTCCGGTTTGAAGGGTGTGGTAAGGGAGACATACTTTTCCGAGGCATTCCAGCTTACTCCTCAAGGGTAGCGGCGCATCTGTGGCCGACCTCAGGTAAGAATATCTAATCCTATCAGGGGTTAATTACAGATGTCTGTGGGCGGCAGTAGCCACTTACTATCAGGTGGACTGCATGCTCGTCTTCTACGCCTATATATTATTAAAAAAATGCGTTAAAATGTTATATTTATATCTGAATCAAGCACTGGTGCTTGAATGTTATCTATATATACTATTAAGTTATGTAGTTTTATTGTTCGTATTATATTTTTCCATATAAAATTGCAAGATTATGTTGCCTAATCGTGTCGATCATACTTAACTATTAGCAATCGAATTCGTCAATTGCTTGCAGATAATAATTTAAACTTCCGCATTGAGTTACCACCGCGGGCCTGTCTCAGAACGAGTTAGTTAACGGGATTCCACTACTAATCCAACAAGAAACTTACGTAACCCTATGAAATATTATACATATTTTTTTAATATCTGCGTTTATTTATGAGAGAACCGAAGTATTTAGGAAAGTTATTTTAAGAATATTGTACTAGAAAATTTGGAAACATTAAATATTTTTTATCTTTATAGTAAGAGTTTGCACGAAGCTATACTCTAACAAGAACTTGTGCAGCTCAATGAGTGGATGAAATATTTATGAGACAAGATCTTGCAGCTGTGAGTAGGTAATTCTCATGTCGGTTGTGTAAATACGGGAATAGGTACTCGTCTCTGCAGCCCTAACGAAGAAGATGCAAGCGAGGAGGTAGCCAACATTCACCGAGGCGGCCCCGTCCACTACGATCTCTAATGAGAGCGCCCCCGTCGTTAAATAAATTGGATAAAGACGTTCGTGATCTCTCAAGAACAACTTGAACCTCTCTACTGTGACTAGCAATTAACTAAATTAAAAGATTGTCCGTGCACTTATCGAAACGTCTGAGACACTTTAGTTCTCTCCCCGATGCGCCTTTTGTCTCTAATGATATTTAAGGAATCAACTTCACTCGACTTCTTAAATTATTTTTCGAACGGAAATAAGTCAAGCACCTCATTTATTTCTCTTCATAAATCTCTATAAAATATTAACGAGAATTGTTAGATAAAAAATTACACTAATACGTTTTCTCGCTTTTATCTTCCGAGCGGAATGTTTTAGTAGATATTTAATCATGCTATCGCCTGACCGCGACGCCAGATTTAACTTATTACGCGGATTCTCGACATTGACAGTATCGGAACCAATAAATTACGAATGTTGGTACGGAACTGATAAAATGAACCAATACAGAGCCGTTTGTTTTGTCTTTTCCATCAATATACGATCTGGCTGTCCGTGTCGTTTTGCTCCTTAGATAAATATAATAGGGAAAACAATAATATATGATAAAATGTGTGTTTATCGTTCCTTTGTTATATTGTTCTTCAATATAACCCGACAACTCGTTATGAACGAACTGGCTTTACATATATCAATAATTCAATTTCAGCGTTTGTCTTTTTTCTATTGGCGATCAAAGATGAGTTCTTTGTTTATAAACAAAATAAAGATTGGAATATTTAATTCTTCGAGTAAAAACCGATAGAATGGAATGTGCACATGTAAGGAGACGAGTTAACGCAGCGTGACACAAAGGAGGCGGCGTTCCCCGATGTCAGCTGAGCCAGGACCTCGCGACCCGGATCACCGGATTAACTGCCTGTAACAGTATGTCAACCAGTCGACCAGCCAAGATTTACGCCCCTGTTTTCATTCTCTTTTAAAAGGATTTCTTTCTTTTCACCAGTTACAAACAAAAAGCTTGGCGTCTACCTACGTAGTAATCTCGTATAAAAGCTCACCTCGTTATTCTGTTACTTATTAACAATATTATCGTCGGCACCAGAAACTAAGGCATCCACGTTCCACTACAAAGATAGGTGTTTGAAATCTACAAATGGATTCCAAGTATCCTAACATCAAAATATCTTCCGATATTTACATCAGAGTGTAGGATGCACGTCTGTCTGGACTCATATTGGATCTAACCAGTCCCATCCAGAGCCACTGTACGACTATAAGCCTTTAATCTCTGCATTGCGTCACACCAAGCGGAATGAGGGTTATCGGTTTCCCTGCTGATAAACACAAACGAATGAGTTTGGGTATACAATTCTGCTCAATAATACCCATCCGCGGGATAAAAATTGATTGTCGCGCGCAATCGAATAGGTATTTTTCCGGTTTCATTGTTTGGTATCTCGCGCCACTCGAAAATGAATAATTGCTTTCGATTTTGGTTATATATTGTTGCGGTGACAGAATTTATTGGCTATTAGCTGTCGATTAATTGTTGATCACAATTATGCTGAAGTTTGGATTAATAACCGAGGGATATAACAAAGGTGAGTCCATAATACGGCAAAAACGGATATACTCAGTGAGTGAATGATACTCGATCATGCTCAGTTCAATCGATGGACGAGCGAGCACTGCCAGCTTTGCCAACCTCGCGGATTGAAACAAAAAGTGTGGAGGTGTACCTGTTCAGGTAGGATTACTGGAATAATTGGCTAAGCGCGTGTCGAACTCCCATGCGTAGGGTTCCCTACAGCATTGTTTTTAGTTTTTTTTTTTAATAATATAGGAGTAGCCGACGAGCATGCAGTCCACAGATGATATATGGCTACTGCCGCCCATGGACATCTGTAATCAACTCCAGATAGGATTAGATATTCCTACCTGAGGTTGGCCACAGATGTGCCGCTACCCCTGAGGATTAAGCTGGAACACCTCGAAAAAGTCTGTCTCCCTTACCACACCCTTCAAAACGGAACACAGCAGCGCCTAACACTGTTGTTATTCGGTAGAAATAGGTGTGGCGATGGTGCCGCCGGAGTCGAACCACATTGGGTTCTACCACCTTTGAATCTATCACACTAGCTATATTATTGCTATTTGCTATCACAACAGCTATAGCAGTATATGCATTGTAAACATCTTAAGTGCGGAAACTAAAACGCGGAAAATAACGTTTTCTTTTCCATGTCCCCTTTATCGTCTTCTCGCCCCTCATTCCCCCTTTCCCATTTATTTTTAATCTCCTTTACTTTTTTTGTTCTATTGGCCTAATTATTATACCCTCTGTAAAATAGTTAAATGTCTATCTATTACGGTTCAAGAGACTAAGTTAGAGCCCTGTGACAGACGGAAATAAGGAGGCTTAGTAATATGGCCCCCTGTTTACCGTTTCCGTACGGAACCCTAAAAAGTATGGAGGTGTACCTGTTCGGGTAGGATTACTGAAAAAACAGCGCACTCACCTAACGCGGTCCTAGCTAACGATGTATAAAATTTCCATTGTCATCAATCTCTGACACCACGCCGAGGATTCGCAAACTCTTCACTAATTGCAATTTGAACAAAAACTAAAAAGCAAAGTCATCGCGCGCTGCAATTTTTACGGCACGTTTTTTAAAAAACCAGAGTAGCTGTTGTTAGTCTTAATAGGCAAAGTCAGCAAGCAAAAGAAAACGTTCAGTCATAGTGCTTCAAAACTAAGCGGACACCATTATTATTTCTTTTGGAAAGATCTTGTGAAGTTTAGTGAGAGAATTTATTAAAATAATATTTTAGTATGCATCGTTTTGTATTCGGACATCACGAAAGTGAAAGGTACTATAATTAGAAAGGTATTTAGAAATTATATAGAAGTATATAATCAAATTAGTGAGACCATGCAGTTCATCTGACAATAAGTGAACTCTGCTATTCATGGCCATTTGTAACCAACTCTACATAGGATTAGAATCCCACCTAATGTCAGCCATAGATTAATGCTGCCCTCAATAAGTTGAGATGCCTTAAATTAATATCCCTCCCTTACCAAACACTTCAAGAGCACAGCAGCGTTTAGCATAGCTGTTATAAGGCAAAATATGGAGATGTGGTAATGTTACCTCCTCCAGAGTCGAACTAGAAAATGTCTTTCGTCGTAAAAAATGTAAAGCATTATTTTTACTCAATTTTATTTTTATCGACTCACTTAATTAGGTAAGAGAACATTTTAAAACGTAAGTACTCCATGTTTAATTGGCAGAGATCAGACTGTAATAAATATAAATACCCAAATTCCCAACGTTTATATAAGCAACGACGCGTCATACTAAAGTTCCAGCTAAATTATAACTTTCAAGCTTAATGCAAATTAATTTGTTAATAGCTTCCTGTGCTCACATTTGCTACCATACCTCTGAAATAGCGATATTTATCAAATTTAACTCTGTTACGATATCTCGTGAGGAATGTGAGCTCTTTGTGACTATTTGACTTCCCACAGTCATGTAGATTGCAATTATTATAGATCATGTATATTGTGTGCCTGCACATAGTTATGTTTGGTAAATGTATATAATCTTTTCATATTGCATAGAGGAAACATTAGGTAAGAAATGAAATAGCAGTGATTCAATTGAATTTGGTATTCAATACTAGGGAACGTACTCTTACCTATGTATGTCTTTGTCATTTCAGATGTATTCAGAGTTACGTCCATGTTAGAAGGTGGTAGAACCCTTTGTAGTTCAACCCCGGCGGCACCACCGCCACACCTATTTCTGCCTCATAACAGCAGTGTTTGGCGCTGCTGAACACAGCAACTGGTTTGAAGGGTGTGGTACGGGAGACATACTTTTCTGAGGCGTTCCAGCTTAGTCCTCAGGGGTAGCGGCGCGTCTGTGGCAGACCTCAGGTAATCCTATCTGGGGTTGATTACAGATGTCTATGGCCGGCAGTAGCCACTTACCATCAGGTGGACTGTATGCTCTTCTGCTACTTGTATAATAATATTATAAAGAAAAAGAAAATAATTATCACTTGTTTTAAAAATAACTGAAAATATTTAACAATAAGTACGAAACCGACACGTCTGAGAAATTTTATCAGTTAATTAATCATAATTAACTGTTAACGTTAAAGCATCAGCTTTGCGTTATTACTATATTATTATATAGTCTTTAATTATAACTTGACTTCTACGAAACGTGGGCAGAGATGACGGTAATAGTAACCTAAGCACTTTTTCCAGCTAACAAAAAGTTCACACCTGATCCTGCAAACAAGGGCTCATCATGTAACACGAAGTCACGTAAATTGGCTAGGATATATACTAATCCCGAGATAAAACGCTTAAGCTTACGTGGTGCCGTCTGGTGTGTAAACAGCTTTATTCCTTGTAAACATTTGCGTTTACTACGAATTCTTAATACCGGTGTTTTCGCGCCAACAAAAGTTATGTATAGCGTCGCTGTTTTATATAAGTGTGGATTACTTCGCTGGATTAATAACACTTACATAATTAAATGGACCTAGAAAACATTTGGATTTCTAGATTTTCGTACCTTTTAATGCTCATCACTTAGAGTAAATCTCCTACTAAGTACCTTTGTAGTGATAAATCACAAAGAATTTAGTTTTATTTTTATTTCGTTTAAAATAGTCCGTAGCGTAGCGCGTTATTCAATTTTATTCTTGTTTTAAGGATAACTAAAAAATATTTTCTACACTTTAAATATTTACGTTTTACCTATAAAAGAGAACTGTTTGGTTTGACTTTGGATAAATCGGAATGCCAATACGGAAGCAAAAGGAATACTGTAAACTCAGTAGATTGTGCCGCTTTCCTCGGAATAAGCTGTTTGGTTGTCGGGAGTGGCACTAACATGGAGTGTCGGTAACAATACGGCAATAAATGAATATCGGATTATAAGATTCGTTTTAAGGGGTTAATTCAATTTTCCATTAGTAACTTCCATATCAGTTACCAAAGTTAAAATTAAATCAAACTTGGATTAAATAGAATGCTAATGAAATACAAAACAAAACACAATAAACTATTGACAATTCATTTATAGTCACTTGGCCAACTGACAGAAAATAAATCTGACTTTCTTTACATAAAAACGCAGAATTTTATCACTCTGCGATTTTAAGCATACACATAATACATAATTATTATTCTGAATTATTCATTATATACATTACTTGTCTACGTTTATCTTTTACTCGAAATCCATCTAATATTGTCAAATCAGAATACCAAACGGCAAACGAAACCCAATAAACTATATAGTCAGTGATTTTTGCACGAAATAAGCTATTCGGCTGTCGGGCATGACACAGTGAAACAGAACAGTATCGGTAACAATGCGGCAATAAATAACCGTATGAAATATCGCCAGTTAAGGTCGAACGCAATTTGTAAACCCACCTATCTCGAGTGGTGGAAAGATCACGGGCTTTCGAAATTACCTACAACAGGTTTTTGGATCATGATTTGTAGCGCCCCCGGGCAGCGTTTGATCCAGATGCCCTTCTCTGCCGAAAACAACTTGTGTTTAAGTAAAATTATTCTCTTCTAAGTTCGCGTGTGGAACGGTTGCCTTGTTTGCTCTCATTTCATCTCGCTTCTGGTGTTTGTTTGTTGTAATATAGTACATGTTTATTAATATTCAAATTTATTTGTCGCAAGTTTTGGAAGTCGCGAATGTTGCTTCCTTGTCTTTGTCATTGTTGGCTACATTTTCATGGTACTTACATATTTTAGCATTCCGCACGTTTCAGGTTATAAATAACCTATCATCATCATCTCTTACCTCGGCATTTCATTTAAATTACAGTAAAAGTTTGTAAGCTTTGAATCTTTTTATTTATATTCCATAAGCGTATAACCTGTAAATTTATAGAATAGAAAGCAACATACATACAATTAATATGACAAGTGTTATCACAAAACATCGTACAAGTTTTACAATGCACCGATATAATATTGTTATGTTAGTAGTTAGCTACCAAAATAATATAATTTGTTGTTGAACCAATAAATATCAATACAAATACTAATTAAACTTTAATTATTTGTAATTACTGCAAACTGTTATATGCATATAAAATTATGTTACTTCGTAATTTCACACATTTTTGCAGATATCACAAAAACGATTTTTTAAACCTACTTTTAAGGATCTATCGTAGAACCTACTAAAGTGATTTAGCCTGGTTAAGGTAGTTAACCTTAAAGGAAATGCCGTAGTCCACATTTAATTTCTAAAATATGGTTCTTGCATATTCACATGCAAAATTCGTAAGCAGAGGCGCGAACGGATCCGCGCGATGAGGCTCGTAAATAAAAATAAATAAAAGGTACTTTAAACTCAGCTGGTTTTCTCAACATTACACACAAGGCTTTGTAATCGTACGTTATCAGCCACTACACAATCCCTGTTCTACGTAAACATTCATTCGGCACATATCGCCGTATTAAGATAAGAGAAGGGGTGTCGTAAACTTGAAAACAAGAATTTTATTCCGTCGTTACACATACCCGTTTTAAACCTCTTTAGAGAACTAAAATAGAAGGATTTATGGGTTTTTTACTAGTATGAATCAGTCATTGGAATATCCTAGTAGTTGGAATGTTAAATTAAATCTTTAACGTTACCAAAATTCAGAGACTATTAAAATCAAGTTATACTTAACAACTTGTTTTCAAAATTTTTCATTCATAATTAATTACCTAATGTTTGTACTACTTGTTTGGCCTTGTACAACATAACAGATTATTTATTTAGTGTATACCGTTTTGAAATTGTAATATTGTAGCGAAAATATGTACGTGTCATCATAATGAAGGTTTTCTCTCGCTATATTTCTTTCACTATCTATTATAATAATTTCAATTGACCGTTATCATTCATCAATTTCCTCTATATTTCTTGACTGTTTTAATATTTGACTTGACTTTTTGAATATTATAAAAATATTTCAGATGGTAGGATATTTAATTGTAATATATTTTCTGCTATACTAATTATTTTATTTGTAGTAGTACCAAGGATTTAATCTCTGTGTTGAAATCTAATGAAAAACATCTTACTTTAACGGACTAATAAAATAATTTACTTATTAAGATACTATTATTTATCATTCTAAATGGGATTTATAATTTGAATGTAAATTCATTGCATTTTTTTAAGAGGTCAATTTTAAAGTCGATAATAATTTAAACTACATTTATCTGTATTGCAAATTTATGTGAGCATGCGCATGCGGTCCATCTGAGGGTAAGTGGCTACAGCCGCCAATGGATATCTGTAATCAGCTCTAGATAACTAAACTTGTAGTGTGATACCGTTGTATCATGGTTGTAGCCAATGAAAAGTAGCTCATTTTCGCTCGCGAGCTATGTACAGACAATACTTTTTGGTCACAGTAACTACCGTTACAATTATGGCTCGCTAATTGTTACGCGGCTTAATGCATCCTAATGTAGTCTTCAGGAGCAGAAAATCACCTGTGACTGACTCTTTATCCTATTTGGACATACATGGGTACCTAAGGGTTATGACCCTTAGGTACCCATTATTAAGGTTAAGGTATTGCAAGGTTATGAACCTGCAATACCTTAACATCAGGTGCACTGCAAATATTTTTTGACTTCTACATAAAAATGTAGATAACGCTGGCGATTCATTGAATATAATGCTCTAAAAATCATAAATTCTGGCGAAAATACGCAATACTTGGAAAATATATTAATATAGATAGACGATAGCCGCATCGCAAGTAATTTATAGCACAGCCAATACAAAGGGTCGAGTTTTATTATTCTGCATACAATTCGATTTGCCCATCACAAATTACACGGATACTGGTAAGGTTTTGAAAACGTTGCGAAAATTGCGCTCCCATGAATTCATATTATACGAATGTCTTGTTTCTTGTCGGTTATATTTATAGCATTGAAAGAGATATAAATCAGTTGATGGAAATAAAACGTGAGCTCTAATTGGGCTGTACGTTTGGTTCAACTTAGATTATTTATCAGACTATCTGTTAATTATAAGACGTTTGTGATGGTAGATGGCTAAGTATTGAGTTTCATTTAATTACGTTCAGAATTGAAGTTACTTAGTAGTACTTAGTATACATTTATGCTATAAGTAACTTCCATCACCGACTATTCAAAAGGTTCTTTAGTCCCCAGACGGCAGACATATTGAAGATGAATATAGATTTCTATTCTATTTGTGTGACTTTGCAAGCGTTTTTCTATCGGTCTTTGTATGTATCCGTGATACCTTCGATGGTGGTAGAATTCTATGTGGTTTGATTCCTGAGGCAAAAACCTCGCGTTTTTCTGGCTAATAACAACAGCGTTTTAGCGCTGCTGTGTTCTTGTTTGAACAATATGGTAAGTATGAGATTTTATCATCAGAGGCAGCACTCAGTTGCCGACCTCACGTAAGAATCTTACCTGGATTTAACTACATATATTATGTTCATATGCGACAGTAGTAATTGGTATCAACTGGACTATAGCCTCGTTTGCTACATCTATATTTTGAAAAAGCATGTATACAGCTATAGGTAAGTAAATTTCGTCAGTCTCGATCTGTGACGAAACGGTCACTATTCCGGCATACCGTATATGTAAGAGGTTCCGGACTTAATCCCCAAACGGCAGGCATATAAACGATGGAAATAGATTTCCATTCTGAGTATTTGTGAGTGCTTTCGTACCTGTCTTTATACGTCTCCATCTCGCATGTAGTTATGATTGTGGAAAGTGTTTATCGTCATTATTTATTAAAGAAGCACTTAATCCTTTTCACAGTATAGCCAATTAAGATAATTTGAAGTTAATGAACCAAAACGACAAAGTAAAATGAAACCGCTTGTGTAATTATGAACGTCGACTGAGAAAATAATAAAACTGTTAATAAGTTACCGTTTAAATTTGGGTAACTAGCTTAATTAAAGTAAATATAATTACGAAACATTTTTACCAACGCATGTGGCACAGTTGAGACAAAACCAATCTTTGTGCATTTCCAGGTTTCATTCCGTATTGGTTTCCGTATTGTCTAAGTTATGAAATTATAAGTTAATATATCAGATTATTACCAGGAATTAAACCTACAATTTTGGTATTCAATTTGGGTGCTTCTCTTAAGTATCAAATCATAGTATGAATTTATAGAGTACGTAAATTTCTTAACATATTTCTTAAGTTTTGTCAGCGTTAATATAGGAGTAGCAGATGAGCATGCAGTCCACCTAATGGTATGTGGCCACTTCCGCCCATAGAAATCTGTAATCAACCCCAGCAAGAATTAAATATACCTACCTGATAATGCGCCGCTGTCGCTGAAGACAAAGTTGAAACGCCTCCGAAAAGTATGTCTCCGTACCACACCCTTCAAACCAGAACACAGCAGCGCTTAACCCTGCTGTTATTAGGCAGAAATAGGTGTGGTGGTGCCGCCGGAATCGAACCACAAGGGGTTCTACCACCTTTTCTACGTCTACAAATATAGAGCGTATCAGACGCGAAAATATGATTTAGTCTGGAAAAGCCCACGTGTAACATGTTTTATGGCTGGAATACATATAAACGTAGCCTTACTAATAGAAAAGTAACATCAGCAACTAATAACTAGTTGGCGTCTACGTAGTCATTATCACTGCTATCCACGATCCAATATTTAAATTAGGAACGTGTTCTCAAACTTTCTGCCATGATTAACTTCAGCTAAACGTTTGACTATATTGGTTTGCTTATTTTGATGTATACTTTTTTTTATTATATAAGAGTAGCAGACGAGCATGCAGTCCACCTGATGGTAGGTGGCTACTGCCGCCCATGGACATCTGCAATCAACCCTAGATAGGATTAGATATACCTACCTGAGGTCGGCCACAGATGCGCCGCTACCCCTGAAGATTAAGCTGGAACGCCTCGGAAAAGTCTGTCTCCCTTACCACACCCTTCAAACCGGAACACAGCAGCGCCTAACACTGCTGTTATTAGGTAGAAATAGTTGTGGCGGTGGTGCCGCCGGAGTCGAATCACAAAGGGGGTCTACCACCTTCAAAACTTTCAAAAGGATTCTTAATCCTTCCAACACTCGATCTCTAGGTTTAATTACCGCGCTCTTTTCCCATGTAAATATCACATATCCTCGACACCTACATAGAAGGGATAAAATTGCAATGTGTATCGCAATCGTTTCATATTATTCCAAGTTAAATTTCAGGGTAACTATAAAACTTTGACCCATAACATACTTTTAAGAATTCCTTAAATATCTGTAATCTTCCTATTCCACTTGCAAATACATTGTATTCCCTTGATGCTGATATTTTATGAAAAATCGGCGTGTATTCAATAATTAAATTAATAAACCTTTAAGTCTCCATATTTTCCTTAAAACTAATCATGAACATTGAGAATTAATACCTCATTATGCTTTACTTATTCCCTACGGCTACTTTATTCATAAAAAATTAAAGTATGAAATTTTACCAACCAATTAATTATTTAAATAGGCACTGTGTATACATCAAACAATAGTATACGTTACGGTACAGTTAAATAGTCTAGGTACTGAAATTCCTACAATAGAAGTAAATTCATTTCTATAGCATGAGCTTCGATCCCAAAGCGCGGCTTTCCTCATCAATATTGCGCGCGCGTTGCGAAACTTTCTGCCACAATTACCTGCACCTCAACTGTCGGGAAATATACTGGTCTTGTTTGTTTTGCTTTCTATATTAAGGATCGATTTTCTCGCTTTATACGTGTTTAATAAGAAATGCTTTAGCTAAGATCAAGGGGATGGATAATAGGATTTTTTATAAAGGTAAGTAGGTAAGGAAAATGAAAATGATTTATTTTCACGTTTTTAGTATCGTAGTCCGTTACTATATTTTTTTCTATATGTCTTAAGTAGATTTTAGGTACAGTAACAGGACAAGGACAGTTTAGTAATATGTTATTGGCTTTTTATTTATTTTTATAAGTAATTCTATAATTGATTTCGTTTACTTTATCCATTGTGTGAATTGCTTGAATGATTGTTTTTAAACAATAATAGAAATAAATCCAAATTCTTATTCTAAATTCTGTAAAGTATCAAAAATAACTAAAGTAATTATCAAATTATATAATTGGTACTTTATTGTTTGAGACGCTATTATTTGAAATAAGATCCATGACTCTCACATTGTCTATAAATAAATATTGCCCCTACATCCTAAATAAATTTGAGAGCTTAATATTCATTTCCTAATTTATAGAGCAGAGCAATCCTTTGATCGTTGAAACTTAATATTTTAGATACAAATTGTGTCTTGGTATCATATTGTTCTGAAGTAAGCCAGGTATCTTTATGTATGCATACAATACCTATAGTCAAATTCCACAGTCAAATCTACGGTATTTTCATACTTTATCGTTCTCACTAAACTGTCAGCAAAAAACGGTTTACTTCGTTGCTGCTCCCAAGTACTGAGTTGGGATCATGAAGTTGAGAACATAACGGCAAAAACTGCTGTAAGAATGTTATCGATGGTAGTACCCTAGTCGAATGAAAGATATTACGTCTGTCGATTTAATAACTAGAATATATCAAACTACAGCATCAGCCAGCGAAACAACATTTACCTAAGGTCCATTTTCTGCTAAAGGAGATTAATTTGCGGACACAGGCTACTTCTCGATAAATACGAGTATGACATGAGAACCACAGCCGGTGGAGTTAATTAATAATAACCGAGCGGGTTTCTCCGTGTAGGGGAGGTGAAAGAAAAATATCGTTTCGCTGAGCGTTGGTTAGTTAGCAGAGAGACCGCTTCTGTGTGGCCCGAAATAATAAGCCGCAACCCGCCGCACCCGTGATTTATTGTTTTGGCTTTGCGAAACCTCACTCGGAAGCCTGATAAAAAATGATCGCACTTATTAACACCACTGTCTGAACCCGACTTTATTACGCTTTGCCGATTCCTGTGACAACGTAAATGCCTTCTCTTTCTCTTTTCAGTTTATTTAGACTAAGCAGATTCACTCTCATTGGCTTATTGATGGTGCGCTGTTTATTTTACGGGATTTTTTTGTTATTTTAACTTACGTACTTTCTCATATATCATTGTTGCAGATAACAGACATTCAATAACACAAATAAACATGCCCTACATACTTTTAATCATGATGAATAATATGAATCTTTATGTATTATCATCACTTATCACGCGAGGCTTATTTTTTTTTTGTTTATATTTACCAGACTCTGGCGGATAATGTTTACGAGCACAAGTATAAATGTCTTATTCTTTGGCACGCCGTAAAGCCCAAATCGCCTGATGGATTTTAACATAATGTTGTGTTGGATTCCTATAAATTTATTAGTTAGTTACCTCTTTCAGTTAGTTATTTTTAAGCAGTTGAATTAATTGCTTTTGTGATGACCTGATTTTTTTTTATTTATAAGCTATTCGTTGTTACAGGATTACTTATCGACGTTGCTGTCTATACCTACTAACACTTGAGTGAAAGTAGGTATAGTCCGCGCCCAACTGCTAGTCCGCCCTGAAGTTGTTGCGAGCAGGTGCAGCTTTACGCGGACTATATCTATTGAAACAATAATAATACTTATATAATTATAATAGACCACTTATTATTACAAGGATAGTAGTTACATACTTTTAAAACTAATTTAAATATGCTGAGCTATTAGATGTTTTAATTACGGTTTCTTCAGTCATGTAATTTTTAATTGTTTTACCAAATTTGTTTTTAACGAGTCCACTACTATTTAGGTCATCGATTAAATTCTAAATACGTATAATTTGTACTAACCAATTTAATGAACCTTAAAAACTTTCTCTTTACAAGAATGTTTAATTGTATAAGTGTAATAAAACGAATAATATTAACAATGAAGCATAATAATTATGAAGTAGACATTTTATTGCCGAAAACAAAATTCTTTACCGTAGCATTACTGAGGGTCTACCACCGGAAAGTTTTCGAATATTACCTCCATTATTTCATGAGATGACAGAGGTTGGGCACATATTAGCAAAGTTTGAGAGTGGCCTTTAATGTCACCCGATTCGTTTTTAAAAAACCAACACAAAATGTCAGACCATTTTTATTTAAATATTTCACTCGTAATTATACTGCTCTGAGTAAATTTCGTGGATACTTTACCTAAGTATCAATCAATCTACTTAATTAAAATGAGTAAATTGATTGGCTTTCAATTAGTATAATATTTGTCGTCTAATGAAGATATGATTTTTAATTACGAGTTATTTTGTCGAGCTATCTATTGGACGAACTGTTCTTTTAGTTATTCGTATTTCAAGGCTACAAATAAAAGGACATTTGGAAGGAAACCAAATAAGTTATCGCTCAGAATGTTCTTGTGATAAATAATTTAGACGCAGCACTACAAGCAAAATCAAGAAAGACACTTCCGCATAATATGTCTCCATGTTATATTTTACTTCATATAATGTTTAAATTCCACAAAAATATTTTTTATAATTATCTCCACTATGGATCTCCAAAGCGAATGTGATTAAAACCTAAATATAATTATTCAATTTAAAATGTACTTTGAAATGTACGGCAAAGCAATTTCTACTTGATTATGCATTTATTATATCTATGTACTAAAAACGAAATATTTTTTATCAAAACGAAATTTCCTTATCGTAAACGTACTACATATTCATTTTATATGCATATAGGGCACACAATACGTTTTGGTTCACAAAGCGGCACCCCAAATTGACATCGCAAAGTATTCGAAAAGGGGAAGTAACAGATAACACGGAAAACAACAATGACTTCGGAAATGCTTGATTGTGAACTGAAAGAGGTTACGGGGCACACAAAGTCACAAATTGAGCAGTCGTTGTGTGTAAACAACAAAATAAGGTAAAATTAAATTGATCCATAATAATTTTAACCATAAAATGATTATGAAATATTGAAAATCACGTCGGTTTTTTGATCTGTTTTAATAACCTTAAGTTTCAACAATTTAAGACAGTCTTAGAAGTACGTTCTGTTCATATTATGAGGACATTATGGAAAAATACTTATATACACTAATACCTCGGACTTACACGATTGGTGGGGCCGAGTGATAACCGCGTAAGTCGAATTCCCGTAAGTGGGTATGCATGTACATACCATCGTAAGGGGTGTTTTCGAATGTGTTGACTTCGCGCAACAAATACAAATGTTTACATGAATAATTATAGGGTTAGTAAGCTTATTTTTTATAATCGGGATACTCAAACCATAGGAGAATCGACGAGATTTGAAAATCGCGTAACTCCGATTTCGCGTAAGTCGGGGATATTACTGTACAATGAAATTAAATAAAATATGTCCACTTATTTATTGCAACGTGTACCCCAAAGATAATACATCAAATAAAATTGTTGCTAATGTTCACGGCTTCTTATTTAAACGAAAGCACTTTGGATGAAAAACACTTCCCAAAAAACGGCAAAAAGTAGCGTGTTATAAACGGGAAAATTAATTCCCATTTCTACGTTTACATAAATAAGCGTGGCCGCGTTCCCATGTGTTCGCGGGCGCCGGTTCACACTTGTATCGCCCAAATGCTAATGCACAAATTTGGGGCTCACAAAAACATCGCAGTTATTTCGGCGATAAAGTGCTCAAGAGCCGTGGATTAATTGAGTGGCCTCTGCTCAGGAGCGTCCGAACGTACGAGTAATCGAACCAATTTCCCATCCCTAAAACAACTAAAGACTTCAATTACTGTCTGACTTTCATAAAGAATCGATATTTTTGAATTCCTATTCTCGTACGCTATACTATTTCCATTTCTTTATTTTCTCGATGACAGATCGACGCCCATGTGTTGTTACGTTAATGTTGTGTTGTTTACGTTAAAATGTCACGCAGATAATACCTACTGTACTTCATGGACAGGTAGTGATGTGCTACACATAATGATTACTATAGGAGCTATAACGATAAACGTAACACGATAACTGACCCGTTTTTTTTTTACAAAATGTAAGAAACTAAACTACTGCCGGATACTTTTGTACAAATTTATTAACTATAATATTATATTTCATTACAAGATGATACACGTATAAATTTTTGATTTGATTTTCTTTAAAATTTTCGAAGCTGTTGTAAAATAAGTAGGTATAGGTAGGCTATACTCGACAATGAAACGAAATAATTATTACAGGTACATAATCTTTATTTATTTATTTTAATCAAAATTTGATGAATCGTCGATATCATTGCTTATTTGGTCACAACACTACAAAGAACTGTCATCGAGAAAATAAAGAAATGGAAATAGTATATCGCTTATACTAAAGAAATAGCTCATATCCTTAGAACAGAAATAGGCATGAAATACCTACCTTAGTAGAGAAGTTTACATCAACCAGGTTCAATTTGAAGGTGGTAGAACCCTTTGTGGTTCGACTCCGGCGGCACCACCGCCACACCTATTTCTACCTAATAACTGCAGTGTTAGGTACTGCTGTGTTCCGGTTTGAAGGGTTTGGTAAGGGAGAAAGACTTTTCCGAGGCATTCCAGCTTAGTCCTCAGGGATAGCGGCGCAGCTGTGGCCGACCTCAGGTAGGAATATCTAAAATTATCGCGGAATTGAGACATTTTATTATGTAACGGGTACTCACGATATGCGTTTTTCGTTCCCCCAAGGATACTATTCCATACCAGTGCCCAGGGGTCTATAAGGTTGACTGTAGTTGTGGTAGCTCGTATATTGGGCAGACAAAACGAGCCATATCACAACGCATTAAGGAACATATCAGCGCAGTCAAAAATAATGACCCTAAGAAATCTGCGGTAGCCGAACACATCCTCAGTTCAGGTTGTAACCACTGGATTGAATTACACAAACCTCAGGTGATCTCCACTGAGCGTCATTACTTTCCTCGTTTAGTAAGAGAAGCAATAGAGATCAAGAAACATCCTAGGAACTTCAATAGAGAAGATGGTTTTAAGTTAGCCCAAACGTGGAATCCAGTGGTTAGTTTATGCAAGTCACAAATAGTGCAAAGTACGGAGCGTAAGGATATTGTCAGTGTTGTGTGTCGTGATATGAAACCTAGAAAAGAAAAACGAACTAGACGTAGGGTAGATAGATTAATCTACCACTAGTACTTGTCAACGGTTTCTCCCCTCCACCTCAGTTTCGCCGTGACCACGATCCATGCAACTGGGTCAAAATATCGGCAATAAAAAACGCATATCGTGAGTACCCGTTACATGATAAAAAGGAATATCTAATCCTATCTGGGGTTTATTACAGATGTCCATGGGCGGCTGTAGCCACGTACCATCAGGTGGACTGCATGCTCGTCTGCTACTCTTATATTATAAAAAAAAAAACCAGGTGACCACTAATTTTGTCATCTTTGTCGTCGTCAACCCATTACGCTCCAATTGCAGGTCTCCGGCCTGCGGTCTCAGAGTGAGTATCGCTTAAACCATATACCACCACGCTGGATAAGTGCGGATTGATTCACATTATCAGTAAAGATTTCTTGTTGATTAAAAATTTTTGAGACGTGTAAGTTTCCTCAAGATGTTTTTGAACCGTCACATAAGGTGATCGTTAATTTTTAAAACGCTTATTTGAATATACACTACTTGTAAAACTCTAACTCCTCGAACTCTCCGTGTTGAGGGGCTAAATTTGCTAATTCATGTTTAGCCAAAAAAAAAAACAAACACACAATTTCTTTTCCTAAACATTACGGTGTTATATTATACACCTAAGCGTGAACATTTACAGCCCACTTAAACTTAAGTTGTTAGTAACATTCCTCGCTTGGCACCAGGTGGATCTCCAGCTCATTTGCAACCTCAAACGACTGAAGCATAAATGCCAACAGCTCCCTTATGTTAATTGAAGCTTCCGGTTAAATAAGGGTCAGATTTACGTCCACCGTCACAAATATCTTAAGAGGAACATGTATAGTCACCATAAGATATATTCCATGAGAAAGTAAATATAATAATTAAGAAAAAGTGTGCATGCAGTATGCTTCCGCGCTATAATTATGTGTTACATCGACGCACGCAACCTTGTCCCTAACTAACGAGTAAGTACCAATTGCCCTACAAGATGCATAACTTCGAAAATATAGTAACAACTTTTATATTTATTTTAATCATTTCCATCACATTTAATGTGACTACTTTTCTTTATACACCTAGAACGATATTATAGCCACATCGACTAAAAAGAAATGAGTTTGTTTATTTAAGCATAATTTGATCATTTTAATAATGTTAAAAGCGTGTTAAAAACATAGAAAAGCGTATTAACATTTTCAATTAATGCGCTTAATTAATAAAATAGCGTAAAGTTTGCTTGTTAACCATCATTAATTCTATGCAAAAAATAAACAATTCAAAGCAAAATATTCTGAGGTTTCAATTTACCAAAGTTTCTTGTAACTCTAAACGGTATTCTTAAAACTGAAAGCAAATTAAGAGGCTCTGCTCGTTTTCTCGTTAGTTAATGACTATAATTTTAACTTGATAAAGACGGACAAGCTGCTTTGTTTGTTGTTGAAAGGTAAATTTCGTGCACCAAAATGACTAATTAAGAAATGTGAGCGTCACAAATGAACGGAAATTGAAGTTTCACTGCGAACGAATGATGGCTAGCAAATAAGTTTTCGAAGAATAAGAAGTAAAATTCTTTGTTATATTTGACATTAATGACTAGTTCCTAATATCATTTGATGATTCCAGTCAAATGAGTTACAGTTTCTCTCCTTGATAAACAATGAAATTTAGTAGTACTTAAAGTGAAAGTCTAGGGTTTTTTTTTTTTTTTTTTAATTCTGAAGCTCATCATAGACATAACCATGGATCATTTTACTAGCAAAAATATAACTGATCAAACAATTCTCGATCAATAATCTATTTTTCGATTATATGAGCCAAAAAAAAGAATCAAAAATAAATAATTATTTTTATGACGGATGAACACGTGCGGCAGCGAAGACGCTCATATGCGTCAACGTCAACTTAAATTAAAAGATACATTGTATAAAAGTAAGTTATGTAGAGTTCAGTCCTACATCTCGTCGTGAATCCTCGCGCGCGCCGCTTTTTCGCCCGGTAGTATTTTGTACCACGCATACAAACCAATGTGCTTACTTCAAACGGTAATAAACGGGTCCCCACGCTCCGTCGAGGCACGAAGCTGTATGATAACCGCCTAACAAGCACCACTTAGTGGGTAGGGGTTATAACACGCTAAACAGACTTGTTTATAACCCACATCGTTACATAATTATCGCTATAGAATATAATTAGATCTCCTTTACAATACATTTTTATTAGTTATAGCTTTAATAGGGCAGTTGTTCTCATTTTGTTATATTTTACAATGAGCAAGTCATAAAAGTAAAGTTAAAAATAAATATAGTGGTTACTCAATTTTATTTTACAAAAAGTAATTAACAAAAACAAATTATACCACACAATACGAAACACCTCTGAAAACAATGTATCAGAGAACCAGTAGGTACTCGCTTTGTTTGTCAAAAAGTTTGCGTTGAAATTTCAACAAAGATTAATTAATTAAATTAATTAATCAAAGTACCATATCCCAATCGCAATAACTTAATTGCGCTTCATTAAATAAAGTACACGGGAATTTAATCAGTAGGCAGTTATTTACTAATTGCAATTTTATATCTACCTTCTTAACAATTATCAACATTAAAAGCAATTAATTGTAGAGTTGTGTGGTTAAAGGTGTGTGCCCACTACACCGTGTCATTACATGATCGGGATATGAACGTGTCAGATACATCATCATCATCAACCCATTACAGTCCCACTGCTGGGCACCGGTCTCCTCTCATAATGAGAAGGATTAGGCCATAGTCCACCGCGCTGGCCAAGTACGTATTGGTAGACTTACCTTTGAGACTTTTTTTTTAAATCTCTCAGGTATGCAGGTTTCCTCACGATGTTTTCCTTCACCGTTTTAGCAAGTGATAATAAATTTCTAATACGCACATAATTTCGAAAAATCAGAGGTGGCCTGGAATTTCAACCTCGGACCCCTCGATCGAGAGGCCGAGTTTCTTAACCACTAGGCTATCACTGCTGTGAACTGCTGAAATTTGCCGCTCTTTATACAAAAGGGGAATTGATGGAATAATCCGTCAAAGCAATAAATGAACTCTAGCAAAAAAAAAATAAGGGTATATGAATATTTATTTTCCTGCTTCAAACTTACATACTCCTCCTCTACATTAAAAGCTCATGGTCATATAGTGGACAAACTCTTTAAAACTCATCTTACTTTTTAATCAGGTAACAGTTCGAAACGAAATCCAATTATGTTAAGTGGATTGATTTTCGGGTATTTATTGTATAAAATGAAAATTGTACGTAAATAATCGGCAATAAAATTAACACGGTCAGTTAAGTTTTAATGGGGTTCTTTTATGAGGTAAAACCCTTCTGTGCTATCGACTGGTTCGTATTACTCTCACATTCATGTAATTATTCTTTAGTTTTACGCGAGTTTGGTAATCCTACTTTGGAAGATATTGGATATTTTATAAAATAATTTAGGATGCCTCTTGAGATATGAAAGCCATTTTAAACAAAAGTTTTTTTTTTCATTTAATTAACAAGCAGTGATAGCCTAGTGGTTAAGAAACGCGGCCTCTCGATCGAGGGGTCCGAGGTTCAAATCCCAGGGCACGCACCTCTGATTTTCAAATTAATGTGCGTAGTAGAAATTAATTATCACTTGCTTAAACGGTGAAGGAAAACATCGTGAGGAAACCTGCATACCTGAGAGATTTATAAAAAAAAAATCTTACGGGTATGTGAAGTCTACCAATATGCACTTGGCCAGCGCGGTGGACTATGGCCTAATCCTTCTCATTCTGAGAGGAGACCCGTGCCCAGCAGTGGGACAGTAATGGGTTGATGATGATGTGTCAGATATTAATACAGCAACACATCTTTAATCGACTAGGTATATAACTCAGCGTCTCAGCAACAATCTTAGGAATATTTTCTAAGTTCTAATAAATTTTCTAATCTTCTGAAAATTATAACCAAGTTTTCCCAAAAAACCAGAACCTGACATCTAACGATCATAGCCTGCAGCGAATAACTAACCTACAATTTAATATCCGGCGGTCTGTTTTTCCTCATTATCATAAAAAATGAAATTGTGGAAAGATAAAGAATGTTAAATATTCAAGTGGACTACATTATCAAATCCGAGAGAGCGATCCATACGTCTTGTATAATCTAGGAACATTACAAGTCCCGGCTGCGATTCGCCTTCCGCGCCGTTGAGATATTGTAATGAAATCCAGCCATCTGTTTTCTCTCGCCAACGTAATATGATGTGCGACCTGCGCCTGCTTTTCTTATACCTTATTATATTCCTCAGACTGTCTATAGATTAAACTTCCCAGACTCCGCACTGAAATGTTGTGATAAAGAGGATGCAAGTTTTGTAGCGATTCCTAAGAAGATACGGTCGGAGCTTGCGTTTGTGGTTCCTTTAAGATTTTTATTTGAAACGTTCATAGAAAGCTGGAATGTACTAAGAATGTTTCAGAATATGTATTCATGCTACGAAAATTGTGAATGAGCTTACATTTCACCGGACCTGAAATATTTACTACCCCTCATAGATGTTTTATACTAAGCGAAAAAGGAAGCTTAAAAACCGTACGTACTTAACCCTTAAAATAGTGTTCTTAAGAACTAAGAATAATTTCGGAAAGTTATACCAACTACCAGTTTCTTAACAGACTTGAAACAGATTCGCAACTGCCATGAGTTTCCTGATAAAAGTACTCCGCAAATTAACTTTATACAAAATGCTTTTGGCACGAAAATTCTACGATACAAATAATCAAAAGCGTAAATAACCGAAGAGTCTGCAGCATAATAAACTATGATTGTATTCATTAGAAACTTGGAATGACCAAGCACGTGCATATTTGGCGGAATTTGTTACCGAGATAATATTTGAGTAGCGGACGCGTGGCGCCGGGCCCAGCCAAGGTACACAAGCGCATGTGATCCACGCAATAATCGCTCACATCACACCACAAGCTGATAATAGTGATAATATTGCCTGCCCTGTACACAGGCTGTTCTCTAATATCCGATTTGTATTCACGGTCGTGTTGTTTATGGGCCATTGAGATACGAGCACCCATTGCTGCGCCCATTGACTAGGCAATTTACATTAAATCGCTACTTTTGTATAGATGCACGGAGCCAGTACGATTCTAAAATGTAGCAATACATTAATTATCGATGTACGAAACTCTGAAACTGGATATATTTTACGAAAGGATTAAATTGCTGTCAATGTTGTTACCTATGAATGCACGTAATTTGGATTTCATTGTATCTATATTTGCTTAGTAAAAGGAAATGACTAAGTCATTCTATTAATCATTTTCATGAACTTCAAATATCAAAACTATCTTAAAATTTATAAATTATACTAATAACGGGATAAAGAAATACTATTACAATTCCTAAACATCAGATGTAGTCCAGAGGACCAGTGAACAACGGTACTTACAACTTTCTGTATAAATTTAACCTCTTTTTTAACTAACATTGTTTTCATAAAGAATATTATTATTGTATATTAAACTGCTTGTATCTTTCTGATTTTATGCAGTCAAGGTAGCCAATTAATATCAATAAGAAAGCTCTGATGATGATACATTTATATATCTAAATATTACCCAAACTGGAATGCCTTATGTAATTATGCCTTCCTAAACCTTTCAGATCAGAATCATCTTGTGGTCATACTAGTATGAATCGATAAATTAAATACTAGAAGAGCTCTGGCTTCAATATACAGCAAAACGTTTTTGAAATTCTCTGATTCTGGAAGTCCAAGTTCCAATCAAAGGTTTCATGCGTATTAGAAATCAATTATCATTTGTATTAGCAGTGCAAATATATCGTGAAACCTACACGCCTGTGAATTCTTCAAACCAAAAATCTTCAAAGATATATCAAGTCTATCACTCCACACTTGACATTGCCCAGCGTGGAGCTGAATTGGTTAACAACGACCTCTAGAGCAGACCTATGGCTCACAGTGGAGATCATAATAGGCCAAAGAGACACAAAAAAAAATAGTATTGACGTACCTAACTTGACTATTTATATTAAATGATTGAATATATTTTCTAACTTCGTTATCCATAGAACGGAATCACTGGATCGGAAATATGATTAAAACTCAAGAAAAATCCAGGCAATCAGTCTTATTGAGTCTTGGTTTATCTTAAGTCTACACAAAGGCACAAGAGCTACTCATATTACGAGCAGCAAACTTTGATGTTGAACTGCAATCGATTTGAGTTATATTTGCCTCATTAAAAGTTTTAAGCATCTGATCGGAACCGTCAGGTATGCGCATTTCGCCGTTCGGTGCTTATCTGTGTAGTAAAACAGCTAGCAGGTAACAATACGAACTTATTATCATTCATTTTGTGAAAGTTTCTGATAAATGAGGCGAGTTTGCAGTTTTGTGTGCACTACAAATGGAGAAACGTATTTCAGTTTTCATGCCGCTACGTTTTATTAGACGCAGGATTTATGTTTGGTAATAATGGGACCTCTGGTTCCACAAATGGTATTACATTTCTTTTCAATAAACTATTATTCTTCCAGTATATTAGACCTTGCATTTGTGCGGATTACTTCCTGTTTTAAGGATATTGTACATTACAATTGTGTACTGGTATAATGAAAGTATAGTAGGTAAATGTCCTATAGGTAGCATTGGATGTTGATCGCAATTGAGCGGAACGTATTCCATCATACAGTTCCAGATTGGATTGATGGAGAATCAGGTTAAAGGCTAACGCCATAAAGACGTTTAGTACTACCCAACTAGCTTAACGACTTACTACCCACAAAAGCAATTTTTTCCATAAACGGTTACGTATAAACAGACCGCATTAACTGTCCTTTTGCCTACTTGTCTTATATTCTCGTTAAAGAAGAAGTCACATTGAAACGCTTTTTGAAGTTATACTTCTTTTGAGACGTTTGAGAATAATGGGAGGAGTGATTTTATAAAAAAATCTGATAGATTTTTTAATCAACACTTTGCTACTAATATTGCAAGATTTGCAAGACTTGTTACGTTACGTTACGTTGTATTGCAATAGTTTCACTTCTTGCGCATATACATATTTTACATACACATGTTTTTATAAAATGCGCCAAAGAAGTATAATTTCTTGCAAGCATAAATGTGCACACACGTTATTTTTTTCATATTTACCGCGTATTTGTTCAAAAAACTGCTACATTGCTCCTCCAAAATGATCCTCAATATTTCACATTATACGGAAAGCTTGATGTTTTATACAATGTAGTAAACAAATTAATATGCAGACGCCACCCGATCGGACTCAATATTGTTTATGAGCTGGGCGGTTTACGCAAGGCCGGCATTATTTAGCTAGGCACCTGACAGTGAACGCTTAACCGAGTATTTACCCACCTATTAAAATAAGTCACGGTGGGTTTTATTACAGTGTTTTATGCAGAAAGTTTTTAATTGCTTATTCTAGGAAATGTAACAAAACTGTTTTTGATATCTCCACAACAAGCCCTTTCAATTGGTATGTCTCATGAGGCTTTTTTTACGTGCGGAACCCTAAAAAATATTTCTCATTCAGTAAGGTTGATATTTTATACATTTTAGTAAACAAATTAATATGCAGACGCCACCCGATCGGACTCAATATTGTTTATGAGCTGGGCGGTTTACGCAAGGCCGGCATTATTTAGCTAGACACCTGACAGTGAACGCTTAACCGAGTATTTACCCACCTATTAAAATAAGTCACGGTGGGTTTTATTACATTGTTTTATGCAGAAAGTTTTGAATTGTTTCTTTTAGAAAATGTAACAAAACTGTTTTTGATATCTCCACAACGAGCCCTTTCAATTGGTATGTCTCATGAGGCTTTTTTTACGTGCGGAACCCTAAAAACTATTTCTCATTCAGTAAGGTTGATATTTTATACATTTTAGTAAACAAATTAATATGCAGACGTCACCTGATCGGACTCAATATTGTTTATGAGCTGGGCGGTTTACGCAAGGCCGGCATTATTTAGCTAGGCACCTGACAGTGAACGCTTTACCGAGTATTTACCCACCTATTAAAATAAGTCACGGTGGGTTTTATTGCAGTATTTTATGCAGAAAGTTTTTAATTGTTTATTCTAGAAAATGTAACAAAACTGTTTTTGATATCTCCACAACAAGCCCTTTCAATTGGTATGTCTCATGAGGCTTTTTTTTACGTGCGGAACGCTAAAAAATATTTCTCATTCAGTAAGGTTGATATTTTATACATTGTGGTAAACAAATTAATATGCAGACGCCACCCGATCGGACTCAATATTGTTTATGAGCTGGGCGGTTTACGCAAGGCCGGCATTATTTAGCTAGGCACCTGACAGTGAACGCTTAACCGAGTATTTACCCACCTATTAAAATAAGTCACGGTGGGTTTTATTACATTGTTTTATGCAGAAAGTTTTGTAATATAACTTTGCTTTTCGACTCGTTTATTGTCAAACGAGTTCCACGATAGATACTGAATTAAAGTTAGTGGCGTACCAACTTACCGTCATCTTGATAGTCGCTGAACTGAGTTATTGAGATACGAGAAAACATTTATTCTACTATATGCGTTTTATAGTAATTGAAGTTGGTTTGCCTGTAATTTCGAGATATCGGCATTTTATTATGTCATAATTAATTATGTTTAGAATACTTCAGCAGAAATAAACTTTATTACTGTTTCTATCTTTCTATTACAGGTTAACTGAAAAATTATGAGTGAACTGATTTTGATGGAACTTTCACGGTAAGATAGAGCTTTGCATAAAGTGACTTAGGCTACATTTTATCCAAAATTTCTGCGTAAAGTTTCTGCTTAAAAAATAATTACACATGGATACGAATGAGGCTACCAATGGAGCCTAGTAACCCATTTACATATTCCAATAAAATGTCATTTGTTTTTCGAATGGAAATTATTTACATACATTATTTTACGAAAGATAATAATTTTAAATTTAATTTACATAATAAAGTATGTAAATATGTGTCAATGTATTGTTTTAGCAAGTTGATAATGGAATAATTCAAAAACGTGCGTAGCCTACCAGATTTTTTACAATTTCTTCATACTAGTCATTCGATCTGTGGTAATATAAAGTGATAAAAGATAGGATAGATTGGCTAGATTGATTATTAATAATGCATAACTCTAGCTAACACGTGACACATATTGGCCAAACATGACATAATCGTTGCTGACGTATAATCTGCATGTTGACGCCTTAAGCCTAACCCGAAGCTAGCTGAGATTATTCACGGTGACACGTAACTCAGTACAATTCGAGTAACGAAGTGACCTGAAGCACTCCTCAGATCCTGTGGAGAGGCCATTAGAGCGTCCTCCGCCGCGCCATCTTCTTGAGCACCACATCTTACTTTTACAATAGACATTTTTATTTATAAATCATCAATACTAAATTTATATCGCGATTTGTCATCTAAAATCACATCAATCTTCAATTATCCTTATTTAAAACACCAATGACGTACTTCGTCCTCTTACTTATTCGGAAAATACAAATTGTGATTGATGAATGTTTTTGCTAACCCAGACTAAGGCAAAGTTCCATGAAGGATTTTGCTCTCACATATTGCTAAAAATAAGTCCTAAATTTCACTGCAGCTATTACATATTTGGTTATATCTTAAAGATATTAAGATCAGTGCTAGCTTAGTGGTTAAAACTCGGCCTTTTGATCGTGGATTCGATTCCAAGACACGAACCGCTGGTTTTTCAAATTTTTAACCGACTTCCCAAAGGAAGAGAGGTTATCTTTTCGACGCGTATATATTTTTTATGTATGTTCAGCGATTTTTTCGCGATGCCGCGATCGATCGACATGATTCAAACAGGATTGTATGCGGGTAGTTTTACAGGGGGTCCCATTTCGAGGAAATTTTAAAATGTTCACCAGTTTTCCCGGAAAATCGGAAAACCCGATTTTTTATAAACTTGAATAACTCGAGTATTTCTTAACCAATTTCAATTTTCTTTTTTTCATATGAAAGGGTATTTCATTGTGGTACTTTCCTAATGTAACATGGGTATGGTCTGATTTTATTAGAACTTTGAGTTATGGGGTGGAACTCTTCATCACTACCCCTGGTTGTTACATATTTTATGTTAACTTACCTCCTAACCACACAATTCTCAGGAAACTTAAAATTAACATTGAGTATCTAGATTAACATGATATGATGGAAAATTCGACCTTCAACTCTTCAACCCCGATAATGCAGAGGTGCCTCCTGCCTCAACCATACAAGATAGGCATTTGAAGCTTACGAATATGTAATAAGATCCTTAAGCAGAGATATATGATACTTTGTATTGACAGAGAAGTCGGTTGTATTTTTTTGTTTTTTTTTATTAACATTAAATAATACTTACCTTATCGGTGTAGAAAAATCTCGCACGGAATCTTACACGCCTGTGAGGTCTTTTAAAAGAAGTGTGAAGTCTAACCACTTGGCCAGCGCGGTGAACTATGGCTTAAACCTCAGTTTTCCTGCCAGAGTGAGTCACTCTGACAGGAAAGCTGTGCCCGGCAGCAGGAAAATAATAGGCCGACGGCGACTTATTACGTAATGTATTTTAATTTATTTATTTTAATTTTAGGTTCTCATTGCCAGTATATTGCAATATAATATTTATACAATATGCATCTCAAAAATGTAAGCATAAAAATGCAATATTTTATAAAACAAAAGGAAAATGTAACCAAGTCTATATTGTTACATAATCAAATTTGTTACTGGATTAGGTAGAGAATGTGCAGATGGCGCCCAGCGAGTAAGTAAAGAGCGAAGTGATAGGGTCCCGATATACGTGTCTCGCTTACTGAGTACTGCTTTCACATTTTTGATATTCAGATCGAGCAGTCACTGGGAACAAAACCCGAGTTAACTCGGAGATATTGAAAGCTTATGGATTTTCAATGTTCTTAGCAACAATTCCATAATCAATTGCAAGTATATAACGCAATACCGCACCTACGAATGGATCCAATTTCGAATAAAATCCACCTGTACACGTCCTTTGTAACGCGAAATAAAATTAAATGTTTTATGAAAGGCATTCACCCTTTTGCCTTAAAAGCGTGTAAGCGTTTTGGTTTGTAGCCAATTTTAATTGAATGAAAAAGTGATCGTCTATGCATTTTTTTCGTTTTGGATGATGGGCTAATGGAAATTGGCAGTGGTCTCGGCCGCCATTCGTGCCAACTTTTGCGGAGCCAGCTATCGCTACGCTCCAGTTCGAAGCTACGAACGAGACATATCGTTCCGATTGAATAATGGCCGTATGGCAGTTGCTGTCCAATGTCCTGCTCATTCTAATTGATTAGTTACCGATTTTTGGGGTTTTGCTAACTTATGGCAAGAGCTCCGGATGTTTTATTCAGATGTAGGCACGAGTAGCACCGTAATTACAATACTATATTGGCCCTTACAATTCGGAGAACGTTCTAGATTTCTCGTATTCAGGGTACAAACACAAGCAAGCTCTTTTTATGAAGTTTCTGTGTGATTGAAGTGAATTTCGTAGTTGCATGATTTCATTCATCTTTCAATTGGGATGTCGATCGTGTGTGCCCCAAATGGACGTATTGGCATGCAAAGCCTTGTGCAGTTTCTATTGAATTGTAAATTTGAGTTCTGAGATTCGAGTTGCAGTTCCGATAAAAATAGCTGTCTATTGGATATCATCAAGTTTTTAAAATATGCTTCATTAGGTGCATGAGAAGACGTAATAGTGAAATTTATACAAACATTTCGAAGGGTGTGGTAAGGGAGACAGACTTTTCAAAGGCGTTCCAGCTTAGTCCTCAGGGGTAGCGGCGCATCTGTGGCCGACCTCAGGTAGGAATATCTAATCCTATCTAGGGTTGATTACAGATGTCCATGGGCGGCAGCAGCCACTTACCATCAGGTGGACTGCATGCTTGTCTGATACTCCTATATTATAAAAAAATATATACAAACGCACTCACACTACTAAAAAGACATACTATTAATGCACAAAACATTTATAAGCAATTAATAAAATACAGAAAATCTATATTTTCTTAATACATGTGCGAATGAAGATAATAATTTCGTAATTTCATTGATGTATGAGGTATATTGTGCACTAATTCCTTTATATTAAAAATGTACATTTTGGTAACATACTTTACTTTTATTAAAATAATAATTACATATATTTTGGCTTTCACAACTTGATTTAATATTTCGCATGACATAATAATTATGTTGCTCATTTCTTTACTGCATTTATTGCCTTGCACCTTATCACGAACTATACAGAAAGGCATAATTACATTTTCTTAAACAACTTACTTAAAATTTATATGACGTACATGCATATTAATTGATGAACAAAGTCATATGAAATCATATATTTATTGGAAATTGATTGAATGAGAGCCCTCTCTGGCACTCCACTCCCGTAGCACGAGATTTAATGAGTGAGAATATTTCATGTATCGTTAGGGACAGCGTCGAAATCCATCACGATATTAATGACGTGTGAAATAAATTGAACAGGTACACAAATCGAACGGAAAGCTCTCCGATATATCTACGGCGATAACCTTTTTAAGTCCTTAATATTTTCAATTATTGATTAATAGGTGGTTAGACAGCTTCATTAAGAATTATAAAATCTATAATATATAGTACCGATTTAAATCAACCGAATCTATGTCTCAATTCTTATAAGCAACCCCGACCATAGACGGTCGCCGACGACGGTTGCTTTGTGTCGCGGCCTGACGCGGCCCGACGCCCCTTTACTCAGCAAACGACGACTGGCCACGGCGGGCTGTCGCTCGTATGTTAGTTCACGGTCGCTCAAGTGTTATCTCCCTTAAAGTTATTTCTAATAATAGATATAATCATTTAGACATAATAGTATATCTAATTATGTAACATCGAGCTTTTTTAAATGACAAGATATTGAATATGTATAGAGTAGGTACTGCATTCAGGCCCAAAGGCTATGACTGGCATCAAAACTAAGTTATGTCTTCATGTTAGAAAAATATTCATCCACTTAATTACACAATAACATCGTGAATTAACGTTAAAAGCTTAGAACACAAAACAACATTTCGTTCATATTCCGAGCTCCATCGTAGCGCTGCATAATAAAGCAATAAGCACACGGATGCACTCGCGGCAGCTTTTTAGTTCGCGCACTCCACAACGAGTGGTGAGTATTTTTGCAGATTTGACGCAAATGTCCGGTGCACGTTCGTTTCGGGTTCTGGCGGAACGGGTCATTGATTCTGCCGTGCTGCGTCGCCTCATGGGAAAATATGTCGACAAGTTTTGTCGTAAAATGCTCCAAAATATGACAGTGTAAACAAAAAGAAAGTTAAGTGTAAAGAAAGGATGAGGTACGGTTTTTTGAAGCGCCGTCGACTTTGAAAAAGAGTTTCTTTACACCTTTCTTGAAGAGTCTGAACACTCCGGTAAGGTCAGAAGGAAGTTCATTATGCATCTAGCATGTTAGAGGCAAAATCGAACTATGAAGCACCGTCATGCGACCAGTTGATTGGATGGAACCCAACGTTTCCGGGAGCGCTACAGTGTATATAGGATGATTTAGTTACTATATATAACTCAAGTTTTTCTCCTACTCATCTTCAAGTTTTCATCCTAGCTACAGTATAGATAGGATGATTTAGGTACTATATATAACTCAAGGAGTTCCTTCGAACACACACTATTATTAATAATGCTAAACTAATAAATATTGTCGCGTAATCGATACATTTTAAAATGTAACGCGCACTCAGGATATACCAATCTTATGTTAAAATTTTACAATTTTCTATTACAAGTTTAAAGTTTTAAGTAACCATTACAACTCATTATTAACATTACAATCTTACTGTCTTAAGGCCCAAAAAAGTAAAGGTATGATAAACTTTAAATAGATATTTACAACGGAGAATTCTATTAATTTTTTTCTGTCCTACACCTTTCATTATATGTAATTTTTCTTATTATATGGAAAAATACACGATCATCATAACTTATTTATACGAAAACACAAAAATGAGAATAAATTTCTGAAAAATACCAATTTGGCTGGTATTCAACGTAATCGATTATATGTTTCGCAAAGTTTTATTTTCTCATTTGGCTGTATTCGCTCGAGAATTGAATGTTCTCAGGTACGAGTGATTGATGTCTTTATCTCGACATTTTCAAATCGAACTCGGTATTTCAATTCCCGTGCATTACACTGTTGAGTAAACAAATATTCTAAATAACATAAATATTTTTCGAATATTTAAAAGAAATTTATCGTTAAGTTTTATTTTTTTTACAAAGATTACTTTTGGCATAGAGGATCGTAAAGATTATTGTTTATTTTTTGATCACGAAAAATAAAATGGAAACAATAGTCACAAATACTACTAATCAGTTTCCGTACTTAGCAGAAACTAATTAAAATCGGGTAACCTGGTTTCTTGTACTATGTATCTAAGCAAGACAAATACATGTATTTATTACGGTTTAAGATATTAACTTTCTGAAATAAATTAAGAATTATAAAATAATTATTAACTACCTAAAAGCGCATAAAGTACCAAAAAACGATTCACACAAATAAAACTTCAAAAGTTCAGCAAACACAACTATGAAGTCACCGAAATACTTTCCTAAAATACCGTCATAATCCTAATATTTTTGTTTGTGTCCAACTTTGCTTCCAACTGCAAGAAATCTGAAAGATAAAATATTCACTCCGGAGCGCGAGATGAAATTTCCTGAAAGTATTGTGTGTCAGCCGAAGCAGCGGCGATGTCAGTTGTCACTTTGTCTACAACACTTTTAAGAACTACCTTAATGTCACACATTTGAATAAGCGGGGTGGGCACTCAACATTTTATATTTCTGTTCCTGGTCTTATAAAATACTGGCCTGACTATGACTATGACTTTGTCTAGGATTTTTATAGGAAATCCACTCGAGATATATTTTTAACATACTAAAATTGATTAAAATACAATTCATCCTTTTGACGAACGGGTGAAGGTGATCACAAATACGGATAAAATGGCAAGATAATTTGATGATAAATGTAAACCACATGACTTAAAACATTATATAATATATATATATAACATAATCCATACTTACAACTTATTAATGTCTTTTACATTTATGTTATGTTTTACAGTTATGTCAACAAATAGCCCAGTAATTTGAAAAGTGAACTCATATTTTTATAAGTTTTGTTATAACTTTAAAATAGTATTAGATTGTTTAAATATATAATGTATACATTTCAGATACCCTATTGCAATATAAAATACAGCAAATTGAACACTGCTGCTATAAGGAAAAATAGGTGTGGCGCTGGATTCGCAATCTATCCCCCGAGAATTCCCGCCTTACTCCATTCGCATTAAATGAAGAAGCTACTTAATAAAATAATACTGTAAAATTTTACAGTATTATTTTATTATTGTAATATACCGAAAACATGATTAACGTTTATTCGACGATAAAGAACACAAATCATGTTTTTCATACATCAAATGAAACATCAACAGAAAATCTCATAAATCTTATGACTAAGCAGTAAAATTATTTGTAGTCTTGAATTTCTAGAACTATACATTTCAATTCTTCAAGGAATTTGTTTAGGGCGCTGCCACAGGCCGGCGCCGATGTATTGTTTTACAAATACACAATTTTTCAATTGAAGTACAATGCTTGAGAAATTGAAAATTAAACATTGTTTTCGTAGGTAATTTATCGGAAAAATAAGAAACAGTTTTATATTAAGCTAACCGTGTGTAATTTCGATAAAGCTACAGAAGAAGTTATCATTTGAACAGTAACATGTTTGAATGTAACAATTTCTATTGACTTTTCAAAATCTAATGTTCAATACCTACATCCTGTTTCTATCTTTTGAGATGAATATTGCCCATATTTTAAGCCTAAGACAGTGCTACTATTGTGCAAGATCCATTAATTCAAAACAGTTTATAAGTTCTTCAATTTAGCCTCCTCTTCACATCACAACAAAGACTTTCATAGCAAAAATATAGCAGTAACGGACAATCTAGAACGTCGTTTTTATCGTCACCGGCGAAAAATTTGTTTTGGTTCTAAAACAAATACTCCATTGAAAAGTCTATCGTGTATTCGCCCACACGATTCATGGATCTGTCAGGGCGCACGACCGCAGACTACAACGAAACGCTGGTACGCCGTGCCCGTACCTACAATGTTCGACGTTTGCTTCTATTTTCAAGTATCGTTTTTCATTCAGACAGCACTACATCTTTATACGATTTCGTAAAATGGCGCTATTCAAAAATTCTATGCCATAACGCTCCAATCGGACGCATTTAAAATTCGACGCGCAACATGTTTGAATGTAACAATTTCTGCAATTTTATCGTAACACGTCATTCACGCCTATACATAATTGACAGGGCTGTCACGTTTTTGTAAACCTTTTAAGTGATACAATTTTTTTACATAAATTATTTTTTAAGTATTCTATGTATTGCATAAGCGGTATAATTACGATGAGTAATTTCTTAATAACGTACCTAATAACTACCAAAATTTTAAAAACGATTTAATTTTATACATTATAATTTTATACATCAGTAAACGAACATAACATTAAAAATGTTCATAATTATCCTCCTACCGTTGCTAATGAATACGTGAGTAAACTTTTTGTATTAACATACAAAAGTTAAAGTAATAACAGATTAAAAAGAGATTTAGAACTCAGCGCAAATATATAATTAAATCTACGAGTTATAGTCAATTACATTATAGGTACTTTGCCTAAGTATTTCACAATATTAGTATCATCAAATATGTCACCTGTTTATTATTGAAACTCACACGACTTTCAATTCCAATGAACTCGACTGGAAGAAATCAATAAAACACAAAAGATGGTTTGTAGGCATACCTATTTGTTTTATCAAACCGCCCTCTTGATATTTCTGTATTAAATGAAAGCGATTCTCACATACTTACAGCGTTAGGTAAACACATTTTCATGTAGCAACAATTCCATTTTATTTCAAAAGAAGAAACGATCCAATAAAACGCGTATTACCTCGTCGTATTGTAAAAGAAAATTTGAAAAGTAGGGGGTGTCTACCTAAGCGGATGGCATTACAATTCGATGCCATTTGGCCTCACATTGCCGCCTGTTCACATACGTGTACGTAGAAAGTTTTTAAAAGACTATGAAGAAAATTCGTTCCCTTAAATTTACGATTTCCCTATCGCGCTAAGCGGCGAATCATGACGCACGGATGAAATATTATTGTTCTTAGGATCGCTGCACGTGTATCAAGCTCTGTCGGCCATTACGCGTTAGCTGGAACCGTTCAAACCTCTTTTACATACATGATATATTTATTACAGCCGTTCCCAATGTGGATATAAAGTATCGGCTGAATTTCTCGTATAAATATCTATTATATTAATACAAAAATGTAGATTTAGTGAAATTCTCCAGTAAACAAGGAAGTATAATTAAAAACACATCGGTATTAACTACAAAATGACTTAATAAATCTTAATATTTCTATTAAAATAACGATGTTCCCAGCATCAGGCCGTGAATAATTACAAAAACATTACTTAGCCGTCAAATTATTCATCAATAACCGACGCCTCAATTTAACAAAGGCTTGGCGAGAACACGAGAAAATTCATCAAAACTTTATTGAACTTGAAACAATACATCAAGGCGCTAAAACATCGTAATAGCCCAAAGATTGATCGTTCGGGCTGCAAGCATTATCGAAGGACGAAGGCATTGTTGCCGGCTGAACCCCGCTAAACTAAACAATGGCCTCGTGGCGGCTAACTCGCACTAATCTAATTGACGGCTGATGCTAGGAAGACAATTTCACTATTTATCAAATAACAAATGTGCAATAAAAATATACATATATACTTGAAAGATGGTAGCTCCAATATAGTTCTACCGAGGAGATACCACCGCCACACTGATTTCTATCGTAAAGAATTTTGCTTTGGACGGAAGGTAGACGCTGGCTGAATCACATATGAGACAACTATCTTAGTGTTCTGGCATTTGCGATAGGCCTAAATGGAGTATGTTACGAATGTCTACCGGCGGCAGTAACAATATACCATTCTCCTCCTAGAAAGCCCCATGACATAAATATAAGACAAACTAATTACTATGTCATCGAAACTAAACTATAATTAATAATTAATACTCTACAAATACTTTTAGGTACTTTCCGTTTCTATTGTGAAATAAGTAACAAAAGTTATATATCTTCTTCGATATTTCGCTGACTACAAATCTTGAATAAAAAGTTCTCCGATTTCAACTTTCTATGCCTTTAATATTGATTCGGTTCTCTCCTTCAAAGTGATTCGCATTTTTCATAGCTAAATGTACAAGTTTTCGTTCATGATCGCAAAATAAAAGTTTTGTCAGAGTGCTCGCCTTAATTCTTTTTTAATGCAAAAACTCCGAAGTCTACTTATTTCGCTGTTGATTTGCCTGTTTTCGTGAGCGTTACATAATAAAATGCTCGGATCAGACGAGACGACTGGCTCTATTTTATTCCTCATTAAGAGTACGTGGGCAGGTTATTTGGTGTGAAATAGGTAGGTCCGTTATCCGGGTTCTATTTTATCGGAGAGCATTATTCGTCGCAGGCGAATGAGCTAAGATTCAGCAGTTCTATTTTATTTTTTCTATTCAACCAGCAATGTGATCGGGATAGCGGTCCCGGGCGTCAGTAGGCTCGGCACGTCGCGAACCCTATCGCGAGCTTCATACACTGCCCGGCGACATCTGCACATTTTCGACGTTATCGACTGGAGGACACATTTTTATAGGAACAAATTTAATCTAAGCAGAAGGAAGGATCAGTCTCAGGAGTGCCCTGCGCGCACGTGTCCCCGCGACGTGAGCACGGGCTAACGATTTTTCACAGAACGTTATTATGTGTCCGATAAAGGACTTTATCTTAGAAATGTGCCGTTGGCGTATGGACCCTTTTTGTAAGTACGTTGTCAACTTACAAGTCTATAGAACTCTTGAACTAGCTTTACACTTCAGGCTTATGTATCAATCATATATATATGAATCATGCGTAATGCCTTTCTTTTTTTTCATCTCCCGTGTATAGTAAAAATTAAGATACAATTAAAAGTTATAAACAAAGAGCACACTTACAACAATTAAGACCTCTTATAAATGTTGTTTATTTCATACGAAAAGTTACTTGGAAAGTGTAAACAGGTGACAAAACACTGATCTGAATTATGTTAAAGTAAATTGATTAATTGAGTTTGATATTACCTATATGAGGCGGAAGTAGGATTGTTATCATGCCTCCGGAGGCGAACCGTTTTCATTTATTATTGTATTTGTAAGCAAATAATAATTAAATTTAAAGTAAGTAAACGACACCACTAAGTATGAACTAAATATTCATAAATAACACCTCTATTTTACGCTGAATTTTAAATCCAAGATGTGTATTAGTAATACTGCCGTTCGCGTGTCACAACGGACACCATTACGCACACCGGTCTGCGTTTAGAGGAGTCCCGGTTTGATCCTTGCCAGAGGGATGATGTGAAATTATATATTAAGTGATCAATTCAGATATTTTACCGGATTGGGGTTTTTATCATTTAAACGTACATGTGCAACTTTATATATCCTAGATCCTACACTTCAAATTTTAGTGTAGAACTATGATGATGGCCTACATAGGTGTAAGCCGTAAAATCTAAGCCGCACTCGTCAGGATATCATTAAGCTTTTTGTAACTCTTTCCTGCGATTGATGCGGCATTGTGCTAAGGAAATTTTCTTAGAAAAACAATAAATTTTCTGTAAGCAACGCTCGAGTGAGTTTCGGTGTCGGCTGAGCGAGAGCACGCTCGCCATAATATATTGAATTTGAAACGAACAAACTTTTACGTTCCCTCGCCGCGTATAAAAAGATTTCCTCTAAATGTTTACAATGCAATTTTTTCATTCAACGTCAAAAACAATGGCACTGAATATCAAAATGGAGAATAAACAATTGTTTTTGTGACTCGGTTTTTCTTTCACGTGCTTCAACACCCGCTTGCTTTTACCTGGTGCGGAATAAGTTCAAACAATTTATCGCCGATATGTAACTATTTATGAAATGAATTTTAGTGGCAAACGTCATGATTATCAGTATAATCTGCATGATGGTCAGTAGTCATTGCCGCCCGTGGACATCTGTAATCAAATTCATACAGGGTTTCTACCTGATGCTCATCTCAAATGCTTTACAAGTCCTGAGGACTAAGATGGTCGTCTCACACCTATCCTCTGAAACGCAAAACCTGATTCACGCTAGAAATAAGTGTGCCGGTGGTACCTCCTCGGTCGAAATCCGCTCGTTCTACCTTTCAAAATGCTGTGTTGAACCACCGCGTAGTACACGAAGTACTAGTCACTATGCCAAGGATTCGATCTCCATTAAGACAAAAATATTTTTTTATTCTAAGTATCCACGTAGAGTATATTGGATGCTATTGTGAGATATAGAATATAAAACATTTCTCAATGAGAGTAACTAACATACATTTCTTAACATGTCCTCATAAGCATAAAAACGTAAATAGAAGTTTCGCTGGTACCCCACCCAGGAACCAACCCCAATGGTTATTATACAACATATATCATTTGACATAAACTGTAGAAGAGAGACAATAAATATTATCATTTATACGACTAATTTCAAATACTAATTTGTTCGATTTTAATAGAATTATTAATGCAAACTATCACCTAATTTTGTGTAACCTAACTTTGTGACAAACCTAATAACGACGACCCAATTTTAAATGATACAGGTTGAATATTATTTCAGGTTGTTATTAAAGCAGTGAACTGACATTATAAACTGGTCAGTTTATATTTAGAGCTATTTACTATTTAGAGCTTATCATAGATACGTTGCCATAACAGATAGTCTAAGATACGGAACATCAGATATGTAAATTAGACTTCTTAAGCCTTCAAACTAAAATATTCCACAGATACATACAAATTTACTAGCAAATAAACATGTAATTTGATTTGCAAAGCTCTAAATACCAATAAATAGGGAACCGATTTTTTCAACCAGATATTGATTGACGCAAAACATTTTGTATCACAAGGGTTTACCCACGGTTAAACCGCAAAAAATATTGGAGAAAAGGTGTGAGCTCTCTGGCTTAATCTCCGACGATTTGCGAAGACGGAAAAAAGGGTTCTCGAAGCTTAGTCGCGACGATCCCCTGTATAACCGAACCGCTTTCTGTCCGCGCTTATCGCCTCGCAACCCTATTTATTTCGTAATACACAATATTATTACCAAATACATCCCAAACAAGAGACTTACATGGATAGGGCTTTATCTATTAATCCCCGAAATAATAATACAGACATTATTTTCTCTTCTAAGCTTGGATAATTGGATAAATAGTATATAGGTATGAATCCAATTAAAATTTAAGTATTAAACTTCGAGTATTTCGTAAGTACTTTTAGGTATTTCACTCGAATACTATACGTAACTACTATTAAACCTAACGGAATAATTATCCTTAACGAGATCTTTCAAATGAGACAGTGTTTGTATTTTAGCGATCTTTTTCTTTAATGAAGTCTCGACTTATTTTATGTAATTTTCTTATGTGAATAATGTAAATAACTTTATTATAATTGTACTCCTAAATATGTTTTGAAGGGCGCACGATTTTTTATACATATGTTTGTGCAAAAAGTTGTGGCCACGATTATTTTAATAGGCTTTATATTCATGATAAACATTATTTAAAATTTATGAAAAAAGGAATATGCTTATCAAATTATTTTTAAGTTTGGTAAGTTTTTTCATACAATTTTGAAGGTGTTGTAGAAAACTTTGTCATTAGACTACTGTGGCGCCGCCAAGAGACTAAGTGAGTTTTAAGGGAGAAGTGCTAATCTGAGGTCTTCCAACGTAGTCCTCAGGGTTAGCGATGCATCTGTGGCCGACCTCAGGTAGGACTCTAATCTGGGGTTGATTATGGAAGTCCATGGGTCACAGTTGCTACTTACCATCAGGTGAACTGCATGCAACTTTGCTACATCTATATAATAAAAAATATATAAATTATCATAAAAGTGTCTTTATACCGAATCTTACACTTAAACTTACAAGCATTTTTTCGGAACACAAACGGTTGGCTCTATAAAAATGTTTGTTGTTCCGTTTTCTATCGTTGTAAAATAGCGCTGTTAGAAATCTGTAACTGTCTCGATGCGGTAAACGGGAAAAGCAATAGCCGACCATCGCATTATTTACCCCCAGAGAACGGTCCTATGTAAATTTGTACCTTCGAACTTTCGGACAATCGCCATTTTAAAACAGTCTCGATAAAACGGGGTATGAAAAAAGTAACACTGTTTGAAAATATAGGTACGTGCTTGGACTAACCAGTAAAGTTTTTTCGGTTAATTGTCATTTGCACTAATATAACTGTCATAGATATTATCAAAGATAACCTAATAATTTTGACGATTAGTTCGCGCTGGGGCCAAAAATCGACCATAATCAAAGATTTCCGATTTTTTCTGATAACACTGTTAATCATCAAACAAAAAACACAAGCATAAGAGCTTCTGCTTAGCCCATTAATTCATAGATAATTATAGACTAATAGTTAGAAATTCGAATTCTCAATCGGAAGGTTCCGAGGATCCAGGATGGTTCCAGTGAGCTTCGAGGACTTTGAAAAATCAGAGGAGCATGGGACTCCTCTGATTTTTCAAAGTTATATAGTATTAGAATTGAATGACCACATGCTTAAGCGATAAGGGAAATCGCCAGAGTTCTTAAAAAATAAAAGCTTAAAGAGTGTCTGAAGTCTGTACTTAGTCAGCGTTGTGGACTATGGCCTAAGCCCCTCTCTCCCTAAGAAGAGACCCGTGCCCAGCAGTGGGATTGTAATGAGTAACGTAACATCATGCTATACCAAATTAATGTATTTCGAGAGCTCTGTATTACTTAGCTGCCATTTGCTGATATTCGCCTAAATCTTATTAATCTCGTTAGCTGGTATCTATTAATTAACACGTGTCAGAATATGCTCTCTGTAGCTACGTATTGATTTTGATCCTTTCAATGATGATCATGGAATACCTAACATCGTAGTTCACATCGTAAGTGTTACACGTATGTATTATATTAGTACTCTTGTATGTTCCTCAATATTTGGTAGGTGGTGCTTTGTGGTTCGTCTCCAGCAGCACCACCCCCACAACTATTCCTGCCTAATAACAGCAGGGTTCAGCGCTGCTATGTTTTAGTTTGAAGAGTGTGGTAAGGTAAGGTTCCCAGCTGCAGCAAGGCGTTGCAGCTTTCTCATCAAGGGTTGCGGCGCATATGTGAGCGACCACAGATAGAAATATTTAATCCTATCTTTTTTTTTTACGTGGGGGAAACCTTCAAAAGGTACCCCATGCCGGTTCCCATGGGCGCCCCATGGGCGGTTCGAGCTCCCACTCTTGCCACCCGCAACTCCGTAAGCCCCCTTTTAGTCGCCTCTTACGACAGACAGGAGACACCGTAGTCCTATTCTACTCCCGGAACTACAGGGACATGTAATCCCATTTAGGATTGATAATTGATAGGTGGCAGTAGCCACTTACCATCAGGTGGACTGCATGGTCGTCTGCTACTCTTATATTATAAAAAAAATTATTTTTACATTAAATCGTAAAGTGTAATTGTATAACATTAAAAATAAATCTTGCGTAGATTTTATAAAGCAAAAGTGATGATGTTTGTTGACTTTATCTAAGTTAATCAAAACTTAACCACAGAGGAATAATTAACTTTTGGAAGCATTGCGTGCTTTGGAAATAATATTGTATCTTAAAATTTATAAGAGCTTATATGGATTTATATACTAAATACAATTCTATCTAGCATAAGCAATTTTTTTATTTATCCCAAATTTAAATCACGTACAAGTTAAAACACTTATATTTAAGTGCTCACACCATTAATTTACGAATATCAGCTTCTTTATTGTATAATGATTAATTTTCTTTGAATTGAAACAAAAATAATTAATCTTTGGTATATTTAGAAATGTATATGGAAGATAACCCTATTTTTCTAAGAATAAATAACTTATGATAACAAATAACACACATACACAGTTACCTGTTTGGCTTTGAAAGATTTTTTCCGCTATCTAATATTTGCAGATTTTCGCTCCATCAAAGCCCTTTGAATACACAGAAATATTTATATTAACAAATAGCTCTGGAAAATGTTACTCTTGAAAGTCTCTAAGATTGTTTTTCAGGAATATAGAAAATATCGTTGACAAATTAATTGGTTAACCTAAACCATTGCAAATTTAATTTCATACATTAATATTTATAAAGCTTTAAAAAGTAAGAGATCTATAAAATTTGTAATTCAACGTTAATCTTCAAGATACCTACTTAACTTAAAATCTCGTCTTAATTAACATTCATTTAAATTTGAGATTATTCATAGCAAAAAGCGAAGTTGCTCCGGTGGTATTTAACGGCGCACCTGCCCGAGGCGTCTTAGCGTGGCCGAAATTAATGCGACGCAAAGTCGGCAAAAGTCAATTACACTTTATTAAAACCGTCTCCATTTATATCAATTTGACGCAAACTGTTACAAATACTGGCAATGTTCCGTCCTTTCATCCGAGCGCGAGGCGGGGCTACGCAAGCGCCGCGAGCGTAGAACTCTCGTAGTCTCGTAGACAAAGCGACGCGGCTCCGTAGCAGTACGCAGTCGGAGCGCCCCGAGGCCGCAGCCACGCGACCCGCCGCTCCGCGCTCGCGCCACGAACCACGACCGCGACCACGACTCTGCCGCCCGCTCGACCCACAACCGCCCAATGAATATTTAATCGAACCGATTCCTACGCCGACCCGGTGAATCAATGAGCGAACTTCGTTGCCGTAACGGCAAACTCATGACAACAATTTTGTTGACATGCCCGCTATAGACGGAAAAGTTTGTCAGATTACAATGTCGATTGGCTAAACACTTTGAACAATATGAACTGTCTAAGAGTCGCGTCGGGTTTGACGGCTTTATTATTATTTCTAATTAGCAGTGCCGTCACGTCTTCCGACGGTAAGTTACTAGAAAAGTATTAAATTTACAAGTCACTTAGTAATATATTAATTACAATAGTTAACTTTCAAAAAGTTTTGTTTCATAACTCTTTTACAACTTTGTTTTCTCTTGTGTAATACACGAATTTAGTGCAAAACATAATAAGTTCCTAAAAGTTTTTCATCACAACAGTTACACCTTGGAAATGTTTCGAACAATTGTGCTGTTCTTCAAGAGATATTTAGGTAATGGCCCTCGCGTAACGGCGGTTGTTTGCATCCGTTTTCTTACAAACAACTACCGGCCGCGTACTATTTATGTGAAATCGGTCGTGAATTACCCTTTTGGCGAGTACTTCGAGCAAAAACACGTAGAAATAAGTTACACCCAACATATTCAATGCTATACTGTTATTATCACAAATAATATTTTGAGCATAATATTGACAAATATTATTGAATTTTATTATTACTTTACGCTTTGATAATGAAAATGTTTGTATAACAAAATATTATTCGTGACTAAACAAATATATTTTTAATTTTCAAGCACCATTTAGTCTATTATTAGTCCTTAGTTTATCTTAGTAGTTATTAGTCATTGTAGTAATTCTTAATTATTTGTAGATGTATAATTATAACATTTACCACTTGCTAAACGTTTAGTATTAAAAATATTATTATTATTATTATTTACATGTTCAATTTAAATCATTAGGGAAGTACTTACTTCATAATAAACACTTTATTTTATACTTTCAAAGTATCAAATCATTGTATAATAATATTTCTTGTTTCCAATACATAGTTTTCGCATATTTTTTTTTATCGTTACATATAAGTTGCAGTAACATTTGAAAGCTTATTACGTAGATAATTTATTTACCAATAGATTTTTCCTACTCAGAAAAAAACTAATTTAAATACATTACATACGTATAACATAATTTAATTTAAAAACTATATAAAATTATGTCATAATGAAATTATGTTATCATAAAATAATATACGTTATACGGCACACATTATTTGAGCTACTTTGTCAGCGGTAATAAAACCATTGAACAATATTACCTAAGGTTCTTGTACCACCACCAACATAAAATGTACAACATAATTGAATTTAAGTAATGCGATGCACAAAGCTTCTTTAAACAGACAACTCATGGCTTCCAAAAACATCGAGGAATGCATAATTTGGTTTTAACCGAAACATTATTGATCGCGTATCGCGGTCTCGCCGACGCTGATTCAAGTGCCTAAACTTCGTGCTCGCCGCAATGCATTTACGTGTTCCAAGAGGTCGTTTATAACGAGCTCGGCATACTTTAGAAGAGTTTGTTATTAGAGATATTCTACGAGAGCTCCGTACCGAAAATTGAGATAATGATGTAGATACACGCAATTACTTGAAAAGATTGTTCAAGATTGTTCATCTTTTATTTTTTATCCAATCATTGTAAATTGTTACATTTATTTACTATTAGGTTTTGTAAGAGATTTTGATCGTATGAAGTAAACACATTATGAAGTATGTATGACATATGATCGCGTGAAGTATGACTACATTTTTTGTTAAAAGTTGTAAACAATATTTTTTTCGTAGCTACAATAATGCCTATGGATAATAAATTTTACTTCCAGTCATCGGTTGCATCATTTTTATTTTTTTGACCACATAATTAAAATATCACTAAGAAACCGTATACGTATATTTAATTTCTTCGCTCAAATCTAATAATCTTTTAAACGAAATATATTTTTTGTGTATTTTTACATCTGTTTCAATTACTGACTTTTATGCAGAAAGTTTAAATAAAACCCGTAAATAATTTTACAAAAAAAAAATAAGTTGGGTGATACTTCGATCAATCAATTATATTGGGACATTCATGATGATGCGAAACTAAAATAACTATATAACCCAAAGCTGTTGATTGTATTATAACAGTTGTATTATAACAGTAATAGTTTTCTATAAGAATTACATTGTGGAAAGTTATAACACTCTGTATTCAAATAGTATTTCTAAACAATTTTAGATTTAGAATTCAGTAGTTTTAAGGTGAAGGCGAGAAACGAAGAACTTATTTACCAGGAATAGGAACACTTCAGCTGGATCAGAGAAACAACTTGTAGGCCTCATTTTTTTTATACTCGTAAGTATTCATAATCAACATATGGTATTTTATACTCACATAATTATATGTGAGATACACAGGAACAGTCAGTATACGTTAATAGTAGACGAGTAATTTACTAGTAATACATAAATATAAATACTCGGACTTTTTAACTTTATAACTTTTGTAACGTTTGGTAAAACAAAAATATTTGACATCTAATTCAGTACTTTATTCTGTCATAATGATCTATAAACAAATACAGAATAAGTGACATAACCCACAATTATACAATTTTGAAATGTACAACATTATCTAAGCGGGGAAATAAGCGCTAATAAAAAAACCTTTTAATATTTTAAACGCGTAAGTAGAAATTAGATTACGCATTCGAATTTTTAGAATTTATTTTATTTTTTTGTGTGTCATTTGTTATGTGAATATATGACAGTCGTTTGCAATCTGATCAGTAAATCTCATCAAAATTATTATATAACTCACAGATAAATGTAACAAAGTATTATAGTATAGTAGAATCACACTTGCAGTATCGAAATCTGTTATCTGTTTTGGTATACTGTTCAATTTAGTCTGGCTATTGTTAAATTAGTTAGTATTTTTTCGTTGTGTGATACGAGTTTTACTAAAAAGCTTTACAAACATTGTTCACGTGTTTCATTGTTATCTACTGTCGACACAAAATTCTATTTTAGTGTTTGGCATGCTAAATGGCTGTTTGTAGCACTTTTTTATAACTAAGTTTATGAAACAGGGCGACGGGTTATTTGTTGGAGAAGAATATCCTTTGAACATTTGCAATACCCGAATAATTGATATTGCGCTGCATGAGCAAAATGAAGCAATTGAACACGTCACATCTCTATATTTCTACATGTTTTCTCGACAGCATACACTAAATATATTTGATTTATTAACATAATTTTGAACTACTAAATACATACATTAAATGTACGTGTGAAGCGCGCATCGTCTCGTGGCCTGCGTGCATTTTAGGTATCTACAATATTACTCGTAAATTATTTCAGAGATCGTCGGGAACTGACCGATGTTGCCCAAATTTCATGGGAGAGTGCATTAAGCCGTCAATCCCGGTTGTCATTTAGTACTTGTTGAATTTTCTCAAAGACTTTATGGGCAGTTTGAAAACATCCCATACGAGTAGGTCCGTAACCCGTAACTCACTCTTCAATCCGCAGTGGAGCGGTATTGTGGAGAAATCCAAGTCCAGTACTGCTGAAAATATAGCATATATTTACAAAAAAAAATACTCATTTCTATTATTCCGTTTCAATGATTATGATAAGAATAAATATATTATTTGTTTATTATGCACTATAATATCTGACGAAAGTTATTTGCGTATTCATATTTTTGAAATTCAACATTAACTAGCCGAAGGCGCTTATATACTTTAAAAGATTAATTCGTTAAGCATCTATTTTTAAAACATATTAACGTAAAAGCGATGAAGCCGTACACAAAGCCTAGATTTATTATTTATAAACCGTTATTAATAACAAAAGTCGACCTGCGTTGGACAATCGACATATTTTTTCCCGTTGCCTGCTTCGGCATTGATATCTATAACCCCATTATTCAGCGGATTTAGCTTTTTGCTGGATGAGTCGCGGAATATTCAAAAGGTATTATTGGATTTTGTTGAACCTGTATGAATGGTCTAGGAACGCTTCACGTCTACTCTATGTGTTTATTTTTCAATTGTACGATTTATGAAATAAACAGGTTTTGGGAGATAGAACCGGTATGGTTCGAGCGAGAACGTACCACTGCGTCACCTATGTATAATATGCAGCAGTGTTTGCATTTGGGTGGAACGATGAGGATGCCGGTGATCATATTACTCCTCTGAAGGGGCAATGTATCTCTGGGGGGTTACTACCATCTCTTAAAACAATATTATTTTAATCATAAATTGAAATTTCGTACCACGACCTCGTTAAAGTAAGATTGTTTTTATAATAATACAATAAGCAGTTTTGTATTAGGTCTGTCGAAATTATTCATTCTTTTTTTCCAGGAATTTTAATTTTCTAAGCAAAAGATGACAATTGCAGTTGGTTTTATTCTATGGACAAGCGAAAGAAGAGTAAAGGTTTAAGTTTATTCAACTGCGTCTGACGGAACACAATCAAGAACGTGGTGCGAAAGAGATGACACTAATAGAATAATTTCGATGTCTCGTTTCCTTTTGGAAAAGGAAAGACCAATTATTAATTATTTTACGTCACTCAGAAGAAATAAAACAATACTGTTTTAAGGAGGTCCTGGTAAAAACAAAAAAATGTTGATGCAATATTGTAATAAAACTTTCCTGAACTATAATGGTTTTTAAAAGATGATGGTTAGCCCCCTGATCAGCTTTAGGTAGAGGCCCTGAACTATATGCAATTGGCCATTCATGCAACTTCATTTAAAGTAATCAAACAAAGTAAAAAAACGACGATATCTTTCCCTTCGAGACAAAATACGCCAATTAAACCGATGACCAATAACATACGCATTCGACGACCACACATCCCGAGTTCAATCCCGTCGCCCAACTGTTTAAAATCTCGATAGCATATTTAATGCTCATTTTACGCTCGTTTACGCATTATTAACGGGACTACAGATCGTAAATTGTACAGCTTTAACAATGTTACACGATAGTTATTGTACGGCTGAGCAATAATAAAACTCCAGCAACAAAATATTATTTGGTACAAAATAAACGTGGCCCGCGTATAAAGTGAAGCAATGTGTACACTGTTCATTTGTATCTTGACCGCAATACCAAAGTGAATTACTATCAGACTCGACTTGGACGAACTTCAGCTCGTGCTCAGTTCAAAACTTACCTAAGGTAGCTTGTGTATGATTATTTGCGAGTTGCCGGCGCTATGCTTCAATTTGTTACTCGGCTCAGGAACGCCTTTGCCGGGAACTTGTTCTCCGCTAGAATGCCAGTTCATTGCGACGCCAATTGCCACATAAACAAGCCTCGCCCACCAAGATATGCGGTCACGATGGCAAAACTTCTGTGTTTACAGACACTACGTTTTCTAAAATAGACACGTAGCTCAAATTTTTATTTCATTTTTACTGAATTATAACTACATAAATGCAGTACATTAAATGCAGTGATAGCCTGAGGTTAAGAAATTCGGCCTCTCGATCGAAGGGTCTGAGATTCAAATCCCAGGCACGGACCTCCGATTTTTTCAAAGTTATATGCGTATTAGAGATTAATTATCACTTGCTATACGGTGAAGGAAAGTATCGTGAGGAAACCTGCACACCTGAGAGATTTTATAAAAAGAAAATCTCAAAGGTGTGTAAAGTCTACCAATACGCACTTGGCCAGCGCGGTGGACTATGGCTTAACCCTTCTCATTCTGAGAGAAGACCCGTGCCCCGCATTGGGTCTGACTACATACGTATTAATCATGTATGATGTGTTGAGCCTATCTATAGTCAACGACATGTAATCTATCTGTCGGTCAAAAAAGATTAACGTTTGCAATATGAAAATGCAAAGAAGGTTGTTTGCATCACGGCGCATCGTCCATGATCGACTTAAATACCATAATATAATTGAGACGATACTTCTATTAATAAATCAACATATGTATAGTTTAGTTTTAATTAAATTCTGGTCTTTGCTCTCCAACAGGATCGTGTTGTGACTAGATAAAGCCCACTTAGAACAACATCTAATGGGTATGAAACTAAATTGAAGGTTAATTAAATAATATTAAACCTATTTATAGAAATACGCATTACAGCCAGCCAGCTCAGCTGTTCAGCTACTTATGAACGCTTTGGAGTATAATTTTTGAAACCTTAATATCTACTTTTGGAGGTGACTGTACTTATCAGTGTTAATTATGCAGGAATATGAAATACGCTATGTAATCTATAACATATTCTAAGCAATATCGTTTTCTATTATAAGTAAGAATTAAGCGTGTAAAAGCATTTTTATCTCAAGTCGCAACTAAAGTTACAATAACAACACGGCGAAACGTATTAAAAAACTTTCAAATGCTTTAATCATCGCAACAAAAACAAGTTACAAATGACTGTGTTTATGAATTTTAATACAATCTGGCAGATGAGATTGGAATAGGTACACAGGCGACGAGGCGTGAAGTACGCATACCTATACGAACATATTTGGAGCGCTGTGATTCAGCGAGCACAATAAAAGACGTTTATCGTTTTTAATAAAAAATAAACGTCTTTTTTTCGCTCACTTTTTATTCAACTTTAGCAAATCTACGTCGCATAATTAAAAGTTTCTTGGGAAATATTTTTATATTAAACTCATCGAAGTGTTTGTAAGATATAAACGTTTGAAATCTTATGTCATTAATAAATATGATATCATCAATGTTATTCACAGCTGCTTGGGTGGAAAGCAAGGGATTACGTCTTTATTTCCTTAAAAATGTTCAAATTTTATAATGCTATGTAGTGAAAATATTATACTTTACTTTACTTTACCTTTGATAAGTAAATAAACTTCGCCGCCTTGAAATTGAATGAATCCACAGAAAGGCTGATTTGTCAGTTATTTTTTTTTAATTTTTGACAAAAATATTTTTGGAGAAAATTTACGAATAAATAAGTAATACTACGTAATTTACATAATAAATAAATATTTCAAATATTTTAGGGACATTATAGCTCAGAGACGTGGCAAAACTTTTTTACGCAACTATGTAAACTCTCAAAACTGGTTACATTTTCTTGTTAGGAGCGAGTAATCTTTACTAATCTATGACTTTAACAAAGTTTAAATAAACCTATACAACATATTTTATCTACATAAGTATATTAGAATAAAATCGTTCTAAATTTCATTATAATAATTTAAAAATAAAAAGAGAGCGGAGAGGATAAAACTGAGTATTATATTAATTTGTGTAATTTTTAGAAATGATAAACATTAGATCGCCGTTCTGGGCGGCGGTATGTCTCCCTCTAACGCGCCCTCCTCTATCTAATGAAGCCAATTTTCCGCGCCCGCTTCACCTTGCTTTCCTTTTGAATTTTCTTGCGTATTTTCCTTGTCATCCATCTCCTTCTGCGTTTCCGCGTAGGCAGATTACTTTTGATTTTGAATTCCGCTTCCATCGATTCAAATTCCGAACAATAGACTACATATTTTCACTGCCTTTATAGTATTTAAAGCTTGTTTTCGTAGTAAAAACATGTGGAATGTTCTTCGAATATTCACTCTAAAATTTCACGTGATTTTTATCCCAATTCCCGGTTTCTTCTTTCACAGCGTTTTGGGAAAAACGAAATGCTATTGTAAATAACTATACACGGAATAAAATAATACATACAAATTGAGATACAAGAAATTAAATAAATTCTTACAAAATGAGTCCCTGTCACACTAGATATATTATTATTTACATCTTTAATTCGTTTTAATTAATACTTTGTAGTGTTCTATACCCTTAGTATGGGTATTTACGTTTTTACAAAAATGACTGTTTTGTATGTGTTTACATATTTCCCATACATTTCCAATCAGTTATGATACAGTCAGCTGGGGGTGCTTATTGGAAATGTATGAGCAAATACGTAAGCAAATACATAAACATTCATTTTTGTAATAACGTAAAAACTCATACTAAAGGTACTGGGGAGACTTGTGTAGAATATGACATCTCTCGAAGCACTACAACTTGCTATTCAGTGTTGCTGTTACATGTGACTTAACTGAGGTTTCAGATTACGATTCTATTTGGGACGTACCGTAGGCTCCAGTGATCGCTAGGCATTAAGTAAATTGCAAGCGCATTTGCTATTTTGTACATAAAAAAGGTTTACTCGAATGCTAGAGTAAACTTCCAGGATGCCCCAATTGACGCCATCGAGTAAATTCAACGACATCGAGGGTACTGCAAACACATTTATGGAAAGTTTCCAACTAATTTTTATTAAGTTCACAGAGGAGTTGCTCGGTCGTGTACTTTTTATTTTAAAAGAAATCGCAGTGTACACTAGGCTTCCTTATTTGCATTGCACGGTCTTTTCGTCTTTGAAGATATTTCAAAGTTTTCTCTCTCAAAGTTTACGCTAGTTGCCTCGTAAGTCAGCTGAAAAGTAACTGACATTTACGGGATCTTACAAAATGTAGCCACGACGGAATATAATTAACTTCTTTTTAGAAAACTTACAAAATAATGCTCCATTGTTTACTTTTATCGGTCGTTTATTTAAAAATTGGAAATAGTATCGTAAAAATAAAATTGAAGTGGTTTTTTTAAATCACGTTTTTAAATCATTTAAAAAAATATTACAGGAAAAATGTTGCATACACATATTTTATAAAAATAATATTAAATGTAAATCTATAACTTAAAAAAGCGTAAAAAACTACATAATTCATAGTAGTAATCTACATGTTACATTATTACATAGCAATCTTATAGGCCCTAAAAATCCAACGGCCACATATGTTTATTGCCACTATAAACAAAAACACTTCATAAGAATAACAGAGATTATAGACATAAACGGTAGGTTTGAATAAAAAACCGCAAAGCGACCGGCACGGCTCGACACCGGCAGTCTATTGTGCCATATATTTCGTATGTGCGCAACACTTACCCATATTTCTTGACGTCTATGCCGATGCCGGCACCGGTAGCATTTCACGCGACGCTCGCCGGTTTTTCGATGTGCGGTTTCCGCTGTGAAGAATTATTTTATTAAGGGTTAAAGTTTTATGTAAGTCTGTTCGGCGTTCAGTTCACGAATTTTCGAGTCATGTCTTGTTACTTCACGTAATTCACCCTGGTCAGGCACGCTCGCATTCCCAATTTGTCTATATGAGCCCAAAAGCATTCCAGCCACCCATAAAGCTAAAATACACAGCGATCTATAAGTTAGCACTTGTTAGTACTTCTTTACAATCTGCATTGTGTTCAGACGTATTTGTTCTCTCAATAAATGACCTACAAATCACAAGGTACAACTCTTCTCGTGCTCGATCTCATTTAATCTTTATAACACCAATAAAAACTTGAATATAAAAAGAATAAACACAATAAGCCTGTTCTTAAGACAGGTTATTACTTTTCTTTTAAAATGCAGTTTTATTTTAAAGTTATCTTAATATGTTGTCATTAATATTTATCTTGATTTTGGTCAATTTAACTTACATCTTTGATGTATCGTTTAAGTTATATTTATTGTTCCTTTCGTATTTATCCTTTACAACACATTCAAATTCAAATTCAAATCATAATATATACTCCTATACTAATATTATAAACAGGAAAACTTTGTTTGTTTGTTTGATTTTAATGAATAGTTTCAAAAACTACTGGACCGATTTTAAAAATTCTTACCCCATTCGAAGGCTACATTATCCACAAGTAACATAGGCTATATTTTATATGAAATATATTTGATAAATAGATTTTGAGGCGGTACAAAGTTAGCCGGTCAGCTAGTGTGATAATAAAGAATATAATAATAAATCATTCGTAAACCACATATCATATAGTAATGTTTATTTATTATCACATTTGCTTTACGATACAAAATTATTCATATCGTGTTTAGAATTAGTCGTAGAACTCGTAGATGTGTCGATAATATCTATGCATATTGGTGTCGCCTACGGCGTGGCACGGTGCTACGGCGCCCGCTACGCGCCTCGTAGCCATCGCCACGCTACTGTCGCAATCTCTGATTTATAACAGCAATATAACGCCAACCTGTCATGCAGATATTTTTATAACTTACATCGAGAACTGACTTTCTTTCAAGAGTTTTATTTGTCGCTACCGTAGCTTCGTACAAAGTGAACTACAAAAACAAAAAAATACTTAAAAACGTGAAGTAAAGATTGTTTATAAACTTAAATTTAGAAGTTAATGAAAATAATTTATTGCTTGAGATTTTTTAAGTATTTTAAAATTCGTTTTTTCCAAAACTATTTATTCTGATGTTAAAGGTCGTTAATAGCTACCAAATACAAAAATACAAAATTTATTGACTAACATAAGAGAATTTGTACTATTTTGTTTTTGCCTACTTATACTCGTATAAATGTTCTCTCAATATGTCATAAGCTTCTCAAAAATATCATTAAAATATTTTGTAAATTATATAAAAGTGAAAAAATAAACTATAATATACTAGTGGTGCCCGCGGCTTCGCCTGCATTTTAAAGAAATAATATGACATATAATAATATGCATTGGAATGACAGTGGTGCCATCTGTCTAAAATTGGTCTTACCAACTCCCAAACCCTCGTGGGCTCTTGGACAATAACTTTGCTAAAGATCATCACTTGATCAAATGCATAGTTTCCGATTCTATAACTACTTACGAATTAAAAAAACCTTTTCCCACGGACTAAATTGTGAATCTAAACCATCCTCAAGTTCCCTTGAACACACAACAAATTTCATCAAAATCAGTCCAGTCGTTTAGGTGGAGTTCAGTGACATACACACGCACATAAGAAATATATATATAAAGATTTATACTATACATATTACGTTGGTCTGTACACACAGCATTCTTTCAAGTTTCTTTTGCGCACTTAGCCCATATTGTTTTCGTTCCAATTGAATTTGGAGAGCGGAAACTATTTGAAGCGGAATGCAAGGTTTGTGTGTCCTTGTTAGATTGCAGATGTCTTACTTTTAAATTTGTTTTATGTCATAAATGTTTTCACTAAAAGTATGTTCCGTTAAAATCCTCTTAAGATGGTAGAGCTTAGATCATTTCAAGGTTTGAATATTAACGTCCATCTATTTACTTCAATTTTGAAATTTTACATCTTAATTTAGAAGTCCGCGGTTCCTATAGTAAACATGCACCACTGATTTATTATTATTAGAAGTTAATTATCATTTGCTTTTACAATGAAGGAAAAACATGAAAAAGCTACATACCTATTGCCTATGAGTTCTTGAAAAAAACAAGTTTTCAAGAACTAGGTGTGTAAAGTCTACCAATCTACACTAGTCTAGAATGGTAGACTAAGCCCTTATCATGGTATAAAGAGCATGCCTAATAGAGTGACAGTAATAAACTGACCGCAATTGTAAAGCTTTATTAAGCGTATCCGCATTTTCATTCATAGAAATATTAATAGGTTACAATAACATTTGATTTGTCATAGAGCGGTCAATATGTGGTTAGCATGAAGATGACCTAGTTTTGCCACATCGCAATTCTCATATTACTATTGGAGGTTACAAATATTGATTCATATCGGCAATATAACGGCAAGCTGCATGCAGATATTTTTATTATAACCCTCACAAAGCCTTACTCTTTCATTGCCCGAAGTTTCTTTGCGCTTTCATCCATATTGTTGTCATTTCTATCACCTGAATGACTGCCAAAATTGTATGCTTTTATAAAAATAAATTAATGATGAAAATGCTTACATTTTACAACCTTTTACTACTTTGTTATTTTGTGAAAATTGATATTTATACGTATAATATACATTTCAACATTTTTCTTTGTAATTTCTGACGTGAAATTACATTTTATTATGAAAGTAATAATTCTGAATTGAAAATCATACTTTTATGTAATATAAAAGAAAATAGAACAATTTATGAGCCGCACCTGACCTTTTAATACAGATCTTTTCCCATTCAAAATATACCAAATATATGATTTTAGTAAACAAGCTATCAGTTCAACCCAATGAAAAGATAGGAATTCTACCTAAAGAACGTCTAGGATATGTTTGTCTCCACTTTACTACACACTTCAAATCAGAACACATCAGCGCCGAACATTGCCATTGTCAGGTGCACGGGTTGTGATACCGTCGTGAATTTTAACTTTACTAAAATTAACCAGCAAAATAGAATAAACAACCTCGTGTCCTGGAATTACCTTGAAGTATATTTTTAATCAGTATGAATACTTCAAACACACATTACGTTACACTGTGTACACCATGTACACAGTTTACAAAGTGTAAACACCAATTATCTTACGTGTTAATGTTTACTACTCTCCAAAACACGATGGTGTTTATTCCGGCACGCTCGTACGTGATTATTGTTCTCAGTTCTACGCAAATAGTATTAAGGAATATTAATATGTCGATGTATAATTCGACTAATTAAAGAGGATTGCGTATACTTTCGCGACGTTCGCGTTCGTCAACAGTGAGTTTTAATTAATTCAAACATATTAGTATATGACAAATTTCATATTAAGAAAGTTTTAGTTCTAATATTATTAAACTAGTTGGGAGTGGATTTGATATTAATAAACAACCGCCCACGCCGTCGACCGCATTCATACGCGTTTATAAATTTGTATAAAGAAACGAGTCTTTTCGAAGGAAAAATAGCTTATGTAACTTCCTTTGAAACCCTTCTTCTTTAAGTAGTAGTAGGCCCACGAAAACCAGGCCCGACCTTTTAAAGATTAGGTTGTTATCAATGACATTATTAGTAGTATATCGATGGTTGTTATAAACAAACAGTGAATAAATATATTTTATAATTTACTCATAGTATCATGCAAATGAGTACGATCGAATGCTTACGAGATAAACCATAATTATTTTAGAATTACGGACAAAAACCTAAATGTTATTATTTTGTTTCGTTAGATATACTCCTATTTTGATGTTGTATTAAATATTAAGAATGAGATTGAAGTCTCCAAATTGACATTTGAATTTGAGTTAGTTGAGACTTCATTCACTCACTAAAATGACAACGGCGAGAACACAGTGCAAGTTGACTCTACAAAGGAGCGCTATTACCGATGACCCTTAAAGTTCTTATGAGACAAATAATTCCTATTCTTTATTCCTTTTCTACATATGCCCTTAAAAAAACTAAATTAAGATTATAAACCATTAACTTTTCAGAGACTACTCGCGTTCTTATACTTTCACTCTATATTTCAATTACTACAATTACATTAAAAAAATCCAATCCTATTCACTACTGTTAATTTACGTTTCGAGACAATTTTTTGACCTGTGCCTAGAGTGTCTTACAAGCACGTTACCGACAAACTGCCACTTCCTCCTACCTACTTACTTATTTGACCGTACAATTGATACAAAGATTTGCCCGAAACTTAAATTAGACGCCTTTGATAATAAACAGACGGAGAAATCGGATCCTGTCTAAATTGGCTCTATCAACATCTTATTACTGCGTCGGGCCGGGCGACGCTCGCGGCACATCCGAGACCGCTAATTGTGTTTCATGTTTATACATGACTTCAATTCTCACAATTTCACCATTTACAACCTCGCATTTCAACGCCTCTGCGCTGTTCATTGCCATTTACATGCGCCGAAAGCGATACCAATGTAATTGCTCGATAGATAGGTGTCTCGAATAATACGTATAGTCAGCACGTTCAAGTGAATCTTGTTGCATTTTGCATAAAATCGATACTCATGAATGTACCCGGAGCTTGTGGAGCCGCATGAGATTCGCCGGTTCGAATTTACCAGAATCGGTTTTATTTTTAGAACACAATACTCGCATGGAAAATGGATAATTCGATTTTTAAACCCCTAACATTTCCGCTTGTATAAATACATTAATTCTGAATACTAAGCGAGCTTGGAATATTAAGCGACTTGTTCTTTTTTGCATGCGTTCAGTGCCTACATACGATAAAACCGCGTTGCTTTTAATTATTATCGTTTGTTTTAAGTTAACATTTACTCTTTTAAACTTGATTAATTTCATAATAACTAAAAAGGTCTTTGTATAATTCTATACATATTAAAAATTAATAGATCAATCTATAAATAACAGTATTGTGTTATTTAAATTTAAAAATCGGCGTCCAAAATCCGTCATAAATTCTAAATCAGAGTACAGGTTTATGAAGTAAAACAAAGCTAATGGCATAATGGGTCTTTGACGCGTTTTTCAATTAGAGGGAAAGGCAGTTAATTTGGGGTGAAAGAGGTACGCAAAGCGAGCGAGCGTTTCGAGCGGGTGTGCGCGGGTCGTCGGGGAATCTAATTTGCACGGGGCCCGGCGGACTTTTGTCACGCCGCACTGTGCCAATTAGGTAAATATGCGGACACAGGCCACATCACTAAATATCCGTGCCGAGAACGAACTTCGTAGAACTAGTTTATAATAGGTAAATAGGTTAAAATTATTTACTGTCCCTATACCCTTATTACCTTCATTGATAGATTTTTTAACATAATTATTGTAAACAAGAAAAAATCTTGATATTATCAGACTTTAAAATTAAAAAGAAAATCTAAGATAATGGCTCTTTAACAATTTGTAATTAAAGGTAAAGTGGTTAATTTGGGGTGAAAGAGGTAAGTAAAGTAAGCGAATATTCTGAGCGGGAAAGCGCAGGTCGTAGGCAAATCTAATTTACTTGGGCTTCGGTGGAACTTATGTCACACAGCACTGTGTCAATTAGTTTAATATGTGAACACTAGCCACATTATTAAATATCCGGAACCTACTGACTATTTCTATGCCTAACATGAAGTCCGAATTTCGTATGTCAATCAATATCACCTTTGTTTTTTCGAAGTTATGGACACCGTCATCAAATCATTGCTTTCCCACTGCAAGCACTCTCTTTTAATGAAAAGGGTTTAATCCACCACTTCGACCGAGACCGGGTTGATAGAGTTCCCATACCGTTAAAAACTTCCTGTTAGAAAAGTTGGTCTACTTAGATGTCCTCAAAATGCTTTATTTCATCCTTAAACATATGGTAATTTATTTCTAAAGTTGTTTTCAAGTAGTGTTATTCTAAAGTCTTATGAAGAAGCTTCGCATATTTACATTATTACGTTAAAATTAACGTAGCATTTTTTGCAAGTGGGTAATTTTCATACTTTATAAACTGCACGTTATACAATTACTTTCATTAGTAAACTTTTAAATTATAAGCAATGATAGCTTAATTAAATTCGTCCCCTCAATCTGGCACTCCAGGGTTGGATTCCCAGGCATACCTCTAATTTTTTCATGTTCGTATTGGGATGATTCCCAATACGAACATGAACTTTATTACTTGATAGTAATACTTGCTTTAACGGTGAAAGAAAATTCGATTATCGTCAATACATTTAACGCGCTGCACTTACTTCACAGCCCGCGTGCGTGTAGCACGCATGACAGGAAAGTATCTATGGATCATCGTCAACCCATTACTGTCCCACTACAGGGCATGGGTATTCTCTCAGAATGAGAAGAATTAGACCATATTCGCTAGCCAAAGGCGCTAGCCAAGGGCGAATTGGTAGACTTCACATACCTTTGATTTTTTTTAAGATTTCTCAGATATGCAGGTTTCCTCACGGTTGTCCTTAACCGTTTAAGCAAGTGATAATTAATTTCTAATACGTATATAATTTTGAAAAATCAGAGGTGCCTGGGATTTGAACCTCGGACCCCTCGATGAAGAGGCCGAGTTTCCTAACCACTAAGCTATCACTACTTTTTTTCTATGAATCGATAGGTGCTAATTGCATTAGCACGCGTCCACGTGGGACATGCGCGTGACAGGAAAAAGGCCCTTAGTGCACGACGCAAGGGATACATGCATACGTAAACTTACGGACTGACGACACGCCGAGTGTAATCATATTTTAAGTGGCCCTAATCTCATTGCCTCATCAACGTAGGGACTGTCATTAACTTGTTACACCATTATTAGCTAATTAAAATGCCGAGAAATTTATTACGGTTAAAAGGTTTTTAACTGAGTGTTTGTGAAGTAATAAGTGGGTTGGAAAATATCTATGTGGTTAAGAATAGTTCATACGAGTACATTAATTTAAATTCTATTTCTACATATTTTATATGAGATTTACCAAATTATATATTAGACTTCGTCGTACTTATAACTAAAATTTTGATCCATTTCAAAAAGTTCTCCGCTATTTCACCATCCTCAAATGTAATATTACAGCTGACTTAAAGCCATACAAAGTAGAATTTAGGTGTCAAATCGTTCATTCTTTATCAAGCCCGCTCAAAAGGGAGTTCCGTTAGTGCACTGAAGTAGCGAATTCCCAAATTTTCGGACGAAAATACGAATAAAGTGCAAACGCTCTCATGCGGCTATCCTAGTAGGTCTAGGACTTCTTTAAACATTGAAGACCATATACAATGGATATATACAAATAACGCCACAGAGACCAGGAGTCCTACGTGAAGCCGGTCACAGATCCTGCCTTTCTTAAAGAATAGCCCGGTCACCTTATATTTAAGTCAGCCGGTAGTAAGAATAAGGTGGTGGAACTCTTTGGGATTCAACTCCGGCGGCACCACCGCCACACCTATTTCTGCCTTACGTTGCCATAATCCTTCGAGGCATTCCAGCTTAGTCCTCAGGGGTAGCGGCGTCATCGGTGGCCGACCATAGGTAGGATTGTCTTATAGTAACCACTTACCTTCAGGTGGACTGTATGCTCGTCTGCTACTCCAGTATCTATACTATAATATTATAAAGAGGAAAACTTTGTTAGTTTGTTTGATTGTAATGAATAGGCTCAAAAACTACTGGAGCGATTTTAAAAATTCTTTCACCATTCGAAAGCTACATTATCCACGAGTAACATAGGCTATATTTTATAATAATATGAAATATATTTGATAAATAGATTTTGAGGCGGTACAAAGTTTGCCGGGTCAGCTAGTTATATATAAAAAGGTAGGAGTCTAAATGCAGTCTTTACTCCCTCAAAGTTGAGCGTTAGTTAAAAACTCCTATTTTCTTTCGGCACGGACGCGGTAATTGCGTTCACGTCAACCTTCCCGCCCAAAGCAAACGCAACTTCGGGAGAATTAAGCACTAGGTGCAGTAGATTTTTCATATTTAGGTAGTGAACAAGGAATTTGCAAATTTAGTTATTAAGTAATTTTGCAAACCATTTGTAATATCATGTAAGATACTTAACGATATAATGCAAAAGATAGGATAAAAATATTTTTAGGATTAATTAAATAAAGTATGTAAGTAATGTATAAATGAGGGGAGAGGGCGCCACAGTAGCGGTGTTGACATCTTATTAAGTGCAACTCACGTTATAAATTCAAGTACAGTGAAAATAGTGCTAAAAACGATACGAATACAAGTTTTATATTGAAAGAAAGTGAAAAGCTATATAATAAATATATTCATCCAAAGCAAAAGTGCGAAGAAGTGTCATAAATACGACAAATACATCCAAGCTATTGCACGAGAAATAATTAAAAATATCGTTCAATAAGCACCAAAATCATAACAAACGGAAACCGTAAGTGCAGTGGAAAATAATTTTCATGATATTGTGCTGAAAAAAGAGAAAGAAAAACAGTTTATGCTAATATAACCTCAAACGGTTTTTAAAAATACGAATTCTTAACCATATATTGGATACAGCGCCATCTATCAACGAATAGAAAAAAATACTACAGAAGCATAGATTAAATAGTAAAGCACATGACCATAGATTAAACAGTAAAACACAGATAAAATAGGAAAAGTCTGTTTGAGCAGCGCCATCTATTGGAGAGTAGCACGAGTAAAAAATGGAAGAACTAAAATCGATATTGGAAAAAAATACAATCTGATATGAACGAAATAAAAAATGAACAAAAAAATCAAAACAAAGAAATGAAGGTAATAAAAGAAGAAATTATTACTAACCTCAGAAGCTCAATTGAAGAAAAATTTACAGTTTTAGAAGACAAGTACAATGTTTTACATGAAAAAATGGAAAATCAAGAGCGTCGGTTATACTTCTTAGAAAAGCAAGCTAGACAGCGTAATTTAATAATTTTTGGTATGGAGGAGGTTGATAACAATTATTTTGGTTTGGAAAACTTAGTCATTCAATTCATTAAAAATAAATTACAAATAGATATAAGCAAGCAAGACATTGAATCAGTTAGAAGGATGGGCAGGAAATCTACCAAACTCCGGCCTCTTATTGTTACCCTTACTACATTGAGCAAGAAGATTGAAATTTTATATAACAAAAGAAAATTATCAGATACAGAGTATTATATTAAAGAAGACTATCCTGATTATATTTTGAAGAAAAGGAAAGATCTGAAACTTCAACAGCAAACGGAAATCGAAAAAGGAAATAAGGCTATTATTAAATATGATAAATTGATAATAATAGAGAAGAAAAGCGATATAACCTACCCCACTACAAAGAAGCGAAACTTATCAATATCACCTCCAAATATTCAAAATAAGAGAAATAACATTCCGTCTTCATACCAAGCCCAAAAGAAAAATAAAACCTCAATGGACTCATATGTTACAACAAATAAGAAGCATATTAACTCACCCAAACATAAAGAAAAATCATGTAGCACCTCAGTTATTGCAAACAATAAAGATATATAGCAAACAAGGAAGGCCTCTCTCCATTTTTCTTTCCCAACACGGTTGGTCCCCGCGGGAAATGTAGACCAACACCCTCTAATAGCTGATCATCCACTACAACAATCAACTCTACGGCAAACCTATAACAGTCAATGCAATCTACCTAGTAATACTCATACTATAATTAACAGAAACATGAAACTAAGAATGCGCTCCACACTACAAATAGCGACACTAAATACCAGAACACTCCGATCCGAAGAAAGTCTACAAGAGTTAGAAATAGCACTGAATAACCTTAAATGGGATATACTCGGTATTAGCGAGATGCGGAGAGTAGGGGAAGCAATAGAAGAACGACCCATTTATATTCTCTACCATAAGGGTGAAATAGCAGGGCACAGAGGTGCGGGCTTCCTCATAAAAACGTCACTCAAATATAATATTGAAGAATTTATAGGGATATCTGACAGAATAGCAATTTTAAATATGAGATTTTCAAACTATAAAAAAATGTGGACGTTAATTCAAGTGTATGCCCCAACCGAACAAGCGAAAATAGAAGAGTTAGATCATTTTTATATTAAACTTTCAGACTGCATATCGCAATTTTCAAGTAACCATATCATAGTCATGGGTGACTTTAATGCCCAGGTTGGCAGTCGGCGGAGTGGAGAAGACCTCGTAATTGGTAAATTCGGTCACGGAAAAAGGAGTCCTCATGGGCAAACTTTGATAGAATTCCTCTTAGAACACAACCTGACTATCTTAAATACTATGTTTTATAAAAAACCTACCAATAAATGGACATGGATTTCCCCCGATGGTAAATATAGAAATGAAATTGATTATGTGATTACCAACTTTAAGAATGCATTTACAAACACGGAAGTTATTCAAACCTTTAACTTCAATACTAATCATCGAATGGTGAGAAGCTCCTTAAGATTAGTACCACCTAAACACTCAAGAAAACGATTTATTAACACTAATGTAGGCCAGGTGGATGAGAAACACATCAAGAACAATATTTCAATGCTTTCAGAATGGAATATACTACAAGACCTAGACAAAGATTTAATGAAAACATATGAAAAACTTGAACAAAGACTTATACCAACATCTAAAATAAAAAACAATATTAAAACTAAATTTTTCCTTAGCGACAACTCTACCAAACTTATACAGGAGAGACAAAAGATATTAGCGGACCCAAATAAGAAAAGTAGGTTCACAGAAATTGCCGAAATAAGTAAATCTATAAACAAGAGCATTAGAAAAGACAGAAAACGAAGAAAATGGCAAATCTTACAAAAACACATAAACGAAACGGGAGGTATAAGAAAAGCTTTGAAAGAACTCAGGGAAATTAACAAAGAATGGATACCAAAGATGAACCGACATGGAAAATGCATCACAACACGAAAAAACATAATAGAGCACGCTACAACCTTCTATAGACAACTATATGCTAGAGACATTAATACAACACCACAACTTAGTTTAGCATCGACCCACACATGGCCTTTAGATCAATTATCAAAGGTAGAGCAGGAACCTGAGATTTTAATTAAAGAAGTAGAAAAAGCAATCCTTAGCCAAAAAACAGGTAAAGCCCTCGGTCCTGATAAAATTGCAAACGTCATGTTGAGAGGTACTGTCGACGTATTAAGTCCTATCCTCACTAAAATCTTCAACAAAATGCTCACTTCGTGCAGTATCCCACAACAATGGACCAAATCTCACATAATTCTTTTGCACAAAAAGGGACCTAGAGAAGAGATCGGCAATTACAGACCAATTAGCCTCATATCAAATGTGTATAAAGTATTTGCTAAAGTTATCTTAGAAAGAATCCACAAGAAGCTAGATGAACAACAGCCAGTAGAACAAGCCGGCTTTCGCAAAAACTATTCGACTTTAGATCACATTCATACAATTAAACAGGTAATTGAAAAATACAAAGAGTTTAATAAAATTGTGTATATAGCGTTCATTGATTATAATAAGGCGTTCGACAGTTTGATCCACGAACGAATTTGGGACAGTTTACAGCAACAAGGTATACCACAAATCTACGTAAATATCATTAAAAAAATGTACTCAAATAGTAGAGCGAGAATACAGCTGGAATCGTTAGGTAATGAATTTCCTATAGAGAAAGGCATCAGGCAGGGAGACCCAATCTCGCCGAAGATTTTTTCAGCTGTATTGGAAAGTATCTGTCGAAATTTGGAGTGGGAAAGCTTTGGTATTTGTATAAATGGTAAGAGACTAAATCACCTAATGTTTGCCGACGACATAGTGTTGATGGAAGAATCGCCGAGAGTTCTAGAGCAAATGATTAGAGACTTATCTAAAGAGAGTAATAAGTTTGGTCTAGTTCTGAATAATTCAAAAACAAAGCTCTTGACTAATAGCGTAGAGGTAGAGATAGCAGTAAATGACGATGTGTTAGAGTACGTTGAGGATTATGTTTATTTGGGACAAATCATATCATTTAAAGATCAGATGAAAAAAGAAGTCAACAAAAGGATAGCAAATGGGTGGAAAAAGTACTGGGCACTAAAGTATTTAATGAAAAATAAAGACTTTAGCATGTCCATTAAACGCAAGTTATTTAACACTTGTATTTTACCTTGTTTGACTTATGGCTGTGAGACATGGGCCCTTACATCACTAAATAGAACGAAACTTGCAACATGTCAACATGCTATGGAGAGAAGCGTTCTTGGCCTCAGAAAAAGTGATAGAGTTAGGAATATAGATATAAGACAAAAAACCAAATTTACAGATATTTTGAAAAGGATAGACCAACTAAAATGGAAATGGACTGGCCACTTGATGCGCTCTAAAGAGGAAAAGTGGAGTAAGGAAATCACAGATTGGTACCCCAGAGATTCCAAAAGAAGTAGAGGTAAGCAATATTGCAGATGGGAAGATGAAATTAGAAAGACAGCGGGACCATACTGGAGGAGAGTCACAAGAGACAGGGCTCAGTGGAAAGAATTAGAGGAGGCCTTTGCCAGGAGGCAAACTGAGTTAAGAGACCTGATATAAGAGGTTATTTGTTAAATATTTTTTATTTTTATTGTTTAGTTTAAATCGAAAAGATGTAAAACCTTTTGCTATTTTAGTGTTTGTATATTCTCAGTAATAAAGGCTATTTTATTTTATTTTATTATTAAATAAAGTATGTAGGTTGATCACTTTTTCTAAAACTAATTACATCATGTACACATTTATTTCAACAAATATACTCGTAACAACATAGAAACATGAAAATAATACAAAAACCCATTATATTATGTATTCAAAATAAATTGTATCTTGTGAAATCCTATCATCAAATCTATGTAACACTCAACATAACTTTTTTGAACCCCTAATCAAATAAATCTTAACACGATACCCAAGTACAGAACATTTCTGGCCTCCAATTCCCAGTAAGAAGAGAAACTTCTCCTCTTAAGAACAGCGTATTAAATAATATAAACATGTATACATTTTAATACAACGTTTATATATGTAACTATTTATCTCTTAACAAATAAATAAATCTTAAAGATAATTGAATAGAAATAACATCTTCACTATTGTGGTCATCTACAATTCTAGGACTTTTGAAAAAATAGAAAAAGTAGTAGACATAAATGTCCTCAAAAATATTTAGGATTCTAGACACACAATCACAATAAAAACCCGTATATCAAGAATAATATTAATACATAATAACCTGACGTGGAAAAATACAAAGTATTTGCCTAAGAAATAAAAATTACACATGTTCCCATAATCCCCTGTCTACAAGCGCTTCTTGGAAATAAGAGGGTTGATGATACCCTTCAGTAACGCCTGCTCGAGCGTGTTGCAAAGTACTAAATTCCCAGAATCCTTACCCTTATACTAACTATGTCCTGACTTTGAACACTTTGTTCAGTCGGTATTATTCCACTTTTAGATACGGTGTAAATCTTTCGTAAACAATTTTAGTAAATACCAAACTATATTCGTAAGGTCATAGAAATCATAAGCGGATATGTAGCTCTCATGATAGCATACTGTAGAAACGCTTGCATACTTCGTGGAACTATATATGCCTTATTGCCACGTCATCAAATCAAAACAACTTGACAGTAGGTTCTCTACTGTATAACATCTACAATCTACAACTAAAGATGAAGAAGCCGCTATACTGAACCCAACAATTATAACCAAAATATCATACAGAGCACAAATAATTATATTACTTAATCATATTCTTAGAATCCTTACATAAACGTCATTTCGTCATTCCTATGAGATAAAATAAATTGTTCTCTAAGACATATTAATATAATTTAAATGTTAATTTAAAATATACATTTGATAACTAAAAATTAGGTATACATACCTAAGAATATTTATCACGCAACATGATAACAAAATTCAACCCATATAACGCTGGGGGTTGGTTCAAGAGGGTGGGTTAAATAATCGGGCAACGTCAATGCTAATGTGATACACATGTCGATATGAGTGATGCTTCAAAGCGTGCAACAATCTATTTAGGCTAAACAACCTGAGACACGGAAAAATATCCTCGAATGATTGATGAGTGAACGCGAATAAAACAAATCTATCCCCGCTGATCCATCTTGGGAGTAAGGAGGTAGAGCGGGCTGCCGACGACATCTAATGAAAGAAGGGCTTACCAAGCACATATAAACAATCGGAAAACGTTGTTCTGATATCCACCGCAAGATAGATCGGCGAACGTGCTATTTACAAATGTGACGTAATAGCTTTATTACGAACAGGAAAACTCATTCCTGAACGAATTTGTTGTAATTATTTCACTTATTTTCTGTTAGGTTATTTGAACTACTTCATGGTAGAAATAGATGTGTCAGAGGTACCTCCCCAGTCGAACTATACAGGTTCTTATATCACCTTTTAACAGCAGCGGTAAACGCTACTGTGTTGAGGTTTGAAGGGTGTGGTAAGGGAGATATAGTTTTTCGAGGCATTCCAGGTACTAAGCTGTGCCATGTTGATGCGCCGCTACCCCTGAGGACTACCTCAGCGGTAGCGGCGAATCAGCTGTTGTCGACTTCGGGTAGGAAAATAATCTAAACTAGGGTTGATTACAGATCTTCATAGGCGGCAGTAGCCACTTACCATCAGTTGGACTGCATATTCATTTGCTACTCTAATGTTATAAAAAAACATAATAATTATACTATCTTCGTTTAACATATAACACATGTTTAATACCATAAAATAGTCAAATAAATGCTATAAACAATGCTAGTGTCTAAATATTTTTTTTTTTTTAAATATAAGAGTAGCGGACGAGCATGCAGTCCACCTGATGGTAAGTGGCTACTGCCGCCCATGGACATCTGTAATCAACCCCAGATAGGATTAGATATTCCTACCTGAGGTCGGCCACAGATTCGCCGCTACCCCTGAGGACTAAGCTGGAACGCCTCGGAAAAGTCTGTCTCCCTTACCACACCCTTCAAACCGGAACACAGCAGCGCTTAACACTGCTGTTATTAGGTAGAAATAGGTGTGGCGGTGGTGCCGCCGGAGTCGAACCACAAAGGGTTCTACCACCTTTAAAATAGCATTTAATTTACCTACAGTACAGTAAGTATGGCGTGTAGTAAATCACATGGATTGATGTTATTAATGTATTCATGTCAGTGCCAATCTAATCGAACAGCGTGTCATGTTCAATTCTCTCCTACAAATTACGAGTGATTTTATTTGAAAATTATTAACCACGGTTGGTTTTACGATCACGGCAAATCGACGGACGTTCCGAGATGAATAAATAAGTGAGAGTCGAGGCATTCATTACATTTATCACGAGTCATTGGTTGAAAATCGATAGATACTTCAGGTGCCTTTTTATTTTACAATCTTGTACCGTCAGGATTTTAGCTTCCTGTACATCAATTTGTGGTGTAGTTGTACTTTGATATAAAAGTTCGTTCGTCGAATAAGATGATGATTAAAATTGCAAAGCAATTGCATAGACTCAATTCTAATCGGTGCCCATAAATAATGATAATAGTTGATAAATACTTTTGAACCAATAACAACTTTTGAACAATAACTAAAAGCGATAAAATGTAATTAAGGCATTACTTCGGAGCACCTGTAAAAGTAGTAGAACCCTTCATGATAAGACTATGTCAGTATTACCACCACTCCGTTTGCGGCGGTGGTAATCAATGCTATATCAATCAGAATATAAGGAGCTGGTATGCAAGAACCACACTGGTGTTTTCACTAGAGTGAGCTAAGCTAAACTAAAGAAGCTCTTAATGGTGTGTGAAGTCTACCAGTCACCGAGGCTAGCATGGCGGACTTTACCTCAAACATTCTCATTAAGAAATCCGTTCCCAGCTATGGACGAATATCACGTCAATGACTGATAACAATAGAATACTGCATAAATATACACAAACCAAATGCGTATCCCTCACGTGCAAAGCTCAAAATAAAATCACGCCAATGTTATTACGTACCAAGCTGAACCGTTCTTTCCGCGTTTGTGAAGCCAGTGCCGAACATAATGATGACGGAGGAACACGAAAATACACTTTCATATCTGACAAATTTGCCTTTGAAATAAACCGTACTGCGTAAGTAAACTCACGTGAAGATACTGTTCAAATATGCATTGATTTCAGTGCAATTCACGGTTTCTACTCATAAACCTTTACTAAGATTTATTGTAGTAAAAATACCCAAAAAAGATATAAAAATAAAATATCCGCCTGACCAAGAATCGACACCGGAACTCTTTTCATACTCACTAAAAATGTAAAACCAATGTCCAAATGGTCGGAATTCCACCATAATAATTATTAAAGTTTTTAGATTCTTCGATTGACCGCACAATTCATCATCATCATCAACCCATTACTGTCCCACTGCTGGGCACGGGTGTCCTCTCATAATGAGAAGGATTAGGCCATAGTCCACCGCGCCGGCCAACTGCGTATTGGTATACTTCACACACCTTTGAGATTGTTTTTTTATAAATCTCTCAGGTATGCAGGTTTCCTCGCGATGTTTTCCTTCGCCGTTTAGCAAGTGATAATTAACTTCTAATACGCACATAACTTTGATAAATCAGAGGTGCGAGCCTGGGATTTGAACCTCGGACCCCTCGATCAAGAGGCCGAGTTTCTTAACCATTAGGCTATCACTGCCGTGACCGCACAATTATTATAATTGATAAATCAATTGACAAACAAGTACATGTTGCCATTACATAAATCCACAAAATAGCACAGGTAACTCCACCAAATAAAATTCGCAGGTCTTTCTTATTTCGATTCATGCTGTAAAGTTCTTCCCGTTTTGTGAATGCCGAACATAATGATGCGGGAGGGGCACGAAAACACACTTTCGTGTCTGAAAAATACGTCCCGTATATTACAATATCAAACGCGAGGTGTCTTCTCGATTCAGGATATTATATTAAAATTTTCGATCAGTTCCGTTGCGATCGACAATGTAGGTAGGGAGGTTGAAGAGACTAAATTGAATATTGTTTTAATTGTCATGCCTTTCACTGTACATTGAATAGGTTATAATAGTTTAAGGGTCTAGAATCATTAAACCGAAGACCAACAAATGGACCGTGTTATAAATTGTAGTATCCTCCGTGTGGCGTGGGCCTCTGTGTGCATATGTGCCCTTACCAAGAGTTTTTACGTTTTGACAAATATGATGTTTTGGTATTTGTTTACGTATTTGCCCATACAATAACGTAACGTAACATTAAATGTCTAAATTGTCAAAATGGCGCTTTATGTTTTGTCTCTTTTTTTTGCGAACATGTGAGGCAGACCAAAAGACTTGAACACTTACTTATTGTTACATTTAGCCAGTCTACTGAAGCCAACGGAACAGAATAATGGATTGAGTAAACGTAACGTAAAATTGTGGGATATTTTGAAAACTCATAGTAAGGGTACTGTAGCTGGCATCTGGGAGAATTCGTATCTGGTGTTGAAGAAAGATGTCCATGAGCAAATGGTTACCAAAAGGTAATTAAAATACACTTAGCCAACTTCTAGGAGTTAGCATGGTCGTGTTCTAGAGAGCAGTAGGCAGAAACAGTGGCATTGCGATCACTTATACTCGGTTCAAAAGAGCAACAACGAAATGGAGGGAATTAATTCAGCGGAAACAGTACTGTATTAATCAATAACAATTTGGTAATCTCACACATTAATAAACGATCAATAACTCGTAATTCAATCGAGTAATATGTTGTCTAATTAATTACACGTAATATGTTATTTAATCTTAACTTAATACCTTAGCTTTTAGTCAGCTAATAACTTTCAAGGTGTATTTTTCTGTATGTGCTGTCTCTTAGAAGTTCCAAACTATTACAAATTATCGTGTTTATTATATACGTAAAATATATAAATATAACATGTACAATATACGAGTTTATAATGAGTATTTAATAAAGTCCGGAAACTAGCGAGCGTAACATTGAGAATGGGAGCACTACAATGGATTTTAGTTCCTTACAAATTCTTCTTTAGAAACATATTCTTATCGTCTATTCTTTCCGCTATTACATATCTTATAGAAGTACAACTTTCTACGAAAATACATCGCAGTCCACACAATAGTTCGCATTGCAATCAACACAAAATAAAATCCGCAGTAACGGAGAGTGATTTCGATTGTCGAAGGAACGTTGTTCGCACGTTTCGTGGACCAGCAACGTAGGTAATAGTTTCGAATGAATAACAATAGGAGAACGAAGTTAACTGTATTTTTTATAAGATTGGAGTTTCTCCGCTTACTACATTCACAGCCCCATATTACGATTTCCTGTATCACGGAGACAAATACAACACCCAGACCCAGAAACAGAAACCTAAATACAACTTTCCATCACATTCCTTGACCGAAACGCAGTCGTGGTCTAACCATACGGTTTCTACCAACTCTAAATTCAATTTTAATTATTGAAAATAATATAATAATAATACACTTTTATTGTGTAAGATCATCAGACAATGCTGTGCTATTCGTTTAATATAATTACCACTTTAGCTATAACTCATATGGGTAGATGTATGCGTAATGTTTCCGACTAAGATTTAAATAAGCTACAGTAACGTTACTACAAGAAATAAATATGACGATAGTTCTGATCGTGCAGAAATCCTTACTAATATTATAAATCCGAAAGTAACTCGGTCTGTCTGTCTGTCTGTCTGTTTGTCTCTTCTTCATGCCTAAACCACTAAACCGATTTTAATGAAATTTTGTACAAAGATAGTCTGAGACCCGAGAAAGGACATAGGATAGTATTTACCCCGGAAATCCGCTGGCGATCTAAGATCGATTCGGAGAATCGATCTTAGATCGAGAAGAAAAATTCGGAGAATCGATCTTTCGGACCAAAAAGTCGCCTATTTTAATTGATAGTAGTAAGGATTGAATCGTAAACTATGCCTTTGATCAAGTGATGATCTTTAGGAAAGTTGTTGTCCATGAGCCCACGAAGGTTTCAGAGTTGGTACGACCAATTTTCGCTAGATGGCGCCACTTTCATTCCAATGAAGGTACATATTTTCAGTTTTACGTATGTTAGTATGTCATATGATTTTCTTTTAAACGCGGGCGAAGCCGCGGGCAAAATCTAGTACGATTATAATTAAAGGTTCTGTCACCGAATATTGTACAGTATTCTTATGAACAAGTAAAACAATGTGCATACAGTTACAAAACATCTTTCGTTGTCAAAATGTGATGGCTATATTTTATTTAACACAGCCCATTGTTTTCGGAGTATAGGCACTACAGTTCAGCTTCGTGTGTATATCCTACTGCAGTTGGGATTAGTTATCGATACAAAGAACTATCGATTTTTAAAACACACCACTATTGCATAAAGGGTAACGATTGTCGCGTTTAAAGAATTAAAACTATAACCGATTTTTAACATATTCTTCATATGACGGCTCTCGTTTTACTGAAATATATATAAAACGTGAGTTATCATTTCTTTTATTATAAAGTAATACCTAAAACTTAATATAAACGGCATCCATTAAAGTGAGTGTCATAAGGCATTAAATATATAAACGTCTTTCTTAAACTTATTCCTTCTGATTAGTTAGAATCGCATGAGCTGTTTCTATAATTAAATTCTGAACGGTTCACACTGATTAGTAACATAATAAAACTATTTCAACTGTGAGTTTTTTAATTATATCATTTCTTTGAAATGTGCATTAAGCACATTATAAAAAATATCATATCAATTCTTGCACATTGATCCAACACATTAAACATTATAATTTTAATTTGAAATATTAACAAGAAGACATTACCACCTCCGTTTAATTCAATATTTGCCGATCATTTTTTAAATTCTTTATATATAAAGACAGGCATAAAATATAAAGTTAAAAAAAAGCCTTAAGGCTTATAAGCCTTAAGGCTTTTTTTGGACTTTAAAAGGCTTTTTCAAGAAGATAAACGACTATTTAGGAAGAAACGTGGCCATGTGAAATACTATACAGAGAGTGTGACATTCGATCCTAACAATATAAAAAATCAGGAAGTGCACACAGGAGCTGTGCGGATAATAAAATCATCGACTTCTCGTCATAAAATGAATTTCTCCGGTCTAAATGTCTCCTATTGTTCCAGAGTCGCTGTTCCCCCGCTTCGTGGAGCCGGTGCCCAATGTCACGGTGACGGTGGGACGTGACGCGCTGCTCGCCTGTGTCGTCGAGGATTTAAGGGGATACAAGGTTGGAATTGAATATTTAAATGCTCTGATTTTAGGCAAAAGTATTATGGATTTTGTCGCCCACGCCGGGTGCCGTGATATGAACCGTAGACATACGTCGTTGACTTTTTGAAGTCATAATATGACGTTTTTCACGGCTCAGGGTATTTTTTGCATGTATTAAGCACACGTATGTCTCATTATTTAACACGCCCTGCAGTCTAAACGCCTTGACGGAATTCAATACATCAGATGTCTTTGGATTCATCTAAATTGTGTGTTGACATAGGCTATATTTTAAAGTAGGGCTTTTGGTGTTTATAATAATTATCTAGTGAAAATAATTGCCACTTCCTTTAATGATGAAGGAAAATACGACTAACACATAACCAGTTATTCATGTTCTAATAGATGTATTACAAGTAGAAGCTACAAAAACGCTGCTAGCTAGCTAAACTCTATATTAATAGATAGTACGCTATGGTCAAGTACTAAATTATTTAACGTTCGATACTTCGATCCACAAACAACCGAAGTTTAATTATTGTTACATTTGTACATGCATGTTGACCCGCGCACAATTAAAGGTTACGAAAAAGATAAATAAGGACAAATAAATATTTGTATTATATCTCAAGTAGATCGTCAAATATAGCATATTTTTTCTAATGTGAAAATCAAAAGCAGGGCGCTTTACAAAGCTCCATTCACTTAAAAAAAAAAAAAAAATACAACCGAACTCCATAGAGTTCGGTTGTATTTTGACAGTTGTATTTTGAGTGACATATCACTACAAAGTAAAAAAAATATTGATATAAATGTTGGTTTAGTACATAGTTCTGAAAACTTCTAAGACTTCACATCGCTTATGTGGGTCATAGAACATACTTAACTTCCAAAATGATATTCCTATACATAAGATGATAGAAGCCTCCGAGTAAAATGTCACTAAAAAGTTTTAAAAGTTGAAATTCGAAACATCTGCATAATAAACCACAGAGAAATGAAGATTCTTGACTTTTTTGCACAACACATATTTATAATACTCTAATTTAGTTACATCTAAAATAATATGAAGTTCAGAATAGTTAAATAGCAATATTTAAATAATAATAAATACTAAACTATACAATTATATTTCAACTAAGAGTATGAAGACATTGGTTAAATAATACTAATGTGTTGAAATTGTTTGTTTTGGTACAGTGAACCTTATAGCAACCTAAATATCCAAAAGAAGTCTAAATCTATTAAATATTTCAAACGTAAATGCAATTTCCCACGTAAATCACCCTTAAAACAAACAATGACGTCACAACTTTTCGCATGAAACATCCCAGACAAACAAACGCCCTAGGTCTGTAATTCTATAAACGGATACATAGTTGGAGGAATTTCATATAACTTCAGTAGTGCGGTGCACGAACTAAAGTTTTAACAAGCCAACTTAATATCACTTTGCACAGAATGCACGATTCGCCAGTTATTAATCATGCAGGACGGCTAGTTAGCGAAATTGGAGTGCCGTGTAGTGTCGGGATTTATATGGGCCGGAGATGTATTTGGCCAAAATTAGAAGACCATTTAATATTCTTTAACGAGTAAATAAGTCCGTGCTACTGCACTACAAAGTAGCATTGTCGACTAGAACAAAGAGATTATCGAATTACGCCATTGTGTGTTGCGAAATGGCGAATAATGTCGCAGAATACAAAACGAGCTGGCCGTTATAAAATTTTCATACAACGTATTACGCTAAGTTAGTTAGTTACTGCGAATTAAGGATACCTACCGCAGTATTTAATATAAGATTATCTATCTTAGCTCTCATCAGTAACAATGCATCTGTTATCCGTTTTAGGTAGAATCTGTTCTCTATATGAAGTTGGTTTCAGATATCTATGGGCAGCATTGACCACTTACCGTCACATACACAGAATGCTCGATACTCAATCTTATAAAACACTAGCTGACCCGGCAAACGTTGTGTTGCCATATAAATAAAAAAATGTTAAGGGTTAACAACCCTTATCACTTAGGGGTATGAAAAATAGATAGTAGCCGATTCTCAGACCTACTGAATATGCATATAAAATTTGGTGAAAATCGGTAAAGCTGTTTCGGAGGAGTACGGTAACTAACATTGTGACACGAGAATTTTATATATAAGATATATACCACTAGTATTTAGGTCGTCTAAACTAAAAATGTTCAAGCGATTTGAAGAAGTTTTCTCGTTGGTATGTGAATTATCTTTTAAGTTTGAAGCGCTGTGCGCAATCTTTTTATACTCCTTAACTTTGTAACTTACTCTTGTCTCTGAATAGTATTTGATTCGGTATCTTGTACATGCACGGCAAATGCATAACTCCGACCACGAGATGTATTACAGAATATGTGATATTTGATTTTATTTTGTAGACATTCTACCAAAATGAACTTTGGATGACTAGGGAATATTATTTTATTTTTATTATAGCTGATAATATTTATGTAATTCATTAAGAAAAATATTAATGTTAAAAGAAAGGTATAGCATACTAGAGAAGGTAATAAATAATTTTTAATAGACTTAAATAATCAATTCTCAATAGAGTCGTTTAACATAAAAATAATATTTATATTTCCAAAAACACACCACATTATGTCTCTTCGTTACCCAAAGCTAAAGCCTACTCAATTTAACGTCCCTAATCTACCCGTATGTTTAGTACCTTTTTTTGTTTTTTTTTTTTGTTTACGAGTTTTTTTTTTTCTTTTTTCTAGTAATTAAGTTAAACTTTTTCTACGAACATGTAATCATATAGAAAACTACGACCTTATATAAGACAACCTCAACCTTCGTTATATAAATAAAGAAATAAGAAAACATGTTTTTGGTTTCGTATTTTTGTGTAAAAATAGCGTTCGCAGTAACGACTTAAATCTGGAGGCACGGCAGTGCCTCCGCCAAGTCGAGCCAAAAGAAGCGGCACGGCCGTACCATACTTTTCCCGAAGCAATTCGGCCCATTTTTGACCCCCTGTAACTTCGTTGCATATGAAGCTAGAAGCCTGAATTTTCAGGAGCCAAGCAAGCATTGTATAGACACGGTGTATTACCAATTTCATTTAATTTGAACCAGTAGTTTAAGAATTACAAGTAGTCAAAGTTCGTAATTTTGTCACTCACTGACTGACCGATCATCAAAATGTTAAGGCACTTCTAGCAGACATAGAAGGTTAAGATTGAGAATACAATTAGTGTTTAGTATATAACTCACGGAAAAACTATAATATTTTGCAATTTCTTTCCGGTTATCTAGATACACCAACTACATAAAATAACTTTGTATCCTATATAAGTATATAGGATTACAAAGTTACATTTGCAGTTAATTAATCTGTGTTCCTGTTCGCGAAATGTACGAGTAGTAGGGGAGCCCATGATGCTTAATGGGAAGAAACTCGAGCGAACTCGTTTGGACCTATACGATTGTATGGATTACACTTTAGTGAGTGAAAAAAAGTTTGTATGATATTTTTCGATTCACGGTGGGAATAGCTTCTAGACGATTCGAAAGATGTAAAAAAATGAGTCAGACGGACATACTCAAGGCGCAGCAGAAATATGTTTATCTGCTGGTTTGCAGCCATACGAGAGGTAAAAATGGAGAAAAAAATTACACCAGTGCATTAAATTTTCAAAAGGGGATATTAAGTTACCCCAGATGAGTCGCCCATTCGAAAGATTCGATTCGACTCTTCGAAAATGCAAAAAAAAACGTTATATTGACACACTCGAGGGCGTAAGATTATTATACAGGAAATTCCAGCTGATGTTTTACTTCTCATAACCCTTCATCTGACGATTTAGTGGAGGGGTCTTTTTATACCGACGATTTGAAAAAAAAAATGTATTTTCAGTGACGCTATCAGATAGTGTATGTACATATTCTCTTTTTAAATGACTATTTTTTCACTACATCAACGTGTGGTATGATTATGATATTACCCGTTTTCTAACATTATTTCTTTTATATTAAAAAAAAATACCGCGCTCAAGTATATCCAGGTAACGATTTTTTGCAACCTTATTACGCCACCCTCAAATCGTCAGATTGTTATAAATTTATTGTTTTCAGCATGTAATTAAGCTACTATAGATTTCACGATATTTTCCCCGTGCGAACCCTCCAAATGGATGGTTTAAGATACTGTATAGGATGTAAGGTATCTCCCATTTCTTAATCTGCCGCGTTCGAGTCACTCTCGAAATCCCCTCTTGGGCTCCCCTACTATTATAGGCGACGTCAATTGTTTTTATTCTCGAGACAAAAGAAGTATTCAATTCCAACTTCAATTTAACTTCAATACAAATAATGGGTGAAGTGCGAATCGAACTCGTACACTGAGGGTTCCGTACCAAAAAAACATGTGTTTTTTTTATTTATTAATTGATATTATAGCAGCCATAGAATGCATTGTGAAAATGTCAACTGTAACATCTTTTACGGTTCAATAGATAAAAAAACGATAAAGTGAGAAACGCCAAAAAATAGCAGGTCCTTATATGTTTGTCCCTGTAGTTCCTGGACTAAAATAGGGCTACGATATCCCCTGCCTGTCGTAAGAGGCGACTAAAAGGGGGCTTCCGGAGTTGGGCGTGGCAAGAGTGGGAGCTCGAACCGTCCTATAAGTGTCCCCGGGAAGGACGGCGGTATGTGTGGTCGCATACCGTCGTGAACACCGGATAGTTTGGGAGGAGCGAAACCTGCTCCCCCAGGGCAGAGCTCGATCGGGGCATCGCGCTTGGACTTCGGTTGCGTTCCGTCGGAGATCCCAGGGTTCTCCAACAAACATTGAGGACGGCCACCGGGGGTTTTAGTGCGGTAAAAGTCCCACATAACCCCGCGTCACTTCCACGTCATCGGGTACCTTTTGAAGATTTCCTCCTCATAAAGAAAAAAAAAACTCTCCTTTATTTGAAAGTTTTTCTTTTTATTTTTAGTACTTGTTGTTAAAGTGGCCATCATTATACATATTCCGTAAAAAAAAATAAGTTTATATATATTAAGGTTCCAGAAATAGAGCTCTATGTCAGACAGAAAAACGGACAGCTTAGTAATAGGTTCCGTTTTTACCCTTTAGGTACGGAACCCTAAAAAGTAATATAATATCAAAAACATTCCGAATTTCTGACAAATGTCATGAGAATAAAAATAATATGTTACGGCTAATGTGCCTTATCAGATAAAACGCAGATTAGCTTGCCCATTACCTAAAGTACAAAACGAAGATTGTATCAATTTTCACCCCTTGACGTCGTTTCGTGCATGCCATGATGCCTCGTCGTGTCATGAATTTACGACAAACATTGCATATTTTCAAGAAACAATATCGCTTTGCGGCATGATGTCGCTATGTGTCACGATACGTCGTTATGTCGTAAAAAGGCATATGTTTTAGCCCTAAGAACGAAAGTCGAAACGAACGAAAGAAAGTCTGAAAAGATGTTTCGAATTTTAATACATAGTTAATCTGCATATTATTATCTTCTAGCTAATCTTGAGACTAACTAGTTAATGTATATGCTAACGTATTCTGCAATCTAACCGTAACATACATAAAATACAATAACTGTCGTGAGGTAAAGCAACTGTCACCGTATTATAAAATAATAATAAGTTTGTTTCCAAGGAAACAAATGTTTAGGCAAATTTCGCCCTTGTTGCGCTTAAATAAATGTCTGTATGAAAATAAGCATACAATACAATCATACAATACAAATTATAAAATTTTACAAAGTTCACAATGTAAAATCCTTAATAACTTTTAAACGGATTACCCTAATTACACAATTCCTTTTGCCCTATCCGTTTTAGACCTTAACCTACCAAATGGCATTAAAGACAAACCAATATCTACACAAACAAAAAATCATGTTTTTAACTTACGTAATATTTGAAAAAAAATACACCCTCTATATTATTCCACTACCTCATAGTGTTGCTTATAAGGATAAAATTCTTATACTAATTAATCTACTAATTAATCAGTTATCTATTTTTATTAAAAAATAAATCCTCGGCGGGAACTTAGTTGCCAACCTATTACTTTCTCATACTAAGCCCTAAGTCATGGCCATAACATCGAAGAATTAGTTGATTAACCAACAAATTCTTCAATTTTATGACTTATGTATAGTCCTAAAGAATTAAACATAAGTCATATGTTATGTATAATCCTTAAGGATTAGTATGCCAAGGTATGAAAATATATGTATTTTCTTCAAAATTTTTCTTTTACTTTAATTTGTCATAACATAACATTACTTTCCAGAATTTTATCCTTATAAGCGACACTATCATATAGTGGAATAATATAGAGGGTGTATTTTTTTTAAAACTGAACTCGTTCGATTCCCGACTAAGGAAAAAGATATTTTAAAAACTAATGATGCAGTTATAGTTTTTATCAAAATCGGCCTCGTAACACCTTTCAGCACTTTTCGCTAATGCACTTTTCGATATTGTTCGGTGAAAAATATGGTCTAGCTGAAAATATTTATTATTAATATACTTTGCAAGTAATAATTTTAAAAATAACTACAGGTTGAATCCAGAAGACAAATACAGACTAATAATTTAAGTATGATTTCGTTATTGGTGAGTAAACTTACTGAAAAAGGATTTACTGTTAATTTCCTGAAAAACGGTTGCACTATTAGTAACTCTATGGATAATATCATCGCAACTGGCCACAACGTACATGGTATACATAAATTTGAACAATTTGTCAAATCACCGATATGTGATTTGACAATGTCAAATAAATATTGGCATAGAAGACTAATCCGGAATATATGCGCATTTTAAAGAATATTGTGACTCGTCTTGATGATGTGAACATTACGACGGATATGTCGACTAGTAAGAAACCATTTCCAAAACTCTGAACGGGAGCGAACGATGTACTGGAGATCGTACATACAGGTTTATGTGGTCCCATGGAAGCTACTTCATTCAACGGTTCAAGGTACATGTTATTATTTATCGACGATTATACTCGAATGACATATGTTAATTTTCTCAAACATAAGAGTGAGACTTTACAAAATTTAAAAAATATAAAGTTCGCGTTGAAAAGGCAACTAGCAAGTCGAACAAGTGTATGAGATCAGATGGTGGAACGAAGTTTTGTAATAGAGCTTACGATATTTTTTTGGCAACAAATAAAATTCTACATCAGAAGGCGATATATAGTATATACCACCAAACATAATGGTATAGTTGAAAGAGCTAACAGAACTATTATCGATAAATAAATTGAAGCAAATTTGAGCAAGAGCGTTAAATATTGTGATTTATATCAAAAACCGGAGTCCGACTAAGGCAGTGAAAGACTACGTGCCACTAAAAAAATGGTCTGGGAAACGAGTAGATGTTACCCATTTATGCTTAATTGGATGTGCAGCGTATACTCTTATACCAAACAGAAAAGACGAAAATAGGATGCAAAGTCAAAGCCAATGATATTTGTCGGATATTCATAAGAAGATATCGATTATTTAATACGAAGACACGTGAAATCACAATCAGTCGAGGTGTTAAGTTTTTAGACGATGTTTTTCCTGAGGATAACGGGAGTAATTCCAGTTGTCAAAATATTAACTTTTTCGATTTAATTTATTCTCATGTTCGAATGAAAGTGATGACGAATGAAAAGAGTGCATGACTGATGCTGGTGTTACAGGTGATATAGGTGTACGTTTGCCTGCGGTTACAGATACAATTGATGTAAGTAATGTGACTAATGCTATGACGGATGTAAGCGAGTCTAAAGTAATGGAACGTGAATCTGTTGATATAAGTAATGATAGTAATAGGCGTTATCCTGTTAGAGAGAGGAAATAAACTAAATTTTACAACTTTTTAACATGTGATTTAATTTCAGAGAGTGGTCCTGTAACGGCCTGAGTGTAGGCCTGATCGTAATTTGTGCTAAAATAAAATCAAACTTGAGTTCTTGTTGGACCTGCGCGTGATAACATGCTTATAGATGACTGAGTGATTATTTGAGACCAAAAACAATGTATTTTAAAATTATTGCAAGCGTTTGGTATGTCCATTTGTAAGTCCGTGTCAACTTCAATGGAGGTTGATTTGAAATAAACAAAAGGTAATTCAGATAGTAACAGTAGTCTACCGTGTCAGAGTTTAGTGGAGATTCAACTATTTAGCCAGTTCCACGAAAGAGTTATGTTTGGTAGTATTTATGTAGAGTTTTGTTATAGGTGGGTAATATAGATAAAGGGGGCGTATTGTAAGAACCTTTTTAATATAAATTGTAATCTATATTACTGGTTGTGTATAAAATGATATTGTTCGGTGACTCAAGATTAAAATAGAAATGAATAAAAACGTGGTGTAGCGGAAAATATGTTTTATTAATATACTCTTCAAATAATAATTCTTACAATAACTACAAATATTACCTACAAAAAAAAGATCGCTCATTCTCGTAAGACAGTGAGAGGGCTTTAAAAAAATCTGTTGTTGACATTTAAGTAATAGAAGGTCCCGGAAAAGAAAAAAAGTAGGCATACCTACAAAAAGGAATGAGATGCCATCAAAAACACTGCTTGTAAAAAAATCCAAGCCTCGCCATTCAGCTCTTCCACCGTAAAAAGTCGTAAGATCCATGCAATCCAAGTCGGTTGATGCAGTCTCTACTTAAGAGACCTTCTGTCTTAAGGTATTATCTCACTATCTAACCTAACAACATCTATGGGACCATATCAATATTAAAAATATTTTATGTTTCAAATAAATAGATTGGACTTGGCAATCGTAGTAATGTTACTCATGTGCTGCGATATGATGCGATTAAAACACAATGTGAACTGTTTGTGGTATCACCGCTTCCAGCGGCACCACCGCTAGATCATTTTATGCGTCTTAAGCGCTGCTATGTTCTAGTTTCAAGAGTGCGGTAAGGAAGATATACTTTTCCGAGGCGCTCCAGCTCAGTCTGTTTCCTCTATATTATAAAAAAAACAATGTAGTTTGTTTAGTACGATTGCCAAATCCAATCTATTTATTTGCAACATAAAATATTTTAATATTGATATGGTCCCATAGATGTTGTTAGGTTAGATAGTGAGATAATACCTTAAGACAGAAGGTCTCTTAAGTAGAGACTGCATCAACCGACTTGGATTGCATGGATCTTACGACTTTTTACGGTGGAAGAGCTGAATGGCGAGGCTTGGATTTTTTTACAAGCAGTGTTTTTGATGGCATTGGTTTATGTTTTACATTTGACGCCCGCGCGATATCATTCTTCTGATTGTATTCACAGTCTGACGAAATTCTAAATTATTTGTTATAGTAACTTGTTTTTTTATCCGATTGCGGTGGATCATAGTGTTCAATGTCAAATGTTCAAGCATATGTATGTATGTCTCACTTTTTTGGCATACCTTACAGCTCAAATGGCTTAAACTGATTTTAAAATTTGAGGTTTCGTTGGATTCATCATCAGGGTAAATTTTTAAGTAGTCGGGTTTTTGTTACCGAATTACTTTTGTATTTTTTATGTGACTATCGATAAAATACCCGACGATAACAATTTCAAACAGTAATGAGTGTCATGACCTATTTATTATTTTAATAATTTATTTAAAGTGTACTAGAGCATTAAATCATTCATTTTGTCACAGGTGGCGTGGGTGCGGGTCGACACACAAACCATCTTAAGCATCCACCACAACATAATAACACAGAACCCTCGCATCAGCCTCTCATACAACGACCACCGCTCGTGGTACTTACACATCAAGAACGTGCAAGAGGTGGACCGTGGTTGGTACATGTGTCAGGTCAATACGGACCCCATGCGATCAAGAAAGGGCTACCTACAAGTCGTAGGTGAGTATAACGATGAAGAAGTAATAGAAAGTAGTACGAGAAAGTAATTTTGTAAAAAATACATTAACCCATTTTCCGAAGAGTTTTCCGTAGAAGCTGTGTAAAATCTATCAACATACACTTGACTTACAAAAAATAACTAAACTCTTAAAGTAACTTTTTCATACGACTGGAGTAGTTTGCGACCCCTTGCAATTTCCTTGCAGTTCATCTGATGGTTAGTAGTCACTGCCGTGTATATCTAGTGTAGTAGATATCTGTGTTAGATCTATGTAGAACATATTCTACCTGAAGACGATCACAAACGCGTTACTACTCCAGAAGACTAAGATAGACATCTTATAGGTAAATCAGCCGGTTGTCCCTGTAGTTTCGGGACCAGAATAGGGCTTTAGTGCGGTAAAAGTCCCACATAACCCCGTGTCGCTCCCACGGCACCGGGTACCTTTTGAAGGTTTCCCCCTCGAAAAGAAAAAAAAAAAAAAAAGGTAAATCAGCCGGTATCCTCGTCTTTCCACCGAAACGCAGAACTGTATGAATGGTGGCGGTTGTACCTCTCCAATTGAACCACTAAGCTGAATCCTTAAACCTCAAAGAAGATCAATATTTATGATTTTATCATATATAAGTATAGATATTTCACCGCCTTGTAACTGAAAGAAGCCATTAAATGAAAGCGGCTGACAAATCTGTCAGCCATTTACTGGCTGTAATTTACGCGGAACAATATCGACATGCGCAGTTAAGTGGTGCAAAAACATGAAAAGGAAGGAAAAAGTGCGGAGAAATATCGTTTCATTCGTAAATGATCCAAAAGATACATTTTTTAATATTTTTCAAACACGAAAATAGATGACAGTGACAATTTCAATCGTCAAAACTGGTTACATTTTTTTTATCATATAAGAGTAGCAGACGAGCATGCAGTCCACCTGATGGTAAGTGGCTACTGCCGCCCGTGGACATCTGTAATCAAGCCCAGATAGGATAAAGTATTCATACCTGAGGTCGGCCACAGATGCGCCGCTACCCCTAAGGTCTAAGTTGGAACGCCTCGGAAAAGTCTGTCTCTCTTACCCCACCCTTCAAACCGGAACACAGCAGCGCTTAACACTGCTGTTATTAGGTAGAAATAGGTGTGGCGGTGGTGCCGCCGGAGTCGAACCACAAAGGGTTCTACCACCTTCAAAGTTACATGTTGATGACTTTAAAGTTAGTTACTAAATACAAAATTGCAGCATTCATGCCAGTGAACACCAACCACCACCACCACCAAGAGTGAACAGCAACCATTAACACAGACAATGTTTTTTTTTTTACTAAAAATATATTACTAAATATTCTACGATTATTCTGTCTAGTAGTATAATATAGTTCTCAGGCAATCCCCGAACAAATATAATATGACAAGCAGAAAATTACTTAGACGTAAGACAAAAATGTTTCTGTTACATAAATATTTTATTTCTGCTTGGGGAATAACAAAAAAGTTATGTAGTAAAATTTCTCGGTAATAATTATAATTTTGTATTTAATGTATAAATTCACGGCTTTTTTTGTAAATAAGAGATTATTCTTTTTTTTCTCAAGTAAATTATAATTAAACTAGTAAAATATAAAGTATTTTCTAGTATTTTAATGACAGATAAAATATCTATGACTTATAGGAGTCGTATGATATTTTTTTTTTGTTTCTTCAACTGAACATAATTTTGGAATGCATGGCAATTTACTATGTCTGTAGCATAGTAAATTACTGCCCTAGAATGCCCTATACTTAAATATAAAAAAACTCACACATTTTTTTATTGCTAATAATTCGCAATGGTTTTGATATGATATTTTGTAATTTTTTTTTATTGTTAGTACCACCAATGATCATCGATAACATGACCTCCACGGATATGGTAGTTCGAGAAGGTACCAACGTCACAATGGTGTGCCGTGCGACTGGGTACCCTGAACCCTATGTCATGTGGCGGCGGGAAGACGGACAGGAGTTCAACTGTAACGGTGAATCTGGTAAGTTCAAATCTTTAATTCTGTGAATTAAGGTGATAGAAATCTCTGAGGCAACGTCGCCGTAGTTTTCTCGTGTCTGTTGATCCTTACAAGATATATATATATATACTCGTATATAAGGAATTTAGTGTTTATAGGTCGAGTCGTAATACACCAATGATAATTGAAATACCCTGCGAGCATGCACTGATGATCAACCGCCCATGGACATCTATTATCAGCGGACATAGGATCAGAGTCCTGCCAGATGACGGCCATAGATGTATTATTACCTCTGAAGACTAAGTGTTAATGCCAGACGCCACTGCATTTCCATGAAAAAAAAAATCATCCAAACTCCAAAGATTTGCCAATACTGTTTTAAAACAAAACAAATATACTAAAGTTGTTCAGACAATTTGTGCTGCACGAATTCGACGCAATCAAATCCGGTCAAAACATTTACCTTCAGGCCAAACGAAATAGACAAAAAGAAAAGACGTTGGAACGCAAAGGCACAAGCTCGAGAATAACGTGAAAGGATCAACGAGGCACTTGAGTGCCTCGAGTTCAAACCATGGATTATCGACGAATAAGTCGAAGCAAAGCCAATATTTTTACGTGTTCTCGGTATCGACGTGACTCAGTCTTCATTCAGTCAGGAACAAATTTAACATTTCCTTTCGAGTTTAAGCAAATGCGAGAGCACAATGGTTCGGGCGACGGCCGCCCGGTGAAATGACAACTTGAACCAATTGTTTCGTACAATACAACCAAATTGTACAATCCTCGCATAGCAGAAATATTTACAAGATTGAATCGTGAATTGAATAACTTGAACGCTGTTAGGCTCTTTCTTATTTTGTTCAGCGTTGAAGTACCGATACTTTAGTCACAGTAACATCTTAAGTTAATATGAAATAAAGAAAAACGCTCGCTAGTATCTATTGCGAGTTTTACTAATTTATTGTAGCTCTGGAGTTCGTTCTGCGATTATTAAACTTATATAATTCCAACGTTTATTTTAGTTATTTTTCATATTTGTTAGAGCAACAGAAATATTTCTGTTACATGTTTAATTACTGCCTTCTTCCTATTAAAGAGCTGTGAAGTGTAAAAAAGTTTTCATTCCTTTTGAATGCCGTAATTTTAAGATGAGGAAAGTTTTTAATTTAATGAATTTCGTTGGTTGCAGTAAATGTGGTTGATGGAGAAAACTTAACAATATCTAAAGTGTCTCGGCTTCATATGGGTGCATATTTGTGCATAGCATCGAACGGAGTACCCCCTTCTATAAGCAAACGAGTGCATCTTATGGTACAATGTAAGTAAGAATTTACGTAAAATAATGTATATAAAGAGAAGGTAATTAGGAAAGCATAATTAATCGTAATGGTAATCTAGAATTTTAATAAAAATCCTATAGAAAGGTAAAGTAAAAATATTAAATACTCCAGTAGTGTAAAAATGTACATTATATTTGACAGCATATTAAATATGTCCACCTGCTCTAATTCTTAAATACACTATGAAAAATTTTACTGAATTTTGTTCATATGTTTTGTTTTGACCTATTTCTTTAACAACGCGCAGCACGTAAAATTTATGCTCAAAATATAATCGGATTAAGGCTTCCCACTTTTTCGTCTACTAACATTAGTAGAACATCCAGAGATCTAGCTTTTTAAAGCACGTATTATATTAAATAAAAACTTGGTTAGAAATATTTCCTAATTAACTTCACAGTATATGCTTACATAATAACGACTTCATCTCATTACCTCAATTATACGATTGTATCAAAACTTCCAATAGAAATATTAAAATGTAATAAAACTTACATTTCACTCAAAAGTACTTCAAATAAAGTGTACCAAGAAATATTTTCCGGTGTATGTGATAAAAATAAGGTAGAGCTACCGAAATTGTCCTCGTATCACTTTCCCATCTAGCATGAAGAAAACGCCGGCACATTTCTCTCGCCCTGTTAACTTGGCCTCAAATTCTTCTGTTCCTAAGTACGTGAGCATTTTCACGTCGTTTCCTTTCGGCGGGAGTCAGCGTTCAGAAATATTATTTTTCTCGAGGCGGGAGTCGTTAACGAGTATTTACGAGGACACGGCGTCTCTACCTGACGGCGCCTTCCGCCGGATCGGTCGTAATTGCGCCCAATTAGAGCATTATGCTGACGTGAATACGGCACGGACGCGATAATGGCGATACTATCTGTTCTCCGCCGAACCGCTCACCACTCCGCCGCTCCTCCGCTTTCGCCCCCGAAGCCAATGAGACGATTCTCTTGCCCCTAATTCACATTCCGTATCTCAGCGCCTTTACAGCTCTCTCCATTTCTTATAAGATACGTAAAATGCTCACGTAACTTTCACTCGATTAACCAACAACACTTCCTTATGAATTCACTGTCACTTTCTCTTAGGGACGCTTACGGCAGATTCCTCAAAACAATGTTGTTATTCATTGAAACATACGCTTTTCGTATTTAAACTGCTAAAACTTTGTCAATATCCGCAATCATGACAATGCGTATAGATAGCTGTATAAAAACAAGTGTTGCAATTGTTTATTCGTTTATTTTCTATCGTGATTGAATCCATAATACTGTGGCCACAAAATTTGAAAATTTAATTTGATGTGTGTTGTCCATGGTCGTTCATTTGAACAATTATTTCATTACTAATTAACATGTTCGGGTATAGTTCCACCAATGTTATCGATCCCGAATCAATTGGAAGCGGCCTATGTGGGGCAGGACGTGACATTGGAGTGCCACACTGAGGCATACCCCTCTTCCATTAACTATTGGACAACCGACAGAGGAGACATGATTATATCAGGTAAGTTACGCAAAATATTTTTTTTATTTTCATGAACGTAATTATTTTTATAACAATTCACACATATAATATATATACCTATACCCTAATACTTAATTATTGTAAATGTTTACAAAGATGAATCCAAATGATTCTACACTAAGCTTTTCTCGACTTCAAAGAAAGTAATTAAAAAATACATGAAATATTTTATTTGCGAAGCAATTTTTCTTTTATAGGAAAATGTTTGCCCTTTTACAAAAGTATTTCACCAAAATCGCAAATAATATAAAAACAGGTTTTTTTCCATACAAAACTATAATGATACATTCAAAAAGACCGGCAATTTCTAACTTCCTCTTATACTTGTAACATATACGAAAAATTATTTAATGAGACCGTGTTTTAAATCAATTATTAACACCAAATATTGTTGTGTTTACTTAAGGTTTACTTTCAGGCAAAAAGTACATAACAGATTTGATAGATGACGGGTATAGCCGCAAGATGAAACTGACGATAAAGAAAGTGTCCTCAAATGATTTTTCCTCGTATCGCTGTGTGGCAAAGAATTCCCTCGGTGAGACCGACGGTGTTATCAGACTAGACGGTACGTAACAATGTGTAAGTAGGGGATATAAAGTTTACTAATAAACTGATTACTTTTTGTTAAAATTACGTCCAAAATACCACCACGCGCATAATGATTGCCAAGTGGTTTGAAATTGGGCCTCTAAATTTGGCTGTCCGCGGCTAGAACCTTAGACACGCTGGTCTGATTTTTCAATGTTATGTGCGTATATGAAATAATTTTTTACACGCTTTAATGGTCGAAATTTCGACCGACAAATCTGGAAGTTACTTAGCCAGCATATTATACTTTGGCCTAAATTCGATTCTAAACAACACATCGTACAACAACATATCGATTTAATAAGATATGATAAAAAAAACATACAGAAATTAATTGATAGGCGTTTGCGCTCCATCCGCGTCTCACGCAGTTTTTACAATTATTAGATGTGCTTCTATTTATCTTATAATTTAATTATATACATTTTTTAAATATTAATCAGCCATTTTTTTCAGAAATACCTGCCCCGTCAACAACTAGTACAACAATCAACTACGTCCCAACGTTTCCACAAAGAAAAAAAGGTATTATTTTAAAGTAGATAATATAATTTACAATTAACACGCATAAATCATTTAAATTCTGGTACCGAAAGAAGGATTCAAATAATTAATTACGAAACAAGCTGAGTACTAATGAAACCCTTCCGAAACTGATTCAACATGGGTTCGACAATTTCTGGATTAATTTTTCATGTTCATCTCGTTCTCTGTGCCCTAAAGGCCACAGCAGACATACTACTTTTAGCAGCCGCGATTGACATTTAGCTGCTTTTCGGAAACCAAATGCTGCGATTAGCGAGTCCAGCATTTATTAAAACTACTTTTGAACACCCGATAACGCAATTAAATGCGAAAAATGCAATGTCCATCACAACAGTTGCAAAAAGTCGCAGTCGTGCATTTTCAATACCCCCACCGAACGCACCAAATTGCCAACACTTGATTTAGCAACCATTTTATCTCCGAAACGCGAATCGCCGATTTTAAAAGTAGCATGTCTGTTAGCACCATACTGCTTATTGGAAAATTTTGAAATTCAATATAGCCACGTAAACCGCGATTAGAGAGGCAATAGCAGTCAAAAGTTTTGTTACCCCACGTGCCTTTTATATACATCCATCGTCAATGCGAAGAATGCAATGCAGCATCAAAACAGTCCCAAAAACACACGTTTTTCGCACCAAATTGCCAAAACTTGATCTTACAACCATTTAATTTCCGAAACGCGAATCGCCGATTTTAAATGTAGCATGTCTGCTAGCACCATAATGCTTATTGGAAAATTTTGAAATTCAATATAGCCACGTAAACCGCGATTAGAGAGGCAATAGCAGTCAAAAGTTTTGTTACCCCACGTGCCTTTTATATACATTCATCGTCGTAGGCTTCGAGCGGAAAAGGTCGGTGGTGGATTTTGTATTTATTGGTTTCGCCGCCGAAGCCCAATGCTTCCGTACAATTGGGTCGTTAGTAATATTATTGTGGGAGAAGCGATTTTGTTTGCTCTTTGACTTCCAATGTACGTTCTTATTGTTACAGATTTGAGCTTTCCTTTACGTTGTTTATGACGACTTACGATGTGTTCGCTGGAAAATTTGTTTTGTTTCAAGTATTCGTAATGCGCTCGTGAAATTTGTTGCTTGTGTACTAATTTAAATATGTTTGGCAGGTAAATATAAAAATCGTTGGCGAGATAGCTCTGCGGAAAACAGGGTTATCGGAGATTATGAGCTTGAAGAGTGGAAAGATGTTGGTAAGTGTATATTTTTAACTTACGTAAATATATTTATTATGATTATGATCATAATATACTATAGTTAGGAATGTATACAATTGCCTCAATTTACAATAAATAAATCGGATGCACACTTATCGTAGATAATATTATGTGAGCCAACTAGTGACTGAACTTTACAAAGACGATGTATTTTTCTATTTATGGTTTTTATTTTATTTAAGGTTAATTTCAAACTTTTATAATTAAAAGTGTGTGTTCGCTATCTATCTGAAAAATACATTTTCGTTACACATATACATTGTAAACCTTTGTTAATTACAAATACTTACTATGTAGCTGACTTTCAGGCCACATCAGTATAAATACAGTGAAATTAAATATCTTTTTCGGGTTTCGTTTTCAGTGGCTTTCGTTCATTTAGTTTGTTAATCATAAAATATTTAAAATTATATTTGCAAATTTTACTTTGATGAGCATTTCATTTCCGTTATGCTTCAATTAAATTATTCATAATTTGTATAGTTCACATCGAAAACGAAACAGTTATGTGGTTTATGCGGTTGTGAATGTTTTTATAATGAAAAAGTGATGATAAACAAAAGATATTTTTTTTATATATATATAATATAAGAGTAGCAGACGAGCATGCAGTCCACCTGATGGTAAGTGGCTACTGCCGCCCATGGACATCTGTAATCAACCCCAGATAGGATTAGATATTCCTACCTGAGGTCGGCCACAGATGCGCCGCTACCCCTGAGGACTAAGCTGGAACGCCTCGGAAAAGTCTGTCTCCCTTACCACACCCTTCAAACCGGAACACAGCAGCGCTTAACACCAATTTTAATTATGTACAATATACCGATATTGTACATTAATGTACCTACCGTATACATAAATTTCGTAAATGGATCATAACATTTATTTTAATGCAGCACTAGGGATTCGACTGTGATTAGTTCATTTGAATGTCATAGTCGTTATGGTACTGAATTCACCGCCACACAACAATTATGAATATTGTAGGTAGCCGCCCTTATTACTGTTTATATGTACGTTTTTTGCTCATACAAAAAAGTATTTAAGAAATAAATTAAAAGATTATTTGAAATTTAAATATATAAGTGTTTTTCATAGCATTCCTGGTTAATTACAGCCATATTTTGTGAGAGGGGTAAAACATATTTTTGAAAACCATATTTCCAACGCTAATAATCCAATCCTATAAAACAAATAATCGCTTTTATCCAAAATATATAAAATAACGAATATAATACAACCATAACTAATCTAAAATTATTATGATATAATTCTGTTAACATATAAAAATGACCTTAAAATGGTTCATAATTAATAACTTAGTGCATGACGAAAACAAGCGCTAAAGTAATTATAAATCCTTAAACTCGACTGTGAAATATGCACCCTCATTACTTCTAGAGGAAAGTAAATCTGTGCTAAAATTATTCGAACAGATTCGGTATGACCAAGTTTCAACAGTTGTCCTTTTAGGTTTCTAGAGAATAATACTCGTCGTTCGTTATAATTAAGGCTCCCTATATTCTCCTAGAATCTGGATAGACTTTTCAATTCAACGGAACAATGCACGCCCCGCGTTCTATGAGTTATAACTAACCAATAGAATTTCATTTAGAATTTAGCACAGAATTCTCACGATACAGAAGTGTGTTCAATACATTTTTAATTTAAAAACTGTACATCATTATCATTTCCATCGATATTAAAATACAGCTTATTTGTTTTTATATGACTTGCTTCAGATGCTTTTTTGCGTTTTCTATTTTCAGCAATAAACAGTAAATGTACAACTAATATGTGGTTCGATCGCCGTCGTACCATTGCCAGAACTATTCACTCAATCGCAGTACTGAATTTTCTAAAATGTTTATGTATTAAGTGTCACAAGTCTTTTCATAGTTTTAACCATCTAACATAGATCGTGTCAAACTATCGTGGTCGTGTCGAATCATTGCCTTTGTAGGATGTGTTGAAGCAGACTTATATTCAAAGCATACCAACTTAGTTAACCTAGTTAGAATTCACGTAATATCTTGTACTGATTACAAATTTGAAAACTAAAAACCCCTTCAC